>CM055203.1:21384360-22021860 GCA_029224185.1 Karalla daura
GAGTCCATCTTATTGCTCTTGGCTGCCAGGATAGTTTTGGGGCCCCTCTCAGTAAAATAATTGTTCACCCCTTCTCTACAGTGACATAAACAAACAAATAGGAACACAGAGTTTAAGGACTCGTATGAAATAATTCAAATCTAAATTAATGAATTGAATAACAGCTACTTAAGTAATTAAATCGTTAACTCTGGTTTTCAAGATTACAATACGCACTCATTTCTTCTTTGTTTCATATAGGTCTCTCACCCTTACTCACAACACAATACTGGTTGTAGATCAGATAATGTAGCTCATGTTCTGAGGAATTTACACATTTTCCTGTTTTGTTGGAAAACTGTTTACATGTATAAATCAGTGTAATGCTCGTTTACCACAGATCTCTGGACACTAGTCCTAAATTGGGTTTTAATGAGTTCCACTTTGTTCTCTAAAATAGAGGGCCCCTATACCAGTTGTGCTATTTCTGTTAAGGTTGTTTTGTTTCCACTGTAATGCTTCAAAATATCCAGAATTTCCATTGGATATGTATTCAGTCCAGAAAAGCAGCAGCTGAAAATTGCTTCCTAAACTCTTCTCCGTCTCCACCAATCCATACTGTTTCTGTGACACATCCTTCAGCAACCTTCCAGCAAGCAGCAAAACCAGACAGCTTGAGCTGGAGTCATTCATTTCCAGGAAAACAGTACATGCACCTGTAAGTAGAACAAACATCAGTTTCTCTGACCAACATAAAGAGAACAGTTGATTTGCACAAGCTCCTGTTTTTTCTGGTTTTAAGTGAAATATGATTTAGTGTGTACACAGTGGCTTTTATTCTGAAAATAACCACATGCTGCTATTTTTGTAAAGTTGTGCGACTTGCTCTCCTGCTCATTCTGTATTCTGCTGAATCAAAGCATTTCTGTTCCATCATCTAGTAAAATAGAAGCCTTGCATGTCCAACAAATATGGAGCAGTCCTGGAGCTCATAAGAAGTCATTGGGAAGTGTTACACTGGCAAAAGTGGATGCACATCAAATCTGGTGAAGGACCATTGCTGGTTTAGAATAAATACACATCCAGTGGAAATTCATGGTGAGGCTCTGAGTGTAATTCTGTTGAAGCAGTAATGGCACACTGGTGAGTTGATAATTTGGCTTCTATTATGAAGGTTAAAGACTAGAAATAAGGATGTATCAATAGCAACTGACTGCATGTGATTTTATATTTATATATGTCATCAGTTGTCCAAAGGACAATTGTAGTGCATTTGGGCTGGTAACACAGCTGTATCTATCTCATTTCCTCACATTATTTTAACTACATTTTAACATAAATAATTGTTTCCCTTTTCTTTTTCTTCCCTTTCTCATATCAATGAGTGGCTAGATAACCATTACTTTTGACTTTCATTCTTTCTTTGATTGACTGTGCTGTGTTTCTCTCCATCCTCCCTGTTGAAAGCTGCAGTTAACTGCACCCACATTTTTGTTTTATTTACTGTGCTTCCACAACAGATGTCCACCATTAATTACTGTTGTACTGTCCTTTTTTCCACCTACAAACACTATTTTGTTTTGGCGAGACATCACCACTAAACATCAATCATGGTCACCAGTTAAACACGTGCACATATTGCGTATGTGTGTATTTGTATGCATGAGTATGTCTTTGTTTTTGACTTTCTGTCCTCATTTTAGTACCGTGCTCTCTTATTTTGTAAATGAGTTTCTTCTCATCACATCCATATATAAAAGTATGCATTTTGTAATCCACAATTCAAATGGTTAAAATGTTATAGTCAAGATAACTATTATTTCAAGATAACTAAAACACTAATTGTCCTATAAGCTAAAATGCATCTTGATAAATGTATTGGATGTAGATCACTAAAATCGTTAGTTAAATAAAAAAATAAAAAAATAAATACTTAACACATATATAGTTACTTGTTTATTCTTTCTCACCCCAATATCTGTCTGTCACATTATCACAATTTTACCGTTTTTTACACTTTTCACTTTTCTGTTTTTATTTTTGTCAAACATTCATCGCATTTGTCGTGTCAAATCAAAATAATCTTTATCTTATCTTTATTCTTTATCTTTATCTTTATCTTAACATAACATAAACTTTTTAAGTCTGGATCAAACTGGTTAAGTAAACATATTTACATGAATTAATATCTGCAAGTTGTTAAGATGTGTATCTTAAGCAGGGAGAAATTAGTTAAGACACCTCTGGCCTGGTTTTGGCCTTGCCATTAGAACTGGAAACTGAAAATTACCTGAAGACATCAGAACATGGCAAAGGTTAATAAATGGGAAAGACATGAAATGTTTTTATTTTGATTTCTATGACTAAAAATGTATGGTAACACCTACAACCTGCCTATGTCCTCATTCATACCTAAATCTTTGACATTGCAATGGCAGCTAAAAATGAAAATAAAATAAAAACTGAATGTGCCATACATAATGAATGTAATGAAGTAAATGTAAATGTAAAATCACGTAAGAAAAAAATCGTAACAAAAAAGCCATAACGAAAAAATCATGCAACAATTCATGTCTCATAGGTCTATGTGCGAGATAAGCTAAAATGTTTCCACAGCTACAAGTAGGATTGTAAAAAGGCTTATACAGTAGAGTATAAGTAACAAACATCACAAGCAGTCACAAGATTAAAAATGCAGAGGACATTATCTATCTATCTATCTATCTATCTATCTATCTATCTATCTATCTATCTATCTATCTATCTATCTATCTATCTATCTATCTATCTATCTATCTATCTATCTATCTATCTATCTATCTATCTATCTATCTATCTATCCATCTATCTATCTATCTATCTATCTATGTATCCATCCATCTATCTTTCTATGTATCCATATTTTTTTCTCCTTTCCTTTCCCTACTAATTCATTACTTCCCATTTCACTCTAACCCTGATGTATTCATCCCATCTCCAGGATATCCTCCTCAGTCCCTTCCCCTGCGTTGTGTTACTAAAGTCTGACTGGGTGGAGGTATGTACAGAAAGTTATGCAACATATGCTGCTATACTGAAAGGGCTCTATTAGCTTTTGGCTTTGGCTTTGAAGACATCATTTACAATTAAATTAAAGTCTTAAAAACATCCAGTTAGGTGTTATTATTTATTTTTTATAGACTTTATAGACTTAGTTTTTTGTTTGGAGTAAGTGAATGCATAGTAATAGTAATAGTGTTATCCATTTAAAATGCAAAATAATTACTTTCAGTGAAATTTTGTTGTTAAACAATCAAAATTAAATCGGACAACAATTTGGTGGTTTTGTTTTACCTTTGAATTCACAAATAATGATCATAATCAGAGTCAGATGTTGTAATACCCACTGCTGTCATCATAAGATCATATCAGTGGTGGATCAAAATGGCATAGTACATCTATCCATCCATTATCTTACCTGCTTTGTGCCATAAGGATATTGTAGGATTCTGCTGGAGACTGTCCCTGCTTGCACTGGGTAAAGGGAGGGGATGCAGCCTGTACAGGACACCAGTCGGTGGCAGGGCACACACAAACCACTCACGCTAAGACTCAGACGTAGGGTCAATTCAGAGTTTCCAATTAGCCTTAAAATGCATGTCTTTGGACTGTGGGAGGAAACTGGAGAACCCACACCCATGCATACACAGGAAGAACAGGTAAACTCCACACTGAAAGAGGCTCTGTCTTACCATGGCTCACGCCCAAAGGTCTCTTAAAGGTAAGGGAGCACTTCCTATCTACGTCGCTCCCTAAACCTGTTCTACACCTCATGCAGATGTGACCAGGAGAGTGTGGTAAAGCATGTAGGAGCAGATATTAAAGTGTTTCACTTTCACTAGTCATTTATTTTTTTCAAGTATATTTGTATATTGTAGGATATATTTGATAGGACAGCTTGTAAAGACAGAAAGGTAGAAGGGGGGATGACATGCAGCAAAGACTCAGTTGAACAACACTGCCGGACTGAGTGTATATGTGGTAGAGATGCATACTGATATGGAAAGAAACTCAAAGCAGGTAAGATAATGGTTAAATGGGACTTGCCAATTTATGCATATTAGTAATATATTACTGATTACTGAATTTCAGAATGAAAGTTTTTTGTTTAGAAATTGCATCGCCTTCAGCAGCAGAATACTACATTAACTTGATTTTATACACAGTGAGAAGCAGATCACAGCTGAGGTGCATAGATGCTGCATGTGTTACTGAGCAAAATGCAGAGAGACACTAAGTATAGATGCTAAGCACTATTCATTTTGAGAAGTAGCCACTGCATGTGCATATTCTAAAAAGTGACAGCAGGATTATTTGTGTTACATAGCAAAGATATAAAAATGCATGTGCACATACACAAACACTCATACATACACACATCTCATACATAAATACATACATACATAAATATATAAACTACAAGTAGTACAATTTGTAATCCCAAGACAGTTGTTACTTGTTTTAATTTGTAAGAAATGTATTAAATGTGATTATGTGGCTAAGTATAAAGTTTCAGTTTGTTTCTAAGGAACAATGGCTTTTAAATTCCTTAAATTCCAATTAAAACATTCATGAAGGTTCTTTTTGTATGAATTGAACACTTCTGCTGACTCTTTTCCATATACGGGAGAGAGCCTTCATACATTAAAAGCTTCTTAAGGTAACAATAACAACAAAATCACAATGGCTTTGTAGGAGGCAGAGCTACAAAGTTCTGCTCTCTGAGTTTGTATATGCATGCTGGTCTTAAATCATTGCCTCACCTTCCCCTAGCACAAGGGGAGATCGATTCTGAATCTGATCCCAGGTGATTGTCTTTGGGCAAATTCTTCCTAAGAGGTTTTTATGAGTCGAAAAACTGGTATATTAGGTTCTACTCAGTACCTATCCATTGTTGTAGCCATTGTGATGTGTTGTGGGGTGAAAATGTCCTTTATTGCTTTAATGTCAGCTCCTTCTGTGGACAGCAGTTATGTGTTGGCAACCCTGACATCAGCTCTTACTCAACACTGGATAAATCACAGGTTTTTGTTGGCCTTTGTGGCCACACTCAACCACAGGCATAAATATGCAAAACAGTACTCTAGAAATGTACTGTGTGTCGTAAAATCAACTATGTGTGATAAGCTCTTTTGGGCAGGAGGTATTGAAATTAAGTAGTGAAAGCTAATTACATTTCTTTTCTGAATTACTAGCCTTCCAACTTCACTCACCCTGAATGACTTGCATTTATTTGTGAAACCTCTGATCTCTGACAAAATAAAACGCAAATGAATCACAGGAGAAGGATGTGGGAGTAATTTCAGTATACCTGAATATGTTTGTATTATATTCAGATTATTGTCAACAATTAATAATAACACACAATAAGAATACTTCACTTAAAAAAGACAACGGACAGCACTCTGAAGGAATCCTTTTTAGAAATGTTTGTTCAAATGTGACTTAAAACGATGCTAAATGCATGCCTTTTAAATACTGAAATCATATTTCAGTTTTACAGTTCTTTCTTTTCTCAAATGCTGTAAGGCTTGTTTTAGGTGATGGAAAGTTTAACCATTTTTTGCTTTTTTTATCCTGCTTGTCAAAATTTAAAAAAACGAACCTCAACTGCAAGTGATAAAAGATATTATTGTACCTAACTAAAGGGGGTGAACATGATACACATACCACCGGCATCAGCATATTAACATGCCAGTCTTAGAATTAGCATCAAAGGACTGCAGCGGCAAAACATAACGCTGCAGCAGTATTTAAGATTAATTTGTACTTGTTAAGCTTTGTCTAAATGAATAAAAGCGCATACATTTCCCTGACACGGAGGTGGATTCTCCAGTCAGTGTCTCTGTCTTTCTGTCTGACTGACTCTTTGTTGTCAGCACCATTGTGTTTTCTCCACAGATAAAATTGACTCACACGCTGAAACTCCAGCATCAAAATGGAGGGGCATTTTTTTGATTGGAGTCTTCGGATTGTGTCTATTTCTATTGAATTACAATTTCAATTCCAGAGCATGCCCAGTTCCAAATGTTAAGCCCACAGGAGTTGCCTCCCAGCACTGATGTGTTCGGAAATCTAGCCCAGTGGAAGTACAAGCACTGTATAAGAAGTACAAGAATTGAAAAAAATGTTTGAATTCACATAAAAGGGGTTTTTGGTATGTCCACTAGACTTTTGCATCTTCTTTCACAGTCAGCCACCCCCTAGTGTCTAAGGGATGTTTTGGCAACTAATAGCTGTTTTTTTTTTTTTTTATAACCAATATTCCTGTTTTGTCCTGTCTCTGTCTGTCCATCTGTCCATCTATCTGTCCCTCCATCCACCTTTCTGTCTGTCTGTCTGCCTGTTTGTCTGTCTATCTATATCTAACTTATTCTGTTGGACCAAAATATTTTATCTTGGTTTGGGCTGGTTTGTTTTGAGTTATCTTTTCTCTTTTAATTTTGCTTCATTTACAAATGCTTGTAACTTTGACAAATGGTTCATATTTGCTATTTCTGATGTGCAATGCTGTCATAACATGAATTAATATACATTGTAAAAAAATCTTCTCTTCTGAAAAATTCACATTTCAACTTTTTACCATTTCATGTAAACACAAATGCTGACACATTTTCAAATTTGAATGACCCTTCAAATAATACTTCTCATCTTCATTTAGCCACGGGTTATGAGAAGTCACGCAGCCTCAATAACATCTCTGGAATGTCGGGTGCTCCGCTGCGACTGACCTCCATCACCAACTCCACCTTTGAGCCCTTTGAGCCGCCTGGCCTCAGGCGATGCCACTCCCCCATTCCCTCCATATTGTAGCATAGTCAATAGGGAAATACAAACAACAAAATGATAACAGCAGTAACAATAGATTAAAACACATTTTTATCCCAGCAATGAAAAAAAAAATTGAAACACCAACATGAATTCATTGATTCATCCTAGTTGTGATTTCACTACTATCGCTCATGTTTTTTTTTTGTATTCTTGATAAAAAACAATAAATTAGAGTTCCTTTAGGCAGTAGGGGGTTCTATTTTAAAATCACAGAATAGCTAGAAAATATACTGATTAAGCGGATGTAGATGCTTAAGCAAGTACATGTCAGAATACACACACTAACACACCTGCCTTACTAACAGGGATAGAGTCTTGGTTAGTTTAGACTGAAATAATAGTTGAGTACTTGTAACTTTCCCCTTGCTACTTCTTGTCTGTATCATGCACTGCACTCGCACTTCAATGCTTAAAGACTTACAGCTGAGAATAGCTTTGAATGAGAGATGCCTCTGTCTCTGAGAAAGATTGCACACTGTCATACACACATACATTAGTTTAGCATGCATGTTTTTACTAAAATCTCCAAGATAATGATGTGCTCTATAGCTTCAAAAGAAAATACGTTTTACATACTTAAGCACCCTAACATGCATCAACACACACAGGTACTTAATCTGTGTGTATCCCTTTGGTGCTGGGAGACAGAAGAGACTAAATTGGTAATCTCCATAAGCATGCTTTTATTGAAAGAAAAAAGACAACAGTCACATTTCCTCCTCCTCTTCCTCCAGCTTCCTCCTCAAGCTTCAGTCATTGCATACACCAGCTCATAGGATCTAATAAGGTTTTTTTTGGGAGAGAAGACCTGGATCTCTATTGTAGGGTGAGATTCAGGTTAAAAGACTGAAATTGATCAGACATCCTACAAGGGTTATAAGATAAAATTGAAGCAGTGTAAATGCAAACTTACTTTTAAGTATTGCTTATAGTAAATCTTGATCCTTATGTAGACATTATATTATACTGGCCTGCCTCATTACCACCAAAAAACAACCACTACCCTAAAGACCAAAGCATAGAGGTGTCACATATCAGTCCACTTCAATGAGTGATATTATGTGAATTGGTTTATTGTTTAGGCCATGGCCTACAAATCATGGCTCTTTTAACTGAATTTATTCTTATTTCATTATTATTAATTTATATTTTTTATCCAATGCAAGGTCTTAGTTTATGTCAGTATCAAAGAATCTCAAGATAGTACTGCTCTGATCAAAAAGTTACATTTAATGTTTATTTCCATGTTAAACTGTACCTTGATTCCCTGTGTTACTATTGAACAGGTAAGTACAGGTTAGATCCGCAGTGTAAGTACAGGTTAGATCCTCAATTAGTTGAGATGTGTTGATCTTGGTGGTCACAAAAAGAAAATTATATTTTATTAATTATATTATATTATTACTAAAGATACAATTAACAATGACACTAGTTATAAAAGCAGAAATGGGAAAGCAGTTTCTAATACTAAGAAGTCCTCTGAAGTCCAAAAGTCTTTGTAGAACGTGGAGCAAGGGGGTTTGAACCTTACATCACCATCTATGCTCCATGCTCTCTCAAATGGGTTGTTGACATAAAGAATAGCTGTAAAATGGAAAGGGTTGGATGATCAAGTCATTTATCATTGTGATTTCATTTGAGTTTTGTTAAGGTTCAGTGAAGAGTACAGTATTATTTACTTCACATACATGAGATGTGTGGATGTTTAAATTACAACATATTCACCATGAAGCCCATATTCACTAGACTTACACAGCTACAGTATAGGATATCTTAAACATAGATTAGCATGTAGTAAAAAACAGCTTCCAGTGTCCACTTTTTACAATGTGCTGGGCTAACCATGTCCTTGGTACTGGCACAATACTGATTGCACCTGTTTCCCCAAAACAATTGAGCTTTTCATTCAAAGTAACATGATGATTGGTTTTCATTCACTCTGAAATAGGGTCGGGAACAAGAACAGATTAGAACCAAGTCGTAAATCCCTGGTTCCAGTTACCCAAAAACTTTTAGGAATATCAGTTCTGCTTATCGGTTCCATCTATTGATTTTATTCTCCTCGTAGGTTGTCATACAGACTGCTGCATTATCGCCGCTGTTTTGCTCTGTGTATATATCTTTGTCATTTTGCCAGTTCCATGAACCAGAAACTACTCTCTCTCATGTCTCCCTTGACAATGAGATGCCACCAACAGTTACATCTAATGACCCTGCCCCCAGGGGTTTGAAGGTTGCATTGGCTCCTCCTTTTTTCCCTTGTTCAAAACCCTTTTTTTCCATCCAAATGGAGTCATAATTGTGAATTGAAATGAACTGAAAAGCAGAACTAGATTGAAAGAATTCTTAATAATACTCAATCATAGTCTGGAAAAGCTTTTTGACATGGGAGCTCAGCCTGAGTGTGAGTGTTCAGCACACTACCATTATCACCGCCACTGTCATCAAAATCATAACTCCTTCCACTGACTCCATCATGATTCAGCAGTCAGTGGCAATATTTTTAGTTTTCTCCCTTTTGGTTTCTCTTTCTTTCCCTGTTGTTGCCCTTCTTGGACCCTGCAACCCTCCTCTCACCCTCCCTTTCTTCTGTCCATCCATCTCTTCTATTTTTTGGCTGTGGCTACTCAGTAGGAGGAGCCATGAACGGCTACTGGAGTGACAGCCCGTGGTAGACGAAGAGCGGACGACAGACACCACAAGGAATGAAGACAGAACATGACAAAAGAGACCGAAAAATATGTAGACAAATGAGACAATGGCAACTGGATCTGTGTGTTTTTATTCACCTATGTTGAGTTTCCTGCACACATGGCAAGTGTGCACCTTGATGTCTCTGTGTAATGGGTACGTGTGTGTGTGCCAAGACCTGCATCTACCTCTCTAATAAGATGCACAAATGCCAATTCAGAAAAAAGTATTTATTTTTGGTTCTATATGCCTTTACATGAAAGAAAGGGAGAAGTAATTGATTTGTTTTATTTGGCTTCACTTTTGTCATTCACAACCAGTTGATGATCATGATTATTACATTGATATGTCATTAAGAATTTCTTTTTTTTACTTTTTCCTGAATACAAACTTCTTCTATCTTTCACTAACTCCTAATTTCACTAATTTGTGTTTCAGTTACCAGTGTGACTGACACTTGCTCATTGTTGTAAACAGTAATCATGTGTCTGTCATCTAAGTTTTATTTTGTTGAAATCCCTTGTCCCCATCTGCCACTCTCCCTTTTGACCTTTAAGAAGCTGCAAAACAGTATTTTTGAATTACATAGGCTAACTAACTACTAACAATATAACATTGTCTCTATGGAACTGTGTCAAAACTAAAAAGTCAAAACTATGGAAGAAAAGAAAGAACCCATGAAATTAAAAAAATGAGAAGTAAGATGAGATATGCTTTTAACAGGGATATCTCTCTCCTGAATACCTAACCTGCCTATCTCCAGATGTCAGAATACTGCAATAGCATTTCTTAACACTCACTTGTCCCATGTCCCATGTAGTAGGAATACAATTTGCCTCGCTGAATTCTTGAGGGCGTTTTCCATGCCTTTGTTGTATATGGGCTGGAGATAGGGGCTAACAGACCCCTTGGGACATTGATTATTAATAGATGGATGTATAGAAATATAATCTGAGCAACCTCTGAAGTTAGATGTTTTACAATAGTTTTGTGTACAGAGATGCTTTAATTTTAGAGGTGTTTGTTAATGATTCATTAAGTACTTTACACCCAGCCTAACTTTTTCCCATATTAGTGTGATTGCTGCCCAGCTCATGTCCCATCTGCATTGGTTGTCTCATCTCACTCTAAGAAAGTGAAATGACATTTTCTCAAAATATTAATCCATTGTTAGGAGAGAGAGAGAGCAGCAGTGTCATCTCACAGCACAAAGGACCTGAGTCCAGCCACTTGTTCAGTTTCTGTGAGGAGTTTACATGTTCTCCTTCCCTGTCTGCATAGGTTTTCCCAGGTACTCTGGATATCTCCGAAATTGCAAAAACATGCATGTTTAGGTTGACTATATAGTAATATAGTACAATTGAATGAATACAAAAAGAAAAACGATCACAACGCACACACATACATACACACTCACAGATAGATGTAAACATACACTATTTTCTCTGTTGAACCGCTTTTTTTTTGTTTTGTTTTCTCATCATATCCCTTTTCAATATCTATTTGTTTTGGGTGTGTCCATCATTTTCTCTAGGGTCAAAGCTGATAGCTCACTTTTTAATGGATGATGTACATATGTAAAGTTTTTGTTGTAGATGAATCTGCATGTTTTTTTTATCGCAAGCAATAATGATACTGATATGATGAGCAATGTTGGAAGATTTGATAAGATTTTAGTCTTAAGCTTAATGAATGTTTATAAAATATTAGAGTCTGTATGGACTTGTATGTTAAGACACATACATATGCACTAACAAAGCATGCAGGACAAAAAAAATCCTCACCTCTGTGAATGCAAGAGGTGGGACAGTTGACATGATGCATGCCGAAATGCTATGATGTTATGATGCTATGATGGTTGAAAACAACCATGATAGGTACTGTGCCAGGGCAGGGTGAGGGCGGGAAAGTTTATTTTTGCAGGATGGGAAGGGGTTATGTTTCTAGGTCTTGCATCGCTGCTTTCTTATTAATCTTTAGAGACTTCATAGGAACATATTAAGAATTATATCTTGTTTTCTTTTCTTTTTTTTTTTGCTTCTCTTCATAGAGAACTGTTCTGAAAGGCCAGCGCTTATCAGAAATATGCAAAAAGAAGCAGTAACTGTGAACTTAATCTAAGATGTGGAAAAAAAAATACATTTCCCACAATAATTGTCTTGAAACCTCTTTTGTAAGAGAGAGAGATCTTTTTCTTTCTTCCGAAAATACACCCCATTCCGAAAATGGAATTGTACATCTGCTTTTTCATGATCTAACTCACTAATTCCATGACACATTGCACATGGACACTTCTGTCCTGTCCTATACTTTATACACACATTTAAACTGATTGATTTTAGAAGCAGAAGATCATTGCAAATGTAAAATGCTACTGTACAATGCACCTTACAACAAAGATGAGGATCAGGGCCAGACATGCAATTAGGTGTTGATGCCTCAGCTGTGAAGTTCTTTTCGGTAAACCTTTTTTTTTATTTATGAATGCTGTATATGTACACAGACGAAGCTAAGTTGACCTTGATTATAAGACAATTCCCACAACTGCCCACTTTCCTGGTGAATAATCTGGGAAGGGCCATTCATGACCAAAGGAAGCTGGGAACATAGGCACACAACCTGAATGCTGACTGATTTAGGATGTGCATAAATAGTAAAGGCAAATTGCAAGATGTAAACCTTTTCAATGCAACCCTGTTAAAGGGTTGCATTGAAAGTTTCATAGTTCCCTGCCACAATAGCCCAAAAAAGTCAAAATCTAAAATCCAAATTGATGTGGTCCATCATGTTCTTGTTTCCAACCTTCCATCCTTTTTGTATCTGTTTCATAACTCAGGTATCTCTCAGTCTCTACACATTCACACACACTTCCACATATACACTAATACACTATTTATTTTCTTTTCTTCAAATGTGTATGTATGAAAAAGGGAAATGTGAAAAGTTGTTCTCTTTTCTGTGGTTACATACTACTTCACAGATGTTTGCTCTTCTTGTCCAACTGTGATTCTTGTGCTGTAACTCATTTTACCATTGTTTCTCAATGACTGTGGCCCTCTCTCTGTCAGTTTATGCCCCAACACACCATCCACTACCCCATCCTGAAGTCTTGCAGCAAAATCCAAAACCTGAAAAAGGATTAGTCAAAAACTGGATTGTACCATGGAAGAAGACAGGAATGGACATTTAGGTTAAGAACTGGAATCATGTATTGTGGAGTTTCAAGGAGGAGAGATATGTATGGAATGAAACATTCTTAGTGGATTGGATAGCCGCACATCATCAGAAGGAGGAGACGGAGGTGGAAAAGTGTGAAGTGTGGTGATGGTGAGAGGAGGAGGAAAAGAGAAAGAGAGAAAGAAGCAAAACCACTCCATGTAAGAAAGTGTACCTCAGTTTTCCTCCTGTGTACTGATTTATTCCTTCTGTTGTGTTTTCTCACCTGTGTATTTTTGTGTTGGTTTGACATTTTGTTTTATGTTCTGTGTGTTTTTGTGTTTTGTGCTGCTTCTATATTCTGCATTGTGCATTTTCTTTTGTGTTGCCATTGTGCACACCATACCTGGGTCAAACAGTTTCTTTTATCCCATACAGGTGCAGAAAAATCAAGGTTTGTCGAACTGCACCATAGTTAAATAAATTCATGTCAGTCTGATGGAGCTGGGATTAAAAAATAAAATTGTGGGCCAAGGTCTGGTCTGTACATGTGTGAACTAAAATGTTCCAATCTCAGCTCTAGGTCTGTATTTCTTGCCGTATCCTGGCAGGCTGCAGTCCTCATTTTTATGTTTGACCTCTTAATACAGTTTGATTTAATTTGGAACATGATCTAAATGTCCTTTGGGGTCTTCAGTTACTTATTCAGAGGCAAAATATTTGTTCTGCAGGAAGACTGAACAGCCCCCTGAGGACTTACAGAGATTGGATCTGTGTTTGTGGGTGACACTCAAGAGAACCCTGAGAATGTGTTAGTTTGTGCTCTTTGGCCTCTTGGTCTATTTGCATGTTAGCTAGGTTGGGTAACCTTTGTAGAGGTGTGTCTTTGCTTAGTGTTGGGTCTGTCCTTTTTCTCTTCTTTCTTATATCTTTGTATAAGTACTATAAAGTCTGTGGAATTTATTTTGAAAGGATTTGCAGCATGAAAGAGACATTAACTGATACTATCAATCTCTTTTTCAACATGAGGTCAATTACATGGCCTTTTTGTTAACAGCATTTATGGGATTCAATCAGTACATAGCATATCAGTAGACAAACCAGTAATCAACATTCTCTGTGCTTACAATGGTACATCAATATTTATTGATGAAAACGTGGTCAACAGTCTGAAATACCTTACTTTGTCAGTTGCAGCTTGCTGTTTCTCTGTTGAATCATATCAAGTAAAATAATCTTGAATTCTTTAAAAAATTATGACTTAAGGATAAGTTTCAGCATCTACTCACTCTATTTTTGGATTCTGATCGTAAAAAGGTTTTAAATGGCCACAAATACCAACTCAGTGTGACCAGTTACAGCTGCTGTCAAAGAGCAAACAAATGATCAAATCCCGCTTTGATAGTGTGTGAAAACAGGCCTATATCTAATAATAGCCCGGGTATACTGCCGCACAAATTGCCACGGCGCGTGCAGCCAAAGATGTGAGTGCCAGAAACAACGGCATGTATGGTGCTTGTGGACACTGCATGCACCAAACTGAGGTCCCCACGCCAGTAGGTGGAGTTGAGCGTTAAATACGCTGTTGACAATGTGGCCACGAAGACAGTGTGACCACGAAGAAACAGTAGTTGTTTGTTTATATCGACGAACATGGATGCTTTGTGCATACTCTTAGTTGCCATGTCAAAAAATAACCAAAATGCTAGGGGTCTATGTTTTTAAATAGGTTCACCAAATGTCCTTTTATGCCCAGATCTGTCATCACCTAACAAAGCTTAAATTTTTACATTTTGAAATGATGTTCTTTTTCGCCGTCCCCCCTGCAGTGGCGCAGAACATTACAGAGTTTGGCAGAGCCACTGTGGAAATGTGCGGGAGGCTAACCCTAACCCTGACAGCAATAAATGAATAAAAATGAATGAAATCTGCAACTGTATTTGTCTATTGGTAGCCGGAACAATTCTAAGCAATTTGTGTGTCATTCATTCCACATTAATCGAAAAAATTTAAATCCTGGGAAAAAAGAAACCTTAGAACTAGCTCTCTGATCAGGAATGAGTTGCACCTGCTATAGATAAATAAAACTCTTACTTACTTGCTTATAACTGAAAGTAGTAGTTCACTAAATTAGGTTTATCTATTAAACCTGAACTTTATAAATATTTTAAAGAGCTTAGTAGAATGTGAAAAGCCACTCTTGTGATAAAATGTAGTAATTTGAAGCAAGGTTAAAATATTTTTTGTAAGATAATTACACAGTTTGTATTATTTCAGATAGGTCCAATATAACCTGTTTGCCTGAATACTACATTCTGAGGCAAATTTCAAGCTATGGTGATGGGATCTAGCTATCATGTAGTTAAACTGATCTACTGGTCAGTGTGACCACCATATTCCACTGGAATATTACAGCTGTGACGCGCTGCAGCACGGCTACAAAGCAGTTCTGCCAGCGGGGAGCTTTATGACCCAGCTGAGTTTGCACGATATTACAAGATGCCGCAATAATTCAGAAAGTATGCAAGACCACCAAGATCCTGTGATAATCGGACATTAAACAAGAAACAATAGTTTCTAGAATAGAAAACAATAGTTTGCCTCTCAGAAGTGGAAGGGCATTTTATCTGGTTGTTTTCCACATCGACAATGAGTCTATCCTCTGGTGGTTGGACTTTTGACTCGTAATGAGGTGTAGGATTGTGAGATATGATCTGCCTGTTGTGTTTCATTTTGGAAGTTGACAAAGGTCATGTGCTGATGTTGCATCTAACTTCGGTCTGGTGAGACCTGATCAGTTGAGTTGATGCCGTAACTGCAACAAATGCTGCTTACCCAGTGCAGTGCAACCCGGCGAGCCACATTTGAGCACATCTGCAACGTTGTTGAGATGCTGCCAGTGCCAGTACTCTCGTTACTATAATGGCAGCTCTTTGCCGCGGTAACCACGTCACAGTTGTAAGGTGCCGTTCACACATCCAGTGGAATATGGCGGTGAGTAAATAAAAATCTGCAGCTAATTTTGTCATCAAAAGCACACCATGTAGTTTCACCCCATTTTTTTTTTATTTAAACCCAGTTTTTGGCTCTATTTGAATTTTGAACAGCTTGTGCAACTGACTCAGGAGCCATATATCTGAGAGTGATGATGATGTTAAAAGGGATTCATTTATGCACCTGCGTTCTTCTCTGATTTGCAGTTTCACTAAAATGGTCTTTGACCTTGATGTGCACCAGACATGAGGTTTCATCTAAAAATATAAATCCTTTATGGCTTGTTGTTGTTGTTGTTGTCTAAATCTTCAGTTACGCAACCTTTTGTCCTGCCATCATTAAGGCATGTTGAAATTCTGTGCTTTTGTCTGGTGTCTCAAGGTCAAGAGCTTTTATTTATTTGCATTTAATGCTCACTAAATTCTTTTTTCTTTTTCCCTTTTAGTGCTGAGTTTCTAAACTCTCCTCTCCCTACAAGAAGAGGAATGCACGAAAATTTTAATTGCTGCCACACTATACCCCTGACAGGATTCAGTGTTCTGAAAAAATAGGAGGGATACATAGGGAAAGAGAAAAAAAATGAAGATGAGTTAAAAGTCATCACAGTGAAAGTGAACATCACCATCAGTGTTTTCATCATTTGTGTGACACGTTTGAATGCAGCCTCGCTGACAATCCCTGTGAAAAAATGTGATCTGATGCCGGCCATTTTTAGATGGCACACAAAACATTTGTACTTCTTGTCGACCAATTTTCTGAGCAAACCACAGTTGCATTGAAAGTGGCTGACAGAGGTCGTATGACAGGCTTGGATGTGAAAACCATGTGACAAGGATACCCTCTCTCTACACAACTGTTATTCTGTTTTTGTAGTGTTATTGTTTTACTGACCACTCTTCTTTTTATTTCAAAAAGCTGCACTTAAAGCACTATGCAAAGTGAAAGAAGGTCGATCATGGTGTCTCACAATTATGCTTGACAGGCAGGGTTGAATTGAAATTGCCTGCTGAATTACAAGACCTCTGTCTGGAATCAGCTTGTACATATCAGAAGGCACCAGCCACATGGGAATATCTGACATGATCCTATCCGTTTCATATCATCTGAATCTTCTTGGAAAGAGTTATTATTCTGGGATGTCAAGTTCAACTGGAATCATACCAAAGACAAACAAAGAGATGGGCAAAACTGTTACAGAAATAACCCCCAAATATGTGAAACTGGCTCTTTATGTCTGCTAAGAGAAAGGTGTCACTCAAATTGAAGGTGTGATTGACATTCTTGCTCTCTTTCTCACTTTCTCTTTCCCTATTGAGCTCTTCTGGTACATTGACTGCCCCTTAGCTTGCATCTCTGCATTACTGCTCCTTGTTAGCAAAACTGCATGGCATGAAAAAAAAACAAAAAAATACAACACAAAGAAATAGTTAAACAAGATAATGACAGAGATAATGAAAAGAAGTGGGGAGAGAAAAAGGAATAAGTCCATGAGATGAAGGAAGATTCTCTAGAATTTTTCTTTCAGCTAACAATACACAGCAGGATTAATTTTCAACCTGCTTTCAACAGGCTGTTAACATGCAAAACAGGTTCCCCTGTATCATGCTATTTCCACAGAATTTATGATGGACTCTGCAGACCATACTTCTGGGAATGTAAGGCAAGAAAGTAGAAAACTTTTGAGGCACAAGAGTAAGAGAACACGTGAGAAATGATCCTGGTTGCGATTGCAAATTCGCAGTGGCATTGTTTACCTGCATGAATATTCTGCATGACTTCAAGTTATTGTCACTTAAATACCATGGGTATAAATTCAGAGATGAAAACATTGAGAATATAGAAAAATTATGACAAATGCAACAAATAAAAAGTAGTTTACTGTTATATTACTAGTAATTAAGTTTCGATTTTCTGTTAAAGGTGAATGTGAGTGATTGAGAAAAAGCCTTTAGAAGTGGCCCCCCTCCCCAAATCCCCCCCGCCCCCACCCCACCCCACCCCACACACACACACCCCTCCACACCTGAGGCTTTTTAGCAGAATCTCTAAATATAACGGTCTCAAATGGCAGCTGTGAGCCTATGTCATAATTTGAATCTAATTTTGAACTGAACTGTTGTGTCCATGCAGACATGTCACTGATTCTGTTTCTTTGCTGTCCCTTTCCATTTTCTTGACCTTAACATCCAAGACAATAGCACCTCATGAGGTGGGTGCTTCATATTTGCAGATTGTTATTGTTATTCCATTGTTTATTATTGTTATCTGATGAGATATATAGTATTTATTTTGGGAAAATGAATCCCTGTTACATGGGCTAATGTAACAAAATATGGTGTGGTGGTGGGGGATGGTGGTGGTGGGTGCTGAAGGGATTTATTAACCTTGCTCATTGGAGCTCCACTGCAGCCACAATACCGCTCAGTAAAAGCTCACCTGATATTCAGAATAACTCAGGAAAAAATGCACTTTCTTAATGGAGGTTTTTGGTTTTGTCTGTTAAAATGGCTTGTATTTGTTGGGAAATTTAATTTGGGAAATAAATGGGGATCCGTGTTGGTAAAAACTGTGTTTAAACCCACGCACACTGCTGGAATCGAACTTTCTCCTCCCAATTATGTTATCCGTGCTGTACTTTGTGGATCCATTTTTAAAACTGTGTAAAAAAGATGATAGTTGAGTATTATCTGACTATGATTGAAGGTGTAGCTAAGTCATCATGACAGCCTCATTTCCAAAATCATTTATCATTATGTATAAGACAAGACACAAGTCTTTGTGTGTTAATATGTAAACATCCAAAAAGTATTTAAACAGCTGCAGCAGGGTTCTAAGACAATATAAAATGTTAGATGTGTCACCTGTCAATACAACCTTGTGATTCAGCATAGCAGCTTGGTGACTTGACATGTAAGGTACAGGTGGACAAAGGACAGCCTATTAATAAGGTAAACTATGGCCAGCAACACTGATGAACAGTATTTTCTGTGTGATTCACTGGGGGTGAGATGCAGCCATGTTGCATGTTTTATCACAAGGCAAAATGACAAATGTTTTACTTGGCTAGCACCATTCATTCTCTGACTTCACTTGGGTTTATAAGGTGTCATGCATGGTGACCATTGTTTAAGTTTTTATTTGCTTATACTGTTCTATATCTGTATGTATTATTCTGTGTTTATTTCCATTTGATGTACGAGATCATGTGGACTCGATACCTGATCAAAATTCCTGCATTATTATGCGTATATGGAGGTTTACTTAATGGGGCTACATGATGCACAGGGAAAAGGAACAAGACAAAATTTGCCATAAAGAGAAACAAAGCTTTGACAACTAAAATAACAATTTGGTTATTTTTAGTAACTCTGTGTCTGTTTCAGTCTGGGTATTGTGACTTCCTTGGAGAGTTGGTTACCTATTGTCCAATAATGCATCCATAAGTCCTTTATGTTTAAGGTAGCATACAGTCTATGAGATACCTCACACCAAAATGTTCTAGTTTATAGCTTTCTTTCTGAAAAAGAGTTATTAGAACATACCAAGATGATACAAAACGCACATTTGATGTTAATTATACAGCAATTTGCAGACAAACCTGTGGCTCTGCTTGCTGTGCTTTATGCTTTTCAGTAAGGGCTATCAAAATTACCATTGTACTCCCTGGGTGATGGCAGACATGTTTCAATTACAAACATAATGTCACATTACTGTGCTCAAATCTGGACATCTGATTGAACCTTCCTATTGTGTGGCACCAATAGAAAACTGATGGAGACATGAATTCCATGACTTCCAAATTATCTTGAAATGAATTCAACTGATGGCATTGGCAAGATGTGCATGATGTATGTATCAGATGTGCTGCATTCTCTGCCAAAGATGAATTGTTCAAAATTAAGTTAAATTAATTAACGCTGAATTGAACATGCCGAGGGCATTAACATAGACATCTTTGATAAGTTTTCATGTCATTAGGTCTCAGGATGTCAGCAAATCTGAATTCTTTCAACATCTCATGGTAAAATTTTGCAAAATTTCAAGCTCAATTTTACTTCATACACAGAACTACAGTTGCACCATTTTGTGGTTTTATTTTATTTATGCTTTATTTTGTATAACTTTGTGCAGTGCAAAAAAAATCATGCATACTCATATTTTCAGCCCTATTTAATTTTATATATTGTAGCATTCCTGGCATATGCAGTCACTGATAAGTGACAAATACAAATACAAAGTGACAAATATAAATAATTACTCTGGCTGCTATGTGTGAAGTCTGATTTGCACTACTTTTCGTGTTGCAAGAGAAAGAAACTGTTTGGTGTCCACACACTGGTCATCATTAATGTACATTATCACACTGCAAATCATAAAAGAGGTGTTACAGGGAGTGTTTTTTTTTCTCTCAGTTGTCTCAGATTCAAGTTCTCAGACACATTATTCTCTGTATCAGTCTGAGGGTATAAAATCAGCTGGGAGGAATAAAAATAAATAAATAAAAGAGACAAGGCTTAACTCAGGAATACACTGTATCAAAAATCTGAATGGAATGAAATATTACTCAAACCATCCAACTATGTCTGTGTTCTGCTGTCCTTCTGCACTAGGACACACTGAGGTGTGGTTTTGATATCTTATATAATTAGTCTTCCTACAGGTGTATGGTTCACTTCATGTTCAGTGCAAGGCTGAAAGTTAGCCTACCATGTAATACATTCAGTTTGTTAATGTACGATGTTTTCATTATTGCTTATTCACTAAAAGTGTTTGTTTTTGCTATGCAATATATGTTGTGTATTTTGCCTCATGATTATAGCAGTGCATTGATAAATGCTTTTGTATTCACGGATGCAGAAAACAAAGAAAGGGTGTTGCCCATTATGTCTTTAGGTGCAATTGGTCATGTTTTATGGATGGTTTTCGGGAAGATAAGTTACACAGCTGTTGTAATTTTTAAGACAAAAGTTGGTTCTTCTGTTAATTCTTCGGTAGACATTGAAGGCATAGATATTTCCCTTCACATGTAGAGTCAATATAAATCCAGGCAAACAGCTTTTTTTTTTTTTTGACCAAAAACACTGGAAACCTTTCTAGGTTTTACTCAACCATGCTCAACCAAGCTACATTTGGTGGATCAACAAAAACAGAGGTTTAGTAAAACTCTTAAACAATTCTTGTTCATGCAAGCAAGTTGTACTCAAGTCTGTATCTCTTGCTGAATATAAGTATTTTTTTTCCATGTGATACCGGTCAGATCTCTTCTTTCTTTTACCCTCCTATCCTTTCCTCCTTCCTGTTATTATCCTGCAATTATTCAGAGGATTTTATTCTATTATTCAGAGGAAGAAGCATCTGTTTGCATATCTTGTTATTGTGTTTTTCTCTCCTCTTGTTTGAGATAAATTCTAATTGCATGTGTGGGAAAACTTTAAAACAATGACTTTACCTTGTGATGGCTACGTAGAGGGAAGCATCTCCTCAGCTGAAGCAATAGAAGATTCTCATTGGCCCTTCTTCCTTTCTCTGTCAAGTTAGAGGATATAGGGCCTGATCTACTACGATCCCAGATAAGGGGCGCTAAATTGCGTGCTCCTGGTAAGATTTTGCGCACTTGGTTTGCGTGCGATTTGCGGGTGATCTACTAAGGGAAATTGCCGAAGTGACAACAAGACAGCAGCAGCATGTAAATGAGGAGTTTGTGAGCTGTCAGCCTTTCCATCATAGCGAGTGCAGAGGAAAGTGCAAGAATAAATATGATTCCTTGGAGTTGGAAGTCCTTGTGGCTGAGGCAAACAAACACATCTGGCAGAACAAAGCAAACAGTCAGCTGCTCTTGATCACGGGCTACCGGCGATTGCACAAGAGGCGTGAGCAGCGACCAGTATGGCCGGTGTTGCTCGCACGCTGTTAGTGCTGTTAACTGTGTTAGGTGCAAAAAAAAAACACCAAGAAAATAGAGCCACAGAGATGTCATATTGACAGTGGTTGTTAATATTTTGTTTGGATTTCAGATTTTCTATATGTTTAATCATGTTCGCCATGCGTAACATCTAATTTCTCCGTATCTTTTCTCTTTTTTCAATGAAAATAAAATGCACCACAAACAGCTCACAGAAAATAACTCTGAATCAAAAATTCAGTTTTGATCCGATGTCTCCTCCTGGCCACAATGACAGCGGCAATTGTGTGTAAAACGGGAGGATTTGCACCTTCCTTTCAGACGTGTTAAATTTAGCCACAACAATGGTCACCACAATCGTTTCCAGGTTTGATAAATCCATAACCCTAACGCCCCATATTGCATATGCATTAAAGCCATCGTGCTAAATGGCCAGTGCGTGCTGTTTTCCTCACTTCGAAGATGCACCGTTAGTAGATCAGCTTGCACATTTTTTTGCGGGTGACATCGAGTTTGCACACATTTTTATACACGCAAAGCTTTAGTAGATCAGGCCCTTAGAGCTATATACATGGCATGTACGTCTATAGACAAAATGGACTGAGTTCCATCAATAGTTTTCCTCAAGCTAGCAATGGATTGTTTGTACAATCCATTGAGTAAAATAAGCTAAGTTTTGTGACACTCCTTTTATAATTTTTCATCGTGATTGCTAAGGTCATGGAAAACTGTTCTAAGAATTAATCTGCCCACCCACCCATCACTCGTTTCCCCATCTCTTTATTTTCGATCAATTGCTTGATCTAGAAAAAATATATATCTACAATCATGCGTCTCATTTCATTCTTGTTTTCTGTAATGACTCAGCTAAACAGAGGATGCATTAGCTTTTTACTGTTGCAGCTGCTGGTTTTTGAACGAGGCTTCACATTTTATAATTACCTTGATAATTAATTAAATAATTGATAAATTACCTTATTGGTTTCGTATCACTGTTGGCGGATTGATCGTTCAGTTGATCAGTAAGATGATTAAGCAGGCCGTGATGGGGATGAATCGTTGGTGTGCATCCACTAACACAAGACAGAGAAGAAAAGAAGGATACCTGAGACAGAGAGATGAGAGGCTTCCCTCTATAAATAAACGGTTTGATACCAGGTCTAATTTTATTGTGACACCAATGGAGAAACAAAATAAAATAAAAACTATTCAAGAACTGTACAAAATATATGTCACTGGAATGTTTATTTATCTTTTCTATTTTTGAAATGTAAAAAAAAAAAAACACTGAAACTGTAAAATACAACTGTATTTGCTGTTCTGTTCTTAAAAGGTATGAAAGATCGACTGTGAATGCTAACTTATCTGAACATCTCTTCTCCTTTAGTGGTAGGAAGGAACAACTGAACAATAGAATAAATTCCAGTCTACTGAAAAAGTAAACAAATTCAGGACTACAGAGAATAACTGAAAGACTTCAAATAAAGTTAAAATATGATAAGCTCAATAAAAACCATTCAAAGCTCATGTTAAAATTTCTCACGTGTCCTGTGGTTTTTGGTGCTCAAAGTGCAAAACCCTGGCCTAGCGATTGCCTTTGTGTTGTGTCACATCAAGAATGTCCTCCTCATGTCTCTGGTTGTCTAGGTACACCAGTTTCCTCCACCAGTTTCCTCCACCCCTCCACTAGGGGCAAGTGTATGCTAACACAAATGCTCCACCAAAGCATGTGTGTTAGCATACACTTGCCCCTAGATTTGAATGTGCGGGTGAGTGGTATGTGTACACTGCGATGAACAGGCAACATGTACGGGGTGTTTTCCCTACCTTTGGCTGAGGTGCACAAAAACAGGGTCCCGCAGTCCCCTTTGATGCTATTATAGCTATTTTGGCTATATTGGCTATATTTTCTTAGTGTTAAAATACGGAGCAAAGTTGCACCACTATACTCTTGTGATACACATGCTGTCTCAATCAAGAATCCCATGTAAGCTGTATAGTCTCTCTCATTAAAGTGATTACAATGTTACCTCCTGGTTCCATCAATTGCTTGGCTTTTGGTTGAGTAAATCTTGAGTAAGAGTTGAAGAACGACCCTCAGTCATCACAAGAACAATGAATCAGGGGCCATGTTGTTCCCGTTCCTCTTAAAAAGGACTCCTCGGGTGGCAGGTGGACCGTTTCCTGGATAAGCTGCCCACATGCAACTTTACCTGCTTAATAAAGAAAACTCCCAAACTTCAGAAAAGTTACAAACAGGTGCAGATTATTTATTCAGGAAGAAAACAGAAACCAGCCCCTCAGCTGAAACACCCATCAGATCCTCTACTCAAGGATTAATCTGCACAATGGTACAATAGGTCATCCACCTCAGCTGTTTTCTGCACCAATCATCACAGCAAATTCATAGTAACCGTATTAATATATACCTTTGGCAAGTGGGGGATGGAAAAGATTGACCCTCCACCGTGCATTCAGGTTGCCAGACACTGCTTTGGGAATTTTGCTTTAAGAATTTCCCACCAATGTTAATAAGGCACACAGTTAAAATCCATATTCTTTTAAAAACAACGGCACAACTAGCTTCATTCGTACCATAAGGGAGGAAAGGGGAAACCTAATTAGGAGCCTAGGCCAACTGCTGAGACAGGAGCTAGTGAGGGGATGATGACCCTCTCATGTTTTATTAATGATAATAATAATAATAATAAAAGGATAAATTAACAAGAAGACAAAAAGAAAAAGAAGAAAAGAAACATAAGCACTCACCCAAACAAAGGAATCAAAACCAGCATTGAAATTTAATGTGAAGTTAAGGGGCTATATCCGTTTAGATTTCCTAATTTATGCAGGTGCAAGTATAACATCTTCTTTAATGTTACACAACTGACAGACAATTTTCTATACATGTCAGAAGTCATTCATTGTCAAGGCTTTTCTAATTGAAATTATTAATAAATATCATATCCTCTACATTTGGTCATTTGGTGACACAATACATCACTGTGGCGATTCATCAACCACACATTGGAGTTGATCAGATTACGTTTGGGGTTCGTGCTTGTCAATTTAAAATATGTCATATTCTGTTTCTACATGAGGGTTCCATGAGAGAGATATAAGCACATGGAGGCGTCCAGCATGGGACTCTTACATCCAGAAACTTCACAGCAGTTAGGATTAAATATGTAGGAGACACAACTGATGATATGTACATGGCAAGGCATTCAAATTGGCGCTATACAGTCATGCCCCTTTCACATAGAGAAAGCTTTTGATTACAAACCTATTTACATGACAATGTGAACTCAATAGAAAAAAATCGGAAGATGGATTTTGTTGAAATGACCATGAAAGGAGTGGGGTTGCACAGCGACACAAGGTATGTACTTTTCTGTATCCAGTCCAACGTCACTGTGGGAGGAACGTTTTCTTGTTTGTTTTTTTATAACTCTTTATAAGGCCGATGCAATATACTGACATGATGCCACGTGTAGCGCACGTCCACGGCTGCCCATTGAGCTGGATGCACTTCTTGGCAGGGATCCAAAACTCTGCATAACACCGGCACGTCAATAGATGTACGGGGGAGATAATGAAAAATTCAGTGGCACCGAAATGATGCACCGAAATGTGCATTGAATTCTGGTCTGGGATCTACAGTTTACATTGGCACTGGTTCCATCATGCTACCGGGTCTGTGGGAGATGTCCAGGTATCTCCCACAATTTTTGCTCTTTTGACACGAAATTTACATCAGAGCATCTTCAGACTGTCCTGAATAAACAATCCACACAGAACAGTGCATTAATATGTGCAGCAGTCCTCGCATTTGCGGCTGTCGGGATACTGGCAACTGCAGGGTTAATGTAGGTCGTAGGCATTCCCAAGACTCCTCTTTTTTAGCACACTTTGAAGAGGATTCTGTTCTGGACTGAGCAGCATCCCTGTGATTCAGTGATTTGAACCCTCTCTCTCATCTACAACTGCCCTATTTCTCTTCTTAAACTAAACCGTTCGAGGCAGAGGCTGACAGAGGTGGATAGTAATACCCAACTATCATTGGGTGAAATTGAAATTGTTGTTTATTTAATTACTGAGTAATAACAACAGTGTGAATTCAGCATTAATTTTGATACAGAATTATTTTTACTTTTACTTGACTATTTGTGAAAAAGAAGTGGAACTTTAATTGTTACATTGGGCTACATTGTGCATGGTACTTGTTATTTCATTCTTATCTTTCTTCGATACATGGTTTGTTCATATTTAATTTTCTAGACACTTCTTAAGGCCCCAGTATGCCATTGCGGAACGGACTGAGCATGCTGCGTGGCACACCCCAAGCCTCCAGCATGGTACTGCGGCAACGCTGTAATGTTCTGCCCAACCACAAGGGGGCATTACAAGTCTCTGGCCCTCTGGGAGACAAAGAAGTGCATCTTAAAATAGGCTTACAATTGTAAAAACACAATTAAATGTTTGTGTTTTGTACATACATACAAACATACATACATACATACATATAGAGAGAGAGTACAGAAGGACATTGCTTTTGACCCAGTAGCACCCTACCCCAAATAATCAATTCAAAATACAGTCACAATGTATGTATGTATATATATATATATATATATATATATATATATATATATATATATATATATATATATATATATATATATATATATATATATATATATATATATATATATATATATATATACACATACATATACTATTTGGAGTAGGGTGCTACTGGGTCAAAAGCAATGTCCTTCTGTGCTCTCTCTCCCTCTCTCTCCCTGCATGTGAGTTGCTGAGCCACATATAGGACAGCCTGTGCAAAGCACCAGACAATTGAAAATTTGACATTTTAATGATTTTAGCATTAATAAAAGAGAACATGCCCGGGCAAATGTGAACAATCTGTCACTGTTTTTAAAAACATGGATCCACAGCATTTCGCTGCTTCATGTGTGCAGCAAGGAGAATACATGGAGCAGTGTCCATATTGACGTGCTGCATATGCACAGATATGTAATCAAATGTTGCACCAACATGGGAAAATGTTTTCATTAATACTGAAGTGTTTTTTTTCTAATCTCTGCCTATGTAGCCCATTGTTTGGTAAGTTATTGTGGCTGAATTTTAATTTGTTACCTTGCTACCTAAGATTTAATGCTTGATTGTTCATGATTTATTCATTTATTTAGTTTTATTTATGTACTTATTGACTTACTTTACTATGTAATTACTTTTTAGTAATCTGCTTTCCATGCATTTTTAATTGATTTCAGTAAACAGAAACAGTGGCTGTTATTAATTAGTTTAATAGGTTTCTTCACTTATTCATTTGTACTCTACTCTTGTACTTAAGTAATAATAGTAAAGTAGAAGTCAAGTAATAATTGGGCGATTTCTTTTTACGTTTACATGAGTATTATCATTCTAAAGTAACAGTTCTATTACTTGAGTACAATATTTGGCTACTTTACACAGCTCTGGAGGCTGAAGAAAGTTTTTCATCTCCACTTTTATTTAATACTTGCTCTTAGTGGGAACAGTTGGGTCCCTCTGTAATAGTTCAAAATAGATCCCAGATCGGCATGTCAGCTGAGCTGGCTGGCTTTGTATTTGTGCATGGTCTACACCTTGAAAACACTCAGCAGTTTTACTGAAGATTGACCGCAGCCACACTGTAGACACAGACAAGCCTAGGCAGTTGTGCTTAAGTGGAACGGAACGTAAAGCGGAATCGCAAGAGAAAAACTATGGTGACAAGGTTCAGACAAAATGACGTCCTGCTTGCACATTTCACATAACCACTGAAATCAAAATGACAGACTTCCTGTTTAATTCAGACCATTGGTGCAAGAGACTCTTGTGCATCTGAACAAACTGTATATGCACACAAATTTCCCCCCCTGACCCACTTATTTCCGACCATTCTTTAATTACTTTCAACTTCCTTCTAGCCGGTTGTGTGCGAAAGAAGAGCAGTATATTTACACGACACTTAACTGACAGTGTCTTGTCAAACTTTAAAGAAGCTATCCCCCTGTCTCTTGGAACTGCATCCCCCCCTCGCTGTTATGAAAGCCTGAGTCCCTCCCTCATCGATCACCTCACTGATAGCTTTGTTACCTCCCTTCGCAAGACTCTCGACTCGGCTGCACCCCTAACAAAAAAGATTATCTCTAGACCACGATCCGCCCCCTGGTTTACTCCAGAAACTCGCCACCTAAAGCAGCTAGCACGTAAGCTAGAGAGGAAATGGCGTTCAACCAAAAAAACACTAGTATTTTTCTTACCTGGAAAGATAGTCTGAAGACTTACAGGCTGGCTCTGTGTAATGCCAGAGCGAGATACTACTCCTCTCTAATTGAGGAAAATAAGCATAACCCTAGGTTTCTGTTCAGCACTGTAGCCAAGCTGACTCAGAGTCATAACTCCACTGAGCAGTGTGTCCCTACACATCTCAGCAGTGGTGAATTTATGGACTACTTTAACAACAAAATTACAAATATTAGACAAACAATTACGACCCACTCAGCATGCATGGCAACTAACCTACCCCCTGTTGCAGCCTTTCAGATCACAGATGTGGATATAACCAGGTCACTATCTTCATTTGACCCCATTGACCTGCATCAGCTGACCACTATCATCTCCTCCTCTAAATCTTCGACCTGCCTCCTTGACCCGATTCCGACCAGGGTGTTAAAGGAAGTGCTGCCTTTAATCGCCACCTCCTTACTTGACCTCATCAACATGTCCATAACAACAGGTTACGTTCCTCTTACGTTCAAAGTCGGAATAATCAAACCCCTCCTTAAGAAACTGTCCCTTGATCCAGGAACTTTAGCAAATTACAGACCGATCTCTAATCTGATCTTCATCTCAAAAATCATTGAGAAAATCATTGCCAACCAGCTCTGTGAACACCTCAATAACAATAGTTTATTTGAATCCTTCCAGTCTGGTTTTGGAATAAATCATAGCACTGAGACTGCGCTGGTTAAAGTCACCAATGACCTCTTAATGGCATCTGACCAGGGTCTCATTTCTGTGCTTGTCTTGTTAGATCTCAGTGCTGCTTTTGATACGGTCGACCACCAGATCTTACTAAGGAGACTGGAATATCAACTCGGAATCAGAGGCACTGCTTTAGACTGGTTCCGGTCCTATCTTTCAGACCGATATCAGTTTGTTTGTGTCAACGATAACCAATCGCCACGTACTAAAGTCAGCCACGGGGTTCCGCAAGGATCTGTGCTTGGTCCAGTTCTTTTCTCTGTATATATGCTCCCTCTGGGTGATATCATCAGGAGTCACTCTATTGATTTCCACTGTTATGCTGACGACACTCAATTATATCTGTCTATCAAGCCGGGCGAGCTCAACCGTCTACAGCAGCTTCAGTCCTGCCTTGATGACATTAAGGCCTGGATGACTAATAATTTCCTCCTTCTGAACTCTGAAAAAACAGAGTTGCTGCTCATAGGTCCTAAACACCTACGTGATTCTATATCTGATGCTATAGCATTACAAGGTAGTTTTGCGACTTCTTCTGCCACCACTGTAAAGAACCTAGGTGTTAGTTTTGATCCAGACCTGTCTTTTAGCTCCCACATAAAATCGATCTCACGGACTGCCTACTTCCACCTCCGCAATATTTCAAAAATAAGACACCTCCTCCCTCCCCATTCAGCAGAACAGCTGGTCCATGCCTTTATTACCTCCAGGCTGGACTACTGCAACTCTCTACTGGCTGGATGCTCCAGTAGGTCGCTGAGAACTCTGCAGGTCATTCAGAACGCGGCAGCTCGTGTCCTGACTAAAACTAGAAAGAGAGATCACATCTCTCCTGTTCTGGCCTCATTACACTGGCTTCCTGTACCTTTCAGGATCCAGTTCAAAATCCTCCTCCTTGTCTATAAAGGTCTTCATGGTCTGGCACCCTCTTATATCTCAGACCTGATAAAACCCTATTGCCCCACTAGGACACTTCGTTCTCTGAATACAGGCCTACTGGTGGTTCCACGAATCTCTAAGTCTAGATGGGGAGCCAGAGCCTTCAGCTACCAAGGCCCTCTGTTATGGAACCATCTACCAGTTTCAGTCCGGGAGGCAGACACCCTCTCTACCTTTAAGAGTAGGTTAAAAACCCTCCTTTTTGACAGAGCCTACAGATAAATCCAAGATAAGCTGCTATAGGTTGAGTCTGCTGGGGGTCCCCGGCACATTGAGCTCTATCTTCTCTGCCTTCTCTGTGGGTGTGAATCAGGTTCACGTTCCCTCTAGCTTCTCTCTTTCCTCTTGGCCTCTCCCCGTCTGTTTTCCATCTCCTCCTCTTCCTCCCTCTCCTCCCCCTCTCCTTTGTTATCTTTCAATTTATTTTTATTTTTATTTTTATTTTTATTTTTATTTTTATTTTTATTTTTATTTTTATTTTTTATTCTTATTTTTATTTTATTTTATTTTATTTTTTTTAAAATATTTTTTTTTTTATTATTCTTATTTTAATTTTTATTAATATTTTATTTTTTAATTCTTAATTTTCTTTTTATTCTTATTTTTATTTTTCATTTTACTATTCATTTTATTTTTCATTTTATTTTTATTATTTTTATTTTTCCCTCCCGACTTCCATCAACGCTGAGCTGGATCCAGGACCACCTCGACCCGGCTCATCTCACTGCTGTTCCTCCTGCCTGCTACTATGGACTGATTCAATTCAATTCATTGATTTATTTATATCCTGAACTGTTAGCCATCAATAATGTTTTGTTTGTGCCCGCCTGTCCGTCCTGGGTGAGGATCCCCTCCTCTGTCTCTCACCCTGAGGTTTCTCCCCTTTTTTTCCCTGTCAGGGTTTTTCTTGGGAGTTGTTCCTCAGCCTTTGCGAGGGTCTAAGGACAGGGGTTTTTTCACTATGTACACATTGTTGCTCTCCTTGTAAAGTGCTCTGAGATAACAGCTGTTATGATATGGCACTTAAAACAAATAAAAGTTGAAGTTGAAGTTGAAATTTGAATCTTTCTACTCCAAAAAAAACCCCTTAAGGTGCTTCCACACAGACCGCGGCAAGCGTGGCGCGCAGCGCCGGGTACAGCACAGCTGGGCGCAGTGCTGCCGCTGTGCTGCGTGGCAAGGCAGCAAGGTTGCTCAGCCACCAGTAATAACATTAAGCAGTTGGTTTGAACGCAATCTTGTGAGAAGGTGTATTAAGTCCTGGCTATAGTGCTGATAAGGAGACAAGGAGACGAGCAGCACAGAAAAGGACGATCTACAGACGAGCTACAGCTCACAAACCTTGTGTCCCAGAGATCGGGAAACTTGATTAGGTGCCCCTCCATGGCAGTTCTGGAGTCCTCTGGAACTTGTGACCTAACAACCTCACTCCTATTGGACGCGCTGGGATGACTTCCCAGCGCGCAGCGCCTGAGTTGAACATTTCTGAACCGCTGTGCTCTGCACTCTTGCGCTGCGCGACCACATACACAATGAATGGGTTTGCCGCCCGCCGCCTGCGCTTGCCGCGTTCTATCTGGAAGCCCCTTTATGGGGAGGGTTTTTTTTAAATGTCAAGGTAGCCACTCCCACTGATCAAGCCCATTGCCTGGCTCTTCAGGCTTACAATGAAAATATGTCCAGCAATATTGAAGCTGCTAGGTTAAAGTACCTGTCCAGAAGACCATTTCAAATTCTTGATGATGAATAACCAAACTTTGTCAGGAAGTAGTGGCCACGCCCTTTGTCCAAAAAAGAATTCTGTACACAATATATGGGTAGGATGTGATCCAAATTTGAAGCCAACCGGGTGAAACCCCCAGGTGTCAGTCATCATTTCAAGAGACTTTTTTGTTTATCTCTTTTGGAGGAATTTGCATACCAATTTTCATTTGCCTACGACAAAGTAAAAAAAAAATCCTTATGGGGATTAGTCATTTCTTGGGAGTGCTTCTTTTGCATTTGGAACCTCCCATGGGCTATGCCCCACCTAGTGTCAAAGCACTCCGTCCTCATCAGTGTACCAATTTTCATGATGACATGAGTTCCTTAAAGCCACCTCAAAGTCACCCGTAATACATGGTGAGGGATTGCACACAGACACCATTGGTAGATTCACTGCATTCCTTATGTAGCTTCACCAACTTGTTCTGCATGTATTACAAATGGAATGAAATTGATGTCGTCAATTATGTAGGATTACAACATGTAAGTGTAAAACTTGGACACCTTCTGTCACCACTGGGGAGCGCTACTCGTGAGGTGGGAAATTAATACATCAGGCTATTCAGGGTGGAGCACTCATCATGTCCAGCAAGTTTGAAGCTGCTATGATCAAGTCTGTGGACGTGAGAGCCATTCAAAGTGAAAGAGCATGAAAAAAAAATATTTTGAAGTATTGGACAACAGTCTCTGGATGATTTGTGCCTTATTTCAAAGAAGCCAAAATTGCCGACTTCCTGTTGGGTTGGGAGTGGGGCTTCAAGAGGATTTTTTGTGTACCTTAGCATCTTCTATAATCCAACCAAGTTGCATGCATATACATGAAACTCAGAAGTGGGATTTACATTTTCTAGATTGCACAATTGCGCAATCACCCCCCCCCCCCCCCCCCCCCCCCCCGCCCCCTCTTTCAAAGATGATCAAGATGGCAGCAGGTATTCTTGGCATCCTGACAGCTCTTTTGATATATAGTCTCACATTAAAACTTATTGATACTGTCAATGTTTTTAATCATAACAGAACAGAGCAAAGTTACATCAATATAGAGACTTATTGTGTAAATTGTAACACTTAAACTGACAGCTCTAACTCAGCTCTGGCTATGGAAACAAGGTACTGCTTGACATCTATGGCACATACACAATAAAGCGCGGCCTCCAAATCCTGATTTGCCCGTTCTGTCTGATCATGGTCTTAGGGTGGTAGCCTGATGATAAACTAACCCCAGGTCCAAGTGCACCACAGAAAGCCTGCCATACCTGGGACGAAAACTGGGGCCCACGGTCAGAGACTATCTCCACCGGAATGCCATGGAGGCAAGCAAAACCAGGAGCTGGGCTGTCTCTAAAGCAGAGGGGAGTTTTGGGAGAGGTACAAAATGCACTGCCTTAGAAAAGCGATCAATGATTGTGAGAACCTGTAACAAAATAAACTGTAATGTGAGACCAAGGCTGAAGCAGGCACAGACAGAGCAGGCTGCCAAAAGTGCTGGTGCATTAGATACAGTGTGCGTGTAGCTCCAGGGTGACATGCCAGGTTGGAGGAGTGCACCCACTGTAGCACCTGAGGACGGACACCCTCAGGAGTGAACAGACAGGTTGTTGGGCCACCCCCAAGACCAGGGTCCCTGGAGAGGGCCTCCTTGACTCATTGCTCCACCTCCCAGTGGACTGCCCTCACAAAGCAGCTGGAAGGTAGAATGGTCTCAGGTGATGTGTGATGTTGCTGTCGCTCTTTCTTGTCCTCTTGAAAAGAATGAGCTTAAGGCTTGAGGTTACAAGAGCCAGGCCTATAACAAAGTGTGAAGTTAAGAAAGAAAGTCAAGAAAGTGTGTCCACCTGGCCTGCCGAGAATTGAAGCTTTTCGCACTCTGGAGGTAAGCCAAATTCTTATGGTTTGTCCAAACCACAAACGGGATCTCTGCTCCCTACATCCAATGCCTCCATTCCTAAAACTGCAGCTAAAAGTTCACGGTTACCAACGTCATAGTTTTGCTCAGCCATCATAGTTTGTAGTTGGCATCATCTGTAGGTCACATCGTTTACTGTCATACAACACAACAACATAGCAACACAATTGTTGTTGATTTTGAAATGCATAATATAAGCCAGTTAGCAAGTTAGCAGTTGTTAAGCTAAGTAGCTAAGTCAGGGTTCATACGCCATATAGAACAGTACGGAATTTGATTTTAGCGTTTTCCAGGTCTGAAAAAGTATGGAAAATTGAAATTAGAGTATGGAGAAATATTTTTGTTTCCAGACGTTTGCCACTACATGGTGAAATGCAGCTCGACTTTCAGACATTAATTGAGTTTTGCTAAAGAAATGTGCTGAAATAGGTGTAGTGGTTTAAGGCGCCCTACTATGAACCCAGGGACCTAGGTTCAATTCCAGCCTGCGGTCATTTCCCGATCCTCCCAATCTCTCTCTCTACCTATTCACCTCCTGCCTCCCTTGAGCTGTCCTATCCAACCAGAGACTAAAAGCTCCAAAAAATATTTAAAAAAAAAACAACAACAAAATTTTGCTGGAGGGTGTTTGTTATGTGATCTGAAACTTGCGATTGTGACGTAGCGTACTGCTACAAGTGCAAGAAAAAGCAAGTGTCAAAAGTTGACACAAAAAAATTAATTATTAGGCCTACAAGTTATCATTGTTAGACATGAAAATAAGTAGCCAGATAGATAGATTTGCTAGTTCATTCGATTAGGGCTGGGGAGAGAAAACGACATCAGCGCAATGTAAAGTCCCAATCACCACCAAGTTCCATACAGTTCAGAAAAATATTCCTGTTGGTTTTCTAAAGTTACATTCAATAAATATGCTCTACACTCATCTGGTAATTTTTTTAATGGAATTTAAAAAGAAATCTGAAGTGAGACATTGCCATAAGTCTTCCAGGAACAAGGCTACTAGGCTCTCAGTCATATCGTTTGACTACACCACCTTTATGCAACAAAACCATGCTTAGGTTCAGAGGCTGCTGTATGCTGTAGGAGCATAGCTGCGGGAACATGTTCTCAGCAGAGGGTGCTTCATGTCACTTGACCCCCCCCTCCAAACAGCGCATCTGACTAGCGATGGTCGGATCGGCTGCTGTCAGTCATTGCAGTGACAGTCCGTGCGGTGTCAGGTGACACCACAAGTAAGGCTCTTCTCTCTCTCCTCCTGCTTCGCGATGACAGCTGATTTGAAAGTGACTTTTTCTTTTTTTTCCCGCTTCATTTGTTTTCACTTTATTAAATTTTTTTTTTTTTTTTCGCTCTGATTCATCGTTGGTTAAAGACAGCTGATTGCATGGATTGTATGTCCACTTTCACAAATATGTCTTGATTCAAATCATTATCAGAGTTTTTTTTTAAATATATATATAATTATTATTTTAATGAGTATAGACTGAAGAGGGAGAGGGGATGCACAGGAAGGAGGGGAGGAACAAGAGGGAGAGAACAGAGATAAAAGGGGACAAAAGACACAAGAGAAACAAACAATTGCAGATAAAAGACAGCAACGCAACAGAAATGACAACAGCATCAGCAGGGGCAGCTGTAGTCACACCGGGCAACAGCTGAATTCCCTTTATCACAGCAGCAGTGGGAGCAAGAGCAACAGAGACTGCCGGTCCCATTCTCGCCGCCGACCCAGTGTCTCAGCTGCTGCGGAGAGGAGATGGGGAGAGAGAGGGACAGCAGCAACAGACAACAACAGACAGCAACAAGTGACAGCCATAAGGCACGGCAGCTCAGTAGCACACTGGATGGAACCAAAATCAATGACAATGCTCAACCCAACGTAACATTGCGGCACAGTGTTCTGTTTGTGTTTATGTGTGTGTGTGTGTGTGTGTAGCAGGTGGGTGAAAGATCCCTAATGTGCGTGGTTACACCTGTGCGCATGCCTTCATGCAGAACTGCATCGGTGAGAGGTTTGTCACTAGGCTTCAGTGGGGAGGGACAGCCCACAAAGGTGGGCTTCCAGGTGGGCTGCCAGGTTGGGTGTCTCCGGCCCCGTCAAGAGCACCAGCCCCACAGTAAAGCCGGCCCTACCGGCCTACCCCTGACACCCAGGGCACTCAGCCCCCACTGAGTTGGCCGGTACACTGGCAAGGGCCAGTGCAGGCCGAGCTACCAGGCCCCAGCAATACCCCGCACCAAGTTATGATGGAGCCAGTTCCCCAAGCAGCGAGTCCCGCTGGGTGTCCACCCCCACCACTGACGCTCCCTCCCTCGGTGCCTGGCAGTCTGCCCGCCACCCCCCACACCCGAGTGCGGGCCTGAGGGTACATGGGTCACCCAGGGCCCAATGGCCAGGGTGAGGCAGAACCCAGCCGCAGGGCCAGTATTGGAGCCTGAGGCTTTCCTCCCAGTCTTCTCACCGTCTCCTGGGCGACAGCGACCCCTCAGCCCCCTCTTCCCCTGTCGGACCGGGTAAGCAGGTGACTAGACCAAGAGCGCTCACCCACAATGGCAGATGGAACACGTGAATGTGTCGAGTGTGGCCTTTATTAAATGTATTTGTTTTGGGGTAATTACAATTTGGGGGTCACTAGCACCCCTACTTCCCACGGTACTGTGTAGAAGTATGCTGACTCAGTTCAGGAGTGGAGTGCATTTCATGTATCTTTTCAAGGAACTGATTCCTCTTAGTGGAGGTACTGTTTCTTCTGATTGAATTTACTGCCCAAACTACATTTTTCTTTGCCTTTGTCTTATTTGGTACATCATCAAGGCATTGGTCAAAATAGTTGACATATGTTTTCCCTCACCTATGTTCCAAACAAAAATAAATGTCAACAGTCCTTTCATGTGGTTTGTGTTTTTTGTTTTTGTGTTTTGCTTAATATTTTCCTGGTATGGGGAATATTCAAAGAAGATGGTCGAGACACAAGGCAGCATATAAATACAAATATGCCATAATGGCTGTGTTAGAATGTTATAAGCTTCAGTAAGCCTCTGTGTTTGCACTTGCACTTTATATGTACTTCACATCTTCACACATCTGTGTTTCAGTATGTCTTAAAGTCAACTTCTCTGTGAGAATATGCGTGTGCCAGAGTGGCGTCATGTATTTTGAGTAATGCATATAGTTATGACAAAAAACAGGACACTGACGTAAATTGTAGGCCCAGCTAAATATGTTATAGATTTTGGGTAGTATGCCACAATAAGAGTATGTGTTTAATTTAAGACATTTAAATATATTAGTATTTGTTTTGTGCGCTGATGTTTCCAAAATCCGAGAATTTGAGTATGGAAAAAGTCTGGAATTTTTAATTTGAAGATGTGTAGGAACCCTGCTAAGTGATCTCCCCTTTTTGTTGATCATATGTTGTGGTGATGTCTTGGTAATGAATGCATCTGAATATATGTTTGTGGATCAGCTCTGCATTTTCAGAATATTAGACCACAGACATATGTCAGTATCCAGATTCCTGCTTGTTATCCTTCCTTCTGGACAGAACAGTCCTCTTCGCTACACCAGACTGAGCAGTTCAATAAAAGACTACTTACCCTACATTCGGTGTGTGTCTGTTCTGCACTTGGGTTCTCTGTGCCAAGCCTGACAACATATGCATTTTGTTTATCTCTTTTATTCTGCTTTGTGATTATTCAGCTCATGTATGTTATATTGTTGATTACTGGTGTGGCAATATGCAAATGTCTCTCTTTGGTTTGTCACAGTTTCACACTTTTTTCTGGATTAAACACTCAAGTCAACCCAGTGGCGTGTATGTTTGTGTAATCCGAAGAGTTTTTTGCTACCTGTATAGCTGAGTACACGTCTGTGCGAACAGACACTCGTAAGTACACTTTATTGAGGACAGGACACTATCACAGTAGTGCAGTCGGGGTGTGCGATCTGACGATATTAAATCGTGAACAAAAAGAACAAGTAGACGACCTGCCAAAGTGCAGACATCGTATAGATCGCCTTGGGCGCAATACATTTTTTTTAAGTCATCAGAGTTGTCTTCACTTTTTTTTTTCCTTACCGTTTTCTGGACATTCCAGATTATAAAGTGCAGTATCAATGAACTGTAACTCGGACTGTGGCAAGGACCCAAATGCAACACAGGAGCTCACATCGGCATTAGCAGGGAATTTATTAGCGAGACTGGGAGTCAGGCGTTGTGAGTCTGAGGCCAGGAACAGATGGAGGAATGGTTGCCAAGGCCGAGAGGAGCTCAGACGTTGTGGCGGCTGCCACACTGAGTCGAGGGATGGAAGGCGGGTCGCGTAGCCGAGAGGATTACTGCTCGTGGTCGAGGGACGGAAGGCGGATCGAGTACCAGGGCCAGAACAGAGAACGTGGTCGAGGAGCCTGAAGGAGGAGATCGAGATCAAAGGGCGGTCCGGTTCACCTGGGCTGGAGACAAAGACTGGAGTTGGGGGCAAAACAGGTCGGCAATGGGAGATCAGAGACAAGGTGAGTGCTGGAATGAAACACATGAGAACGGTGACAATCTGGCCAAGAGAGAACCCAAGGAGTGTGCATAAGTATTCCACTAATGGGTGGTAAGGTGAAGATGACTGGTAGAACCAAAAAGGTGTGAAGTGGAGGTGGACAAAAGAGATAGGCTGAGGCCAGAAAGAGATGTGGTAAAAAGGGTGGAAAGAAGTAGACCAAATAAGGTGTCAAGAGGAAACAGGATTGTGTCTAACATGTGAATTGCTGTCATTGTCCACACTAGGTGCATCTGACTCCGGTATGTTGCACAGGAGACCTATCCGTCTGCTAATACGTTATTACCCACAAAATGACCGATATGTTACACAGTTAGGGTGACCATACATCCGGGTTTTGTACAGACTTGATATGACATTTTTGCCATATCGCCCACCCCTACTGTGGATCCACACCAGTATACCTACAGGAGAAACCGATTCACAGAGGATTCCTCGGTGGAGCTGTATGATTGTTCGTAGATGACACAGCTGTGGTAGGATGCATCACCAGCAATGACGAGTCCAACTACAGGAAGGAGGTAGAACACCTGTAGGGTTGGTGAAGAGGAAACAACTTCTGTATCAATGTTAAGAAGACCAAGGAGATGATCATGGACTTTAGGAGGGGCAGACACCTCCCTTCTTCCATGCACATTAGAGGGACTGCGGTGGAAGTGGTCTTGAACTTCGGGAACCTGGGTGATCATTGACGGTCTCTGACGACCTCACCGGGAGGACCAACACTTCCAGTATGATCAGGAAGCCACATCGGGGACTCTTCTTTCTGAGGAGGTTGAGGCGTGCCAGACTTGGGAGCTGAGCTGACCTCCTTCCACATAAGTATGGTGGAGAGCGTCCTGACCTCCTGCATCATCATGTGGCAGAGAAGTCTCTGCACAGGATGGTGATAGCTGCACAGAGGACTGTGGGATGCAGTTTATGTACCACCTCGGGCATGTACACCACTAGATGCAGGAAATGGGCCTCCTGCATCATGAAGGACCCCACCCCCACACCAGACTGAGGATCAGCTTATTCCCAGAATTTGTGACATACAATTAATTTTTTATCACCAGTTCAGTATAATCAATAAAAAATTACAGCTCAGTGAGCTCACAGTCTTTTCCTATATAAAAGTTGCTGTTTAGACAAGTACGCTTAAGCAAATACAAAACTACATATACAGGATATTAACAAAAATCCATGCAGTTATATGCACACACACCTGTACACAGTGAAAACACGAGGTGCATTCATAATGGATGGTGGCCATTTCACTCTGTTGATCACCCAGTTTTACTTACTCAAGCATCATATATTTGCTCTCCTTTCCATCAAAATGTCTTATACAGTTATTGACAACAGTTTCACCATTTATATCATTTACCACATACCTGGACTTTGGTACTAGAATTCTCATCTGCTGTGTGGTGCAATTTCAAATTGTTTCAAATGATTCAAATAATGCAAATTATTACACAAACGCAGTCAGAGTTTCAGTCCTTTCTTGGGTTCGCCATATTCTATCCGTGGTTTGTGAAGGGGTTCCTAAGTTAGCCATGCTTTTCCAAAAAGTGGTGGCTGAATACAGTGGATTGACAGTAAGATCTGGTAGGAAGAGCTGCATGGACCGGCACTTTGTTAGTTCATGGACTGCTGACTGCCCATTTTGAGGCCTTGAAGGGCAAGCTAGTTGTTGCACTGGTACTCACCCATCCATACTTTTCACTGCTGCTTATTCTGGAAGTGGATGCTGGCCAGGGAGGGGCCGTTCAGTTTTAAGAGCAAGATGGTAGAGTACACCCTATTGCCTATGCCAGCTGAGCACTCAGACCCCACAGCACATCACCAACTACAGCTAACTATGAAGCTGGAATTTTTGACACTCAAATGGGATGCAACCAAAGAAGTATTTTTAGAGTATTTATTTACACTGACAACAAACCTAAGCCAACTTAGGTTCGCTAAAGTGGGACTTAATGAGAAGCGCTGGGCAGAAAAACTTGCTTCTTTTGACCTTATGCTTTGTTACTGACTTGGGAGGAGCAACTGAATGCTCATGCCTTGTTGTAACAACATCCAGTATGTTCTTGATTGGAAGTCCTAATGCACCATTACAGTTAATGGTGCATTATTATTTCCAGTTATTTCCAGGTCTCCCTCCAGGAATTGTGACCTGATGTGTCGGGTCTGATACGTCCCCACCCTCTATTTAACAAGGTCTGCCATCTTTTTCTGTTGCTCCAAGATGGTGCAATGTGATTGGCGTTCTCTCTCTTTCTTGTAGGAAAACAGCCCCGTCACATCTCTGCTCAGCTTCTCCCAAGGTTCCACGACTGGGGAAGCCTGCATATACCCAGCCGGTTTCAGATGCTTGGCCTTGTACATTTGACATGTGTGGCAACCCTTCACATGCTCCTTCCGGAGCATAAGCCACAGCGCCACCCCTAACAGTCTTAACATGGTTTCAGCTCAGAGGATGGTTGTGAGAATGTTAAGTGGGAGGACGCTAGGACCTGTGGAACTACGATTTGATGTTTATTCCTCCCTTCTTTCTCATGTGAGCACCAATGTAACAGCCCATGTACCATGTTGTTGCTGGTTCCTTGGCTGCTGCTGGTTGTCCCTCCTTTATTAGGTCTCAGAGATCCAGATCCTTCTACTGTGCATCTCTAATCCCTAGTATTGTGGGTGGTAGATCTGCAATGAAGCGGGAAGAAACTGGTTCTGCTGTACAGCTTCCTGGTACCCCATCTGTGGTAAATACTTTAGGATTTAGTTAGCCTGAACACACTGTAGACCCAGCCTCTAACATTATGGCAACCTCTGCTTTGTTACAGGCGCCAACTGCAGCTCCTCCTGCGAAGATGACTCTTTGGAAAACTGAGATGGATCTGCCACATGGAATACCTAACAGGAGCACTGCCTTGACGGTGGACTGCAGTGACTGGAAGTGAGGTATCTACACTGACAGACAGCATAATTGACATAATAGCTCTTCTGAATGCATATGTCCCCAATGTTTGAGGACGTGTTTGCTCTACCCAGCTTGCAACTTCATGTGACGAAACAAAAATCAGAATCCAACCAAACTGAAGGGCATGCACACTCTACACACTGTGTGTGTGGGCGTCACACCTTTATGACCCTTTATAGGCATATGCAAGTGGGTCAAAGCACCTGCTTTACTTACTCTACCTGTAGGGTCACGTGATTTATAAACTGAAACACGCATGTGATCTGTATACATAATCTGTTATAAGGTGGAATATTTTTGTTCACGCACACTACCCAGCGGTGTTCCACTACTGGCAGTCAACATTCCTGAGCACAATTAGGGTTGGGGTTTTAGCACATCAAGAACTGAATTAAGAATAGAATGATCTGAAAAAAATCTCATTATTGGGCAAATGGCAGCTGGAACATTGGCTAAGCTTAAAGGTATGACTAGATATTCATATTTCCAAATGTGAAAATAAACACTTCTCGTCTGTAGTGGAAATGCCACCTGTTCGAAGGCAGCAGGGATCTAAGGCAGCAGGTTCTAAATCAAATCATTCAGTGAGCAGTAATATATTCATGGTCACAGCCTGCCATCCTCTCTCTCTACAAACAAGAAACTGTAGTCTACAAGAGAAGTGGAAGGCTGAAAAAGTCCTCAGCTCAAAGCAGCATTGTACTCACTGATTATTCCATTGATTTCATTCTAGGGATGGACAATAAAAGATACCTCTACGTATAGGGGATGATGTTCCCAGGAGCAGATTCTAAGGGGGTGGCTTCATGGGGCTTCTTAGTAAGGACCTCACAATACTAATGGTATTGCAGGGGAACACAATCTAAGTTTATGAGGATCTACTATATCTTCTGCTTAAGTAGAGCTACAGGAGAGGGAAAGAGAATGGTAGAGACAAGAAACCCAACACAAAACACTGAAGCACAGTGAGTCTTCATACCTGTATATGCCCAAATGCAAGCTCTCTCTCTCTCTCTCTCTCTCACACACACACACACACACACACACACACACACACACACACACACACACACACACACACACACACACACACACACACACACATACATATATACTCACACTCCTCCTGGGTAACTTTATCATGGAAAGTGATTTCCTACTTTGAACTGTCCTTACATGGAGAGCCCTTGGATTGAAGTTAGCACTGGATCAGTTTCAGGGTTGAAAAAGAATCCTTCTGGGGATTGTCAGATCTCAATGATGAATGGGCTGATTTAACACATTTGCTGTCACCTCCTCACCTCACAACACCTTTCCCAACACCCTGAATAACAACAAATTCTTGTCTTTTTAACTGTATAAGTTATAGTTAAATTTTCATGCCTGAAGTTAATTGTCTGTAGTGAAAGCAAATCAAGCACAGCTTCAGTTTTTATTACAAAATGACTGGCATGATTTTATATATTGTATGGTAAGAATAAATTAAATGGTACAAATACTTCAGTCGGTCAAGTGGATCCATGCAGTCAGCCTGTAGTCCAAACTAAGAAAGAAGAAATGTCGTTGGCATGTCTGGACTCATCTCAGTTTTCAGCCACTTTGCAATCTTCATCTTGATCTGATCTCAGCTCTCATTCTGTCCTATACTCCTTCCAGCTCAGCTGTTTCTGGCCACTGTAAGTCTATCAAAATTAGACACTACGTTACAAACTTGTTCTCAAAATCTATGGTGTAGTATCAAAAGATGGTGTACTATGTAAAGCTGTAAGATTAATAGTGGCAGTGATGTCATTTTACACAAGTAAGTCTCATGCGCTGAGCTGTGATTTATTTGCTTTGCAATTATCTGTTGCACTCCTGTAATTACTTTTGGGCTACATGAATCTAGTGTATATCAACCCACAAGTACACACAGAATTTCATGTGCTGAGGATAACTAACTGCACCACAATATGTAGCTTAGATTTTCAGTTTAGTTTTTTTTTTTAATTAAAACTGCTGTTTACAATTACAACTAAGAAATGTATTTTGGGTTAGCATGGATACAAGATTGGTATAGTAGAGTCACAACACCTTCATAACTTTCATTTAAACAACATGCAAAATGTGGTTTTACTGATTTTACTGTTCCTGCCATCAGTGTCTTTTTATGCATGTGTTGGTGAGAATTGAAGAACTATGGAAACTGCACCTCACACAGTCAGTGTTAAGAAAGCTCATATTACACTGACTCTTACAGTATCGAGTTTTAAATAGAATGGTTGTCAACTCTGCATTGCACAAATCTATTCTATTTTCGGTGTAGGTTGCGGGGGGAGGGACAGACAAGCAGAGGGGCTAGAGATCAGTGTCTTGGTTTGGCCTATAGCTTCAGTAGTACATGCACTCATACAGACTCAGACTGAATGTGTCACAGAGTGAGAATTGCCTTAATGAACTCTATTTGGACAGTAACCACCAATGCAGGAAGAGATCATACATTCAAAACCACTCTGTATTGACAGAAGATGAGTTCAGTTACAACTGTCACTGGTTGGTCTGAAATTGAATATTATAGATTTTCATTCGTTGTCCAAAAGCAAGTGTTGGTACTAACTAATTCAACTGACCTCAGTACTGAGTACTGAAGTTCAGTAACTAGTCAAGTTGAAGCATTCCTGTTAATAATATGACAAATTGCAATGTAAAATATCCAATATCCATATGCATTTAATGGCACAGACTGGAATTATGGGTATTTGAGCACATGGTACTTCAGAAGAAATAAACATAGAGCATATCTACATGAAATAGCAAGGAATTAAGGAGTTTATTTTTTGCAAAGGATTATGGTTAACAACAACATTGGGTGGATGGGCAGATGAATCTCAGTGATTTAACAAGATCTAGACCCTGCTGGTGGTAGGTAAGTGTTTTCAATTGAAAGATGTAGCAACAACAATGTAAGTGCAGTAATGAATGTGCAAGTTTTCATACATTGTAAGCCTGAAACAGTTACAATTATGATGGTGGTGCTAAGTCAAGTGTACTCTGCTCATTTCTCTTACCTCCAATCATTCTCTACCTTAACATTTCTATACTGCACGTCTGTCCACCAGCACATGGCCCTGTCAGTCAGCCTGACCCCACCCCCACCCCACCACTACCCCCACCCGCACCCCAACCAACCACACACACACACATACCCTCCCCTTTGCTTACCCCATAGGTTGTTCAAACTCCTTTTCTGTTGCCAGTCCTGTCTGCATCTCAAATGTTGTTCAGTTACTGACGGCTCCCAAGTCAGTGTCTTATTGCAGTCTTAACTTATCTGCAGAGCTGTGTTAGCAGGCTGTCTTCCTGTGTTGAAAAGAAGGGTACTTGCTTTTCTAAGGATAATTTCTGCCTGGACTGGGGAACAAGTGTCTGGATCTCATCTTGGAGTATTTGAACTTCATTGAAACTTCTTGGATACCATTGTAGTTGGTGTTCATTTTTTATCACAGTAATTTAAGTGTGTGTTGCTTTGACTGAGTCTTAATTTGATAGGTTGTGTGTGCGTGTGTGTGGGCGGAACAAATAGGCAAAGAGCTGCAGTGCTGGATTCCTGCAGTGATTCCAGGTGAATTCCTCATTAGTTGGCCCGAACCAGACTGTGAACATGGCATCATTGAGAAGCTTGATTCTTGCACTGTTGCTGGCGCTGCTCTGCTCCTTCCATACCCCAATGGCTCCAACTGCCGAGGCACAAGATCTGCCATTCCGATCAGAGCAAAATCTGGCAGCTGATGATGATGATGATGACGATGATGATGATGACGACGACGATGATGACGACGACGACGACGATGACGACGATGACGACGATGATGATGATGACGATGATGACGACGATGATGACGATGATGACGACGATGATGACGACGATGATGATGACGATGATGATGACGACGACGACGACGACGACGATGACGACGACGACGATGATGACGACGATGACGACGACGATGACGATGATGATGATGACGACGATGACGATGACGACGACGATGATGATGACGATGATGACGATGATGACGATGATGATGATGACGACGATGACGACGATGATGACGATGATGACGATGATGACGACGATGATCATGAAGGTTAGTTCATTTGAACATTTCATTTCTATTTACTTATAACCCTTCCCTTTTTGAGTGAGTTAGCACACATGCAGAAATCTGCACCTGAAGCACATTTTGAACTTGATGCTGAAAAACTAATAGCCTTAAATCTTAATGACAATTTGCTGCCTTTTTTAGGCAGTTTTCTACTTTAAAGTGCTTTTAATGAAATTCACAGAACAAATCACAGAGGTTAAAAAAAGGCTATAGTTCTTCGGCAATATTGTTATATCCCCTCCGAAGGAGAGGATATAGCATATTTGGATCTATTATTGAAGCTCTCGTGCCAATTAAGGCCGATTACCAGTTGCCAGTGTGCTTCAGATACAAGTGTGCATGTAAATAACAAAATATGCGAAAGAAGAGGGGCTAAGTTAAAAAAAAAAAAAGCCACTCCTCTCTCGTTGGCATCCTTACAACCTTATCATCTCTTTGTCAGTTTGAATTTAAATGTCAAATTTTCAGTTAACTCATAGGTATTCCAAGTCCCTCCTCCACCCCTTTCCAGCTGTCTATTTTCCTTGCTGTCTCTGACACTGTGCTCTTTTCCCTGCTTAACTAGAGTTATGAGCACTCTGGGGAAATTGAACTGGCCCATCTGAAGTCCAACTGTCCGAAGTCCTTCATACAGTACACTATATATGAACTTGGGGACTGCAGAGGCATTCATTTGAGAGAGAGAAAGGAAAACAAGTTCACATAAACCAAGACTGACTTGGAAATTACTTATTGGGTTCACTATTCTGAGATCATTTGATTTGTGTTTCGTTTGAAAGAATGGTTCCTCTGGAATGTTTCCTCCACTAGGATCGTCCTTTCTCATTCGCCCCGGATCCGATTGACCTGCATTTGTCTTTATGTGAACCTACAGAGAAAGAAAGAGAGACAGTTATAGTGGGCATGGATCTGGGTTTTGGTGAACAGATAGAGGGAGAATCAAGCGTGAGGGGAGGTGCAGGAGGGCTTACACTCAAATTCTTAATTTCAAAGTTAGACTACCAACAGTTGTTAAGTTTCTCTCTTTCTCTATATCTCTCAGTCTTTTTTCTTTCTCTGTAGAGCATTTACACCCCTGTCTGTGAGAGGCATTTAATACACAGAAAATATTTTTTAAGTCTATTGTGTGCATTGATAGGGATGGATTTTCTGCGTATGGAACCTGTAACAGCTTACCTGTTCATTTTTTCTAAATGTTAATATTATAAGCAGTTATTTATATTTTTGATGCACATGCTAGTAATGTACATTAAAGAAGAAAATCTGTTTGGGCTTGCATTTTCAAGTGCATATTTACCACTGATTTAATTGAGTAAATTGTGAAAAATGCTGAGCAAATTTAGAACTTCTTATAAGAGTGAAATGTTATATTGGTGAAATAGTAAAAATTTTTTCAGAGTCTCAGAGAGAAACTGTTCAGGAAAAGAGAGAAACATCACTGTACAGTTAAAACTCAAATGTCAATTTTGTCAAGAGATGACATGGTTGTCTGCTTTATCTGTTCTTTACAAAATGTGATTTTGTGATGACTGTAAACATTCATAATGTTAAGTACTGCCTCTGTCCATGTGTTCTTAACCTTACTTTCATTCATTTAATAAATCAAATGATCATTAATTGCCTCAATGGAAATCTGTAACCATTGGCAGAGGGTGTGTGTGCTGAAAAGAGCATTCATATGTACTATTGGAAGTTTGGCCTGCAAAGCACATTTTTGATCACATTATCTGTATAGATAATGACATTTGAAAATTGTAACATGAGTATCTGTTGTACCAACAGCATTTTCTTTCAATTTGTGCATTTGCTTGCCAGTGAGACAACAGCGGGTGTAAAAAAAAAAGCTAAACTGGAACATAAAAAATCATGTTAAGATCAGTGTTCATTCATTTGAAAGATGTTTAGTCATCCAAATGCTTTGAAAAAATGACAGTAAAAAAGGCATTGGTCAATTGGTGCATAGTTACTTTCAACAACATGCTCATAAACTGCATGAACCATCAAACATTTGGACATGAATAGTGACATCTTCCATGCATTGCTCTACTTATCTCATCTATTATATGTCATTACATTGCATTACTATGGGAAAAAAATACGCCTGTGAAGTACTGAAAAAATGTACAGTTTTGTATCTGAACAAGACACTCTAATATCATCTTTCCGCTAATTACTTTCTACTCATTCATTTCTACTAGTTAACCGTAACCCAACTGACAGTAGTTTACAAATCTGGGGTATTGGTAGGCCTGTGAATATATTATTATTCATATTTTCATCTGTCAAGTAATAAAAGCCATTGTAATGTTGTCAAGAAATTGCAATGTAAAAACAGCTGAATAATTAATTGAATTAGTTGAAATACAGTTCACATGCCTGGAAAATAACAACATTTAAAAAAATTGCTTTTGGATCAAATGGTCAAAATGTATCATCTTCATCTGCTTATCCCAGTCTGGGTCACATGGCCAACAGTTCCAGCACACCATTCTCTTCAGCCATTTCCACCAACTCCTCCATTGGCACACACAAGCTAGCCAGGAAGTATGGGTATATGTATATATATAAACTGATATATAAAGTATAATATACATAAACCTTGAGCCTGTATATTTAACAGCCATGACATTACATACAACAATATGTATGTACAATACAGTACATACATATTGTTACAATGCAGTACACACATAAATTTATGCAAAGAATGTTAATGAAGGCACTCATACTAATGTTCTCAGATCATAGAGATGAACTTAACAGAGCTATGACCTGGATCGACCATCTGAGCAATAAACTCATTTGTATGGTCCAGTCTGTTCATAAACTTAAAGGAGAGGTTCCTCAACAGGACCATTAAGGTGGCTAGACCTACTTTACAGGACAACCGACTTGCTCTAGTACTTGTACTCCGGAGAATCCTAAGACAGTCATTATACGCTACCTTCAACTTGAGCAAGTTCTCTTTCTTTTATTTCACCCAGAGTGGAGCTGTATAGAGAGGATTTTGACATCTACAGTACTGTGATGGAATTTTATGGCCAGCATGTTAGTTTCGACATATAGCACTCTCTGCCTGTTCATGTCAGCATCATTCTTCAGCGTTTCAGTAATGATGTGCCCCAAGCATTAGTAGTATTAGCTACCACCAGCTCTTCCCCAGATAAATAAAAAGGTGGGAACTTGATTTTAACATCATCCTTGGTCCTACAGACCAATATCACACATTTTTTATCATTATATTTAATTTAAAACTCAACCACATAATCAGAGCAGATGTTGAGAAGCTGCTGGAACCCGCTGCTGCTTGGAGACAGAATGGTAAGGTCATCCGCACACAAGAAGTGATGAATCATGGTGTCACCTACCATACAACATGTTTGGCATGCCCCCAGCTGCCTGGACAGGTCATCCATGCAAATATTGAATAGAGCTGGGGATAGAATTCCCCCATCATAGCCAATTAGTGATAGGATATTCCCCCATTTAATTTGCACACTTTGGTTAGTGTACCAGTAGGTTAAAATGCATTCTAAGCTACTGGGGAGACCCCTGTGCTTGAGTTTATTAAACAATTTTAAAAGGTTGACACTGTTAAATGCTTTGGATGCATCTATAAGCATAGTAGAGCCCTGTCTTCTATATGAGTCTTTAACCTCTTTTAGAGCATAGATTGATTGATCAGTACTATGCTTGGGTTTAAAACCAAACTGTCAGTGGTGATTATGTTCCCACCTACCCTGTCAAGGATTAGAGCTATGGGTCTATAGTAAACAATACTACTGACCTTACAAGCCTTGTCTTTGATAACTGGAACAAGAATCACTGACATTATGGAGTCATGAGCGATGACTCACCAATGAAGTAAAACAAAGTAGAAAAAATAGACAGCAGCACTGCCTGGGGGCACTGGGGCCAACTAACTTAAAGTGCTATACGCTTTTCTTTTCTGTCTGCAAGTTGCTCTATGGCATTAAGAACATCATTAGTATGAAAATAAATATTTAGATCCTCTATCATACCAACATCTTAAGGCTCTCTCCTCATACTGTTAAACAAAGCAGCATAATGTTGGCTCCAGAGGTCAGCTATGTCCTCTGCTGCTGTTAGCCCCTTTATGTTGCACAGAAGAGCAGTTTTAGTTCTATTAAAGGTTTTTACCTCTTTCCAAAAGTTGGTAGTGTTATTTTTAAGTAAATAATCAGCCATGGAGGAAGCTATCATTGCCTACGCTTGCTTGCTTATATGCCGTAATGCATATTTACTTGGAATTCATTTTCATTTAAGACCTGGGTAATATCTAGAAGGCCTGGACATGTCTGGGCAATCCAGGTATTACCTAGGCCTCATGGGCTTCATTGGCTTCAGCATGATGACTAGCAACAAATTTATTCCACCCTGGTTTGATGTTTTTAGCCTTCCTAGCATGAGTGAATAATGATTTGCTAGCCTCAAGTAGAGCTCTCACTATGTCATTATACGTAACACACAAACTTTCTAGATGAAAAGAGTCCACATAATTGACATAAATGCAACAAATGGCATCATAGGCAGGCATATTTTGCTCAGAAGATCATCTGAATTAAAACAATATTAAAGAACCTCATCTTTACACCAATCAGTCTCAACTTCACTGACCTCATCACATTGAACACCATATCAACAGGAATATGGTCAGAGTTGGCTAACCCATAGCAAATCTCAATACATAGATCGATACAGGCATGAGCATCAGCAGTGGGTACAATATGGTCAAGCCACGAAGTAGTATTCCATGCTTCAATAACAGGATAGCTTATGTCAGGCAAGAGCTCTTTACTTGAGATACCCAGGTTACATATAATCTCATTGGCTATACTCTGGTGTGGCTCCTGAAAGGCACAAGCTAAAGAGAGAGAAGCGAGAGATAGTCCGATCTATTTTTCTAGTCACATTATTGATTCTAGAGTGTCAATTAAATGTTTAAATCCTTGAGGAGCAATCCAAATTCACATATTAGAGGTTATGAAAGATGCTTCTTTGAAGTTGGGCACTGACACCCAGATGGTGGGCTGTGAGAATTAGAATGTGAGAATAAGAGTTTAAATGGACAACCGGTATGACAAACCTACACACTACACAAATAGAGGCAGATTTTGTTGTTGCAAAAAAAGTGTTGTGTCCTAATTCTGGATTCTGGAAAGATCAATCAATGTGTATTGTTTTACTATTATGAAACTACTCACCACAAAAATATCACAAGTTAAGTGATAATAAAATGACAAAAGTAGCTTAACTACAGCAAAGCATTTTTTTATCCATAATGGAACAAATCCAAGTCATTGCTATCTTGTTATCAATAATGTGAGACAATCAGATCAGTTACATAGCTCAACCTGCCCTCTCTCGATAAAACTTGCGAAAAGCAAACTCACATGCATACTGACTTCAGGACAAAAACAGGTGGTGCTTGTATGTATATGAGTTTGTAAGTGAGTGTGTGTGTGTGTGTGTCTGTGTAGAGAATTTAGACAAACAAATAATATCTATAAGTAACATAATCCAAAGCTATGCCTAACGGTGACATATTATGCTGTTCCTTATTTCAGAACATCCTTACAGTGTTCTTATGTCATATGTGAACATCTGCATAGTTGCACATAGTCCTAACCCTAACCCTAACCCTAACCCTAACCCTAACCCTAACCCTAACCCTAACCCTAACCCTAACCCTAACCCTATATGAGCTATAAGGGACTGGCCGTAACCCACAAACAAGATTTCACATGTTTTTCAGTCCCCCTGGAGACTGAATGAGGTCTCTGTAATATTTGTGAAAAACCTGAAAGGTTTTATTGTCCAATCAGGATGGACCAAAACAAGACCAAGAGGCCCGCCCCCAACCAGAATCACGTTTCTGCTCCCACTCGAAAGAAATAAGACACAGGATGTCTCACTGAACACCCTGTCTGTCTCTCTCTCTCTCTCTCTCTCTGCTGCATGTGTGTGTGTTACTGTAATGAGAGCATGACAGAGAAGAAAAGAGAAACACAAACACACATGGAGCCACATTATTGATAAATTGGATTCTCAAATAACTGTGGTTTTGCACTGAAGAAGTGACAATAAAGCATCGATGTATCTAAGGAGAAGTAATGCAGGGTTTGAATGTGTAGTGCTCAGCAGCACAGCAGCCGAGCAAGCTAAACAAGAAATGACATCTGTATAAGACAACGAAGGAGTTTTAATGGCTAAATGCTCTGCAGAACTACTCTGTATGTTTATCAATACTGTTTTAAATAATATCAATAGTAAGCAAAAAGCAGCATCATATGTCACCTTTAATAATTTTTCCCGTCATCTCAGTTTTCCTACCTCTTCATGCTTGACTGAGTCGTGATGATTTAAGACACAAGATAGCAACTCTCAACAACTCTGGGAAATAACTGAATATGTGCTCTTAAATTTGTTTGTTATTTTCTTCAATTTGTTATTTCTTATTGTCAGGAAAGAACACGAAGAATAGGGCTACTCAAATTATGCACTTCAAATGACCAATGTTAATATTTAATTTAACTAAGCCAGGGAACTATGAGTAAGCCACTCACCTGGTGCAACTCCAGTGGAAAATGGACTGCTGGGCTGGGCATCCTTTGAATTTTATGATTCCAATTTTGGTTCTGTTTTTTGATTCCAGCTTTTTTTGATTGCTAATTTGATTGCTAAGTTTGAAAAAAGTGATAGAAGGAACCATTGTTAGAGAACCAAAAATATGTTTATTCCGGACATTCAGTGAAAGTAAAATACAAATTAAAGTACGTTCAATGTCGTGCAACAACTGCCCTTAACCAAATCAAATAAACCAAAACTTCAACAACTGATGCTATAGATAAATGACATCTTACGCTTAGTAATGGACATCAATGTGTAGGTTTCAGGCACACCTTCTTTTCTGCTCTGCCTCCTCTCGCCACTCTGCTCTATCTCCTCTCTACTCATAGCTCTAATCATGAAACACCACATACCCTCCTTTATAAGCAAACCCTGTCTATTTAAACACTAACGTCTTCATTTCAAATGAAAATGTTTCCTTTTTTTCTCTCACATGTAATGTAACATGTATGTCATGTCTGAAATTATTTTCATACAGAATGTAACTTAAATTACACCCTGACTTACTTTATATTAATTTAAACATGATGTGATAACTATTTCAACTAATTTAAGAATTTGCTTTCCCATTTGCACTCGTAGAGATAAGAACAAATTCAATCTTTCGATATTTACACAGTCCATTCACGTAGTCCTTAGCCCATTCAAGCCTTCTTCTAATCCTGGCTGGTCTGGACTGTGTTGTGGATGTCACTCATTATGGTGGATATGGTGTATTCACAAAGTCCAAAGGCAACAGTTCACTGTCACCCTGTTGCTCCTGAAGGGAAATAGGAGAGATGTGTTCCAACATGTTCCATCTGTCAGCCAGTAAGAATACTGTCCGTCTCCATCACTCTGCACTGGGTTTTAGGAAGGATGTTTCCTCGCCTGGACATATGACCAACATTTGAAGAACACAGCTGTAGCCCCTTCCCTTTTGGTCTGCATAAGCCTTGCTCTTCATCTGTGTTTCTCTCACAATGAGAGCAACCTGTCTTGATGTTTTGTTTGCTGGGAGTGGACATCCTGCCACATGAAGTCTAATACATATGGGTCAACCATGCAACAGTTCAGCTAGTGAGCTGTAGTTGTTGAGTTGTAGAATGGGGTGATAGGCATGTAGGAATTTTCTTGTGGACTCCTTCCATTGCTTTCCTTCCAGTGAGGCAATCTGCGCAATGCCTCTGTCAGAGAAATGTTTTAAACTCCTGTGACACAAAATCTTGAGCCGTTCTCAGAAACCAGGTTCTGGATCAGGGAAAAATGCTATCTGGTCAGGGGACCCCCCCTGACAGCGCATCTGACCAGCAATAGTGTGAAACACTGCAGTGATGGCTTGTGCAGTGTCAGATCGCGTATAGGTGGCGACAGCCCTCCTGCATTGACAGCTACTTTTTCCAATGTTTTTTCGAGATATGCCCCAGGCTGTATTGGAGGGTGGGTGACTGCACACTTATGTGAGTGGCATGTAATGCCTCATTCTGCGTCATCCATGCTTTGCCACTAATATGCTTCTCTGAGTCTGATCCCCTGGTTTATGTATGTGTGCCATATAACACTAAGTCAAGTAAAGTTTGGAAAAATGCCTTTTAGTTTGGCAACAAGCTTTTTTCTGACTTGGGCCATCTTGAATTAAGCAATTTACGTACTTGAGTCTGTGCAAGATATGAAGCAGAGACAGCTTTGATTTCAGCTTTAAATGATAGCGTTAAGTGTAGAGTAAGTTCCCCTCTGTGTCATCCAGCTGAGTTTTGAATTTGGAGGCAGAACTCTGCAGGTACGAGAGGTATTGGGAGGTTATCAACTACAACTGAATTTTTAGTTTGTCTTAGGTCAACACAGTTCCTCTGTGCTCGTCCGTCTTTTCCTGTGGTCACCAATATAGGTGAAATTCATTCAGATGACTCAACTGGTGCTACATGCTACTCTACAAGATTTTGACCATTTAGTACTAACTGCAGTGTCTTGACCATCAATATCTTCCTCATCACATCTGGTAAACCTCACTTCCTGCTGAGTGCCGACAGCACTGCTTCTGTTGTTACTATCTCTCTTCCTATCCATCGTGTCTTTTTCCTGACTTTCCATGATTTAGATATCCTGTGAGTGCCACTCAAGCACCCTATCCTGTTTTCAGGTCCCGCTCTCTCCCTGACCCGCTTCCTACACCACTTCTAGTGTCTTTTATCACCCTTGCTTCAGTTAACGCTGTTAGCATTGGCTCCAGTTAGCAATGGCCTCCACTTCTGCTTCTCCAATCCCTCTCTCCTGCTCAGTGTGCCACATGTTTAGCTACTCCCCTGCCTCCTTTAGGGAGGGTAATTTGTGTAGGTACTGTAGTTTATTGGTTAGGTCGGAGGCCAGGCTTACCAATCCGGAACCTCGGCTCCGTACGGTGGAAACAAAACAGGTAACCACAGTTAGCCCAATAGCCACCGTGGAGCCACTGAGCTTTGCTCCCGTTAGCTCCCCCGGCTTTTCCTGAGCTGGGGGGGAGCTGGGAACACAGGGACGCTGGGTGGCTGTTAGAGGAAGCGTAGTTCTCAGCCAAAGTCCACGGAGGCCCACCTGCTACCCCCCATTTCCTATAGGTTCTCCTTGCTTGGCAACACACCCGCTGAGGATAAGTCTCTGGTCACTGGGGACTCTATTTTAAAGAATGTGAAGTTAGCCAATCCAGTGGCCATAGTCTGCATCACGGGAGCCAGAGTGGGTGACGTTGAATCTAAATTGAAGCTGCTAGCTAAGGCTAAGTGTAAATGTAGTAAAATGGTTATTCATGTTGGTGCTAATGACCTGTGCATATGCCAAACAGAGGTCACTGAAATTAGTGTGGAGTCGGTGTGTTCAGTGGCCAAAACAATGTGGGACACCGTAGGTTTCTCTGGCCCCCTGCCCAGTCTGGCAAGTGATGACATGTTTAGCTGTACATCATCACTTCACAGCTGGTTATTGAAGTGGTGTCCCGCAAATTGTGTGGCCTTTGTAGACAACTGGCAAACTTTCTGGAGAGGACCTGGATTAATCCCGATCGAGAGTGACTGCATCCATCCCACGTTGGAAAGAGCAGCCCAACTCTCTAGCAACCTGGCCAAGTGTAGTAGTACTCCCCCACCCTCACCCAGAGTTGAGACCAGGAGGCAGAGTTGCTGTTTAACACACTTCTCTGTGCCTCAGTAATATTAATCATAATTCATTTGAAAGTCTTGTCATCAGCTGAAAGAGACAGCTACCAGTCCTACTTGTTGTAGTGTGTCAGGCTCCGGGCCCTTATTCAGATTTTCTCTTGAGCTTAGCCCTCAAAAACGATAAAGTCCACGCACTTAAGTCAGTCGCGGGGTTCCACAAGGATCTGTGCTTGGTCCAATTTTCTTCACTTTATATATGCTCCCTCAAGGCAATATCATCAGGAATCATTCAACAGGTTTCCGCTGCTACGCTGACGACACCAAATTATATCTACCTATCAAGCTGGGTGAACACAATCGTCTAGAGCAGCCTCAATACTGCCTTTGGCCTGGCTGACCCATAATTTCCTCCTTCTGAACTCTGAAAAAAACAAATTATTGCTCATAGGTCCAAAAAACCTATGTTACTCTACACTCACCAGCCACTTTATTAGGTACACCTGTCCAACTGCTCGTTAACACTTCATTTCTAATCAGCCAATCACATGGCGGCAACTCAGTGCATTTAGGCATGAAGACATGGTCAAGACAATCTCCTGCAGTTCAAACCGAGCATCAGTATGGGGAAGAAAGGTGATTTGAGTGACTTTAAACGTGGCATGGTTGTTGGTGCCAGAAGGGCTGGTCTGAGTATTTTAGAAACTGCTGATCTACTGGGATTTTCACGCACAACCATCTCTAGGGTTTACAGAGAATGGTCCGAAAAAGAAAAAATATCCAGTGAGTGGCAGTTCTGTGGGCGGAAATGCCTTGTTGATGCCAGAGGTCAGAGGAGAATGGCCAGACTGGTTCGAGCTGATAGAAAGCCAACAGTGACTCAAATAACCACCCATTACAACCAAGGTAGGCAGAAGAGCATCTCTGAACGTACAGTACGTCGAACTTTGAGGCAGATGGGCTACAGCAGCAGAAGACCACGCTGGGTGCCACTCCTTTCAGCTAAGAACAGGAAACTGAGGCTACAATTTGGACAAGCTCATCGAAATTGGACAATAGAAGATTGGAAAAACGTTGCCTGGTCTGATGAGTCTCCATTTCTGCTGCGACATTCGGATGGTAGGGTCAGAATTTGGCGTCAACAACATGAAAGCATGGATCCATCCTGCCTTGTATCAACGGTTCAGGCTGCTGGTGGTGGTGTAATGGTGTGGGGAATATTTTCTTGGCACTCTTTGGGCCCCTTGGTACCAATTGAGCATCGTTGCAACGCCACAGCCTACCTGAGTATTGTTGCTGACCATGTCCATCCCTTTATGACCACAATGTACCCAACTTCTGATGGCCACTTTCAGCAGGATAATGCGCCATGTCACAAAGCTGGAATCATCTCAAGACTGGTTTCTTGAACATGACAATGAGCTCACTGTACTCAAATGGCCTCCACAGTCACCAGATCTCAATCCAATAGAGCATCTTTGGGATGTGGTGGAATGGGAGATTCGCATCATGGATGTGTAGCCAACAAATCTGCGCCAACTGTGTGATGCCATCATGTCAATATGGACCAGACTCTCTGAGGAATGCTTCCAGCACCTTGTTGAATCTATGCCACAAAGAATTGAGGCAGTTCTGAAGGCAAAAGGGGGTCCAACTCGTTACTAGCATGGTGTACCTAATAAAGTGGCCGGTGAGTGTATATCTGATGCCACAGCACATCAAAATAGATTTGCCACTTCTTCTGCCACCACCGTAAAGAACCTAGGTGTTAGCTTTGATCAAGACCTGTTTTTAGTTACAATTTATCTCATGGACTGCCTTTTTCCACATCTGCACCTCTACTTCCAGGCTGGACTACTGCAACTCTTTATTGGCTGGGTGCTCCAACATGTCACTGAGAACTTATTCAGAACACGACAGCTCGTGTCCTGACAAGAACTAGAAAGAGACATTATATCTCTCCAGTTCTGGCCTCCCTGCACTGGCTTCCTGTACCATTCAGGATTCAGTTCCTCTATATAATCCTCTATATAAAGCTCTTCATGGTCTGGCACCCTCTTATATCTCAGACCTGATAAAACCCTACTAGCCAACTAGGACACACTTCTCTGAATGCACGCCTACTTGTAGCTCCAAGAATCTCTAAGTCTAGATTTGGAGCCAGAGCCTTCAGCTACCAAGGCTCTCTCCAGGCACTTTCTGCTGCATGTGCTTTTCTACTCTGGACTGATTCGACCTCTGATCTATAATCTTAACAGTTCGCCATCAGTACATGTATCTCTTTATACTGTCTCGCTTGTGCCCCCTGTCCGTCCTGGATGAGGATCCCCTCCTCTCTCTCTCACCCTGAGGTTTGTCCCTTTTTTCCCTGTCAGGGTTTTTCTTGAGTCATTCATCAGCCTTTGTGAGGGGATAGGGTTTTTTTTGACTATGTTCATATTGTTGTTGTCTTTGTAAAGTGCATTGAGATAACGTCTGTTATGTACTGGCACTTAAAACAAATAAAGTTGAAGTCGATTAAGGACTGGACTAGGACTAGGACTGCTGACCCATTCTATTTGAGGTTCCCAAATGGGACATTAGTATGTTAGCAACACTTCATAGTGAAAGGATTCCTACAATAATCCTTCATTTAGAGTTGTGGATCTATAATGGAAGAATCTCAGAAAAAAAAATCTCAGTCATCAGTTACTCTCGAAAGATGGAACTGTTAGCTGTGAACTGAACTGTCCACAATATTCAGAGTTTCTGATGCAAATTATGCTGCTATAAGGATATCAAGGGCATTCCGAAGGATTTTACGGATCTTTTTAAGTTCTAGTCAAGTCTCGGTCACAGCTGTTCCTCCACACCAGGACTATGACTGTCCCATTGATTTAAGAAATGGAACAGTGTCACCTAGAGGACATTTATATTGGCTTTCTGGACCTGAGAGGACCGAATGGAGTTCCTTGGCAGCTGTAATTATTCGGCCTTCTTCTTCTCCATCTGGAGCTGGATTTTTTTTGTGAAGAAGATGATGGCTCTCTCAGACCTTACACTGATTATCGTGGACGGAATGAGTTGACAATTAAAAACTGTTCCCCACTTGGCCTCTGCTTATGAGCTGTTGCAGGGGTCTAGGACATTCACGAAACGGAACTTGAGAAATGCCTACCATCTTATTAGAATTAAGGAGGGGGAGGACTGGAAAACAGCATTCAATACCCCCAGTGGTCATTATGAGTATTTGGTCATGCTGTTTGGTATTACCCACACTTCATCTGTTTTTTAGACCATGATCAATGATAGTCTCCCTGGGATATGTTGAATAGATTTTTCTTTTTGTGTCTGGACGACAATTTGATTTTTTCCCACTCTTTGGAGGAGCACATTCATTATGTGCACGCAGTTTTACAGAGGCTCTAAGAGAGCTCGTTATTTGTCAAGGCAGAGAAATGTGAGTTTCATGCAACATCCTTTTCCTTTTTAGGAACCATCACTGATCAGGGCAGTATTCGCAAGGACCCAGCTAAGGTGACGACAGCTGTTGATTGGCCTACCCCCTATAACCATAAGCAGCTCCAGAGGTTCCTAGGTTTTGACAATTTTTACCAACGCCTTATCTGTGATTACAGTAAATTAGCGGCAACCCTAACTGCTTTCACTTTTCCTAAGGTAAGGTTCACCTATTCTGATGCAGCTGATAGGGTATTTCAATCTCTAAAGGATCACTGCTGCCCCTATTATGATAATGCCATATCCAGAAAGACAGTTTATTATGGAGGTGGATGCTTTGGGTGTTGTTGTGGGTGCTGTACTTCCCAACGACCCAATAAGGAACAGAAGGTTCAACCCTGTGCTTTTTTTTCTCATTGGTTGCCTCCTGCAGAAGTCACTTGACTTAGCTGTCAAGTTAGGTTTGGAGGAATTCATAAGATTCATAAGAATCTGGTGTATCTGAGCCATTATTTTCAACACAAGACATTGCATCATGCTCTGGCTGGTTTGTTTCAACCACTTTCACGACCCTGTCCCAGCTCCCATATTTCGCAGGACTATGACACAGGTCTACCACCATCAACAATCATACTGTTATTGTGACTGTGGTTGACAGGTTTAGTAAGTGGTGCCACTTCATACCATTGACAAAGTAACTATCAGCCCAGGAGACAGCCAAAGCGTTGTTTCAGCATGTTTGCCGCCTTCAAGGCTGGCACAAGCTTCCGCGGCTTTTGCTGCGCAACCCGTTTTTAGCGAGCCACGCGGCCAAGCGGCCAAAATGCTGCCGCACAGCCCATTTTGCATAGCTCAAAAGTTGAGACCTCGCGGCTTTGGTCGCGTCGGTCGCGCATGCGCCCTGTCGAACTCACCTCACCAGTAGGCGGAGTCTGGGGGTTAAAGCCACTTCTGCGTTTTGAAAGTCACTTTGTCAGTTAATCAGGACAAAGGTTAGTCTGACGAATGGGTTCCATCCGCAGTCCAAGGGGAAAACGGAACATATCAAGAGCTGGAATAGACTAAAACAAATTAGCTCCAAGGTTAATCGGCCCAATCATCAAAATTATTAAACCTGCTGCCGTGCATCTGAAGTTACCTTGCTCCACTGAAGATCCACTGTTCATTCCACATTTCTTGGCTTAAGCCAATGACCTCTAGCCCATTAGTTCCAGTTCCTGTGGCTTATCCAGAATATCAGGTTTTCACCTGATGGAGGAGAGGTTTTCACCCCCCGGTAATCCCAAGGCACTTCTATTATCGCAATATCTCAATGTCACCAGTTGCCACGACATCCCAAAGTATTTCTGTTATGTCGCACCAGTTTGTAATGAGTTTGGCCTCATGTGTGATGATTGTGCCCACAGGGCCATGTTTTGCCACCACCCCCCTATGTTTCTATGAATGTTTTTGCCATTTTGCACTGTATAGAAATTGAAACTCAATGTGTAAGAAACTTGACCTTGGGGCAAAGTAAGAAACAGTAAGAAAGGGCACTCATGGGTCATTGGTAGAAGCCTCTGTCCATGAACTCCACACAATTGGTTGAATTCTTTATCAGCCCTCTGGGATCTAAGGCCATCCCCTCTTACGCTGTAAAGACTGTGTGTTGGTCACAGGCTTTTATTCTTTTGCTTACCACTTTTTTTAGACTGCTTGTACATATCAGTCTTTGTATGGGGCCAAGGCCCAGGAGCCTGGGGAAGGTGTTTGCAAGCAAACCCATTTCCCAAGCCTATCAGAAGCTTCACTCATCTGCTCTGCTTGGTTAATCACTGGATCCTTGTAGCAGTGAGTGGAGTACTTATACTCACATCAGCCTTTCGTTCTTTGCCAGATTGTCTTTGCCTTCTTTGCATGACTCTCCGGCACTGGGCTTCCTTCCTGGTAATGTGGCCTGTTTCTGTGACTCGGCTTTCCCTACTCCTCCATCCTCTCTCTTCTACATGCCTTTTGGAATCGACCTTGCCCTGACTAATCAACTCCTGACGCAAGCTGCAAGACTGTGACTTCCTGTGAGTTACTAGTTGCTCAGTTAGTGTCTGGATGCCATCTTTCTAACTTTCACCACTTGCTTCCTTTCCTAGCCGATCCAGCTGTTCCCCTGAATAAAGCTAGTAAACTGCGATCTTTTTGTATCTGTGCACACTGTTGCTGTGCATTTTTCAAAGTTTTTTTTAATTACTTTGCACATGTAGCAGCTGATAAGAGAGAGAGAAAAATAAGTGCTCTACAACATAAACAAGATCCTTGTTAATCCAGCTGTTCTACTCTTGTCAAACTGTAACAACTTGTAAAACTGACCTGCTTCTTGTGTTTTCACACACCCACACTTGTTGTTTTTCTGAGCATGAGAACATGAGAAATGGGAATTATATGGCTAGGTGCATTACTGCAATTAATTACGTTATGCCTCCAGTGTAAACTGATGGAGCACAGTTTATACAGCTGTTTCCTCATGCTGTTGCTCCGCAAGATGTGTAAATCCAGAGTGAGACTGACCTCTAAAAGCAAGAGAGTTATATAGTGTGTGAGAGACAGTACAGTAGTGTGTGTGAGAGTTTAGTATGTGTGAGCAACCCATTCTCCTCCCAGTGCATAAAATACCAAATATTTGTCATGCCCCTGAACATCTCATACTGTCGCACTAGACAGCCTTCAGCATCTGTTAATCAACGCTCTTGGTTCTGAATTGTCTCTTATGGAAACTGCTGGTGGCAGCAAGAGACGCCCAGGGGAGAGGCTCAAGCCATGCCCCTAAGCATCTCAAACTGATGCACAAGGTTCCCTTCTATATAAAGCGCAATGGGTTATCAGTTGTCTTCAATGTAAATAAGCTCGCATCTCCAAGAGATGCTGAGAGCAGAGGCTACAGCCATCAATTCACACCAATAATAACCAGGCCACGGCTCAACATCACGCCGAGAGCTACAATCTCATTGTATAACCGAGGATCCTCTGCCCGGAAGTGTTTTTCTCACTATTTTTCTCACTATTTTATACATTGTCCTGAGAATATATCCACTGACATGTTAAACAAGGCCAATATTTGAAATGCCTGGCTAAATATCTATGTAAATCATATGAATTGATACTAAAACTAAAACGATAACAGTGGATAAATTGGTTTTCAATAAACTCTTTTTACATCTGCTCAGGACCGCCCCCTGCACCATGCAGTGTCTGACGGGTTAACACAGAACCAAATGGACGGCATTGCTTGTGTGTGTGTGTGTGAGAGAGAGAGACAGTGCACAAATACCTGGAAATTGCAAACCTGTGGTATCCACACTTTCTCTCTGCTTTCACCCTTCTCACAGTGTCACTATTTTTAGGACATTTTCAATGACATCTTTAACATTTCTCAATACAAATACATGCTTCTCATGCATGCACCTGGAAACACAATTGGTACCCTGCATAAATAAAACTTGAAACAATTATTTGAAGCAAAGGATTCCAGTGGAAATCGTAACTTTCATTATAGTTACGATTTCCATAGTGCATAGTTCATCATCAGTTGATACACCTTACAGTGCGTTATTCTTATGTCAAGAGCAATTTTGTGGCAAGATGGACATATGTTGAACACAGGCATTACTCCTATTTGCCACTAGTAATATGGCGGCAAGGCTGATGTATTGGTTTACCTTACATTTGTGCTCGCATTTTTTGCTTCCTTATATTTTCCTTTTATTCCTTCAGTGAGTGGACATGATCTTTCGTTTGTTAGTCCAAATAAAACAAATCCAAGTCACAAGCACACAAAGTTGTTTCCAAACGCTGCTGAATCAATTCTGCCTTTGAACGCGCCCCCTTTAGTCTGCAACACAGAGCCAGTGTTTACTACTTGCAGACTGAGGTAGGAATCGACACTAAACTATGACTGTTGCAAAGGTTTCCTCTCAACTGTATATTATGGTTTATTACTTTTCCACAAATGACATGCAGTGTCCACTTTTACACTAGTAATACTGTAAATGTAAATGTAAATGCAAATTGATGCCATTTGGTGTATTTTTGCAACCGTGGTGTGCCCTCATAGGTGGGAAATGGTGAATGTTCAAAGCCCCACCCTTAGAAAGGTATGGCTCCTCTGCTTGTCCAGCCCCCCCCCCCCCCCCCCCCAACATACTGACATACCACAACATACTACAACATATTTCAGATTCACAGCACCTTTAGAAAAAGATCTCCTCCAAAATGGCCTCCAGAATCTGATCGTCTAGACTCTAGTTGGCTACAGCTTTTACAGCCCCTTTTTTCTGAACCAGACCCTTAAATGTTTTTTTTAATATCTCCTCAACACTTTGAGCCAAGAGGCTGGAATTTGACTATGTTCATTAGGAGGCCATGAGCATCCGGTATTCTGAGTTTCAGACTCCTACTACATCTGGAAGTGTCTGAGATGGCCATACACAATTAAATGACAGGCCACGGGTGACATGACAGCAGCCCTCCAGCAGATGTCGCCCCAGACAACCGCCTATTTTGTCTATACCAAGAACCAGCCCTGCATAGACTTTATGAGCAATGAGAATGACATTGTAGAATGTTTATTGGTAGGTCAGAGGCAGCACCATTCGAGCAGGCCCGAAATGGTATAATAAGCTTCCAAGGTTCTTGGTCAGAATTTCTTCTTCTCCTCTCACCAATCTTTCAATATTCTCAGAGATTCACATCTACCAAGTCAATATTCAAAGAAATATGTATAACCATGACATATAGGTTTATTTCATGAGAAAGGTGGGTGTAATGGTGCTCCTGGGATACTCTCTCTCTCTCTCTCTCTCTCTCTGTCTGTAAGACAGCGAGATAGTAATATTTATTTTTTATTATATCATAATCAATAATCAATCATTTAATTTAACCAACGGTTCTATATCTCGATTGTCACTTTATTGCATCTATTCTGCACATTTAGCCAAGACTTTAGTGTTTATTTTTTCATCCTGTTTTTCATCCTGGGTTTACTGTTATCTTAGCCTATCGAAAGCTCATTACTCATTCAGAGTTTAATGAGTGATGGATATAACTTTTCACCTCCATCCTCCTCAACACACCTATTGATATATACAATCCATGCAAGATATCAGAGCATAACACGGCCACACTAATGAGGTAAGCACAGTCTATTCGTCCAAATAAACTGACTCGTGCTCTCGCTTCTGTGAGGCTTTCCTGTCAGCCAAATGGACAAGCCCATATTCATTCACTTCTTTAAGCTCTGAAATCTTATTAATCAATTATTTGCAAATTGACCACCAGATTACACACACGGACCTCCGTGGTATTACAAGAAAAGTCACTTCTGCGTTGGCTTTTCTTGCGATGGACTATGTCCATCTTTTATATGCAGTCTATGTCTAAGACAAACCAAACCAGTACTGGAAGTCAGAACATCCATAGCAACTGTCCTAGCAACCACCAACAACCAACAAACCAACAACAGGCAAACAAGTGATTATTAGCGTGACGTGCCCGATTTGCCCATCTTGTCCCTGGTCCCAGTTGGGCGAGAAAAAAAGTTGTGCAACACCCCCAACTTGTCACAGACAAAAACTCAAACTGATGTCTGTTCTGGTCCAGTCACTGCTGACAATGCATATGGCACACAATTCTCTATTATTTGTGTGCATTCACTTTCAATGGCTGCTATTAATTCTGTGACTTTTGTAGGTGTCATGGTGTGTTAATTTGAGAGCAGGCAGTGACAAAACAATAAAATAATGTTATATATTTAAAATAAATATGTTTTAATAGACACTTACCTCACAATTTAAAGTCTGCATACATTTTTTTGGGAAACCTTGAAGACTCCCTGAAGCAATGCCGTCCTTTCGTTTCCATGGTAACCTGTCAGACAATGGATGGCACAGGGGGTGGGTCCTGAGCAAATATAAACAGAGTCTGTTTAAATCCAATTTATCCATTGTTATCATTTTTGTTTTAGTATCTATTCATTTGATTTACGTAGATATTTAGCCAGGTACTTCAAATATTGGCCTTGTTTAATGTGTCAGTGGAAATCGGAACAAAGTATAAAAATAGTGAGAAAAATAGTGAGAAAAATAGTGAGAAAAAAAACGGGCAGAGGATTCTCAGTTCTTCAATGAGATTGTAGATTGTGGTGTGACGTTGAGCCATGACCTGGATTTTATTGGCATGAATGGATGGCTGGAACACAGATATATATAAAAAGCTAGATGCATCAAGGCGGGGTCAAGAACGCCCTCACAGGTCGGCCATCTTACCACAGTAAAGCTTTCTGGCAGAATCTGTGGAGCCTGTTGCAAATGGAGGTAAGGTCAGTGATTTGCACAAAAGTTACTATTGTAATCTTGCTGAAATTTTGACAGATTTACAAACGCGTACAAACAATCTATTTTTTTAGGACATGACATTCTATACAACTATGCAGTATCATAAATACATATTTGATGTTTATAAGAAACCAAACCATTTGAAAATTGGTTGAAATTTGAGCAAGTTATGTATCTAAAAAGTACATGTACCAGTACCAACACAATGTAATGGGTGAGCGAGCTGCCTGGGGCAAGATGGCCGCCATGAGCGAGCAAGACGAGGCATCTAGCTTTCTATATATATTTGTAGGCTCAGAGTCTCTTCGAGACGCGCGCGCATTTACATAGAAGTCAACCCATTGCGAAGTCAACTGATAACCCATTGGTCTATATAGACACGGACGGGAACCTAGTGCATTAGTTTGAGACGCTTAGTGGCATGATTGTTGCCTCTGCCCCTGGCGTCTCTTACCACCGCCAGCGGTTTCCATAAGAGACAATTCAGAACCGAGAGGGTTGATTAACAGATGCTGAAGGCTGACGAGTGCGTAAGTATGAGACATTCAGGGATGTGACAAATAGCCAGTATTTTACATGCTGGGATGTGAACGGGGTGGTGTGAGAGTAGAGTCTAAAAGTGTTTGTGATAGAGTATAGTAGTGTGTGCATGAATATGATTTTGCATGTATGAGAATATAGTGTGCATGTGAGAATATAGTTACAGTATTTTGTATGTGAAACCGAATATGACATGACATGCTCAAATGGCCTCCCATACATACAAAGGTTTGCACACACATACACACACAGCCACCCACAGGCACCCATAAGACGTACATCAGTAATTCTGGATGGTCTGTAATTAGTCAGAGTTATTGCAGTAGATCAGTGAAAAGAATTGAGTGGTGGGATTCTGAGGGGTGATGGCCACAGCTCGAGGGAGAAAGCTGTTCCTCAGTTTATTGTTTGGTTGATGGCAGTGACTCAAACTGTGGGCAACAGTAGTGCTGCTGGCCTTCTTCCTCATGCAAATACTGTCCAGATGTGGGGGCTGCATCCCAACAATGCACTGACAAGCTGTGCACCTTCCAAACCACACAGTTCTGCGGCCCATAAGGATGCTCTCATCGGTGATCTGATGGAGTCTGCACTCCGATAGGAGTTCAGTTGCAGTTTCTTGGGGAGCTGTATGTTTCAGCTTTTCTATCTGTTTTTCACTGCTGTTACTGCATTCTTCTGATGAAAATGATGAAAAAATATTTATATTTCAATTTCAATTTGCATTCTTAGTTTACAGCATTTTTTCACACCTGCCAAGACGTGTTGCACAGTACTGTATATTCATCTTAATAAAGGTTTCTGTCGTGGTCATAGTATTATGATGCATGATAGCCGAGCAAATTATCCGATGAACATTGTTTAATGTTTTGATGCCACCTTTAAGTCATTTTTATCTGAGCAATGTGTTTGTGTTCAATATTATGTTTAGATGGTGACGGTGACGATGACGATGACGATGACGATGACGATGATGATGATGATGATGATGATGATGATGATGACGATGGAGATGACGATGACGATGACGATGATGACCATGCTTATCACAAAGGCTCTGTGTGTTCATTTTGTGAATTCTGTGAGGTATGTGGAACAGAATAAATGAATGAAATGTCAAAAAGAGGTGTGTTCTCAAACAGTCAGTCATAAACTAACCATCAACTATGCAATGTCATGTGTACACACCTGTATGTGTAATTTATTGTCCTTTGCCCTGATGACCTCTTGTTAATTATATGTGCCATCTTATAGCATTGTGAAAGCTGTGACAAATGTCCTTGTGAAGAGGGGGACAAGGCTGAACACTGTGATGACTGTAAGGTGAGAAAATAGACATTCATGTGACAACTGACTTCAAAAACAAATTAAATTATTCTTCACATCCCTTCACTGGACTGTAATAAAATGAATGTAAAGCAGTGATGAGCTATAAAATAGGAAAAGTCCTACTTTATACACAATATTGTCATGTAACATACTTAAATGATAGCTGGCAAGTGGCTCACTATCCTTGGTTACAAAACCCCACCCACATTTACTCATGTTGGCACCTTGCAGCCTGATACATGTGACACACGACATCATTCGCAATTATTGTACATATTGCTGCACCAACTTATTAATTATGAAATTCATGTTAAGGAAAGTCCAGCATATTAAAAAATATTTGCAAGTAAATGAGATTAAGAATTAACCATGTCAAGAATTGTTAAATACAACACCAAATTGATTGAAATAGAGTAAATATTTTTTTTCTTGAATGTCTTGAATTTGTTTCCAAGAATTTGTCTGGTTTATTTAGCTAGTATTTTTTATGTTTTATTAGCCAGATCATATGGGCACTCACACTAAATTGTTTTTGTACCTATGACAACTTAATTTTGTGCCAGATTTGGTGGGATCAGTGAGCTTTGAGGCTGAGGAGGCAATTGGGCCTGCTCATCAACTGGGCATTTGGGCTGACAACTATTCTACCATTCTCTTAGATGTGCAGCTTCTGCCATGTCTGTCCTGTGTGCCAAAGTCTTTGCCAACCTGGTAAGTGACCTCCATATTGAAGCAGAGTTCTTCAGATGCATTCTTATTCAACTCTATTTTATATAAGGTTTCTATACATAGCAAAGTTATCTTGAAACATTAAACATGAACAACATAAGAAAATGACATAAGAAAGCCCACATACAGAGCAGGCTGAAAGCAACAGCGCAAAGAAGAAATAATGTATATAGTATATGTATATATATTAATGTATAATGTATATAAGTATAATGCATATAGAATGTATATAGTTAAATGTAGTTGTTGGAATACACCATCCCAGCTCTGAGCCAGTTCTTGTCTCGGTTAACATATCTAAAATAAATTAGTCTCTGGCAGCCAGAGCAGCTGGAAACCCAAGATGACAGGAGAACTTAAAGCTATCATGATATCAGCCATGTTAAAAATGAGATTAAACAGTTATTTTTAATCCATGACGTTCTAGGACCTTCGGACTGATTAAAAAACAATTCCTTACTTGTAGCAGCAGTAGAACTAATATGTGAATATTGATATTAATCAAAAAATAATGAAACAATATTGACAAGTTATGAAGAAACAACCTTAAATTATGGATTTTTTTTTTGTCTTTTTAAATGAGAGGAATGTCCATGATGTTTCCAGTTCGTACGGTAGAAAACTTGGAAAACAAGGAAGGAAAAATGTTGCATACATTTTCAGAATACCTCTTAGTGCAGTTTTAGTGTACTGGACCAACACAGTGAAGGCACATTTCTCTATGAGACTGGGTTGGCCAGGTGTCAAAATGTTGTCTATTTCTGCACTTCCACACTTGTCCAGCATAAAACTGTAGCAAGTTTATTCTTGATTTGCTACAAAACAACTTAAGCAACTTTAGCAACTGCTGTTTGTCAAGTTTAATTAGTTTTTTTCTTTCAGGAGGTTTCGTTGATGAAGTGACTGGATCAATTTACAAGTAAGTTATATTTACTGTGAACAGACACTGTTATGAGTCAGTAACAGTTTTTAACCTATTCTAACCATTCACAGGACCATATCTGACGTCTTTGATGACGATGATGACAACTAAACTGGATTATGTGTTGCCACCATGTGGCCTGATATGCTTCATCTGTACCGGAAATTCATTATTTTTCATTGTTATTTTTGCCATTTCATGGAGAATGAAGTGAAATGTGCTGAAAGAAAACTGAAAGAAATTATTTTCAGATTTTTCGTGTGCAGTTGTTTACTGACAAGTCATACTTGAAAGAAAATGAATTGTTTAAAATAGTATTTGCAGTGTCCAGTTTACTTCCCTGACATTAATAAATAAAATAAAGCAGATAAAGAATATGATTGAATGTATAAAAGCAGATGACCTTTTCACTATGGGTTTAATGATTTTAAAATGCTGTATTAAGTGACAGAAGTGAAATTGACTGTATTAAGTGGAAGAAGTTTTTTCTGGCAGTTTTGCATTAAGTCTTCATTAACAGATGCCTGATGTCATTGACCACAACCGAGTTAGATTTGTTAATTACATGGCTCAGACTTGAGATTGACATGAATAATGAATCAGATTTCTTCTAACTTAATACAAAGCAACTGCACTGTTATGTCGTAAACAAAATTGGGTAATTTTGGTTTTTGAGTCCAATAATATTCCCTATTCATTGTTCACCTATTTCTACAGCTTGATCGAAATCAATAAACGGAATTTTCAGAAAATGACACATATGTTGTAAGATTCTATGTGCAGTTTCAGAGGGAAGCTATTCGATTCTACACCAGTGCTACAGCACTGTGGATATTTTGGATTCAGTTTTACCAAGGAGAGCTTGAACATGTACACTGCGTGGGCAAAAGAACAAACCCCTGTTCAGGAGTCTAGCAGCAACAGAGAAGAAGCTCTCTAGCCAGTGATACGCTGCAGTCTGTCCTTGTCCTTGGTAGAGGCTGCAGTATAGTGTGTTGTATTTGAGAAGGGGAGGAGGGGGTCCTGGCCGAGGATCGTGTCCAGCATCAATTCAATGTCCACCTCCATCCCCACAGTCTTCAAAATATTTAGCTCCAGGTTGTTCAACCTATCAGTCTGCAAACCGGAGATGAGTCCAATTAGGGTGCTTATCCACATTCTTTAGGAGCTTTATGGACTAGTCAGTTGACATCCAGGGAGAAGTAAGGTAGAGAGAGAGTGCCATTGATCTGGGTGCTTGTCCAGAAACCTCTCCCCTGTAGCCTACCTCTCCTTATCATTTCCATTCAGGATCTTTGGGAGCTAAACAGTGCATTATCCTGGAAGTATTTGACAAACAGTATGGCACCTGTTTCCCAAAACTTTAAGTGTGTAAAGTGGAAGAAGACAGTCATAGGGAGAACATTGAGTATACAGAGATGACATGGTACAACGCAAAACAATGAACTCCATTAGCTTACTGGTTAGCCTATTTTTTAGTTTGACACTGCAGCCAATAAAATAAACAGTGCCCCAGGAGGTACATCAGAGCAGGCCCGGCATCATGGGCGGGCATTGGGGAGCCGTGCCCACCCACAGAGTTAGCCACACCCGCCCTGGACCAGAGGTGGTTTATTTTTGTTGGGCTTTTGTTTTTTACCCAAGAGTGGCCATCTCTCTGTTATTCCTATTTCGAATTGTTGCTCATAGGCCCGCCTCCAAGTGGTTATTGCCAATCATGCACCCCAGCAACCGTTACTGTTGGTACTCCGATTATCATGTCAGGACGTTGGCTGGGGAGTTGGCTTGGGAGAGGAGGCTTAAGATATAAGAAAAAGCATGCTTTATATTCAGTGCTCAATTCAATGACTGGTCAACTCCAAAGACTTTTCTTGAAGCCCAAATGCACAGTCATGAAGGGAATCCAAGTACGTCAACCTCAAAGCATCACCTTCTTACAAGAAGAATCTCTTACTACCTTTACTTTTTAATATGTTTGATTTAAATGTTAATGACTTGGCCACTCTGCTGTATCAGATCAAGAGAGTTTTGGAGAGGAAAGAAAAAAGTGGGTTGCAGAGGCTTACTACACTCATAGAAATTGTAGTATTCCTAGAACCATTCAAGGAGGTGTTTAATGAGCTGTTTAGGCAAAATTGGAAAAATAGGCATTGTAATAACAGCGGGCAGTGCTTCATATAGGCATACCTTTTCAGTCTTAAGTCAGTTTAATTCAAAATCACTTACGAACAACAATAACAGATGAGCGTTTGAGAATATTTTGTCAATGTATAGTAAAAATGCATGTAAAATTGGCAAGGAGATTTTTTAAAATTGCATGTGTAAGCTTTTTTTCAATTACATTCAAATGTTTGATGATGGTGTGAAATGTATGCACCTTACCAAAACCGGAGATTGCTTGCAAGAATGTTGGATAAGTACTTGGCCCCTCTTAACATTGTTTTACCTTGATGGCCTCTTACTCAGAAAACTCTCAGATCGTTAAGTATTATGGCTTTTTTCCAGAGACCAAAAGCAGGCACTAAGGTACATCGGACACTCCAAATTGTCCCAAGGTGTGACTGAGTGAGTGAATGAACACCCTGTGATGGACTGACAATATAGCCTTTATTCTATGTCTTCTCCCTATGTGCCCTGGATAAGCACCAGCAGGCTCCTGGAACAGCAGTAGGTATAAAGCACGTAAGATAATGGATGGATAGAAGACTAGACTAATCTCCTACTACACAGTTGGTTTTCCTCCGCAGGCTTTATAAGCACTCTCTGGCACAGAAGACAGCTCCTTTACTGTTCAGTAGTAGTACTAGTGATGGCTGGCCTGAGCTGGCCTGGGCCGTCTTGGCCCCACCTCTGAGAGAGTGGGATTGCCTAAGTCATGCGCATATTGACTTTCCACTGAGTTCAGTCCAGAAGACTTTTCTAGCTCTCTCATGCCAGTTCCCCGTGTGAATTTGAAAGCAGCTGTGAATGTTGTTTGTTTGTAGCACCCAGTCAAATAGCAGGTCAAATACGGTGAACATGTATTGTTTTTTTATAGTTTTTTTCTTAAAGAAGCCCTTCGGATGAAGGACGAAATGTCTTCAAACCTCAGAAAGAAGTCCAGTTGCTTTGACTAACTGATCATCGGATACCATGACCTGGATGAATGAGAATCTCGTATTTTTATAGCGCAGGAAACTTAAGCCAATCAGAGGACTGTTCTTTCTCATGCGGAAAATCTAAGCCATTCAGAGGACAAGGCTACTATGGGATACCATACTGGTCACATCACTGAACATCACTCAACTTATGAAGACGCTATAGCAGCTCTTCCTCAACCTCCTTAGATCACAGGTTCAACATGCCCAGGACAGCCTGTTTTCTGTTTTTCTAAAAAATTCTTCCAAAATGCAGAACTACAAGACTTAAGAACTCCTTTGCCCATCATGCCATCATAGGCCATCAAATAGGGAGGACAGAGGGAAAGGAGTGGTAGCAACTGTGTGCAATAAGAACTAAAGTGCAAGCAATTTAATTTTAGATCTTACTGTTGAATCCTCTTAAATTTGCCGTGTTTCTTTTTTTATGATTATCATTATTCTTTGTAGCAAATGAAGAACGCATTCTTCGATCGGCCAAAAATCGGCCAAAAATTAATATTTCAAAGTTGTTCAAAATGCACGGGACAAAATTTCGCAAAAGCACCACCTGGAAAAATTCAAAATGCGAGCCCCACTTCTGAGCTTCGTCTAAATGCATGAAACATGGTGGGTTTATAGAACTTACTGAGGGGCACAAGAAATCCTCTTGAACCCCTGAGGTCAGCCATTTTGACTGGTTGAGAATTTACTATTCATTATTAAGATTTGTACTATGTATTATTTACTGTTTATTATTATGCTGTTTATCTATAATTTTTATTGTATATTGATTCCTGTATGTATTTATTAGTGCTCTGGGATGGAGCACTATTGTTCTCCACCGTGTTTCTTCTTCTTCTAGCTAATTATTATTGCGAAATTTCGGCGCGACATATCACGAAAACCGCTAATCGCACACACACACAAATAATACATCAAAGTGTGCGGCTCGGCCCCGGCTACTGTGGTCACCTTCGACCCCGACAAAATTCCAGTTTTTGGCCCCGCTGTGGTGTTTGTGTATCGACTTGCACATTGATAGGTTGTATCGTTTTTCAGCAGCACCTTCTCAAAGCGCATTTGGTCAAGAACCTGCTCCTGTCTCTCCTCTGCTGACAGTGTCCTGCTGCGGCAGGCTCACAGATGACCTCATACAGACACACAAACACTTCATACACACACACACACACACACACACACACACGCACACACACTCAGTCTCTCTCATACATGCATGTCATAAAGCTGATTGGGTTACACCGGGGTCTCTCTGAGTAGCTGGGACAGCAAATTCACAGTGTTGGCCAGTCCAGGCACAAGTATCTGATTGGGGCCCGATACCACAGCTAGTGACTCAATGGCGGCCACACATTCCGGAGCACTCTTGAAATTTCAGCACCCTCGAACATTCTAGTATTTCACACATTCTCATATATTGATATTATACTGTTAATGATTTTATGAATTTTTTATTGTGTATTGTTCACTACATTCTTTATAGTCTTTTACGCTACTGGAATCGTAAATTTCCCTGAGGGAGCCATCCCATAGAGATCAATAAAAAAACGTCTAAAAAGTCTAAAAGAGCTGGACTTGCTGAACTGATGATGTCACAGGTTAAGCCAGGGTTGGTTTGTAATGCTGAAAAATACTAGAATACATGTGAAATACTATATAAATTGTATAGGCCACAGTACATCCAAATCACAGAAGTACACACACATTTTCTGAATCTTTAAGATGGAATCATTTGACTATGACTATGGTGGCAAAGATTGTCCATCGTGTTTTGAGTTCACTAAGAAATAACTTGCAACGACACGGCTTGAGGCTGATGTAAAAACTAGGGAGTGCTTTGAAGAGAAAATATTAAAATGATTTAAAATTTTATGCAGTGTCAAGTAAATATTTTGAATGTTACTTGTGAGTTTTGGGAGACTTTTTTATATCCAGATAAGCCCATTTTATTCAGAAACGCTTCCTCAGGAAATAGTCTACAGCAGGGGTCAGGAACCTTTTTGGCTGAGAGAGTCATGAATGCCACATATTTTAAAATGCAATTCCGTGAGAGCCATACACGTGCACATGCACACATCGACCGCCACCTTAGACAGCAAAATACGCCATACCCAATTGAGCAAATTGTCTTGGCCGGATCTGCATTGCGTACATGACAGACAGACAGACAGACATACACACACACACACACACACACACAACGACATGTCTGTGTTGCGTACACGACAGACAGACACACATACACATACACAATGACATGTATGTAAAATTCAGCCAGTGGAACTTCAGATTGATAGACAGACAGACAGACAGACAGACAGACAGACAGACAGATAGACGGATAGACGGATAGACGGATAGACGGATAGATAGATAGATAGATAGATAGATAGATAGATAGATAGATAGATAGATAGATAGATAGATAGATAGATAGATAGATAGATAGATAGATAGATAGATAGATAGATAGATAGATAGATAGATAGATAGATAGATAGATAGATAGACTTGGACCAGACGGCAGATGCACCGTAGCATGCAACGGTCACTGTTAATTATGGGGACTCTCTGGGACCCAAATACAACACAGGGCACAGGTTGGACTGGAGTGTGCATAAGTATTCAGCTAATTTGTGGAGAGGTGAAGATGACTAGCAGAACCAAAAGGGTGTGAAGTAAAGTTGGAGAGAAGAGATAGGCTGAGGCCAGAAAGAGGTATGGTAAAAAGGTGGCTCATGAGCCATGGGTTCCCAACCTCTGGTCATTTAATGTACATTGAAACAACTACAGGGCTCTGTAAGAATTAGGTTTGTTATAAATGAATATCAAGATGAAGAAATTCAATTAAATCAAACTTAAGCCATTATCAGTACCTGCCATACAAGGTCTTAGTTGCAATCATTTGTACACTGAAGACAATGCACATATTTTATTGGGTTCTGTGTATGATTTCAATACCACTTTTACCTCTATGAGGGAACCTTTCTTCCCTGCTGGTCAGATTGTTTATAAGTATTAAGGACAGGCCCACCCCTGCCTACATGCAGGGCCCTACACAGGGGCTGGACCAAATCGGTTTTAGCGTGGGGCCTCTCTTGTTTCTTTTGCTCAGGGCCCCATTTTGGTCAGGGGTCCCTGATTCAAGGATAAGTATTAAGGAAAAAAAGGACAGTGCTAGTAATGTGAAGTTGCGTGTTCCAGCACACAAACCATCATATGAGTAAATAAAGCCAAACAGTTTGACATATTTCATGTTACAAAGTGAAAATATAATTTCATATCTGCATCTGTTTATGTGTCTCTTTTCATTATAAAACCACATTTTAAATCCGGTGTATTTCTGTCCTTTGAAATTAGTTCATAACATTGCGTAATACTGCTTAATTTATAGTTTCATGTAATATCAAACTCTGACAGGTAGCACGGAGAGAAGCTACAGGGTGCATATTGTGCAATATGTCCGATTAGTGCAATCGAAGCTACCTCAGTCTCTTTGGAGGGAAAACAAGGTAAAGATGCGTGTACAGGCATACATATCTTTGCATTGAACACTTCATCAAATGTAAGCTCACACAAAAGTAATATAATAAGCTTGTGGTTGAATGGATTTACTTTGTTTTTCATAATATGCACTCATTCCTCCTTTTATTCATGTTTTTTTCAGCGTCCCAACATTTAAGAATTGAGGTTATGATAAGTTAAAAATAAAGGTAAAAATGCACTTTTTGTTGTGGGATTTTTATGCCCTGTGATACTCAGAATGGTTTAGAGTTATAATAAAAGGAACACCGACTGTTCCATTTTGAAGCCATTAGTTATTACAGCTCTTTAAAGAAAACTGTTTAAAACGGTAAATACAGTTCAGTTCATACACGATTTAAATGCACGTCCTGTTTTTGTCAACAATACGTCTATAAACTGCGAGGAAAGCTCCTACTGCTGCGGCTCCTCTCCCATTCTGCAAAGCAGCGCGACCACACCATAGAACTACGTTTCCCATCATCCTTTGTATTCCGGTTTGAGGGGGTCCGGATTGAAGGGAAGATGGCGGCGATTGATGCTCATGCATTTGCCGTTTTGATGAAGCAAATGCAGCTAATGCTGCACTTTAACGTTTGATTTGACATCGGAAAGAGACCTATATGTGCAAAACGGAGCAACTGGACGCCGAAACTCCAGATCAACGGATGGAAGGTAACGTGTTGTCCAGCCAAGCGCCTTTAAACGTTGCTACTTTTAGCTAAATTAGCTAGCTAGCCATCCGCATATAGGCTAGCGACGTAGTCTTGTTGAGGTTGTAAATTGTGTGCTTTGTGTTAAATCAAGTGTAATCTCCGAATTGTGACCAGATCAAAATATAAGTCTGATACCTTGGGCATGCCATGTAGTGCAGTAGTGGATCCAGTAATACTTGCATCACATCGGCATAGATTTGCTATCACTCAGCCGAAAACTAATCATTTACGTTTTTATCTAAATCTGGGATAACACTGTGGCACTAAGCAGTGCACAGTAGAACGGATGTATCCGCAATGGGTTCAAACATATACGTCTTTTCTTGTGGTTAAAAGCAACAAACAAACAATTAAAACAAAACTAAACAACAAGAAAAGCAGGGCCCCCCCCAGACTAAACCGGCAGTCGGTTACATCACAATACACAAAATTAAAGCATTGTGCTCAAAGCCAGTGTTACGTGGAATCCATCCACACCCATCAAATTAACACAGTTTATTAGCTGTAAGTGTAACTGTTATCATCGTCCCGAGAGAAAATGATAACTAATATCTGAAACAGCTTTTTTTATGATAGGAGAACATGTTTGAAGTGGAAAAATGAACTTTATTATGAAGTAGTGTAAAAATGTACGATAAAAAAGTTTGGGGTGAATCAAAACACGTGATGTGAGATGAAAAATTGGGACTTATGGTATCACTTACAGAATATTTGCTGTTCTCAAGGAACCTTAATTTCTTAGATGTTACCACTTCTTAAAATATTTGGCTCTTCTGATGTGAATAACCTTTTTTTTTTTAAAGAGCTTTTTAAAAAGTGCATGCTTAATATCTGCCCAAAGAGGTATCCCTGTAAATTCATAATTGTGTTGTATAAAAAAGGAAATGTTCCTATACAATAAGTCTTGAAAACGTATGTCTTGAGTCAGTTTTCTCAAACAGTCTCTTGATTTTAAAGTGATTATTGTTCCCTTTCTTGGCCAAGAACATAAGTTTTTCAAGCTAGCAGTGAGTGTGATCCAGAATTAAATTCCAGTTTACATGGGACCAATTTACTCTGCACACTATAATATTAAACAAATTGAAAATTGTTTGAAATGTTCTAATTCTTTGGAATTTAAATGGAAATTAATATTTTTATTATGCATATGTGTGTGGATTTTGCTGTTCTATCAGTTTATGCATGTGTTTTGTCCTGCTAGATTTTTTCCTGGACTTCCTTTTTCCAGTGTGGCCTTGTCCTTTGCAAGAAACCTCAGTCTGACTTCTGCATCATCGGTTTTCCTAGCCCATGGACTTAACTCCTGCATTAGGCTTCAAACGGAGGCCTGCTGTCTTCTTGTCTTCAAAAGGAATTCAAGATAGCAGGGATCCTACTCCCTGCTCACCGTCCTTGTCTCTGTCATCTCCTTCGTCTGATCCCTCTTCACCTCTGTCAACTTCCTCTTCTGTGTGTGCCAGTGCATCATTTTATCAGAACCATGTAAAAGGTCAACGCCATTGGACAGAAGTGGCAAGGGTGTCCTCCACATCTGCCCCTGTAATAGCTCAGTCTCAAAAGAACTCCTTCTCAAATTCATCAAGTCACACTTCAGTGCGCCCCAGTGTTGATTGTGGAAAGTGTGATAAAAGGGATATGTTTGATCCTTTTTATCCAACTGAAAAAGTACAGGGAGAAGGGGAAGCAGAAAAATATGACCCTTTCAATCCTACTGGTTCCCCAGCATCAGATGCAGATGATAAAAGTTGTGGAGTGGGAGGGGCAGTTGGTGAATGTGAGGAAGAAGCCCCAGATTCCACTGGCCCTTTGGCTGACCGGGCAAATCAATGTCTGGCCACCCAGCTTCCTTTGAGGAGGAGGCTGGAGTGTAACTCCTCTAAGGTTGGAGATAAGAGGGACACCGGGGACTCTGATAACTCTGAAATCGAGGAGGGGGAGATAGTTGGGGCTGCTGACAGGGATGGGCTCAATAAGAGGCTAAGTGCAGAAATCCTCCCTCTTGATTCTCCCAGCGTCTCCTTTTTTGGTTCCAAACCAGAGCGCATCCTCCGGGTGTTGGATGGGGATGGCTTTGTGTCTGTCCATGCAAAGGGAAGCTGGGAGGTGGACAGAGGGTCTGAGGATGAGCCTTTGGTGGGAGTGGAGGATCTGAGAAGGAAGCTAGTCAGCAGAAGGAAGGAGCGATATCTTTCCTTTCCTGCTTCTTCCCCTCTTGCTGCTCAGCTACCACCTCCCTCTAATCTGTCACTTTCTAGACCCTGTTCCCCTCTCACAACTCCAATAAAGCAAGTTAGTAAAAACTGCAAGTCCTCAAAGATTTCACAAGACTGCAAACGACAGAAAAGCATGGATAGAAAGACAGGGGAAAAGGAGGAGAAAAGCAAAAAGACCAAAAAGGATGAGGGATGTCTGGAGAGGAGCAAAGAAGAGGAGAGGAGCAAAAAGGAGCGTGGTGTCAAAGAGGTTAAAGGATCAAGAGGCGTTAGAAGCAACAGCCGGAAGGTGAAGAAAAAACACCACAGCAGCCCAGAGGTGTCACGATCCTGCAACTCTTTGGGAAGAGGGGGACACAGTAGACCGTCCTTTTCAAGCTCATCCAAAGAAAGATACAGAGAGAGGGAAAGCGAGAAAGTCGTAGACAGGAGCAGAGTCAGAGAGAGGGAAAAGGACAAAAGTAGAGATAGACATAGGAATAAAGAGAAAGAGCCAAGTTGTACTGGTGGCCACAGAAGAGACAAGAGAGATCCAGATTCTAGTACACAAAAGACAGAGAAGGGACGGAAGGGCCGGCAACGATCAAGCAGCAGAGAATTTAGCATTTCACGGAAGTCCAAAAGACCCACACAAAAGAGTGACACTGAGAGACACAGGCAGAACGAGAGGGAACGGAGGCACAATAGCCGTGCTGTTGTCCCACCGTCTATCCAGGATCTCAGTGGGTCCGACCTCTTTGCCATCAAGAGAACCATTACGGTCACCACAACCACAACCACCACCACAGTACCTGGCTCACCAAGACTAACCCCAACCTCTCCCTGTCGGACAGCACAGGATTCTGAAAAGTCCCACAAAAGAAAGAAGAAAAGGAAATGGCACTCAGAGGAGGATCATCAGGGAAGTTGTCGCAGCCAATCACAGTCACTCTCCCCACCGAGGTATCGCAGCTACGAGTCTGATCATTATACAGACAAATTGGAGATCGATGTTTTGTCTTTGGATGGTGAAGCCTTGGACTCGGACTACCCATCTTTGGAAGACACACCTCCTGCTGCTCTGATTTCAGAACCACCTGTCCCCAGCCCCAAAACTAAAAGTACCCCCAAGACTGGACGCCATCACCCAAAAAAGAAATCTCACACATTGAAGAAAAGGAGCCCATCCTCCTACTCTAACAGCGTTAAAAGTAAAGGTCTCTCCTCGCTGACAGTTACTTCAGGCTCTACTTCAGTCTCATCTGGCGTCACTGCAGTTAAGCGGACCAGAAAGATTGGAAAGGACAAACGCAAGGACAAAAGCCGCAGGAAGGATTTAAGTCATTCTGGCAAATCCAAAAAGGAGAGTGGTGGCACTCGAAAAGGAAAGCTCCAGTCCAAAGTGTCTGTATTGGTGCGAGAGGGTGTGAGCAGCACCACAGGGGCTTCAGTTGGTTCTGGGAAGCTTGGCATGGACCTCCTAGGGCCAGGAGGCACAGGGGGTGGTGCTGGAGGCTCTGTGGTGGGTGGTTCAATTGCAGTAGTCTTTTGCAGGGACAATGAGAGCAGGTCTCCATTCCTAAAACCGTGCTCTGAGCCACTGTCCTTGGGCAACCGTAATAAAGATTTAGCTTGCATTGGAAAGAGAAGTACTCTAGCTACACCTCAGTCCTCTGTAACCACTGCCGCTGGACTGAAATCCGAGAAGGCAAAACCAAGCTCCATCACATCCACTTCCTCGTCTGCTTCTTCCCATGCATCATCCGTGTTAACTAAACATCGTCGTCGCCTGGCAAAGAAGACGAGGGAAAAAGGTGGATCTGTGGCTTTGACAGCTGAAGACGGGGGTCAAATAAAAGCAGCAGCTGAGAGCTGGGCCGCAGCCCCTGTGGACACAGCTAGTGGAGGTGGGAGCAAGGTGGTCAGTCCACAGAATAGCCAACCCGACCCTACACCGTGTTCTTCTTCCTCCTCTTCCTCGTCATCTTCATCCTCCTCCGCCGCCGCGCTCCCACCATCCTCCTCGCCACCCTTCACGCCTCCACCCTCTGCTGTACCTTTGAGGGATTCCAGAGAGTCTTCACCAAATTCTCAGACTGTGGACAGCAGCTGTAAGACCCCAGAGCCTTCCTTCCCAGCTGAGGACTGTCCAACCCAGACCAGCCCCAAACACCAGATATCAAGTCCATCGAGCTTGTCCGCCCCTCAGGGAACTGGCCTCAGCATGACCTTGCCTACACCCCCCGTTAAACTTCCTCCTCCCAGTGACGCGCCCAAGCCTGCGGCCTCGCCACCTTGCTCATCATCTGTGACTAGCTGTGGCCACAATACCCTACCTCTACCCCCGTCTTCGTCAGACCCTTCCTCCTCCTCTGTTTCTTCCTCATCTGCTATTAAGCCTCCGCCGCCCCCCCCAGCCGCACTGGCGCTCCCCTGGAGTCTGCAGACTGGCGTGGACTGCACGACTGGAGGAGTCCTAGCCTGTGAGTTCCTCATTGATGTGGTGAAATATGTCATGTTATAATATAGCACTATTTACTTATATTTAGTTTAGTCCCTGAAAAAAGATTTTTTTTTTATGGATTACAGCCTTTCCTGTGATAGCATATACATCAACATGTCTTGCTACTTCTATTATCTATAAATGTTATTGTTTTATGTAATTATATAATTTCATTTTAACTTTTAACTCCGATATGAATATCAGATACTATCTAGTAACAGTCAGTATAGATTATTTAGTAAAATATCCACAGTTTAAAAGTAAATACAGTCAAATTAATTAATATTACACACACTTACATTCTGATTTAATTTGTTTCAAGCATAAGGAAGAGCACAGACATTTTCAGTCGAGGCTTGATGTCAGACAGTCTATTCAGATACTCAAACTATGTAACAGCCTTGTTAGAAGTAAAGCACAGATTCTGCTGGTGTTTCAAGCGTCCGTGCTGTGATGCAGCCATCGAGTCTCGTTTGGCTGAGACAGTAGTCCCTGGACAATTGATAAAAAAGAAAGACACAAAAGCATCTTCTTTCCAGCCCGGCCAGAAAAGGCTAGAACTGATGATTTTTACCAGATTAGTGAGTCTTCTTTGAGTGGTGTTTGTGGTTTGTATGTTCATCTTCGCGGTGGTGGATGTTATGAACAGGAGGAGAAGGCATCTCCGACACCCCTGATGGTGAAGCCTCGGTCTGCACTCAACAACGCTGTGTTTTCTGTCCGTTACTTCTCAGTGACTGCTCTGCTTTTCAAAATGGAGGAGGCCAGTCTCGCCAGTAGAGTTAAAGCACAAGAGTTCATTCAAGCTACCAGCCAGGTGAGTGCGTGAAATCGATCTGTTTATTGTCAGAGAAACCGTTCCTTTCGTAAAAACTTACCTTTGTTTGAATTGTGACTTTTCATAAGTTGAAAACCACTCATTTCTTTTGATCTTAAACTCCACTTTTCTCACGCTACTATATGCATTGGACAGTAGTCCAATCAGTAAATGTTTGGGGTTTTTTTTTGCAGGAACATGAGTGAAATAAGTGTTGACTATGTTTTTGACAAAATTCTGTCAGGTTGAAATCTTGTCGCGAGAAGCGGGCAGAAACTGACCTGATCGTCCACTTTCTTGTCGTCTCCTGTACAGATCCTCTCGCAGGCCAATCAGAGCCAATCCCACCAGCATGCCACCACATCCTCCTCCTCCTCTTCCTCCTCCTCACAGATACCCCCCCCTCCCAGTGTTCCTCCACCTCCTGGCCTGAGCCCGGCCCAGTTCATCCTTCACAGTTCGCACCCGTTGGTGGGCTGCACAAAAACGCCACCGTCTCTCCTGCACCCCTCGATAAGCGGTGGATGTGCACAGACGCCACCCTCCATTATGCCAGTGGTACTGTCGGGAGTGAGCCAGAGCTCTGGCGATACTGGATGGGACAACGAGAGCAAAGACCCTGATAAGGTAAAGCCTTGAGCCAATAGGTTCCCCTTCAATTCTAATTCAAGATTCAATTTTTTCTCAGAAGTAACTCAAATTCAATGAAAAAATTGATTACACTTTTAAAACGCACAGTACCAGGCAAGAGCACTGGTCGTTCCATGATTAACAAGATACTTAAAGAAATGAATGAATATGGGTGTGTCAATTTGGTTGACAGGGAAGCCTCACACAGGTGAGAGCGCGAGTCACGTTCATTGGATGAATAGACGGTGTTTACCTCGTCCATGTGGTGTTATTCTCTGTCATCCTCAACACACCCACTGATCCATACGATTCATACTGGCTACCAGAGATGAGACGTTATATCTGTCACTCATTCCTCTCCACCCCCGCCCCATGGTTTCTGCTGGCTCCAGCATGAAGAATGGCAGCTCTGAATTCCTAGCTCTAGAATTCCCAAACTCTACACAAAACCGGAACTCCAAATTCAAATCAATCTGAACCCACATGAAAACATTGATAGAACAAGTGATTTTGAACAGAGAACATAATGAAGTACCTTGGAGAAGGAACGCCGAAAGAGTTGAGTTATAGTTAAGTTCTCTAGCAGCTGATATCAAGGCAGACATCTGCTGGTCTATATTTCGACCATATAGACATAATGATGAAAATGCTCCCCGTCTCCTGTAGGTCTTCTAGTTGTTGCTGCTAGGGTTGCTGGCCTCTTTGACTTGTTTTGGTCTGTTCTGATTGGATGTTAGTAAATGGTAGGTTTTGCACAAATCTTGCGGAGATCTCATTACCTTGCGTTCAGGCAGACTAAAAAGCGTGTGAAATCTTGTTGATGGGTTACGCCCTGAGACCTATAGCTCACGTTGTGCAACTTTGCAGGTTCACCATAGCAATATGACATCATAAGACTGCAAAGATGTTCTGGAATATGGCCCAACCTAACATGTCACCTTTGAACTATTTTCTTCTTATTTGCCCACAGTCCCCTTTTTTGCTGCATTTCTGTTGCATATCTCGTCCAGATAGGGCTGAAGCATTCCTATAAGAGCTAATTGAAGGTGCAGATTTCACAGGCTGAGTGATTTTCAGTTTTCCTGCCTCGGGATAACCTTCATGAGAGTGTGTCATCGTTTTCGGCGCTTGAGTCCACAGAATCCTCCAGACCGACTGATTCGTATGAATGAATAATAGTTTCTCTTGACTTGGTTTCTCAAGACATTGATCACTACAGTTATCAGAAAGGACTGTTATTGTGAACGTCAAAACGGCAAGAACTAACATTTGACAGTGCACATCCACAAGACCTTTCCTTCGACGTTGCTGCCGTATCTTTTTCCTCTCAGTCGTCTGGGCGGGCTGGCAAATTTTAGGGGTGAAGCATTCATTTATTCATCCATCCATCATTAAGTTCAACGTCATGGGTCATGTTGTAGGAGGTGTCAAACTACATCAGGAGATGAAAAAAAGAAATCAACACGCCTTTTTTTGTCAGGGTGTCCTGAAGCATCCATTTTGGGAAAATGAGGGCCCTTAAAGTATTAAAAAAGCCTTAAAAGGTCCATATTTCAGAACACTCTTACAATGTTGTAATGTCATGGGGGACCACCCTTGTTGTCTACCGGGTGATGTTTCTGCTCTGCTCGATCGCTTGCTCTCTCTATATGTGTGTGTGTGTGTGTGTGTATATATATATATATACATATATGACTATTTATGGGGGGACTTGAACGAATTATGCCATTTATAGGCATAATTAATTTCGTAAGTCGAGGCTCCTCTGTATTCGTTCATGTCGGAGGCCTGACACCTGCAGACACACCTACTGCAATTTATGCATCAGAGTATGCAGCTCTGTTAAGGGATTTAGTTTCGATAGGAACTGGATGACAACAGATCTCAGGTCATGAGCTTTAGAAGTGAAGAAGAGTACAGAAAAAACACATTGATTACAGTGAAAAGAATAGATCATACGTTGCAAGCGCTGCCTTGCATTGTGAACCTTGTGACCACTTTCACCCAAAAGTCTTGAACATGGACACTGGTCCATATAGTGTGTATATAACTACCAACCTCCTTACTACCTTTAACACACATCTGACTTTTGTTAAAAATGAGGTGATATCTGAAGATGATGTAGTACCCTCATTTACAATACTTTTTCTGTATTATATATTATGTTACTTGCACATTCCCGTATATCACTCTCTCTAGCTTCATCTATCTCCACCCCTTGTTTTTTTTTCTGTTTTATCATATCCCAAGCACTTGACAATCAAATTACCATCTGAAACCTGAAACTTTTTTTATTCTTTGTAATCTCTGCAACTACTTTTTACTCTTGCCTGAGTCGTAGGGGCATGGTCTCATCACCGTCCCCGATGAGACTAGCTACTGTTGCGTCGTCCACAAACCTAATCCGTTTAACAGACGGCAGACGGATCCCCTGAGGAGCAGTTGTTGGTGTACAGGGAGAAGAGCAGCGGGGAAAGAATACATCCTTGGGGTGGGGTGCCGGCACTGATGGTCCGGGTGCTGGAGATGATGCTCCCCAGTCTTACCTGCTGCCCTCTGTCAGTGAGGAAGTCGTAGGCCCACTGGCATTTGGAGGCTGGCACTGTGAGCAGAGAGAGTTTCTGGTGGGAAGTTTCTGGGACGGTGGTGTTCAAACGCAGAGGGGGAGAAAACCAGCAACCAGCAATAGGAACTGTTCAAATGCCCTGATGGGTGGGGGATGGGCTCCCGTGGTTGGTAATGTCTTTCAGGCCTTTCCACGCTGAAGCAGGGTTGTGGGCTGAGAACTTGTATTTCGGCTTCTCAGAGTCGCACCTCTTTGCAGCTCTGATCTCCCTCGTCAGGGTGTTCCTGGCCTGTTTGTACAGGATCTGGTCCCCACTTTTATGGGCATCCTTGGCATGGAGCATCTTCCTGAGTTTGTTGCTGAGCCTGAGTTTGTTGTTGTATGTGCAGAAGGTTTTGCTCTGCATGCGTGAGTCCTCACAAAAGCCGATGTAGGATGTCACAGCGTCTGTATAAAACACTGCCTGAGCATTAATGAGATCAAATGATGATTAAGAGCAGCCTATTGTTACATTATTGCTCACGTTACAGAGGCTCTATGGAACAAAATGCAGTTTGTCACCAAAAGGTGCGCAAGAACAAAAACAAACAAACCAGACTTTTTAACCGTCATTATACCTGAAAGGAGACGCGTTAACAGAGGAAATCCTGGCGTCCTCACCTGTGCCTGCTCCACTCAAACCTCTGAAAGCACTGACATATTCACATGGGGATATATGGGAAATACTACAACTACCACGAACTGAAAAGAATCAGGACACGAGCAAAGACCAAAGTAAAGAAAAGAAGATCAAGAGGCGGAGTGCAACACAGAATCAGCCAGTCATGTGACCCTTGGCTGCGTTTGACTGGTGAAGCACAGTTACACGTCACTATAGGCTGTATTTGATTAACATGCAGTCTTGTGACAAAGGCTCCTGGAAGTCGCAACAAACGGACCACAAAAAAATAAAGCAGCATGCACAACGTAGCCCAGTGTGAAAGCACCACCTCCTTTTCGCAAATGTAGTCGAGTTAAAGTAAAAAGTGTAAAAAGCATATGGCCTATGGACGAAGCCAGTACCCCAACAACCGCAGAGTGTTAGGACCCGCTCACGGCTGCTAGCAGCTTTAATTACAAACTACAACTGTTTAGCTAGGTTAAGATGCGCTGCTGGTCACAAATTAAAGTGGCGGTGAGGTCTTAATGTTTTTTGGATACGTCTTTCTTTAAAGCTCCGTTTTTTTAAAGTCTTTCAAGGTATTGAAATTAAGTTAAGGATTCCTGCATATACCCTGGTTTGGCTGGCCTGCTGGCCAATGAATTGGGCCAATTTATCAACAGGGACACCTGCAGGCAGCCCGATGTTGTTGATGTGGTGACATGTGACCGGACTGGCTTTTGGGAGCACACTTTCTGTGGTCTGGCTACTAGCCAACCGGTTCGAATCGGATCGTGCTTGGTTTTTAGTGTTGGGGCTAAATCGGATGCGTTGTCGCCCCCTCCCCACACTTGTGTATAGTAACTCTGTGATGTCATCCTGCCTACGTCCAGAAAGTCTGATTTATAATGTTCGTGCTTTAGTCTTCTTTGTCGTTCAAAATCACGTGTATCACTTTGTGCTATTGAAAATGATTCTTCATACCTTTGTTTTGTTTGCTTTGCTAATATTATTGAACATATCTGTCAAATGAATTATCCAGTACCTGAAGAAGCTGCACACCCAGGAGCGGGCTGTGGAGGAGGTGAAACTTGCCATTAAACCTTATTATCAGCGCAAAGACATCAACAAGGACGAGTACAAAGACATCCTCAGGAAAGCTGTTCATAAGGTTAGTTTCAACACACAATGGACACTCACAAGAAAAAAAGAAGTTATACCAATGCTTGTATCTTCTAAGGGTCTAAGGATAGGGAAGTGGATAAGGATAGTGTTTACGCTGTACACTTATGAACTGGCACTCAGAATAAACAAAGTTGAGTTGAGTATCTCAATGGATATCTTTCTTGAGGGGGGCGACTGTGGCTCACAGCCAGCCTGGTCATTCACCCTCTCTTGGAAAGTTGGTAGATCAGTCGCAAACCCCGCACCTTACATGTTGAAGTGTCCATTGGCAACTGAACCCCAAATTGTCCTGTGTAACTGTTATGCGAATGGCTAAAGCTACCGGTGAGGCGACTGTGTAATGTGGCCCCTGCCACCAATGTGTTAATAGTGGTGAACAGGTGAATATGACCTGTGTTTGTCAAGTGTTTTGAGTGCTCATGAAGTCTAGATGAGTGCCATGTAAGAACCGGTCTATTTTCCGTTCATTATTTCTGAGCTATATGAGCTATACTGAAAAACAAACTGGTCTGGTTGATATAACAGTTGTTTGTAATCATACATGGATATTCCATGAACAAAAAACTAATGAAAGTTTCGAAAATGACTGTCTCTCTCCTCAGATCTGCCACAGCCGCACTGGGGAAATAAATCCCGTTAAAGTCAGCAACCTTGTAAAGCTATATGTCCAGCGTTACAAATACTTCCGGAAACATGGCCGCAAGATGAGTGAGGAAGAGCGTGATGACAGGGAGCCAGGTGCACTGCAGTCCTCTGTTTGAAGCAAGACTTTTTACAATGTTCCGTGACACTGCATCCTGATCGAAATTTGCATCATGCACTGATGTTTTTGTGTTGAGTTTTTGTTTCGGAGCCCTCTCTTGTCACTACTCATGTACAACCTTATCACAGTTTCCTGTCATTTCTCCGTGATCTCACTGTAAATATGTCTTGCATAAGAAACGTATCTTATAAACTATGTTCAGGAAGTGGGTGTTATCATTTAACCCAGTGTGATTTAATACAGTTCATTACAATAGTCCTGCAATAAATATTACTTTTGTGACGCTCATAGTTTTTAGTATTTGTGAGTCTCTATTAGACATGATGCTAATTGCAGGTCTGTTTTTCTCCAAAGCATTGGCTTAAGTATTCATCAAAGTTTGTCTGTCCCACCTGTGTATGTCATAATCCAGGATGATGGAAAATGTGATATTCAGTTGCATATACCAAAATATACTGTACTATACTGTAAAGACACAAAATTGCTCCCTCCGTTCCTGTCTTTTCAAATAATGTGCAGGGTTGAGCTCTGGTGAGGTGGTCAGCTGAGTGATGATTCAAATATAATGAGACATTACAACTGATTTCTTTGATTCTGATGTTGCTGTTCTGTGTGCATGTGTTTCTAAGGCTGAGAAAGTTAAGTAACTTAATAAAATGAGTAGAACAGTAGAATATGAATGTCGCCTGAGGTGAAAGAACGGATCTATTTAGTGTAACAGTTTCTCCAGTGCTCATTGCAGAAAGAATTAAAGCGTGAACATGGCCTTTGATAACACAATGCATAAAGCAAGATAAGGACCTCAACAGTAGGAAACAAATGAGCAGTAGCACCCCATATATAGCATGCAGTGGTCCTAGTCTGTGTCTTCCTTGTTGGATCATCCACCCATCTCACTCCATCTAGCTGTTCTATCTAGTAAAAAGCAACATTCATACTGATATTGTATCAGAATTAACTGCAGCAAATTCATTTATTAGAAGTCTGGTTTACATTTAGCCTTAAATTGACCATTTCCTTGTAATTTCCTTATTCAAGTGTGCGTATACAGAGCACGTGCAAAGTTCTCAGAGATTTTTTTTTATCAAATCACCCCTATTAAATAGTGAAGATCCACAAATGTAGTGAGGGACGAGAGGACAAACAAGTTTCTCCACAGTTCCATGTGGAGTCTGCATGCAGTTGAAAGAAATGAAACCTTGATAGAAATGAATGATTCCCATGTGCTAACTCCATCCAAAGGATCTCATGCTTAGAGTATATAAATCATCTTCAACTATCGCTGAACAATTTGCAGCCTTTCAGTCTCATGACTAAAGATGGGACAACCAAAATTATATGACAGTTTGACAAGAAAAATGACTTGGAACACAGCAATGATTTGTTAATCCAACAAAGGAGATTGAGCTCAGTACTGAAGGAGTGAAAGGACTTCGGTTTTGGAATCCGAGGTATCCATTCAACAGAAAGAAGTCAATCGTAGACATGTGAAGGGGGTCAATAGAAACAATAATGAAGTTTGAGAATTAGAGGTTTGAAAGAGAAGATGGAGGAAAACGTCAGGCAGGATGTGATCTTACTTCCTAAGGAAATTACCCCACAATGGTCCTAAAAAATGGATGAATATGTAGATGCTACACCGCCTGGGGAGACGGGACAACAGAAGCCATCAGGTACAGCTCATTAAAGCATAAAGAGGGCATTTGGAGGATGAACAAGAAGTCCATGATCCGGGAGAAAGATTTAACTAGGGAGAACAAGATGGACTTTCTTTAAGCTAGGAAAGCTTATTACTGTGGCCCATTTGGTTTCATAAAAGGGTACAGCATTACACCGAAGACTGAAAAATAAGTACTGAAGGCACAAAAAGTAGTCTCAAGGTGGGGGTGTATAGAGTGGTGTGAAAAAGTGTGTGTTTTTTGTCTGCATGTAACACTCAAGGGCTTTTTTCTGCATCTGGACAACTTACATATGGGTACCCACTTTCATCTTCCTACTCCAAATAAACCCTATAGAAAGGGGTTTCTGAAAATTTCAAGGTTGTACTACTGAGCCATTTTGCCCCACCAAGGGGCAACACCGTTATCAGATGTAAGAGCTGGCCATTCTTGACGTGTGTATCAAATTTCATTAAGAATGAGTTCTTAAAAGCCATTATAAAGTCAGCAAGTAAGTGTATGTATTTGTAATTAGCCGTGCCCACACTGACCAGTCAGGACCAAATACTACATATAGCCTCAGGAATAGCCCTACATCATTCCAACCAAATATTGTAAAAATCAGTGTAAGACTGAGAGTAAAAAGCAGTGTAAAAATCAGTGTAAGAAGAGTTAGAAATTTCTCATATTTGTGGCAACCCCTAAAGGCCAACCTCAGAACAGGTTGCTAAGCAAGGATCCAAAATAGCATTAGCTGAGACATGCAACATTTTTATAGTTACCTTGCAAATTTTATTCATTACTAACTAATTTTTCGTACAAATATATTATTTGCACAACTTTAGCTCAGTTCCGATTCAAGAACTGAAAAATCCCAAGATTCTTAAAAAGAAGGTTTTCCAGTTTTTACTATTTTGTGCAAAAGAAATTTGGCCAGAATTGGGCATGGCACCATCATCCACTTTTTTGCAACCTCAGTAAGTGCCAGGATCTGACAAAGAAGAAAAAGAAAACACGGCAGCTTTCTGTCAGAATCTGTGGAGCCTGGTGTAAACTGAGGTAAGGACAGTGATCTACACAAACTTCACTACTCTTATCTTGCTGAAAATTTGGCAGATTTACAATCAGTTTGGTTTGGTAAAAATCTTATTAGTGTTGTTATAATCCCGGAACATGCATTTTAACATGAACATGTTAAAATTGCAGCTTTTCTCTTAAATGACTTAGTTGTTCAAGAACCTGTAGGGATCATCGTTCACCATTAAGATATGACATTATTATTCTTGGGATAATCATTAGTTACTTAGTGGAAGAATGTTCAATACAATTCCTGTTACATAGTAACAGCAGGACTATAACAGGGCTATGTGCATCCCTCAAGTCCATGAAATAGGTTCTGTTCTTGTTTGTCTACTATCTTCTGCATCAACTTCAGATGCTCTGACCTCCTGTCTGCATCGAGTTCATGAGATGCTCTGTGCTGTAAGACATTCTGTCCTATTAGGAATAGGAAATATTGTAGTCCCTATTACCTATTTCAGAACATTATTCTATTTTTAAGGATATAATATTATACATAACCATGCAGTATCATAAATACATGTTTGATGTGTATAACAAACCAAACTCTTTGGAAATCGGTTGAAATTTGAGCAAGCTATGTATCTTAAAAATGCATGACGTACTAGTAACAACACAATGTATTGGGCGAGCGAGCTACCTCTGGCAAGATGGCTGCCATGTGCGGACGTTCGACTCCTGGATGCATTATCAGAACTAGATACGGCACTAAACGTGGCGGCTCATTCATTCCTATGGACCCTCTCACCTGCCATACGACTTGCTTCCCTATCACTGACCCCCTAGTTCTTGTGCACAAGGGTCATTCCCACGGAGTTATAAATTAATCCGCATTGGGGAGAACGGCTGCGAGGTGACACTTTGAGAGTGCACGTGAACTGCTGTGACGCCATGCCATGTTGCGAAACTTTTCAGTGGCTTTTCTACCCTTAAATTTTTTTTGGATACATGAAACGCCCATGAATTAAATGGCCATGTTTGCAGCTGGGGGCGTCCTCTCAACATTTTTACAACCGTCTCTTTTACTATTGCGATGAGAACTATAGAGGGAAAATGTTTTTTTGGGGCCCAATGGGATTTCTGTTGCGATGCCAGGGCTGGCCACTGGGTAAAATCAGATCCCCGGCAGACGGGTGGCGCCTTTAGGTGGCGCCCTATCTTGGTCCTACAATACATCCATGGCAACAGGCGAAGTGTTTCCGAGTTTACGACGTCATTGGTTTTCTCTTTCCGGCCTCCCGCCATTTTGTTTCCTGAGTGGATTGTCCACACCGTCCGGGCGCAGTACGCGGTCCGATTGAAGGAAGAAAACTGAAGCCGAGTTCATACTTTGGGCCCGACGATCGGTATCCATTGTACCAGCGTGGCCTGGTCCGTGGTCTTCTAGTTACCATCGGAGAACCTACGGTAAGAATTTGACCCGGGACATTCATTTAGCGTCAAATTAGTTAGCATGGTAGCTCAAAGGCTCCCAAATGTTTAATATAAGCTACGTCGAAGAGAGAAAGAAGTTGCCGTTAAAATTCAGTTTTTTCATGATTAACATTTGCTATACCCCGTTCTTAACCATTTTAGACCAAAGTCGGCATTACGGCCGTCAGGCGAGCATTTGTCGTGACAAAGGTTAGCATCTCAAGCTAACTTTTGGGCGAATTGTCGTTCGCGGTTGTGGTGTGCGTTTTCGGTTCTCTCTCGGCGGACTGTGGATGAAGTATCACTGCAGTGTTTTTTTGTGACGGTTTATTCAGGTGGAAAATGACGCAGTTTTTACCACCGAACCTGTTGGCCCTCTTTGCACCGCGGGACCCCATACCTTTCCTGCCTCAGCTGGAGAAGTTGCCTCACGAGAAGCATCACAATCAGCCGTACAATGGGATCGCACCGTTCATCAGGCACTTCGAGGTGAGCCTTTCTTTCTCTTGCTATGCTTCTGGCGTACGGTTGCAGCTTGGCTCATGAGTGCCTGCAGCTTGTGCGCAAGTCGTGGTCAAGTTGTTTATGGATCTTTACTGCTCCTGTGCCCTCTCCAAGCTGTATTGCTAACCGTGTTGCGCTACCTAGTGCCCATTCATCTCCTCTAACTCAGTGGTTCCATGATTCCAAGTATTAAGTCGTTTGTGTACATATGAACCGCATGCGTTGTAATATGCTATCAAAAAAATCTGGCACAATTCTTGTGCAGCACATCTGGTTGGGAGGGGAGTAAAACGTATCACACGTGGTGAAGCAAAACCCACAAAGTCACGCTACCAAATGTAATGAATTAGCAGTGTAATGTATAAACAGCTTGTGGTGGTAGTGTATGGACCACCTTCAAGCAGAACCAATAAAAAAAAAACCCTAAATGTGAATATTGCATGTTGTAAACACATGTGACCGGTCACTCTTGTTGTCGTAATATGGAAGCACTCTTGCTTCAGTATTGGTGACACAGTTCGTACGTTTTGTACCCTAGGACCCAAGAGATGCCCCTCCACCAACAAGAGCAGAGACCCGCGAGGAACGATTAGAGAGAAAGGTAAGACAAAATGACATTTTCATAGCTTGGGAAAGTACTGTTGCCAAACTGGTAAACCCAATGGTGTGTCAGACGTAGAACAGGTGACATATCACTAAATATTTCATTTATTTTCATATATTTAAAATACAAAGGACACAATGTGTTGGAAGGTGTATGTTTAACATCAAACCTCTGTCTTTGAGATTGCTTGTTCCACAGTCATTCAAATATTTTGAAGAGTAGAAATTTTCAAGCAAATGCAATCCCCCAGAAATGTGTGATGAATTAAAAGCACATGTAGAAGTCTATATTTTAACAGTACATTTGCCGAATTCTAGCCATTGAAAATTTGAAGGACCTACCTTGAATAGTTTTGTCGATACAGCACTCATCAGAATACTGTACTCAAAATGGGTCAGGGGGTAGTTGACAAAATGTTTTTTGGTTTTTACAAAACTTTAAGGAGTTGGGAGCTGAAATTTGGGGTTTTTACTATTGAAAAGTGTGACCCTCATGTAATTTCCTCAGTAAAATCTGAGATGGCTGAGCGGGGGTGTTCATTGATTCGGCGCAGAATCAGCCTTACATAAATAGATGTTAGACCCGCAGCCAGTAATTCAGTGTGCTGTGAGAGGATATACTGTACATTAATCATTCATTTTCATTCAATTCATTAGTGATTTGAATCGAAAGGGGAACAGACTGAATTGTGGTGCAGGCCACCACAATGTACCCATGATTCTTGGGTTTTCTGAAGAGCTCAGTGCTCTTGGTAGTAATTTGTCGTAATTCCTGCAGAGCTCTCCCTGGGCGATTGTAGAATGTTTCTGAGCACTGAGCATGTCTAACGTGTGTTTTTACAGAGGCGGGAGAAGATTGAAAGGAGACAAACGGTGGTTGAGACAGAACTTAAGCTTTGTAAGTTTTCGGTCATACGCTTCGCTCCATATTTTCGTTTCTCGACTCAAACTAATCTCGTTCCTCTCACCACATTTTGTCAGGGGATCCCCATAATGACCCCAACGCACAGGGGGATGCCTTCAAGACACTGTTTGTTGCACGAGTGGTGAGTAGGACAGCAGGTCTCTAAATTCATTCTTGACGATGATTTGTGTTCACCTCTTGACCAGCTTGTGCAGATTTTCTTGCCTTCCACTTGTACCTGTACATCTCAAGGACAAATGTGTCCTGAGCTGGACAACTAAGAATCTCTACGTGTGATTAATGTCTCATTTTACTCTTTGTTTTAGAATTATGATACTACAGAGTCCAAGCTTCGACGGGAGTTTGAGGTGTATGGCCCCATCAAAAGGGTATGTTTCTTATTCGTTAACATCTTATCTGTGCTAAGTGTATAAACTAAACCACATCTTATTTAAACTTAATTATGTGTCACATAGAATTTTGTGTCACAGTTGATTTCTTTTGGATTAAAATTCCTTAAAATGTTGGATTGCTTCAGCCCCTTTCACGCGCACGCCCTAAGCCAACATTTACAAGGAGTCCACATTAGGGGTGCGTTTGAATGCATCTCAGGTGTTCTTCACCTGTTTGTTTCAAGCCAGCCTAGTCTAAAACCCAGTCCAGTGCTGGATTGGCACAGGTGTGCGCCGATGCAGGTCAATACATGGGTAAGCACGAGAAGGCCGTGCCTGCCCACTACAAATGCAGATGTCGGGTTGGCCTGCGACTATCGTGGCGCATGCGGGCCAAATTTTGAGACCACGCAACAGCAGCCAAACTGAATTCGCCTCACCAGTAGGTGGAGTGCAACCCTGGAGATTATCAGCGGTTGTCATGGAGCAATGGGAAGTCTTAAATTTCAATTGCACTGTATCCTGGATGAGGAAGAAATTAGCCGGCAGCTATTGGGATCACGAGAGATTTGATAGTGTACATACACCATGCCAGGCCCTGCGATACACCATGTACTGGAATGTCGCTTTATCACTAGTGCATATGTGAGTTGCGCACTCATGGACCTGCGTAGTCTTGATAGGCTTTCGATCAGGCGTTTGCTTGCTGCTATGCGAAAGGGACTTTGAATGTTAGCACATGTACAGCCATTTGTGTGCAATCCCACATATTTTAATTTCTCCTTTCCTGTTTATTACAGATTTACATCGTGTACAACAAGAGGACAGGGAAACCTCGGGGCTATGCATTCATTGAATATGAACACGAACGAGACATGCATTGTGAGTACCATGTGGGACGCAGACCCAAAACCTTTATGTGTGTAATTTGATATTCATAGAGACTGATATTTGTGCTATGCAGGCTGTTTTTTGTTTCTTTTTTAAGACCACTTCAGGTCTATATGGATTTTTTTTTGTTACACTGGAGTGGCAGTGTTCTCTAGGGAAGATGTCCACAACTTAACGAGCGCTTGGTGATCATGGCATCAACCCAGTCAGCCTATTTTTTGCTAGTGTGGCGTACAGTTTGCATGTTGAAATCTGAGTCTGGTGGTTATGTAATGTGTGTCTGTTTTGTAAAGTCATATTAGAGTAGTTGGGTGAAAGATGGGAACTCCTTCCGTCATTGAGGTATCACGAGAAAAATGGAAGAACCGAGAGTTAGAGCTGTGTGTCATCTGTGAACCTGGAACATCACTGCCTGTGAAAGGGCACATTGTCTTTTAACTGTTAGGTGTTGTAGTTCTGTGGAAGAGCAGCTTTCCTGGTTGGGCTGAAATGGTAAGCACAAGGTCTGGTCATCGAGCAGTGAATTACATTTTCTCCTCCGAGTCTCCTTTTGCTGCTTCTGATTCTCCTCTTTCTGCTTCTTATTTTCTGTCCTTTTGTCCTCCTGCCCCTCATCTTCCAAAAAGAAACCTGTTAAGGACTGTAAAAAAACATCTTTTGAACTGCTAGGTATTGAGCTTGTTTAGGTTTTATTGGTGGTCTTCAACCCTGGTCATGGTGAGATTAAACTTCACCACATTAGTGAGATATTTTAAGATGCTGGTGATGCCACGGTGAGTAATGTAGTCCTGTCTTTAGATGAGTGGCCCTCTCAAACACAATGATTCCGTATTGGAATATTGGTACCATCTGCTCTACAAGACCAGAGTTGCTGTATCACAACTAGCATGTGTCACAGCAGGGGGTAAAGTGAGTGGGAGATGTGGTGCTAAACAGTATATTAACTGTGTGTTGTTCTCATTGCCACTGCAGCCGCCAATCTGTGATGGCTATTGGCCAGAGCTGGCTGGCAGATGATGATGGTTTTGATACATCTACACCCTACTACCACAGCTCAGTATATGGTTGGTATAATGGGTTTGTATGATGGGTAAGATTTCTTTCCACCCTCCATATCCTACGTAGGAAAGAAGAGCTACGTTCAATGGGTAAAGTGTTCGTTTGCAAGGCCTAAAGAGCTTTCAGTGGAATTACTACTGGTAGTGGAACTACTTTGATTTACTTTGACCATTGAACGCATCCCTGACAACTGGTGTATTGATTGTTGCCCGCTTCTGCCCTTTGTATGAAAGCCACCTCAGTTAACTGATGGCTCACGCTTTATAATATAAATAACACCTGGCAACAGATATGCAAGTCTAGACATTCGTATGCCGTTTCCTTTTAAGTTATGCTTGATAGTTAAAAAAGACAGCGTTTCAAAATGGCAGTAGCAAGTTCAGTCTTTCCATGTGCTCAGTCGTTAATACTAACCTATTCACTGGTAGGTGGGCGAGGATTTCACCCTCAACAAACGTAGTTGTCCGCAACATGCTAGCTAAATATCCGTTGAGACTCAGCGACTGAGGTTACTAACTAATGCAAGGTTGGAGTTATCCCCGTTGCCCCTCGTAGACAGCAACTCCAAGCCTCAACCTTATTGTGAACTATTCTCGAAATCGAAAAGTTGTAGAAGCCAAACGATTACGTTCCAAATCTCAGGTGTCAATCCCCAAATAGAAGTTGATGACGGGTTCTATCTAAATAAACACGTTGGAGCTGGCTTTAATAGAAAAGGCAGATGAAGGGGATTCACAAAGTAATTTTCTTACACACTAGAGAATACTCACTATGACTAAAAGTAGATAATTCTAACAAGCTTCACAGATGAATTCATAGCTTATAGTCTCATTAGGCTAAGGTTTTGTTTTGTTTTTGATATGGTTCCCTCATATTCAGTTATTGACATGTCAGAAAGTGAGTTCAAACATTGGATACCCTAAATTACTCCATTGATTTACAATGACCATTGAATTCTTCATCAAACCTGTCTCATTAGTCTGTTGGGGTTGTGATAAGGCAACTCCATATTTTGGCCCTGTGGCCCTTTCTTACAGCCCCGTTATTGATTTTTTGAAGTGCCTGGTGGGGTATGGTAAGGCCGTATCTGTGGCTGGGATACTGTTGTCCTTAACGAACACAAGAAGTGGTGGGGTTCTGGTAAGGCCCCAATTGTTGTGACGGAGTGCGAATCTGGTGAACGGGACTTTTGGTAAGGGCCCAAGACTGGGAAAGGCTTGAAAGGCTTGAGTGAGGTGTCATGGCCAACAACTCATTGTATGACCAAGGGAGTTTGGTAAGGCCCCCTTCTTGGCCTGAACAGTCAAACCCTCACGGATCACCACATCTAAAAGCGGTGGTAGGCAAATGTTGCATAGGGTCTGGGCCGATGTTCTAAGGCACACACATGTGTAAACATGCCAAGCGATGAAGATTCATTGTTGGTGAAACTTTACTTCCGGCGGTTCTCATCGCATTGCTCTGTCACGAAGCCTGCGAAAGGTTTCGGCACGTTAAGCCAGTGCAGCACCTCCAGGTAATATCTGACTTGAAGTCACGTTAATGGAGCCATGTAATCTGCCCGGCCAGGGACGCGCTTTCACAGGTCTCACAGCGTTTCCCCCGACACGAAACATGAACAATGTTGACGTCAATGTCCGCATCAAGTATAGGTTTGATTCGGAAATGTGACTCGGAGGACACGAGTGACTTTCTGTAGGGAATTTGTTGTCCAAGAACAATGCATAACCATTTGTCAATCTGAACCGTCATTGATGCAAGCAGAGAATGTCTAAGTTCAAGTTAAAAAACACTTCAGTGTCAGCTGTCACCCCAGTTTGCCTTGAATGTCATAAATGCTGCTGACACCCAAAGAAGAACCTGCACAGCTGCGGTAACACGGGTGTCACGAACTGCCGATCGAAACTCATCGTTTACCAACGCAAGACGCACCCCTTTTACACTCCTGACTAGGCATCGAAGCATTTAAACATTTAGACTTCAGGACGACTCATGAGACTCAAAGGGCCTTTAAACGGACGCCTTTACAACACCGTAGTCATGTGGCCGCAGTGGCCGCCGGGTTGTAGAAGGTGCAGTTAGAACGCGCAGCGTAGCAGTCGCTCATCGGGTGGAAGGAAGTCTGCCCCCCCCCCCCATTTGCCTTCGGCTTTTATCCAGAGAGCAGCCATCTCGGCCTCGCCTGCTCCTGGTCAGTATAATGATGCACCGTCTTGTTTCCATGGCCACATTCATTCGGCGACGGCCGCGCTTCATCTCCGTCTCCCCTGTCTCCGTTCCTCCCCTCCAGCCGCCTACAAGCATGCCGACGGGAAGAAGATCGACGGCAGGAGGGTTTTGGTGGACGTGGAGCGGGGACGCACTGTCAAAGGGTGGCGCCCGCGTCGGCTGGGTGAGCTGCTCGTTTCCAGCGTTCTCCGTTTTCAGGGATGAGGGCCACTTCAGTGACGTTTCACCTGTAACGAAATGTCAAGTTACACGTCGTGTCTGGCATGTCGCGACTGTTTTCATAGACCACATTGGATTGGTAGAAAATGTAATCCAGTCATGTATGCACGTATGGATGGTAAACTCCATCTGACATAGTGACTTGGACGCATACAACTACAAAATGAGTCATTTTCGTTAAATGCGTCTCATGGATGTGTCCATCTGTGCATACATGGATGTATGGATCCGTCTTTGAAAGACTTTCTAGTGTCAGCAAAAGACTTGGGCGGATCAGCTGTCCCATATTTGCTTCTTAACAGCATGCAATATTCTATCTATTTCTAATTTTTGTGTACCTTAAATTAAAATGCACAAAAGTACACTTGCATGATAGATTTACAGACTTGAACTTGCATCTTTGCAACCTCTCATGTTGGCTTCGTCTTACTTAAGGTGGTGGATTGGGGGGCACTAGGAGAGGTGGAGCTGATGTCAACATCAAGCATTCTGGCCGAGACGATGCTTCTCGTTACGATGACCGACCACTTGGGGGGTAAGTACTGCGTGCACTCTTATCTGAGCGTGACTGCGTAGCGCCCTGGCTTCCGCTCGGCCGCGCCGCACCGAGTTACATGGTCTCGTCTTTCTGTTCATTGCTTGCAGCGATCGAGACCGCGGCGAACGAAGGGAGCGCAGCCGGGAGCGCGAACGGGACAAGGACAGGGAGCGCCGGAGATCGAGATCTCGCGAACGCCGCAGACGCACCCGTTCCCGGGAGAGAGAGAGGGAGAGGGAGAGGGTGACTGGAGGGGGAGGAGGAGGAGGAGGAGGAGGAGGAGGGGGAGGGGGGGGAGGAGGAGAAGACAATAGCAGCAGCAGCAGCCGGCGCAGAGAGCGAGACAGGGACCGTAGTGGGGTAGCGGGAGCCGATAGTCGGAGTAGGGAGCGGAGTAGAGAGCGTAAGAAAAGGAGCAGGAGCCGGGATCGCAAGAGGGACAGGGAGAGGGGCAAGGGGCTAGATGGTGACGAGGTCGGCCAAGGAGACGGGCCTCACGAGGGTGGCGAACGTACATTGGAGGAGCACGAGGGCGAGCTGGGCGACAATGTGGAGGAGCGCCGGGACAGGGACAGAGAGCGGGACAGGGATCGCAGACGCAGCCACAGGGACAGAGACAGGCGCAGGGGAGACAGAGACAGAGAACACAAGAGGGAGCGGGTGGAGAGGGACCGGGGCGAGCGCAGGGAAGAGCGCCACAGCTCCTTACGCGAGGACATGGGCCCCCTCGATGACGTAGGCAACGAGGACGAGGGGGTGCCACCGTCGCACATGGAAGAATACAGTCAGGACGGGATGATGGATGAGCAGTCCGTACCGCTGGCCGACTGCTACGGCGCCGGCGAGAACGGCTACAAGATGGAAGCGCCAGCAGACGAGTACTGAAGCGGTCCCTCTCCACGCGTCCACCTGCATAATGACTCACTTAGTACAGTATTCGTACATATCCCATAACTCACAAAGAGCGAAAGAGCGAATGACGTCGGGGCCTCCTCGGTAGCAGAGACCCGTATGGCTTTTGTTTTAGACGGGAAACTGTTGGAATATTCAGCTCGGTATTGTTTCATGCTTGCTTAGTACATACAGTAAAACCGATTTGATTTCACTAAAATGTCGTGCTTAACACAGCGAGTCCACGTCACTGAACGGTTTGAAAGACACGGTGGGGTGGCTGCTTGTACATGTGGTATTTGTTTTAGATAAGTAGACTGTTCATTTCCAGATTCATGGGGCAAGGAGGCTGCTCCTTTGGACTAAGTGACCAAGTTTTGCTCTGTATGTGAAATATGACGAAATTAAGTTTTGTTTGAAAATTGAGGATTCTTTATTCATTCTGGAATAAAACATTTTTGCATCAAATCCGACACTGCCTTCTAAATGCTATTGAGTATGTTCGAGACTGCGCAGGAGCACTGTAACCGGGTGTGAGATGGTCACAGCTGGACCAGTAGCGAAGCTGCTGCGTCTTGGTAGCATTTCCTGATCGTGTGAGCCATCCTCGCGCTCTGTCATCCACTGGCCGTCTCGCTCCCGACCATGTCCGTGTAAAAGATCAGCTGCGCGTCGCTGTAGTTCTCCTCGTCGATTTTCCGCGCACCCGCATCGCGCCAGGATCCACCTGTACCCGGAGGAGTCGACGATGATGTCCTCTTACTACCACCCCGGCAAGGAAGCGGAGATGACCGAGCCGCTCTGTTTAGAGAGAGGTAACCGATCAGCTACGCTGCTTTATTCCTGTGGCTAACTGCGAACCCCGGCATTCGGGTGCATTTTACTCAGGTGTTGCCTCTGGAAATGTCATTTTAGAGTGCATATTTTTTTTATGCGAGTCGTGCACTGATTGTCGCCGTTTTTTTGTTGGAAAGCGCTCTGCCTGTGAAGCGACCGACTGCTCGGGCCCCGGTTGGCCTCTGTTTGAGAGACCTTATTCTGGTATGGGTTGAAGAGCCGGGAAATTGTGAGGACGTTATGGCACGTCCGTCAAAAGCCCAAACGCTGTGTATGAAATGACAAAGAAAGGGCGGGGTCTACCCTTTCCTTGTCCTTGCGCTACACTGTGGTCTGCTTTTAAAAAGCGTGATTGCTAATTGAGCTTATTGAGCGTTTCCTGACCGCGCGATTTTGCAGCGAAACGGTAATTTTGCACGCGTTGCCGGTTCATCCCGACCGTCTGACTCCGTTTGGTTCTGGCTCAAACACGGTTCCGTTCGACTCTGGATGTGTAAATGTCGCGTAGCTGTTTCGCCCCAGTTGCCGCTCAGTTTGGAAAAGTTCGTAAGGAATATTCTCTCATTTAATAATTCATGTTGGTGGCAGGTAAGACAACCAACCATCTTCAGTAGTAGTGGATCTCGGCTTTTTCTAGGTAAGGGGCTTCATTTCTTATTAAGTCAAGTATTTGTCTGACATACTATGCATACAGTCACACCTCTGATGAGGTGTTAACGGTGACGGCCGGTAAAAAATATTCTAGTTGGGGACTGTGCCATATTAAGTCGGTTCTACTATCCCAGCACAACTAACGCAAACAGCAGGATGCTCTGTGTTTGTGAGGTTGTCGGGGTCTTCTGTCACGTAGCAGTTCTTTCATGCCAGTCTTACCAAGTTTAGGTATTTTTGCAACACAAAATATCACATTGCACAAACGACTTTTTGGATTTGCGTGCACCGCCGTCAGTCCGATCTGTGATCGTCAGCGACACCGTTACAAGCGCGACTTGAGACAATAAATTCAGCGCCTCAAAGCATCATTTTCGACGACGCTGATTGGATACATATTTGATGCGGTGACGTATAACTGGTTGGCAACAGGTCAGCAGTTGGGCTCCACTGCTATATAGCTGAGGCGCTGATTCTATTGCCCCAGGGGCTCCGAAGACATTAGGTGTGAAATGAGCCGATAATTTTCCCCAAAAAAATATTTTGGGTCCGAGCAACGAAGTTGCGAAAACTCCATTAAATCTATAGTATGTCTTATTATTATCATCATTATTATTAGCAAACGGAGAATGCATGAAACTTAACGGGGTTATAGACCCTGTCCGTTTGTATACAATGAAGCATGCGCGCGCATCGTGGAAACGGAAGTGCCGTTGTTCCCCATTCATTCTTACCGAGAGAGACAAAAACATTGAGAGAAAAGTTGAGATAGCAAAACGTTCCCAGCATGAAAATGTCTGGTTGTTGATTTTGCGGATGCAGAATCAGTATTCTGCCGGCAGAGTTTTACAGGATTCCAGGAGGATCGCGACCATTTCAGAGCGACCAACAGCGGCTGTGGCCGGGTACATGGAGATGTGCTGTGAGTCTTGTGGGTTGTCTCTGTTCCTGAGACCAGGTCTAATGGTCAGAATGTGAATTTCTCTGATCTCAGCAAGTGGCCAAATATACAATTGCCCGATATTTATACTTATTTAATACTAAAACTTATACTTTAGTATACTTTTTACATCTTCTGCCACAAAGCACTAATACCTGGTATATATTGCATCTAGTGCATAATAAAATGAAGTCATTGACTCATGCTTAACATTTAATTTATATGTGCTGGAATTAAAAACTTCACAGCACATAGTATCTGTGCTCAGTTCCATTTTCCTCATATACCTTAAATTCATACAGAAAAACATTTGACTTGATCAAGCTAGTCCCTTTCATAAGGGTTTGGCGATGGTGTTATGTACATAGACTTTGTTTTGGGTCGTTTTTCCTCCAAGCCTTTCATTGGGGTCAATGAAATGTCATGTGGTACCGGTCAAAGGTGACCACAGGGGTTTTAAGTTGGCATCCAATCAGTGCTGAGTGGAAAGAGCCTCACGGCTTCTGTGTCCAACTTTATTTCTTTTTTCTTTTATTTTTCATTTTACTTACCTTCACTGTAATCACAGACCATATTGGAAGACACTGCTTTAAGGAATAAAAATAAGATCTCAAGTGAAACTTCAACACATGGACTGCAGGCATTTTTATTTATTTAAGCTGAGTATTCTTGCCCTTTTCATCCAGAAGCAACCAGTTGTTGCACATAGCGTTGGCTGTTTCAACAACACATTTTGTTTTGATCATGTAGGCCAGATAGCATTGACAGTTTCAGTTTTCTTAACATCATATATGAAAGTGCTTTCTACACTGATTTGTGAATCTTTAAGGTCTTGATTTTTACATGCAAATATGCACTTTCTCCTTTCATTTTCTCCAGTAAGGAAGGACTTGATTTCATAGCTCTTTGTTTTTGAAATGTTTGAAATGTCTGAAAATATATCAACCTTGTGTTCAACATTCTTATTTTGTAAATGCATCACACTGGTGTACATTCCAAGCCCTATATTTCGCGAGGGGGTAACAGGGTCCCTCAACTCTTATGTTGACTGACAAACTGACCACTGCCTGCACCGCAGTTTCCACTCCTCTAGTCAGTGACTGTATGGCCATCGCTGGTCCAGACACGGCGCTGACCAGCTGCCCGAGTGTCCCACTGGAGTGCAGGAGCCAAACTGACCATACTGGCCGCTGCTTGCACCTCTGGTGTAATCGCTGGTAGCGCTTGATTGAGAGCAGCAGACTGTTCACTTTGTTTTGCCAGATGTGTTTGTTTGCCTCAGCTCAGACTTCCAACTCCAGGGAATCAAATTTATTCTTGCGCATTCGCATGTCCTCTGCACTTGCCATGATGGAAAGACTGGCAGTGTGCAAACTCTTCATTTAAATACTGCAGTTTTCACCTGTTATCACTTCAGCAATTTCCCTCAGTAGATTACCCGAAAAACGCATACAATCAAGCGTGCAAAATCTTACTAGGAGCACGCAATTTAGCGCCCCTTATCCGGGATCTTAGTAGATGGCCCTAAACGTACATGTATATATATAAGTAAGTATAAGTACTATACAGTATGGCTTAATCTATGGAGCACTGGCTACTAATAGTTGCAGTGACATAAGGATCCATAAGAGAAAGAATGCCAACATAACACACATAATCTAGGACAAAAGAAAAGTCTATTAGAGGGAAATTAATATTTCCAGGAACCCAAAAGAAGGCCCAAAATAAGATTTAGACCTATTACATCTTATGATAACTCCTGCTGGGTGATTGGCTTAGAAGATGAGCTCTGTCCAGGACGTCGCTCTGTCCCTGGCCTCCCACTGTTTTGGCCCAGGGCCAGCTCCTCTGCTTCTGTCAGAGGTGGCGGTCCTTAGTTGTCTTTCTGTTGGCTGAGTAGAAGCCATGTTACTCTAAATAGGACTGATTTATACAAGTGAGAGGACATTTATGTGTGTGAAAACAGCGTTGTGTTGGGGATAATGCACTTTGGAACAGCTGCTGAATGGCATTTACTGGTAAAAAATGATTCAAATCAGGTAAACCCATGAGACTACCATGCAGAAGTATCACCTGTTTGAATGACGTTTTATATATCATTTTGAGCTCTTTTTTTCACCCATTTGATTTCATGCAAGTAAAATTCATTTTAGCTTTAATACCATTCCAGCACTTTTAACCTAACAAGATTGTAATTGTGGTTACACACATGATTAAAATACATTGAAACTTACTCCAACGGCAATGTTCTCCCACGCCAGCTCTCCTCTTTGCAGCTGCAGTCGTGTTATTCCTTCTTCTGAATAGCTCTTCAAACTTTCTGCCAGAGTGCAGTAAAATTTCCTGCGAGTGAAGGAAAAAATGCCTTTGTTACCATGGTGAATCTCTCTATTGGGGTTCTATTGATGATGGCTTTTAAGGTTGCGGTGCGGTTTGATGTTGCTGTTGACTTTTCTGTTATTGGACTCTGTCAGAGTCTTTTTGCTGTCAAAGACAGTTGATACTGTCCATCTCACTATCTGCTGCTAGTTTCTGTTGTTATCTTTGCTACTGTTGCCGTTGCTGTTGTATCTGTTGCTGTTCTTGGTGCTGATTCCATTGTTGCTCGTTGTCCCTCTCCCCTCACTGTTTCTGCAGTGAAGTTACTGTTCTTATTCATGCTGTTGTTCAATCGTGGATATTGTTGATGTTGCTGCTTTGTTGCTTTGTTTTTGTTGCGGTAGTTTGGTTGTTGTCAGTTTGTTGTTACAGTCCATCTCTTTCTCCTCTCTCTGCTTTGTTTGCCCTGGTCTGGACAAGCTCAGTCAAACCACCCAGTGAAGTTGCAGATATATAAGATAATGCTTGAATTATCGACTGAAAACAGTACTCATCCATGATATTCATTATGCAGACCTGAAATTTGGAATGTATCTACCCCCACACAAGCGCTATTTTCAGTGGACTTTACCCCAGACTAAAATTTAGTTTGTGGTTCTTGTGGTCACCACATAGCTCCAGGAACTAGTTCCAGCAGTAGAGGTGTGGCTCAAGTCAGACACACTTCTTGGATATTCACCTATCCAATTAGGAAGCAGCACTGATACTGAGTTTCAGTTTTACCTGCTGTTGTACAAATGGATCAGACAAGAAGTGGAAACCATTGGAGGTCACATGAGGCAATGTCTACAACACAGAGAAGTTGCTCAGGTAATGCAGCTTATGCAGGATGTCACTTCAATGCAAACTATAGCAAGGTCTGCTGTGTGTCCCAGCACCATTTATTCCAATACTAGGAGACAGGCAAGTACACCAGGGGTGGGTTTCAGGAGGCAGGTTTAATGAGAATGTTAAGCCTGAAATGAGGGAAACTCTGGGTTTTCTGTTTCAGAAAAACAGTGAGAAAAACAACTCCAGCATGTTTCAGAACGAGAGAGAAATTAAACTCGATGGCAGTTATTATGGCAACTGACTGTGAACCAAACCTGGTCGGGAGCAGGTTTTCTTCAAGAAACCTCAGTTTCTAGCTGTCTCCTTCCCTTACGGCCCACGCATTTTGATTCCTTCATTCAGTCTGTGCGGATTTCAGAGGCGTTTCATAGTGTGGTTCCTCATGAAAATCAATTTTTTGATCCTTTTTTGTATCCTTGACAGATCATTTGCAGGTCCAGAATAGACGTTTTATCTTTTCCCGACAGTTTTCTTTTTTGAGTGGGACCATTTTACTTCACATTAGATAAATCTATAACCTTATCCATCATACCACCGACCTTACTCACTGAGCTCTTTCATTGGACCAGATTCTTTTTGTTGCATTACGTATATTGGCCATTGATGATTGGCTGCATAAAAGGATCTCTTGATACCTGTTTTTGTCTGTAGCCCTCCTTTGTTCCCAGTCCACCATGTCCACTGTTCTGTCTCCGACCAGCTTCCAGCCGGTTTCCATCTCCCATCAACTCCGCACCTCCAGTCCTCCACCCAGTCCTGTGGAAACAAATGAACTCTAAAGAAACTCCAGCCTCTTTTGTGTGTTTCCACTTTGGGGGTCCTAAATCAACTCCAATGTGACAGACCTCTCTGGCCACAAAGGACCCCGCAGATCTACGGTCTGTTCACCAGGCGCTGGCTTACCAGAGTGAGCTTTTGGGCCAGCACAACAGAGCCCTCACCGAAGTGCAGCTGGCAATCTAGTTGCTGAATGCCCAACTTTCAACCCTTAGTCAGCAACTGGAGCAGCAATCCTCACCTCAGCTGCATACACCTCCACCTCCCCCTCCCGTTGAGGTGTCGGATGCTCACACCTCCCACATCTGCAGCCTTAAGGCCCGCACAAGCTTCCGCAACCACGTGGCTCGCAGCGCGGCACCCCGCACGACCTGCTTTGCCCATATTTCTGCGACCATTCTTCCGAGCTCTGTAATGTTCTTGGACACCACAAGGGGGCAGTACAAATCGTCTTTGCACTCTGTCAGGGCTGTATCGGGCGGGTGAAGCGGTGGACGTCCTCAGTCTTTCTTCTGAAGTTTCCGTCACAACACTTCTTCTTCGTGGGAGAAATGAGCTCTTCCTGGTTGTTGGCAGGGTTTTAACCCCCCTACTGGTGTGGCATTACTAGTTGTCATTACCCACCACACTGTTAGGGTCTGTCCCAGCCAGAGAAGGACGCTATGGAAGGACGCTATATAAGTACATTCAGGAATCTCTAGCCGCAGGAGTTATTCGACCCTCTTCTTCTTCTTCTGTCGGTGCTGGGGTTTTTTTCCGTTTCAAAAAGATAAAATCCTTGCGTCCCTGCATTGATTATCATCTGAGTGCAGTAACACTTAAGAACAAATATACTCTGTCCCTGTGCATTCCACTCAATACACCAAGCCACAGTGTTCTCTAAATTAGATCTCTGCAACGCCTACCACTTCATTCAGATCCATGAGGGAGATGAGTGGAAAACCACTTTTAACACGCCACTTGGTCACTGAGTATCTGGTCAAGCCTTTTAGTTTGACCAGTGCACCTGTGGTTTTTGAGGCGTAAGTTAACAACGTTTTTCGGGACATGATTAACTTTGATTATGATTTGTTTTTGTATATTTAGATAATATTTTTGTTTTTTCAAGCACGATGGATGAGCATGTTGAGCATGTCAGACTTGTGTTACAAAGGCTTCTGGAAAACAAGCTTTTTTTTTTAAAGTGGAGAAGTGTGAGTTTCACATTCAATCAGTTTCTGTTCTTGGTTTTATTATTCAACAGGGGCAGATTTGTTCAGATCCAGCTATGGTTCGTGTGGTGGTCGAGTGGCCAGTCCTGGAAAACCGCAAGCAACTGCAACGTTTTCTTGGATTCGCTAACTTTTACCATCTCTTCATTAGGGATTTTAGTAAAGTCGTGACTCCTCTTACCCAACTCACTTCCGCTGTTGACCCGTTTCTCTGGTCGCCCGATGCCACCCTGGCTTTTGACCAGCTGAAGTCTCTGTTCGCCTCTGCACCTGTCCTCGTTCATCCAGATACCAGGTAGGTAGACGCATCTGAGTCTAGGGTGGAGGCTGTACTCTCCCAGTGCAAGGGGAACAAATAACAAGAACTAAGCTTACATCCAGATTGCAAAAGGTTAAATATTCGACATGCCAGGTGGGCACTCTTTCTTGGCAGGTTTAATTTTACACTTTGTTATAGGCCTGGCTCTTGTAATCTCAAACCAGACACTTTTTCCTCGCCAAGCGGACAGTCAACAAGATAACCCCCACCCTGAGACCATTCTTCCTTACAGTTGTTTCGTGGAGCTGTTCATTGGGAGGTGGAGCAACAAGTTAAAGAGGCTCTCTCCAGGGACCCTGGACCAGGATGAGGCCTGTTCGCTCCAGAATTAATCCCGTCCCAAGTTTTACAGTGGGGACACTCATCCAACCTTGCCTGTCATTCAGGAGCAACGTGCACCCTGGGTTTAATCCGCCAACAGTTTTGGTGGCCGACAATGTCCCGTTATACCTGCCATTTGCTCTGTGGGAAGACCTCTCGCCGACCTCCCGCTGGCCTGCTGAACCCCCTTCCAGTCCCCACTCGACTTTGGTCCCATATAGCTGTTGATATTGTTACTGGCTCCCTCCGAAGGTAATACCACCATTCTCACTAATGTTGATCGTTGATAAGGCAGTGCATTTTGTTCCTCTCCCCAAACCACCCTAAGCTTTTGAAACTGCACAACTTCTGGTCCTCCATGTTTTCCGTCTTCATAGTATCCCAGAGAAGATCGTCTCTGACCGTGGACCCCAGTTTTCCTCCCAGGTCTGGCAGTCCTTCTGTGGCTCGCTCAGAGCAGGGGTCAGCTTGTCATCCAGCTTTCACCCACAGCCAAATGGCCAGATCGAGCGGGCCAATCAAGATTTGGAAGCCGCACTATCTGTGTGTGCACCAGCAATCCAGTCTCCTGGAGCAGGCAGCTGCCGTGGATGGAGTATGCCCACAACACCCCACCTAGTCGGCCTCTGGTATCTCACCTTTTATGGCAATACAGGGTTTCCAACCACCACTTTTTCCATCTCACAAGAACGAGGTTACTGTCCCTTCTGTTCAGCATCATTTACAAAGGATTCGGAGGGTGTGGAAGGAGGCTCGGACAGCTTTGCTTAGGTCATTGGCCAGAAACTGGCAGCTGGCTGATTGCCGCCACTCACCTGCACCCAACTACCAGCCTAATCAGATGGTGTGGTTGTCTACCAAGGACCTCCCCCTGCAAGTTGAGTTTTGCCAGTTAGCTCTCCATTATATTGGTCCATTTCCCATCACCATAGTCATAAATCCGTCTGCTGTCTGTCTGAAGCCACTCAATTTACTCAGTGTTCACCCATGTTTTCGCGTCTCCTTGCTAAAACCAGTTTCCTTCAGCCCATTGATTACCTGGCAGAGGAGGAGCTGTTGCATACACTTGGTCACCATTACCTCAGTCAGCAGTACTTACTCCTGATCTGCTCATCAACTCATCGCCACAGAGTCCCACAAGCTGCATGATAATGCTAATACAAATCATCTCTTGATACCTGTTTTTTGTCTCTAGTTTTTACTAAGGTTTTTTGTGTTTTCAAGTCTTACCGGCTCTCCTTTGTTCCCAGTTCACGGTGTCCACTATGCTGCCTCTGACCAGTTGACAGCCCGGATTCTTCCACCAACTCTGCACCTCCTGTCCTCCACCCAGTCCCGTGGAAATAAATTAACTCTAAAGAAACTGTCCAGCCTCCTGTGTGTGTTTCTGCTTCTTCTGTCTGCCTTGTTCAACAGCAGATGCTTTTTGCTTCACTCTCTGCTTTGCTCCCTGCTTTGCCTGCTTTGTTCACCGCTATCTTTTCCCTTTCATTGAATTCTGGTTCTGATACCTATATATCATCTGGAGCTTGAGGATTAAGTTGCTCAAAGCCATTTTTCAAAGGTTTTTACAGCTTTTCCACTACTGTGTGAGTGCAGCCTAACATCAGCTGAAGCCTACAGTACAGTCAGTGGACATAGCTGAAGCTAACCAGCAGCAGGATGCCACCTTTCACCACTGACGATTTCCACAAACTTCTGCAGAGGATCACTTGGCTGGAATCCAAAATCAACAGATTGGAAGTAAATGTGGAAATTAATGGACAGTATGGAAATGAAACGGCTCTCCCTCTTACCCAAAAGAGCGGACAAGAGAATGTTAACACACAACAGGTTAGCACTGATAAGACTTCAAAGAAACAGGAGAGCTGTGATCTCTGACTTGGAAAGCTTCCCATTGCCACAGAGAAGGGTAAGGTCTCAATGTAAATCAGAAGTCAACAGGCTGCAGCCCATGCCAACAACTGGGCCCCAAACTCTGATTGTGGGAGATGCTGCTGTTAAAGATATGAGATTTATGTGCAGCGAAAACATGAAGGTTTTCTGTTCCAAAGGACCTGGTTCTGGAAATAACAGCAAGAATCCCTGGTATTGTTGCAGTAAATCCGACCGTTTAGAACATAATCTTGCATATGGGGATAAATTATATTGTGAATCAGCAATCAGAGATGCTTAAACAACTGATCCGTTGAACACAGTCAGCTGGAGTCAGTCCTGGATGTTGAGGATTTAATCAGTGGTCCACTTTCACCTGTCAGAAGAGGTGCTGAAAGATTCAGCAGATTGATGGCTCTGAGCACATGGCTTGCCACAGTATGTGATGCTTATCCTTATCATTTTATGGACAATTTCAATTTCTTCTGGGACCACAGACATCTTTTCAAACAAGGTGGACTCCTCTTAAATAGGTCAGGAGTCAAACTGCTTGTGTCCAACATATCTTTCTGTCTGCGTAACCAATATGTTCCTTTCACCAAGGACAAGAGACAGGACAAGCTGACACAGTCAGGAGATAAATGTCATCACAAAGATGCACAACCCCCAGCTGACGTGAGAACCAATCATGAGAGATGTCAGGGCGGACAGGAAGAGGATTCTCCGGATGGATTCTTCCCTGTGATTCTCTGTGAAGATCCGCTTTCCACATCCACCAAAACCCCAGACAGATCACCATCCACTGTGGGCATGTTGTCACCCTTGTCCCCCCTCTTGGAGTTCACTGACCAAATGAACAAGCTGGTCATCGCTGGGACACAACTAATCCCCCATGCCACTGCAGTTTTCTCTCCACTTGTTGCCCTGCAACATCCTCTGCCTTCTGTACAGTTAAGACATGCACCACCCTCATCACATCCACATAGGGATAGGAATTCAACACACTTAAATCTCTCTTCTTCTGATTGCTGATGTGTTCTGGGTCCAGGCTCTAAAGACATCATTCCAAACTATTCCCAGCGAAAGTTGGGCCCCAGTGTACTGGAACCATTGTCAGTTCATGTTATGATTGGTAATAGAAGAAAAATGTTTCCATTTCCAAGAAACAGGTCATCATGTTACTGGTCTACAAGTCACTGAATGGTCTTGGACCTAAATACATGTCAGAGCTACTGGTGGGGTATGAAGCATACAGACCCCTCCGGTCATCGTAGACATCTGGTCATCATAGACAGGTCTATTCAGTATCTCCAGGATCAGAACCCACCAGATCGCATCAGGGTGTTCCTACGACTGTCCCCTGTGTGACGGTGTGCTCATATTCGAGATCTCAAAGAGCATGTGGTCAAGTGCCTTGTGTCTGCTCCTCTGGTGACAGAGAGCCTCCTGCTGCAGCAGGCTCACAGATGACCTCACAGACACACAAACACTTCATGCACCCACCCACCCACCCACCCACACACACACACACACACACACACACACACACACACACACTCACTCAGTCTCTCACTCATACAAGCACACACTGACAGAATAGTGTCTTGTCAGACGGGCAAACCAATGGGCACACATCCCGGATCACTCTTGAAATTTCAGTGCGCTGGAATTTTCTAATTGAAATGTGTCGTTCTGAAATCGGTTACTCAGAAAGTAACTCAACTCAGAGTTCAGGATTAAACCTAGAGTTTGTGGAACCTGCTGGAACTGGGCCCCAAGAGATAAGCAGGACCCGTAGAAGGACAACCTAGCAGCTGGATGGCTATCTGCTCCTGTGAAAGGATGAACAGGAGGTGCATTGGCAAGGCCCTATGAAATGACGGATGAGAGCAGGTGTGACAGACTCTGGAAACATTGTGCATGTTCTGTTGCCTGTGTCTTTCCTCATTATGACCAAATGGGTGGGTCAGTGATGATCTGGCAAGGCGTAACCTTGGAGGGCTACACAGACCTCCATCTGCCAGCCAGAGGTACCCTAACTGCCATCAGATACTCGTATGAGATACTCAGACCCATTATCAGACCATGTGCTGGTGCAGAGGGCCTTGGGTTCCTTCTGATGCCTGACAATGCTTGGTCTCATGTGGCAAAAGTTTGTCAGCAGTTCTCTTCCATGATGAATGCCCATTCCCCAGACCTCTCAGGTAGTTTTGGGATATCATGTGTTGTTCCATCCACCAACCTGATGCCCTGATCCAGACCTGGGAGGAGATCCTTCAGGAGAAGGATCAGCCTATGATCTAATTGTTCCACTTTCATATTAAGTATGATTCTGAATCCAGACCTCCATGGGTTAATGATTTTGATTTCCATTAATCATTCTTATGTTTTTTGTTCTCGATTCATTCCACTCTGTAATGAATAAAGATTTTCAAATGGAATATTTAATGCATCAAGATCTAGGATGTGTTGATTAAGTGCTTTATTTTTTGTGCAGTGTAGAATGACGGAAGGCTTTTTTCATTTCAGGGACTATACCACCCCATAGTTACGGTATCTTTGGACTCACATCCATCTTAATTGGTGATCACATTATATAAACATGATATTGCTTTTACTTGTGTCAGCTACACATTGTGGACTTGAACAGACTGGGTGCTTTCTGTTCAAGTGCTGCATCATAAAAGATCCTATCCACCTAACCTATCCACAAACAGTGACAGGTTAATCATCCCTCGGAGTAACACGAGGCAAGCGGAGGCTGCCTTTAGTACCTATGCACTACGCCTCTGGAACAAACAGGCTACATCAGTAACTATGTTCAAGAATCAGCTAAAAACATACCTTTTTTCAACTGTGTATCAATCATTCCACCTAGCCTTTCTCTTAGTGTCACAGTGATGTTCTTTGTGTTCCCGTGACTGCATGGGACTAACATGTCACGGTCAACAGAATGCTGTTCCTTTTTCCCGTCTGTCCTGTCGGTCTTGTTTTTACTTGTAACCTATGTGCTGTAACTGTTGCATATTTTTTTGTCTGTCATGACTGTGTATACATGCTATCCTGTATACTGTTCCTTTTGCTCCTCTGTCTTGTAGGTCTTGTTGTTACTTGTAAACTATGTGCTGTTGCTGTTACGTTTGTTTGTCTGTCATGACTGTGTATGCATGCTATCCTAAATGTGCCACCTGCTGCCTACCTGTCTATCTGTCATATCTGTGCATGCCTGCCCATCCTAAATGGATGGAAGCTACCTACCTGTCTGTCTGCCCTGTTTGTCTATGCCTGCCCACCTGTGTATCTGTCCTCTGTCTGTAATGTGTACTCTGTGAACTATAAACTGTTCTGTTTGTGCCCCCTTGCTGATCCTAGGTGAGAATACCCTCCTCTGTCTGTCACCCTGAGGTTTCTTCCTTTTTTCGCCTCGCTGGGTTTTCTTGGGAGTTGTTCCTCAGCCTTTGCGAGGGCTTATAAGGCAGGGGTGTTTATCTTGCAGTAACCACTGTAAAGCACATAGCCTTGTGCATGAAATGTGCTCTATAAATAAAGTTTGATTGATTGATGAAGAAACATCTTTGCACTATTCATTGAATCAAGCACACGATAGAAAACATGTCTTTTCTGTCGTCTTCATTAACTCTATGTTCTCTAGTTGACCAAGTTATGATGTAATCACTCAGTGATTACAAAGTGTTCATCTTAGGCTGCCTCATCTCAGTCTGAAAGACTGCAAAACTGAGGTTACATTTTACAGCAATTTCTGTCACAAAGCTGGAGCAGACACATATTAAGTTAAATGACAGGCTTGGGAATCTGGTCATGAAGCTGGCTTGGAGCGCAGGCTGCGGAGATGGATAGGAGCGCAGTGAAAGGCAGGGGGATAAACCCTGGACAGGTCACCAGTCCATCACAGGGCACACACACCATTCACTCTCATGTTCACACACCTATGGACAATTTAGAGTCTCCAATTGAGCTTACTACATGTTTTTGTGCAGTGGGAGAGTACCTGGAGGAGATTCACACACAGACGGTTAAAACATTCAACATTTTCCTCACAGCAGCTGAGACTGAACCCACAATCTTCTTGCTGTAAGGCAACAGCCTTACAACAGCTGTGGCTTAATATAATATTCAAAAACACTGGCATCATCAGACCACAAATACGCCATGCAGCATATTAAGGTAACTAATGAAACAGTTTTACGATTAAGTGTACAACTCAACTCAACTTTATTTGTTTTGTGCCAGTTCATAACAGATGTTATGTCAAGGCACTATAAAGAGAGCAGCAATATGTACATGATAAAAAAAACCCTGTCCTTAGACCCTCGCAATGGCTGAGGAATGACTCCCAAGAAAAAACCTGAGAGGAAAAAAAAGGGAGAAACATCAGGGTGAGAGACAGAGGAGTGGCTCCTCACCCAGGACGGACAGGCAGGTACAAGCAAGACAGTATACCGAGATACTGTACATGTGCTGATGGCGAACTGTTTAAATTATAGATCAAAGCAGATCAGAGGTCAAATCAGTCCTCCATAGAAAAGTGCATTCAGCTGGAAGAAAGTAAGAAAGGAAGGTTGAGGAACGGGGTCCTGGATCTAACTCAGCATCTATGGAATCTGGGAGGGAAGAAAGCACAAACACTCCGGAGACGCACGGTCCCCGGTTCATATGTTAGTCCTGCATAGTCATGGAATAAGAAAAGAGAGAACGAAGTCGAGGAAGAGGAGGAGAAGAGAGGGAGAATGGAGAAGATAGAGCTCAATGTTCTGGGGACCCCCAGCAGACTCAACATATAACAGCTTATCTAGGATTTAAGGTCTATCCGTAGGCTTTGTTTAAAAGGAGGGTTTTCAACCTACTCTTAAAGCAAGACAGTGTGTCACACTAGACTGAGACTGGTAAATGGTTCCACAGGAGAGAGCTTTGGTAACTGAAGTCTCTGGCTCCAAATCTAGACTTTGAGATTCTTGGAACGATAAGTAGGCCTGCATCCAGAGAACGGGCTGTCCTAGTGGGGCAATAGGGTTTTATCGGGTCTGAGATATAAAAGGGTGCCAGACCATGAAGAGCTTTATATACAAGGAGAAGGATTTTGAACTAAATCCTGAATGGGACAGGAAGCCAGTGCAAGGAGGCCAGAACTGGAGAGATATGATCTCTCTTTTTAGTTTTTGTCAGGACAAGACAACATACACGTAATTCCCACACAGGGAACTTGGGGCCTGTTTACAATTTTGATTTGGGGTCATCAAGGACAATTTGCTTTTTGCTCTACTGGTAATACAACTTTGTTGTGTTTTTTTTACATGTTAGATGTGTGCAGGGTGATTGAACTACTGGACAGGCTGCAAAGGAGTGGTGAACTGCCTCCCCCAAAACTGCAAGCCCTGCAGAGAGTCCTACAAAGTAAATTCTGTGCCGCCATCAGAGAGGTAAGGATGGAATATTTCATTGCTAGTGCAATGGCAGCATGCCAGTATAGTAGTTCCACCATGGCTGTTCCAATACAACTCAATTCAACACTTTACATTAAAAACAGCATACAGTAAAACACAGCCCATGAAGTCCCACATATGAGCGAGCTGTAAGCGACGGTGGAGAGGAAAAACTTCCACTATAGGAGACCCTTATGTACTTATCATTAATATATTTTGCTGCTATACAATTTTGAACATCTAACCCTGGAACAGCATAATATGTGTCTTTCAATGGCCAGAAACCCTGGTGAAAACCCAGCTCAGGGAGGCTGACCACTCTGAGTGAGCTTTTAAAACAATTTGTAAAAGCCACATAGCATTAAATCGATAGAGCAGGACATTCATAAACTCACAGTGGATTAATAAAAATTAACATCGAGCAAGAAAACCTGGTTTAAGGAACTTAGAATAACGCTGAGTGATCTGAAAACAATGTAGCATTATAACATTACAAGGTAGCGCGAGCATGGATAACTTGAACAGTCTGAAACTCATCCACGAGAAATTGAAGAGTGTTCGTGCATATTTAAATGCCTCCGATGACATTACAGCGTATGGGGTACTTTCTTGTCATTGGGGGGGCTTCTTAGTCGAATGTAGTCAGATGTGAATAGCTCTTGTTAACCTGTTAACTTCAAAGTGTAATGCAGCCACCCTCATCAGCTTCTTCAGCTTCATCACTGCATTTTGGTGCAGAATCCGATGTGAAATCAAAATTGGCGTGATCAGGAACATCTGTCCTTTGGAACAAGTACTCCCCAAACTAAGGAGGCCACAATTCAGCTATGGTTCGATGTGTTCTTCTTGGTCCATCTCCATTCAGCAACAGCACTACAACTCATGCTGCTTATGTAGCAATTTGGTGGGGAAAAACAAAAAGAATGCACTTGAATATCCAAAGAAAGCTGATATGCTGATCAGGTTTGGGTCGCCAAGGAGGATTTTCTTGCTCTGAAGGCACCCAAATTCAAATACAAAGCTCATAATTTTGAATCACTTTTTTCATAAAAAAAGGTCCTGGGTTCAGCATAACTGATGGCACATAACACATAACGCACACTGCATAACCATGTCCACAGACATTTGTCATTTAAACATATGCATTTTTGAGCAACTTTAGACAGGTCCTTTTTTTATGAATACAATGAAAACAATCACAGGAGATGCAGTCAGAAAATGTAGATGGCAGGAGGTGGCAAGAATGACATAAATAACATAAAACATTGTTGGGACTGCGACTGCACCAGTTTAAGAATTAAATTTGAGAAATTGAGACAGGAATTGTCAGATGGACTTTTTAGAGGGAAAATGAAATCGGAGAACAAAGAACAATCTACGGGGGAGGGGGTTCTGCAAGTGGAATCACCAGCAAAGCTTGGAGGAGTTGTACAAGCTGAAACACACACGTGAACAGTGCATTGCCACAGATACCTGACACACAGTCGAGTCGGAAGGAGCTGAATTGAACTGGACAGTACAGCAAGTAGCATTGCGTGTTGCTAAAGTTAGCACCTATGTTAATTCACATCATGTCTTTCTCATATATGCATTCCTAACTCGAGCTAAGAATTTTTCCATCCTTTATTTTCCTATTTCAGTGATGCTTTGTGACATTGTTCATGGTACATGCATTGCCTGTACTCGAATACACATACACTCAGACGTATCTGAGTGTGCACCTGTATGCACATTGATGTCCACATTTGTTTACTTATGAACTGTCTTTTAGTTCCCGGCAGCTCATGTCCTCACAAAAACTAGATAGAGAGATGATGTCTCTCCAGTCCTGGCCTCCTTGCACTAGCATTCTGTACCATTCAGGATTCAGTTCAAAATCCTTCATATATAAAGCTCTTCATGGTCTGGCATCCAACTTCCAGTCTTGGTCTGGTACCTTCAAGAGTATGTTAAAAACACTCCTCTTTGACAAAGCCTACAGATCCTAGATAAGCTGCTGTAGGTTGAGTCTGCCGGGGGCCCCCAGTACATTGAGCTCTATCTTCTCCATTGTCTCTGTGGGTGTGGATCGGGCTCATGTTCCCTCTTTCTTCTCACCCCCCTCTTGGTCTCTCCCCATCTATCCTCCACCTCCTCCTCCTCCACTTCCTCCTCTCCTTTCTTATTCCATGACTGCGCAGATGCATATGGACTGGGGACTGGGGACATGCACTTTTCTACTCTGGAGATATTCAACCTCTGATCTATATTCTAAACTGTTGCTATCAGTACATGTATCTCTGTATACTGTCTTGCTTGTCTTACCCGCCTGTCCATTCTGGTTGAGGATCCCCCTGAGGTTACTGCCTTTTTTTCCCTTTCAGGGTTTTTCTTGGGAGTCATTTCTCAGCCTTTGCAAGCGTCTAAGGATAGGGGTCCATATTGTGCATATTATTGTACATGTACATATTGCTGCTCTCTTTGTAAAGTGCCTTGAGATAAAGTCTGTTATGAACTGGCACTTAAAACAAACCAAGCTGAGTTGAGTTGAGTTGTTAACTTGCCGGCTGGAGCTTTTGCAAGAGTTTGCATTTACGAAAGTGGAAGTGAAATGAAGTTCAGTAAGCCTCAGTTGCTTTGACAGATCCTGTTGTCAGTGATCCCCTCTCAAGCGCAGTCATTGAATGTGTCATCCCCAGTCTGTCAGTCGTGTGCTGAAAGAGCGGGCCTTAGTGACTAGGTCTAGTGTCTAGTGACTAGACAAAGAGGCAGAGAGAGAGAAACACAGAGAGAAAGGGAGAGGGCGATGCAGCAATGCAGCAGTTACTGCAACCATTTCACCAGCTTCATGCTTTTTCCTCCCTGGTTGGTGCTTCGACCAAGCAATAGCAGCCCAAGTGGACAGCTGTTGCAACTGCATGACAATGTCCTCCAAAAGTGATTTGTGAAAGAGTCCCAGCTATCCTGTCATGAAAGTGCCCTTACAGCGGTTGGCTAATACTAAGCATAAGATTGTTCATGTCATTAGTTAGTGGTGGTAGACGCCCCCTCTTTGTTTAACTTTACATTTTGTTCAAGTGTATGGATATTTATGACCTAACTCTGAGTTATACTAGACTCCATCATCACCCTGCACTAGCTTCAGACTGTTATGGACAAATTGAAGAGCCCTTGGCATACTGAGTTCTCTCTCCTCCTTTCACTCCCTCATTGTCAGAGAAAAAATCTGCTTTCACCTAATGTCTCAGTGTTCCTCTCTTTTTCAGACTGGTTTCAAGGCCTAACCTAGAGGTGGTTTCAAGGCCTAATAAAGACCATTGAGTTTAATAGAACTTAAGAGTTACAATAATCAAAGTTACTGGAATGCACAAAACTCTCCTCTGTGAAATTGATTGAATTTGATTTTTTCGCAAATAAACATGTTTTTCATTTGCAATCGCATTTCTACCAATAGATCCTCTAGTGAATCAAACTTGACTAGCACTGTTACTTCATGACTCCATGACATCGCTTTTATATTAAAATGTAAAAGATATAATTTTACTAATTGTATCCACTCTGTTCTCTCCTGTTTTCCCCAGGTATATGAGCAGCTATACGACACTCTTGATATTGTTGGAGGACCAGAGGTGCGAGCTCAAGCAACAGCCAAGGTATCACAGGAAAATTGTTCAATACAGAGAATCTCCTCGTGCAAAGTGCTCAAACTTAGGTGCTGTTCAAGCACACAAGTTAGCAAGCTCTAACAGGATGCTCATCTGCAAAAATGTCGGGCAAGTACATTTTTTAATGTGTGGCTTTTAAAGATGCATATAAAAGGTACATAAAAAAGGTACCTCAAGAGAGAGGCTGACTGTGACTCGTGTGTGGCTTAGCCAACTGCTCTTTGGAAAATAGTTTGAATGCCTGCCCCTACAGCCTACATTAAGTATCCAGGGGCAAGATGCCTAACCTCAAACTGCTACAAAGTGCTTTAAGTGGTCATGAAAGGTGTTATATGAGGTCATGACATTAACCATCTACTCAAGCGACATAGAAATAAGCTCTGCAACGAGCGTTGATATTGCCAATATGGTTGAAGGGGTTTTTTTTTATTACCCATGATGAAGAAAAAAAGGATCAAGACAACTTTGTAGCCACTTAATAGTCAATGTCAGCACTTATGGTGCAAAATTATGATGCTTCTTGGGCAGCAGGGGATACAGAGCAGCAGCAGGTCCAGCACGGCATGAGGGAGTGTAGAAGTCAGCAGCTGCAGAGACTCAGGTCAGACTCAGATCAGAGACTCAGGGCTGGGGACACTACAGGAACACTCTGGACCATGGGCCACAACCGGTCCATGCACCGTGATCCATCTCTCCCTCAGGAAGAGAGATAACCTCACAAGCATCAGCAACAAATGCCGACAACAGACGATTTAACGTGTTAGTTGTCCATGTAAACCTTAATTCAGAATTATGTCCATGTAAAACTAATATTCTAAGATATTAATATTTTAATATATTAGTTAGTTAATATTTTAGTACAACTAAAGAGTATTAAGATTAATCAAATGTTCCTAGATGCATGTAAAATTTCCCCCACAGTAGTATCCAGTAAAAGTACACACACACACACCTTGGTTTATGAATTTAACAGTCCGGCACTTTAGTGTGATTCAGTCTATGAGCTCTTATCTCATCCATTGTGTTGTGAAAGCAAGGAGTTTCTCATAATTGACTTAAACATCTTCTCAATCAGTGACCTGCTGTAATTTGTCCATCTCAGTCTTGATGATGGAACTCACTTTTCATATTTTGTAGTCGTGCTGTGGTCGTAGTGCAAGCTTCACCCCCCAGTAGACCACACCATTAGAACAGAACACTGGGTACCACAGTTTTATAGAAGATACACATGAGTTGATGTTGAAGGATCTCAGGCGTTTTAACATGGCTGCAATATGTCTACAAATCCAGGAGTGATAGGGCCTTCCATTTACATGGATTCAGAGTTTCAGGGGCCTGGATTCCATGCTCCCCATGCTTTTGGATACAAAGGAGAGTGAGAGAGAGAGAACAATAGAGAACATTGGGGCATTCCTTGGCACAAAATAGAGACACTTCCAAATGCTTTTGTCTTATCTGAGAGAATACGCACACTACTATGGGCCGTAGCCATTGCCAAAACAACGAATCTCTTAATAATCACAGCATATTGACCTGAACTCCGCTGCTGCGGCAGAGGCATACACACCCAACTTCTTATGACACAAACCATTGTCATAGGAATAACATCACAGGCTTCTCAGCCACTGAAAAGTAGCCCACAACAACCTTGAACAGCACTGGCATTCAGGATAACAGGATGACTGCCATCTGTCATGGTGATGGTGACAGCACTACATATAGGCCTGGCATATGCACTACAGCAACCTGGTTCACATTCAGCAGCGCCGTTTAAACACCAAACTATTTTGTGCAGGTCCGTGTGAATGGGACAACATAGCTCTGCATCAAGGTAGTCAGAGACACATTCAATGATTACTTTTGCATATGCCTCATAGAAAACATCCACACAGTCCTGCGTAGATCTCTGTGCCTTAAATGTCCATCATTTAACAGATCTGGCATCCTCTGTCAGGCACATCAGACTGCGCTCTCAGTGCAGGTCTGTGGTGCACCTTCCAGGCTCTCAGATGCTCCGATATCTTTTCCCCAGTGCCAGTTTTCAGACATTAGTCCCATTTTCCACTGCCACAGATTGTGCGTTCCCCATGTTTCCCTTCCACTTGCTTTGTAGAACAGAGAACATGTGAGAGACAGAGGAAGCCAGTAAGAGATAGTGAGACAGTAAAGCAGTCACAGACGGGATAAACAGACAGGCTGGGCGATAGGGAGGCAGGCGATAAGACAAACAAGCAAGCAAACAGGCAGACAAGCCGACGGACCGGTAGGCAGAATAACTAACTACTAACTGTGTGGGGTTGCAGGATAAGCAAGTCTTCCCTCGAGTAGATGACAGGCACCTGCAGTGGCATCTGGCATCGCCAGCCTGCAGGGGGCTTTATTGGAAGCACAAATCCAACAAAATGTACCTCCAGTGCAAAAACTCACAAAAACCTGTTACAAAAAGCCCTCAAATGTCCTAATAAATATGTGGCCATCAAACACACACCGTACAAATAGGTAGCCACACCACCAGCCAATGACACCACCTGGACATGGCAGGAGAGACAACAGCAAGACAGGAAGAGATTACAAACTTAACACAACAACCCAAACTTAACACAACAACCCAAGCATTGTGTTGCGCGGTTTCAAGCTGTGCCCCACCATAACCATGGCAGACCTGTCCATTAGTTGCTTGCTGATGGGCCCTCTGTCTGGGTCTTGCTCCAGATGTGGACCCTAGGCTTCCTCCAGGCTGGGTCACAGTCCTCCATCCTTTATCTTTCATGAGGCTGGGTGGAGACCTTGGGGCATATCCAAGGCCAGAAAGAGAGATCATATTTTCTCACTGTCGTGACCCCAGCCACGGCCACAGGCAGTTTTGTCATTTGTCATGTAAATGTGGGCTGTGATTGGCTGCATGTCTGTTCAATCACTCTAATTTGCCCAGTGATTCTCATATGCACTCTATTTGGGTGCTGGTACACCCCCAGGCTGGGGAAGCATTTTACCTTGGGAAAGAGTGTGAATGTAAATGTAGGGGTGTCACAACACTCCATTCTCCATGTGAGTCTAACCCTAAACCTACCCCATCTCTACAAAGAAATGCTGAAACTGAGCTTTGTCATTGGCAAAACTAAAGAGGGATTTTTAAGGAACACAAGGAATGTGTTGTTCACCAAATGCCTTACAGAGAGACACTCATTGAACTGAAGATTAAGTGCATCAGAATTTCTTTTATTATCATTGTTGTAATGGACTTTTTTTCCTGACCATATGCTTGTCCTCCTGACTAGGCCACAGTGGCAGCCTTTGCAGCCAGTGAGGGTCATGCCCACCCAAGGGTCGTGGAGCTCCCCAAAACAGAGGAGGGTCTAGGCTTTAACATCATGGGAGGAAAAGAACAGAACTCCCCCATCTACATTTCCAGAGTGATTCCTGGAGGGGTAGCCGACCGCCAGGGAGGATTGAAGAGAGGAGACCAGCTGTTATCTGTCAATGGAGTAGTAAGTCTCACCGTCATCTCTGAACAAAAGATCCAATGAGAGGAGTAAGAGATGCTCAGAAAAGTGTATTTAAGCATCTATTAAAAATATGTACACTCCAACATATTTTAATATGTGTAAATATCGACGTGTGACATGTCATAATTAAGGGCATGACATGGATTGAGTTTGTACTGAGGAAAATAATACCTTCCCTCTGTCACACTGTGGTGAGGTTGTCTCGTTTGGGTTATCTGTGTAGTGTCATTTCCTGTTTTATTTTGAATTCCCAACCTCACCACGGTGTGACACCCTCATCCTGTGCTGCCATGAAAATAATTTTATTAAACCGGACTGTTAACAATTAACAATCCTTAATGGTCCCACAGGGATAACCTTTTCTGAATCTGAAGCAAACTATCATAAGATCTACAGCCTACCACAATTAATTCTATGATGTATGTATTCACAGTCATATTGTAAATCTCAAGTAAAGGGTGGAAATTTTCTGATAACCAGTTAGTCAGCTACATTTTTTAAGCCATTCAGACACTTCTTAAAAATATGTAAACTGAAGACAAAAAACTAATTTCAAATTCTATTATTGTTAGGGGGCAAGCAGCATATAAACACATTACAACAAGCCAGCAAGTGTTTTTTCAAAAATGAAATGCAACACAAAGCGCGTTGATATACTGACTTAAGACTGACTAAGAGTTGCGACCTGCATCAGAGGTAAACATATTGCATCATTTCCTGTCTGTCCTTTCTGTGCTGACATGTGACAGCACTGCTGTTGATCGCTTTCTCCTCCTTTTTCTCTGACTTTCTTCCTACCTTTATTTCAAGCCTTCATATTACCGGTTTTTAGCATTACCTCTGTTTGGCTAAGTTAGTAATGCCTTCTCCCTCTTCCAGTCCTGTTCTGGCCTACCCAGTGTGCCACATGTTCAGTTATTCCCCTGCCTCATTTAGCGAGGGTGACAGCAGGTTAAGATTTATCCAACAAACGTACCTGCTTGATCATCATCACCATCTCAGTCTCTCTCAGATTCAAAGTGGTGGTCGGTGGTCTCATCAACCTCATCTTCTCTCTAACCCCCCCCCCCCCCACGTGGTTCCTGCTAGGAACAGGTGCATCACTGAGCTAACATAGCAATTTATCTTTCTTTTTGGCATTTTTCCTTCCGATGAATAGTCAAATCCAGTGCGTGCCTGTGGGTGTTACTGGAAGTATGCCCCGCCTCCCTCTATTTCCCTCTGTCTCTTTCTCGCCTTTCCCCTAAAATTTACCTTAATGTGCAATTAAATAAATGCAATATGATTTCCACAAGACATGACAGAACTGAATGTGAATTTTGACACCGAGGTGGCAATGATGAGGGTGCTGGATCCTGTTCTGGCAGGAATTCGCTCTAATTAAGCCCTGGGGTCCTGTCTGCTTGCATAGCATTCTGCAGATGACAGGAGTCAAGAGCTGGTGTTTATCAATTTAATATATCCTTTCCTATTTCCACAATGGCCTATGAGAACATGAAGTAATCCGGTATCAAGCTTCAACCATGCTCAGATATGTAGGTGCAGTTTAGATTAAGACCTTTAAGAACTTTAAAGCCAGTAGAAGGCCAGCAAGTAAGTTTTCATTATTTATATATGGCCCCAGGAATGGCCCTACATCGAATATCATAGAATATCATTGTAACCAAATATAGAAATTGGTGCAACTCTTAAAGAGATACCAATACCAATTTCTCATGATTGTCGCTGCCCCAGAAGGCCAACATGTGCCACATTTCGGTCATAGTCTCGCAGTAAGATGCAAAGCAAGGATCTAAAATTTGTTAGCATAGCATTAACTCTGACTGAGATATATGAAATTTTTATAGCTAGCTAGCAAAATTAGTTTGTTAATAACTTGCACATTTTTCCAGGGAACAAATTCATTTTCCTAACTTAAGCTAAGATTTTATGTGCCCAGTTTCCTGCAGTTTGGATAAAATCCCAAGGCAGTTTTTGCCATTTTGTGACAAAGAGTTATTGGCGGAAATGGATGTGGCCTGACTCAGGTGACTTACTCTATTCAGGGAATCTGGCCATGTAAGGTTTGTGAGTGGCATACGGTGTGGAAGTTGTGTGTGGAACTGTTTTTATCAATAGTGAAATAAAAGTAAAAAAAAAGAAAAAAAAGGTAAAATAAAAATCTGAACAAAAACAGTAGATTTCCCAGCACCGCTGGTCCTCAGAAACCCGTCTGCTTGCTTATGGCTTGGCAGACAATTGTTTACACTTAAAAAAGAAAATTAGATATTCAAAATTGATGTGTATCCATCAGTTCACCTCCCCACTCATCACCACTCCCTCCTCATCTGTGTCAGACCTGCAAAGTGGTAGTAGACTACTAGATCTAAATTTGACCTCCAGACATCACAATGCAACCCATCATAGACCCATCATAGTCTTAACTCAGGTCAGCCACAACAGAATAACATAGCAGCAATAACATTTCATGATATAAGAACTGCTTCTAATATCTGAGCCAACATTTCTCTTAGTGATTCTGCTCTGTCTACAATGTGGTACATAAGAAGTCACATTATACAAATCATCAATAGCCCCAAGTTTACACTTACCCAAATTCATCATATACTTGTTACAGTCTGATATTTTCCATTCCAGGCCCATTGTGGGTATCATTTGAACAAAAGCAATCTCTTGCTATCACAGATTTCACTTTAATTGCATCAGGGACCACTGTTATATTTCATGCTGACCAAGAAAGTTCAGTCCCTCTACCAAGAGCTTCTGTCTGTCTAAACAGATGCACTGACAAAGCTATCACTTTATTGTTTGCTTGTATCTGCTGATAGAACAGCCTAATGATGCACAAGACTGGCATACAATAGATAGTGGTCGTTAAGTCTTGAGTCTGTGGTTTATATCACTGAAGAATCAAATCCAAATGACTTCCACTTAATTTCCCTCATCTGTAACGCATGGCAATGGACAGTCATATCTTCTGGTGTCCAGTCAGATTCAAAAAACATTGACAGCAAGCCTCGATCCTCAAAAATATCCCTTTGAAAAAGGCTTTTTTTGAAGGCTTATATATTTTAGCACGAATAGACAAAATTATTCAATATACAATCTATCACGTTAACATAAAACACAAATTTCTTGTGAAGTGAAGATGTTCAGTGCGAGGCTGCTTCAGACATTGCTCTTTAACTTGTGCTCAAGTGGGAGCTAACAATTGGCAGTCAGCAGAATTTACAGGAAAATTCACCCAGTGATTTTCCAGGATTTTTTTTGTTAACTTCTCTTTTCTTTAACTCTTATTCTGTCTATTCTTTTAATTTTTCTCTCCTTCTATTCCCATTTTCTCATTTCTCTTTATTTCTTGATTGTCTCTTTACTTGTTCGCCTTGCCTTTTCAGTTTTCTTTATCTTTCCTTATTTCCCTTTAATTTTGTCTTCTTTTTCACCTTGTTTCATTTATTATTTTTTCCATTTTCCCTTGGGCCTTGTCGTTAAGAAGTTAAAAGAATGAGACTCCACTGACACCATCTTTCTTGCTTTTAGTATTGCAAAAAAGATCAGCTGGAGAGGTTCCTAAGCCAATATGGGACCTTTGACTTGACCTTTGGACTTTGACCTCATGAGGGCTGCTTGGTCATGACTCTCAAGATCTATATATATACAGGGGTGCACATAACTGGTACGCAGGTACGCATGCGCGACCAAAATCAGCAAAATCAGCGTAATGCCACCTGTGTTATTACAGCGCTCTTGCGTACCGACCAACCCTCCGTGACGTCGCCCATAGGTTTGCGAAGGTTCCCGAATTGAAAAGGGAAAGGAAGGAAAGTTGTGCAGAGTGCGGCGCGAGAGCGAGAGAAAGCAAGCAGAGCAGAGCTGCAGTCATGTTTGAGTAACTGCAATAGTGCTGTTTTAAACATTAACCTTATTTACAAAAGCTGATTTTACTGATTACAAAAATAGCAAAATAATGCGAGAAGAAACCCCAAGAATTTAATGTTTCCACTCAGTAAATGCAATCCTCTTGCAGTATGAGAAAAAAAGAGAGGGGAAAAACAAACCATGCATTCCGTAGATTTGTGTCAATGGGGTAGTTTTTCCTATTATCTAAATAGATTTTGGATTCTTGTCATTTGTACACCAAGGGAGGGACAGCGTGGCGACATCGATATTTCCATGTGGCACTTTTCTGAATTGTTGTTGTTGCACAAGTGTAATTATTGTTTTTGGTGTCAATGCAGAGTGTTGAGGGGGAACACCATGAAAAGGCTGTGGAACTGCTTAAGGCTGCTCAGGGTTCAGTCAAGCTGGTGGTCCGCTACACCCCTAAAGTCCTCGAAGAAATGGAAGCTCGCTTTGAAAAGATGAGGAGCGCCCGGAGAAGACAGCAGCACACCAGCTACTCGTGAGGCAACACATTTCTTTACGACCAAACACCACCACTAATATACGTTGATATACAGGTATACGTCTGTCATCTGTCTTCACCTGCTTAACTAGGGCTCAGTTGCAGGGGCAGCAGTTACTATCCATTTCCACCAAATCCTCCAGGATGATCCAAAGGAAATCCCAGGCCATCTGAAAGACATAATATCTCCAATGTGTCTTGGATCAGATTTGAGATCTCCTCTCAGACATACATGCCTGAAATACCTCCTTACGGACATTCAGGTGGCATCCTGGCTAGATCTCTGAAGCGCCTCCCACACAATTTTCCCCACGTTCAAGAAAAAACCCAGAGATACCTCTCCAGCTGAGAAGTGTGGCCTCAGACCTATCGGTGCTGATACATTGCACCACAGTGTTAAATGAAAGTTTAATTTAAATAAGACTATGCTGCCTGCAAAAAGCTGAGAAGAAATTGTAAAGCCCTTCAGCACTTAGTTGTGCACAGAAATAAGACGGTTCTGGTGGAGACACGTTATGTGTTCCATTACATGACTTAATTCTCAATTGAAGTCAGCAGGGACAGAGAAGGGCGTAAGGCCAATTTCCCCCCTTGGGACGTGGGAAAGTTTGTCAGAATTTCTTTTGGGCCAACCAAAAATCTTACTCCAGAATCTCCCAAAGCTAACCAATTGAGACCCCAGAAAGGGCAGCACTCATCCAGAGAGCTCCAAAATAAGTGGGTGCTTCAGCTATTTAGGGTGTAACCTCACTCCAACAAATAGGCAGAGAGCGACGACTAAGCCCGCATCTTCATCTGTTCTTGTCGCTTATCTAGTTCGTTCCAGAACTAGCGCTGTGTATAGAGATTAACCCTACTATATCGAGATAGTACGTCTCAACCCCTCATCCAAGGTCAGGCTTCCTGGGACAGAACATTCTTGTTGTCGTTTTTAAAGATTCATCATCATCATCTTTATCCTGATATTCCACTGGTAGGGTGTCAATTTTCAGTTTGTGATTTCTCCTACAGTTTTGCGACCAGCCAGACAACATGCATTGGGAAGTGTGTGCTGTTATTTTTTTCCACAGAATGTCAATGTTTAGATACTGCTGACACACACACTGGCACACAATGGCATCTACACCGACTGTACTGACCTGCTTGTGGGGAGTGAATAGGAAGAGAGACAGATCCAAAGGCAGAGAAGATTCCGCAACAGGCTGTCACGCACACACAAATGGCTACACTGCCAGCCACACAAACTGCTCTCTCAAAATTTCTGTGCGGGAATTTTCAAGTGATTATTATTATCATAATTAGTATTTTTATCTTATGTTTGTGCATTTTATGCATATTTTCCACTTTAAAACTATATACACTTGAGAGCTTATTGGATTAGGTATGGATCAGGTAATGTGTATTTGGATAACAAGGGAAGGTGTGGCATTTGTGAACTAATTTTTCCACCTTGGGAATCCAGATTGCTCCCAACTAGGTGTTGTCGCAGTCGCATCTCAATTGCATAAAGTTGAGCATCTCTCAACTCAACTGAATTCACTCGCTTCGCTTCACGTCATCTGCTGCCGCTGTCACCTCATGACCTCGTAACCTCATGTTTTCCAGACGAACATAGCCTCCGTTTAGATGTAGACGCACACAATATATAACCTTGCATCTGTCGATCGCAGGGTTTTATTTTGAACATGAAAACCGTTCAGGTTGTCTTGTTCTTTTCAACTGGTTCCCGGCCTGGGCCGCTGTGATCGCTCGCGCCCCACACACAAAAGAGGCCGCTTTTGGTCTCTGCACTGTGCTCGTCGTCAGAGGGGGCGCGCATTATGGTGCGTGTGCGGTGGCCAATCGAATCTGTTAACATGTGCGCCTCAGGGCGCATCCGCATCTGTTGTGGCTCAAATGTCACTAGTGGTTACATTTCATTACAGAGATGCAGTCATGTGACAGAGCCTCCGTAGGAAATCCTGACAAAATAGAGTAAATAAAATAAGAATTAAGTAGCCAGTGGCGAGCAGAATGTAACCCAATTGAACAGACAAGTGAGATGGATAATGTTTTTTTTTTGCATGTTTTCATTGGTTTATGGTTTTTATTTAGTATAATGTTTTTATTTAGTTTGATGATAATGATAATTCCGAGCACAAATAGTTGTCTAACAATTGTTCACAATGAAGCCAAAACAAATTTTCCCTTCGCTAAATGTTCAGGTTTGAGGTTTATTGAAATTTTCGATTGGCTTGGAGTCCTGTATTTGTTCAACAATCCAATTCACAGTATACAATTTCTGTGTATTCTAAAGCCACTCACATTTTAATTATATACACTATGCTATCCATACATAACAAAAAGATTATATCTAGAAGGAGGTTGGCTTCTTGATAAACACCAGAAACCCACAACTCAAAGCAGTTAACATGTAAATTAGAGAGGAAATGGTGCTCGACTGAAAGATTGTCTGAAAACATATTGGAAGGCTCTATGTAATGCCAGAGCCAGATTATATACGTCACTAATTGAGGAAAATTAGGATAACCCATGGTTCCTATTCAGCACTGTAGCCAGACGGAGCAGTGTATTCCTATACATCTCAGTAGCCATGACTTTATGAAATTCTTCAGTGTTAAAATTATAAGCAATCCACAACCACCTGGAATCAGCTGGAACTAATCTGCCCCCTGGTGCAGTTATGTGGGCTACAGCTGGTAAACCAGGCATGTCAATAACTTAATATGTTCCCACTGACTTACATCAGCTGACCTTTATTATCTCCTCCCCTAAATTATCAATTTGCCTCCTAGACCCCATTCTCACTAGGTTGTTTAAGGAAGTGTTCCCTGTAATCGGCACCTCCTTATTAGACATGATTAATCTTTTATTGTATTGATTAGTCTTTTTCAGTAGGTTACGTTCCTTTTAACTTGATGTAATCAATCACTTAGTCCTCTTAAGAAACCCTCCCTCAATCCAGGGATTTTAGCAAATTAAAGGCCCATCTCCTCTCTTGTCTACATTTCAAAACTCCATTGCCATCCAGCTTTGCAATTACTTTAACAACAATGGTCTATTTGAGATGGTCCAACCAAGTTTTAGAATGAATCATAGCCCTGAGACTGCACTGGTTAAAGTTACTAATGACCTCTTAATAGCATCAGACTGAGTTTCAGTGCTCGCCTTGTTAGATGTTAGTGCTGCTTTTGATACAGTTGACCACCAGATCTTACTCAGGAGACTACAAAATCTATTTGGAATCAAAGGCGCTGCCTAAAATTTGTTCAAGTCCTGTCTATCAGATAGATATCAATGTGTTCATGAAAATAATAATCAGTCACCCTGCACTACAGTCAGTCATGTGGGTCCCACAAGGATCGATGCTGGATCCAATTCTATTCACCCTAGATATGCTCCCCAGGCAATCTCATCAGGAAGCACTGAATGGATTTTCACTGCTGACACAATCGACTTCAGCAGCTTAAAACCTGGATTGATGGCCCTTCTCTGGAACTCTGAAAAAGCTGTTATTGGTCTCAGGTCCAAAACACCGAAGGGAATCAGCATGTGATGTCATAGCATAACAAAACAGATTTGCTACTGCTTCTCGCATCTCTGCAAAGAAGGTGCTAGAAAAGGTGTTTTGACCGAGACTTGTCTTTTAGTTCCCACAACTCAAGGACTGCCTGCACCTCGGAAATATTGCAAAAATATATACTCCCACTAGACGCAGCAGAGAAGCTAGTGCATGCCATTGTTCCTCCAGGTTGGACCACGGCAGCTCTTTGCTAGACACAGCGATGACAAAAACTAGGAAAAGACATCATTTCTATCCAGTCCACTTTAAACTTTCCTGCCTCTCCTCCCACATTCCCTCTCTTTTCCGCTCCATTTCTTCACTTTCCTAACTTTCCTCTGTCTTCATCCTCCACTACTCTTTCTCCCTTCCCTTCCTATCCCTCTATCTTCTTCTGTCTCTTCTTCCTCTTCTCCCCTTTCTTCCTTTTTCACCTCTTTCGTTACTCCTCATCTGTCCTCCATCTATTTCTCCCTCTCTATTCTTATGCCTTTATTGTGCAGGATTAATGTATTGCATTTGCATTTGCATTTGCAATGTTGGTACACGCTGTCTCCAGTTGACGTAGGACAGACCCTGTGGGTGGTATACCACAATTTCCAGAACATATGTTCTATACTCATAGTTCAGTTTAATAATATTTGCTGTATGTTTGCGTTCACTGTCCAGCATCAGAATACATTTGGGGTCAATCATATGCTTATGTAACGGTACTGCAAGGAACCTCCACCATGCTTAACTGTTGCCTGCAGACTCTCATTATTGCAGTGCTCTCCAGCCATTCTGTGAACAAACTGTCTCCTGCTGCAGCCAAATATTAACATTTTTCACTCATCAGTCCATCAGACATACGGCTTTTTGGCTAAAACGGTTACAGACTGCGTCACAAGTCACATTCACTCATGCTACTCTGCTTGCTTTAAATATTCACACACATTCCCACCTTACGACGCAACATCAGAGGCGGTCTGTGGTTGAGCATCTTGCCCAAGGGGGCTGAGATCAAACCACCGACCTTCCGATCCATAGCTGACCACACTTCCCCTAAGCCACAGTCACCCCAGAACAAGAAACTGAGACACCATTTTCCACCTCCATCTCCATTTTGATATAATATTCCTGGACACGTGATATTACTGGATAATAAATGTTTTTTTATTCACATCTATTGTTATCATTACTGTTCCCTTATGCAGCTCTATATCTCTTCTTGCAGATCTTTGGAGTCCAGGGGCTAGTCAATCCAATTCCTCCGTCCACCTCATCATTTAACCCTCCTCAGTCCTATGTGGGTGCGGGAGCCACGACTGTAGACAGGAAGCAAAAACCAAAGCAGCCTACCAACTCTTCTCTAAACTTCTTAACTAAGCTTACGCTGCATATTTCCCCCCCCTTCTCTATCCCTATACGTTATGCAAAGATGCTGAGGTTCTTTGTTGACAGACTGCCTGTAATGTCTGGTGCCTCTTGTTATATCGTCCTTACTACCGTGTTACATTAGGGCGACACATTTTCTAATATTCAGTCCTAATCTTGTGTTGTGCGCTGCACTCATTAGCAGTATCCACTAGATGCAGTTAGGCCACATTTGCAGAGGCTATGTGGAATACTTCAACGTCTATCATTGTTATGCGATGAGATGTCCTAGAATTTTTGTTGTTTGAAACATCTCTAATTGTTCAAAGGCATATGAAATAAAGTCTATTCATGTGAACTGAATGCTGTTTTTTCTGAGAGATTTCAAAGATGCATGAAGGCTTTTTGAAACATTTCAAATCTGTTTTTCTATCAAGTTGGTCAAGAGGTGTCTATCAGTGGGTATCACATTCCAATCTAACTTAATTCATACAGCACTTTCAAAACAGCGCAGCTGGCCAAAGTGCTGTACACAGTGGGACAAATACGATAGCAAAAACAATAAAAACAACAAACAATAAACAATATATATTGCTTTTTATGACAATGTAAAAGTAAAACAACAAAATGAGTCAATGCCATTATCTAAAATTGAGTTAGAGAGCCTAAAAGAAAAAAAGAGGAAAAAGATGTTAATATGATGTAATAGACCCAACTCTAACCTAGCATTCCAAAAGCCTCATAATGTCTTTCGGGAGTTTATAACCTCCTGTGTATTTTAGTTGTTCTCAAGGTTTTAAGCATTTGATTGACACCTTATTTGACACTCTGGGTGGCTCTATATTTTCTTCAGAGCCAGTGTAACTGAGCGTTATAGTCATCTACGCAACTAGTAGTCATCCACTTAAATAGAAGCACAGAGGCTCATTTGCCTGAAAAGGACGTGACTTATTTTATACCTCTGCTTTCTTCTTGTGTCACCCTACATTTGTGCACCAGATATAAAAACAAAGAGCTGGATGCTCTACACATACAGTAAAACATGTCAATTAACCATCAGTGGACCAATTCTGGACCAGCTCATGTACCATAAGTAATGGACAGTTCCTCAGCCACCAAGTCCCAATATAACAGCCCCCTGAAGAGGAGAGGAGATCTGGATGACCGCTAGAAGAACAAGCAGACATCAGTCGTGAAGAGGGTTTCAGCCTGTTGCAATAGACTACTTGCTCCTCTCTGTCATTGTCAAATGGGGAGCCAATGTGCCAGGTCAGTCCTGGTTCTCTCTGCGAGCACAAAACATATAGGAGTGTGGGGTTTTACATAAAGCTCAGACAATTGTATACATATACCTGATAATATAGCAGCTGCCCACGCCTTTCTCGCAAGGGCACCCTCTCCTGTCTGAATGTTTTTGGTCACGTACTCATCTGCTACACAAGAAATCATATTGTATCATACTGTATAAGCACAGTCACTCACATCTAATGCATAAGAAGAGTATGTGTGAGAAGAGTACTTAGGTTAGAGGGTAGGTTGGAATAACTAACCTGAATAGAAAGTGAGTATAAACTGAATATCAAATGAGTACACGAATAAATCTAAAATGAACATACAAATGGATATAAAAGAATATAAAAAGTAAACACCATCTGATTTTTGCTTTGCTTCGGGCATTTTGTTGCTGTTTGCTTGTTGCCGTTTACTTGCTCCTGTCCGCACGGCCTTAGGGGGATTGACAGGGCAGTTACCTATGTTAATCCTATGACTCAACTGGCACGCACTCTCAATTTAAGCATTCATCAATGTAAGAACACAATGTACGAACGCGTTGATGAATCTGGCGTAGGGTTTTCTTAAGGAACTTCTTAAGAAGAACCTACGAAAGAATCTAAGAAGATTCTTAAAGAAGATATTGGTGAATGAGACCCAATGCTTTCACTCCACCTCCAGCTTTAGAAGATAGAGCGGATATTAAGTACTCTGTATTAGTAGTAGTGTATAAGTACATGGTATTCTCCTGTGGCAGTGGAGCTGCTAATTTTAACTAGCCCTATGCATTCTGCACCGAATACAATGCTTATGTCCCGAAATGCCCAGAGGCACGATTGAACAATCCGCGTTGCTTCATTTGCATCAAGTTTAACATCAATTGGTTGAATAGTTCTGGAGATGTAAGCACAAATAAGCGCTTTTTTTTAACCAAAGTGCTGCCCCCTGTGGCCAAACGTACAATCCGAAATATGTCAAAATTGGTTCTTCCCCTATGGGTAATGAATCTGCCAAATGTGAATGGTTCTGTGTGGGTGATCGGACAGAGGGAGGTGCAGAGAAGTGTGACCCCACTTCGTGGACAGCTCTGGAGCAATGCAGGGTCGCTCACGGATGGAGCAACAGAGAGAGCGGCCACCTTTTCGTGGACACTTCGCAACCCCTTCTCTGTGACATACGTTGGCCCAACCGCGGCGAAAGTGCACCGACCCTTACCTGTAAAAAGGGACTTTGTCGTGCGCGTCCCGGCGTGGGAAATACGCAATGTGCAGGGTGACGTATCCTGTCCTGAACACATCAATATACTAGGTTCCACGCATACGTGCTCGTCTCACTCAAGTGCTCATCACTTCTTATATAACTATATACTTTCTGCCTCTCTTGCATTTTTTTATCATGCTGGTGCTGCTCAGCTGGGAATCGTTTTGGTTTACTCGCACCGTTACACACATCTGTCCTTCAGTAACTACTGTATGTTCCACTGGTTTAATCATAGTTCCAAAACAGCAACTTGGTGCAAGCTCAACATTTTCTTTCTATCATTTCGAATTCTGAGGCTCACATCAGTCAAAAGTTTGAATATTTTTACTGGGAAAAGCAAGACAAAACGAGGCACACTTCAATTCGCGTTTATAACTTAAAAACAAAGAACGACGTCGACGTCTGGCAACAACCGCGCTGGGCTTCACTGGGCGGCCTCGCAGCGCCTCTGCTGCCTGTAGAGGTCAAAGGCGGAGTGCATGTCGTGCGTCGACGGCTTGGCCCTGCTCTCCGCGGCCCTCTCATCCGCCGCCGGGAAAGGTTTCTGTCTCCAGAGTCCCGGGGCGACGAAGAAAGGGAGCGAGGGCGCGCCGGGCGATGTGGCGTCGCGGCCGCGGGGCGCCGGCGCCAGCGCCGGCCTGTCCTGCGGCACCTGGCTCGTGAGCCGGTCCTCGCGCACGTCCACGCTGACCAGTTTGGTGAACTGGAGCTGGGAGCGGGAGACATTCACGACTGCAGACAGAGAGGGACAGCGGGCGCGGAGTTACTGCGGCGTCGTAAGACACCGTACGACCACCATGTGTTTCTATGTAAACACGTTCACACCACTCTGTGCGTTATCAGGTCCTTCCGGTGCACTGCAAATTACTGCAATATCTAGCACCTCATCGAGAATGTTGTTGAGTCAAAGCTCACAATTTGTCTTGCCACTGAAGGGGCACCGTCATGATATGATCCCACAGTGTGGATATGCAAAGGTGTTTTCGAAAAGGCGTGTTGCACAGAGGTATGCTCCGACCCAACAATGCCCGTAAGAATAAGCAAAACTCAAGAGGCCAGTAGGCAAAGGCCTGACAAGGGCCTCCTACACATGGGTGGACACACTGTCGAGAGTTAGAAATCACTGTCGTCGGTGGTCACATTCCGCTGTTGTATTTCATGTACCTGTCAAAAAACTTCAGAGGTGCTTAATCGCATGTGTACTTGTGCGTGTCTGGCACAAGGACAACACAACAAATGGGAGAAACGAGAAACGTATCGTCTGTGAGTGTTACCATCAGTAGCCCGAGTGTTTATGAGGTTTTTGGTCCTCTCGGAACCCCGAATCGTCTCCTGGACTGCTTTCTGGCAGTCGAACTCGGCCACCTGCAAGACAATGTCGGTTCAGGACCAAAGTGAGCCGCGCCCCAGCTCAGTGAGGATTCATTTGGTCCCATTGAAAAGCCATGTTCACCTGCAACGACTGGAGCTCCTCCTTTAGAGCCAGAGTGGTGTTGAGCCCCACATTAGCAGGGCCGCCTCGGACGTCACAGAATTCTGCGTCAGGATGCCCCAGCCGCTGTCTCGATGCTCCACCCGATCCTACAGAAACACAAAAGAAAATGGTGCTTGGTCATTACACGTTATAATTTGAAAAGCATACATACATTGAAACACGGTATCGACGAAAATGTGAAAAAGTCCTGTTCCTGATTGCCTACCAGTTCATGCCTTTCCTTCGAACGTGACACAAGTTACGAAACTGAGAGGGAAGTGATAAATGTTTTCACGTTGGCCTTTAGGATTTTCAACCACGCAACACCTTTCAAACACAATCCCATCCACTCACAGTCATGCTGAAGGCCAAGCACAGCACTATTAATACACACTGCTCAACATGAGAATATAGCAGGCACAACCATTTACACACCGATGGCACAGCATAATGAGCAGAGGGGGATATTGTTTCTCCACTAGCAATTTCGACTTTGCATATGGGTCAGTTGACTGTGTTTCAAAAGCCTTTCAAACAGTTTAAAGTGTGCTTTAACTAGGGTTTTCCTGCCATTTCCCCCATTTACAGTGAAAACCTTACGGTAATGTCACATGTGCACACAGCAGGTCTGAACAGGAACATTGATGTGAGATGAAATTGGGCTGGGGCCCTCTGGAGCTCAGCTGCACCTCCACACCTTCTCTCAGCTCCCTCTGCTTTCGTGTATCATTGTAATCATCTGTGCAACTACCATTATATGACTTTTTAAAATCATCCATTGATCAAATATGTATTAAAATATGCATAAATATGTATTAAGCTGATGATGCAAGGTAAAAACATTTTGAGAGATAACGGGCACTGAGTGGGCTCCCTCTCCTTAAAAAGACCAACTTAACCACTGGTTACTTGTCATGTCTACTTAGAATATCTTCTTATTTTGAGTTACATTCTTTCCAGGCAAAACATACAACGAGTCCTGATCTCTATCAGAAAACTACAAAAGTACAAATCTTTCTCGGGATAAAACCGTTACCGTGGTTGCAGTTTGTGCTTTGCTTCTGACCTCCGAGGCGGTGCTCGGACGTACGTTTGACATCCAGCAGTTCTCCGGGAGGAATCTGATAAATCACAGCAAAAATGTGATGCGCACACACGTCAGGACTTACACCATAACATCCGGACGCAGAGGCACCAAAAGACCACGCCACCTTGGGGTTGCTTACTTACCAACTGTCCTTCGGACCGACCGCGGTAACCGCTCTCCAGTTTGTACGGCCTCCTGTGTGGGTGGTGTCTGTGGTGGCCTGGGCTACAGGTGACGGACAGGTCAAGCTCGGGACAATGGGTTAGAGGAGGGGGGAGAGAGGGGGGAACAGGTGCGCAGGGGGCCTGGGGCAAGGACGAACAACCCCTCATCCTGGCAAGAACAAGGAGACGGGCCATAAGAATGACTGTTCTTCAGTGAAAGCTGTTGGTGCTGTTATGAGCTGATGATGTCATAAGCTGACTGCAACACTCATAACGTATCTCTTTCGGTTCATTTTGTTCATTTTGTCACACTGTAAGCCCCCCCCCCCGAAAGAGGAAACTTTTCTGGGCAATAAGAGGTCCTCTCAGACAAACCTCAAACTGAGTCCGTCTTCTGGAAACACAGTGCGTATGATCTTTACTCGGTCGTTCCGTTGTGTTCCTGATCTTCTTTCTTCTTCCCGGTTTATTCTGTCTCTGTCAACATGCAGACCGTCGATTGTTGTTTGTTGTCACTATAGCCGTACGACCCGTACCCGGAAACACGATCGCTAGCCCGCATGCGCCAAATACGTCACTTCCTCCCGCAAAATTCAGTATGGCCTACGCAGATGCATAATAATAAATAGTAATCATCGACGTCCATGACAGTAATAGACATAGATATGTACAGAAAGCTAGATGTCTCGTCTTACGGAGTCGAATGTCCGCATGTGGCGGCCAACGAGTCGTATGCGCCAGGCGAGAAGAGTCCATAGGAATAAATGTTTAGTGCCGTATCCAGCTCTTATAATACATTCATGGTATCCATGATAATAGATATGTGCGCAGACACATATACGTAGACGCCGCATCGACCCTGGAGGGACGTGCCTAAAGTGCCGCCATCTTGGTACAGGGCCAGTACCAAAAAAGCGGTGCATTACAGTCTTAGGAGGGAAGAGGGACTCCACAATTTCAAAGTAGAATTATTCGCTGGATTTTGAACCGATTTCCAAACGGTTTGATTTATAAAAGACGTCACACGTATGGCTACGATACTAGGGTTTCCTAGGTTTTTAACACCCAATACTTGAGCTCCACACTCTCTGCCTCTCGCTCCAGCATAGTTATTTAAACAGTGTGAGGCAGAGGAGCTTCTGGCAAATCGAAAGACGGAAAGATGCTGGACTTCTGTTCAGTGTATGGATGCTCTAATGAGCATTGTATAGAAACCAGATCTCTTTTCACTGCTATGGTATGTACATGTCTATAACAACACTAATGATACAATAAGAATACTAGTACTTATAAAATAAATACATACAATAATATTGATCATAATAATAAACTAATAATATGATAATATGAAGAATAATGGCAATAAGAGTGATCATAATAGCGAGAACAACAATGATAATATATACCATTGTACTAGCATTCTACTGTCCATAATATGGTAATTGTATAATTGTACTAAACTGCAGTGTAAAACCTTAAGTAATGCTTTCAATAACAACCTGAACACATCTTTCATGGGTTCCTCTCATTTTATTATGTTATATTTTTGCTCTCTTTATATCTGTGTCGATAATTATCATTATTACCAAATAAATTGCCCAATTCCTCTGGGACGCAAAATTCAATATATCCATTGGAACTCAGTTTGGCTGTTTGGTAAAAAGTATTGAGTCACCAACAAAGTTAAAGAAGTTCCTTGTAAAAGCCTCCATTCAATTTATCATTTGAACAAGTTGATTTCAAGATTTTCAATCGTGTCATATGCAATTTGGAGGCGGGAACAGTTTGTTATTTGTTCCATGAATGACCTTGTGTGAATGTTGCATTTTACTTTAGGATGTTGACTGGTGCCCTACTGTTTTGAATTGGAAGGACATCATTCTTTATTTCAGTGTTCATGTACTTTTTTGTAATTTCTGTTAATTACTAGTAATGTTTTCTATTGTCCAATAGCCCTGTAGTCTTCTTTTTAATATTGCTTTGTATTGTATTGTTTTGTCTGACAAACTGATTATTTGTGATGTGATTCTTTGTATTGTTTAGTACATGTCCTCATTCGATTTGTGTATGTATGTACAAACTGTGTACAGTTGGTGTTGAAGTTCAAGGGAAAAAATTGGCTGGCATCTGTTGTCCTCCAACCGTCTTGTGTTTACACAAAAAAATCAGCAAAGAAAAGAAACATCTTAGGGATACTGAAAAATCATTACCCAGACACATTGTTTGAGTGAACAGCTTTAATTTCATAATAATCTTTGTATAATTTAATTTATATTGTGTACTCCCCCCCCCCCCGCAATTTTGCACCATAGTGCCCTCTATTAACAAACTACAACTGTATATATGAATATAATACAAGGGGAAAAAGCTTGAGTTTTCCTACACCCTACTGAGGGTGAACGGTCTGTGTCCTATGCATGCTGGAACTGGGCACCAGTAGTTTACCAGCAGTCTAACAATATGCATGAGTGTGGTGGATGTAGACAGCACATTTACATGATACTTGAAGAAAAGAATTATGATCTCAATCTGTCCATGACTGGAGAAAAGAAGAGTCTGGTTATTGTCAGAATAAAATACATTGTGTGTGCTCTGAAAGAGATGTAAAATGTTCCGTAATCTACAAGTACAGTTACCATGACATCCTTCGGTTGGTCCATCTATCCATAAACACACTCATCCAGCTGCCCTTGATGAAGGTATACTTATTAAAAACTTAACAAAACCCATGTTGGAAATAAATCAAATCCCTGTTAAACACCCACAGTTAGCTCACATACATTTGGTATTTAAAAAAAAGAAGAAAAAAAAGATCTATCAATTTCCTTCCACCCTTTTCATACGCTAATGAAGCCAAAGATGTAACTAGATTTGTTAAACACCTGCCGTTTTGGGTGGTAGGAACTCAATAGAATTGACATGACGGTTTAGAAAGGGCACATGTGATCTGGGTTATCTGACATAGATGCTATTAGGTTGCTCTCTATCAAAATTCAATTCAGTTAATGGGGATGCAACATGAACCCCTTGAAGTGTAAAAGTTCAGGGGCAGCCGTGGTCTAGTGCTTCAGGAGCTGCTTTGATAACCCAAAGGTCTTGAGTTGGAGAGCCCTCACAGCTGTGGTGCCCTTGAACAAGGCACCTTACTCTTATTGCTCCCCCGGCAGCTGCAGCACCCAAATCTCCCAAGGGGAATCTCCACAAGGGATGGATCATCCAAGGGTTAATAGGATGAAGAAGTATCATATTATTATTATTATAATTAGGGATGCTTAAAATGAAAGACAACAAGGCTCATGTTAAAGACAGTGTAATAAGACACAATGGAAACAGCAAAACAATGTAAAACAGTTATGGGGGGGAGTTACAATGGCTTTGAATGATCAAATGAAACAAATTTATTGCATAAACAACTTTGAAATGTTCTTTTTGCACTACTTGCATTTTCCCATGCTTACCTTTAGTTCAGTGGCATGACATTAAATCAAGTTCACTGTGGAGTAGTACAGCAGAATGGGGGTAAAAAAAAAGGACACACACACACACACACACACCTGAGTGAACAAATGTGTAGGATGTGTGTTAGAGAGCGTAACTTCCTGTCTCTGATTTACTCCTAAGACCAACATAAAAATCTAAACGGAACCATATTGTAAAATCTGGACAAATAAATAGACATTTCTCCACATTAGCAGCAACCAAGCAAATTCGTATCCGAATTACACCGGTGAAACACTTAGAAACTATGTAGAACGGCTTTGTTGGCATCTGTAATCTTTGCTGGAGTAAATACTAGATAACGTCCCAGAACACCTTCGCGTTTCTGTGCCGATATCACCGGTACAACTGCCGCACAAAGAAAATCAGACATTATTCTGAGAGGAGCCCATTCCAAAAGCTCCAGTTGTTGCCCAACATACCACGGTGTGTCTACATTGTCCCAAAGTTCCCAGTTCCCATCTTTATTCTCTCATCCTCTTAGTGCACCTAGAATCACAGTCCAATTAAAACTGAAGTTGTTCTTTAGTCTCCATTTTAAAACCAGGGATGCGTGATGTTCCTATTCCCTATTAAAAATGGCAATGACAATGCGGGGCAGAGCAGCAGAGCAGGCATCCCATGTACGGAGACCACGGTCCTCACTGCAGCCACCCTGGTTCGAATCTGGCTGGCAGCCCTGTGCTGCATGTCACTCCCCCTTTCCTGCCACCGCAGCTGTCCTATCAATAAAGGCCTTAAAAAGCCCCATCCACCCCCCCCACCCCCCCCAATGACAGTATTGATAATCTTCCAAAGGCCTACCGACAGCATACAGTAGAACAAACACATTCTAAAAGAAATTGATATATTAGCATAGTATATATAATATACAAACAGTACACATAGTCTCTGTGACATATATGGTCTTTGTGAAAGCCTTGACTGGTGTTTCTTTGTGATTTTTCTGCAGCAGGTCCTTGCACTGCCGTCCAGGTTTAAAGCAGGTCTCGGTCTGCTCGGCTTTGGCGAGACCAGGTAAGCACGGACTTCAACACTAATTACGGGGCAATGAAGTATACTGCGCGCTCGACAGTGTACCAAATGAGCAAAGAATGACGTGTGACTGTGGGCCAATGCGAAAACCAGCAAGTCCACTTCGAATGACACTGCAAAGCAACAATCTCGTTAAGTTGGTGTACACGCAGGGCTGTAGCCGAAAACCTGGACCTTGTCCACGTGGGGATGGACGTGTGCTGAGACTTCAATCGTGTTCTTGAGTGCAAGAGACCAGACGGAGGTTGAACCTGAGTCCCGTGTCAAGCACGGGGTGCGAAACGCCACACGTAAAAGACGGAGCACATCTTGCCGTGTGCAGGGGATGGCTGATGAGATGGGGAAACTGTGTTCCTAGAAAATTAATAAATAAATATCAAGACATCTGCAGGTGGACGTAAGAATGTTACTGCTGCCGTGACCGCCGCTGCCACTCACCACGTGGTGTCACATGGTTCTGCTGTACTGTATGCCGCTCTTGGAGGCGATGTTGGACCAGGGTAACAGGGAGCGTAGTAGGGACTGGGCCTGCCGGTACAGCCTTTGGGGGATGGAGCAGGGACAAAGGCTGGCCAGGGTGGAACCAATGTGCTGAATATAGTCAGTGGGGAAGGGGGTTAGGGAAAATGGCAACAACACCGCAGTGCTTGAAAACCCACACGTCTGCGCTTGGCATCTCTTTTAACCGAGGTTCCGGTTGCTGAAGTAAGTACAGAGGTCGAGTACAAAGATCAAATACGCCAGTAAATAAAGGGCACGTGAATGCAAAGCAGAGGTTTGGTGGTTTCCAGGGAAACGGCAGTATACACGATAGGGATTCATATTTTTCTGTAAAAAGGATCATTTCAATCCTGGTAAACAAAGCCAACTTTCCCAAGAAATCAATGTTTTTTAAAAAGGCAGAATTAACTAAGCCTTGGCCATTTCGAGTAACATTAACTGTAATTGTGAGATATAATGCAAATATTATGCATAAGCAGGTTCCAGACCAGACCTATTTTGTGTAATTTCAAGGCACCGTACATGGAAAAAAAAGGGAGAACACCAAAAAGTTAACGTTTGACCTCTGGACAGTTCGGTTCCAGGAACCTCTAACAGATGGGCCCCCTGAATTACACCCCAGGCCAGGGCGGGAGGGCATGAACGAATTAGCTTCTTCCTGGCTTGGAAAACCGAAAGCCTGGAAACCAACAGCTTGCATGGGCTGTGCCAGTGCAGCTGCGGCTTCCAGAGTCAGTCTCTGGGCTGGTCTGGGTGCTCCATTGTCTTCCTTGTCCTCTGAGGAGGTCGGAGATGGTGTCCTTGTCCTCACCACAGTATAGCGCTAGGCCACAGCCAAGTCAACATGAGAGCACCAGCTAGTGCTCAAAAAAGACATGGCTCAGAGCTGAGGAACTGGCTTCGCAGCTAATGCATAGACCACGCAATGTTAGCTGGTGTGTTACCTTAGCTTAAAGTTAGCTTAGCAGCTAAAATCAAGGGCTGTTGGTGGTAACTCATCTCACCACGAGGTAGCTCGCTGAAATGCCAGCTACCCAAGAGATTAGCTTGGAAGCCCATGCTCAGCACCCCGCTGAGGAGGTTTCACAACGTTCCGTTTGAGTGCTCTCAGAGAGGCACTGTCGTACAAAAGCCGCTGCCAGCGTATGGCAGCGGAAGCCGAGGAGAGGATCCACAAAGAGATGTTGAGCTACCACGCGGCTCGCCCTGCTTCGACCATTCTTCCCAGCTCTGTAATGCTCTTGGCCACCACAAGGGGGGGGGGGGCGTACCAATCTATACACAGGCCTGTCCTGCCCCCGGAGTACACGAAGGAGAATGAGATAGCCATATTCCCACACCAAACACAGAATTTGAAAAGGGCTTGTAACACAGCAATCAGCCCCATAGCTTCTATGGCAACATCAGAGGAGTACACAGGTTCACACTCCATTCAGGATCATCTGTGTGTACCGTATTGCTTCCACAAAAGGATATAATATTGTCCAGGGAGGGTGACCCCCATTGATGTAGAGCACGTACGTGAATCCATCTTTGAGGACCCCTCGTATGGAGTAGTAGTAGGGAAGGTAGTGGTGCTGCCTGAAGTCCCTGTTCTCGTAGAAGTGGATGGCAGTGTTGTTGGTTGTGAGGACGTGCAGGTAGATTGCTTTACAGTGGTCGTGGGCCGTCGTGGAGATGTGCTCCTTTAAACTGTCCAGCAGCAGGGAGCCTGGACGACGGAGACAAGTAAATCCAGAGCTTGGTCAATGCTCCAGCTTGACATGTAGAAACTTGACCCCCCAAGTGGATCACATGCAAGAAAATCAATGTTGTTGCTACACAAATACTGTTTTTTTTTTCATTTTTTAATGAGATCAAAACTGGATTAATTAGAGGTGTGCTGGTCATTTAGGCATCATTACCACAGGTAAATTCATAAAAAAAGGTAATTAAACCATATACATTTTAACGTGCTTTTTACGACATGCTCTGCAGATCATCAACAGTTTTGTGCATAAAAGACATGCGATTTTGGAAGGTAAGCTTCATAAACAGTATGGACTGTTATTTTCTATTTACTGTTCCATCCATCCATCCATCCATCAATTACATCATCCGCTTTATACCCACATGTTACAGGGATCTGATGGTGCCTATCTCCAGCTCGTATATGGCAAAGGCAGGAAATACACCCATTCACTGTCAATCACTGTCTCACTCACACTGAAGGACAGTTTAGAGTCCGTCTGCAAGGTGACAAAGGTGTATGTGTGTGTGTGTGTGTGTGTGTGTGTGTGTGTGACCGCTACGAGGAAAGGGCTGCCGTACCAATGCCATGTTTCCTGAACTCTTTGACGACTCCCAGGCTGAGAATGTAGGCTAACTGTGTGTCCACAGGGAAACTGGAGGCCAAGATGTCTCCATCCTGATACATGCAGGAACAAACAGATGACAAAGGGGTGAGAACAATTCGAAGGGAACAATAGAAAATCTGTACCCCATCAGAAAAACCGATGTAGGAACTTGGGTCGGGTTGAAACTGTTCTTTTGCATTGGGTCGGTGATGAGGTTCCCTCTGGCTGTGACTGGAGCAAAACTAATCAGATCAGTCCTACCGAACGTGACACCCATCTTTAGAGTACATCGGACCAGACCTCTCCACCCTGTTAAAAGGACTGCCGGGCACTTGAACGACATTCACACACTGCGAGACTGATCGACCACCTCCCGTACTATGCCATATGTTCAGTAAGAGCTGCTGTATGTGTTTTGCTCTTTGTGGGCAGTTTATTTTGTTGAACAGAAAACAAAAACTGCAATAAAAATGATAGGAAAACATAATATAAAATGTATCACACTGGCACAAAGGGGCCAGAACAATGAGCGGAACCCAGCTGTGCTTAATATCAATTATCTCTTCATTTACAGGAGGCAATTATATGGTTTTGATAAGTCCAATCGGCCCTGCTCACTGTGTGCCGATTGGACACTAGAGCCTTATTTCCTGTTCTCATGTCCTACAGACAACTAGTCCATCTAGCCTGTGGACAACTATCCAGGGACTTTCACACAAATGGCAGCCGGGCGAGAGCAAATGAACTGAACTAGGCTAAGGATGCACTCAAAGACATTATAGCCACAGCAGTGCTTCATAGTTAAAATAAGGGACAGCATCAAACCTCTTTGTGAACTTTGGTCCGGCCTTTAATCTCGGCCACTATCATTCCTACTATGCCACCCCTGAAGGTGGCAGCAAGGGAGAAGAACTTCTTGTTGGAGGTAATGTCCTGATACCATGAGTCTGGGTACCTGAAAGGCCAAGATCACAGAGACAAGCTGAAATTCACCAACAACACTTCATTCCACTGTCCTCGATGTTTAGTAGAGCATTACTCATTTCACAGGTCAAATATGGTTGTACTCTCTTTATATACTTGTGTGGTAAATGCTTATTGCAAATCTTATTGCAACCTAGTAGAGGGCCATGGTATCAGGCTGAAATCCCTGAAAGGCACCTCACCTCAGTTGTACCCCAGCAGTTACGCCACCTGAATTACCAGGGGGGGGAACCATCCCAAGGGGTCAATAATGTATCACTTCTATTCCATACCACATTTCTTCCACCAATAATGAAGTGTACGTGCTAAGTGTTTTGAAAATACAAAAATACAAATGTCACTGGCAAATCAGCAATAGGATCTAGGAGGGTCAGCCAACCTCTGACCCTCTGGCACAGTGAGTTTCTTACTCGATTGGGAACCAGTCACCACAGAGCAGCTTGACATTCTCTATGTCATCATGGCAGAGGAAGCGGAGCTGGACTTCACTGAGAGCTGTGGGAGGCACCACGTCACTCATTCACACCTGCAGGGTCAAACAGGGCGTAGGCACGTTCAAAAGACACCAAGGGCAAGAATAGATCGATCATGATCAATTGATTAGTTCAATGTGAAGACATTTGATGGCCTTAACATTGCAAATAGAGACGATTTAAAACCAATATCACTCTGAGAGGTGTGGCATTTTTCAAGGAAACACTATAGTGTAATATGGTTTTAATACAAACTCTAGGTCACACTGTTTACGTTGATGGGATGATTCCCTGGGACATTTTAAGTGCTTGGAAGTGTGTACGTCTCTAGACTATTGAATGTAGTTGCACAGTGCCAGTTAATAGATTTGCCTTGCTGGAGCAGGGATGTCGCACCTATTCCACAAAGGGCTGGATCGTTGCAGGTGTTTTGTTCCCAACAAGCAGCAACGCGCCGGACTTGACCCTTTCAAATAATTGATCTCAGTCTCCAGTCAGTTGACTGGTCGAACTGTACGCTCTCGAGTGGCTGGAACAAAAACTTGCACCCAAACGGCTCTTTGTGGAACGGGTTTGACACCCTCTTTCCTTTTACATACAGTCTATGGTAATTGAGTTTATCAGAGTTCCCCAAATAAAAGGTAGATGCAATGCCACATATTCCTATACCTGGCTTACGTGAAGAGGATATGATAACAATAGGTAGCCCCTTTCCCTAGGTGGAATGGAAGACATGTCAGTTTAATTCTAACTCGGAACAATACAGAATGGTAATGGGGGGGGATCAAACAATAACAATCGTAATATTTCATTTAGAACAGTGCCGGAGCGGTTTATCTTCGGTTATGATCTGTGTGCCATAACCATATTTTGAAAAATGCATCTATGCATTTATGCTAACAAACGACAACAAGCCATGTCACAACTGCCCTCTGCATTAGCCATTTCGAAACTAGAACTCGAATCGTTCATTTTCCCGTTTGACGGTTGAAATATGGCCAAAACCCGCAACTGTAAACGTGAGACCGACAACGCCTCCCGCTTCTCAAGTACCGCTTAAACGACACAAAAATACAAACACAATAATGAGACACTAAAGGGAGAAGTTTGTTCCTCGCTATATTCCTGACTAGCACACCGGCTAACCGCAGCTAGCACTCAGCCACGCAACACTCACCTCGTTTCAGCACTTCGACCGGGGGAAAGAACGAGAATGTTATTCCTTGGGTATCCGTTGAACCAGTCACTACTCCGGACACAGCATGACAAAACACCAATCTATTCACCACCCGCGAAACTGTTTCATTACTGTGCGAGTAGTGCAAAGGCTGCTAAGCTAACTGGGATCTCCTTGCTGGGTAACAACTGGATCTTGACTTCCTGTTTGTGACAGCTACGCGATGAGGTCACAAACCATGTGACCAGTCAACCGGCATAAGACTCGGTTTCAATTTTCGCCTTACATACATAGGTACCCTTCAAATTGTAGAGCTTCAACAAACATTGTAATGTAGCTAGTCACCACTGCTGGTTGATGGCGAGTCCCTGACGTGTGCGCCCCAAAAATAATAAACACAATTGCGATGCAATTTTAGGCAAAACGAATGTTCCAAAAGCTGTAGCACATATAGTTGATTTGTTGCGAATTTTCAAAGATCTGAAATACAGGGTCTTGCTGTAGTGCCACCATCAGAGGCCCACTTGAGGAAGAGAGTTTAGTGAAAACTCAGCCTGAAATGAGGGACCTCCGGGTTTTCCCATTTCAGAAAGAGAGGTTACTTAAACGCAACCTGGTCGGGAACAGGTTTTTTTTTTTTTCAAGAAACCTTGACTTTATTGCCGTCTCCTCCCCTTAAGCCACACGCACTTTAATTCATTCATCAGTCTGTGAAAGTTTCAGCTGAGGTTTATAGTCTGGTTCATCATAAAAATCTAATTTTGACCAGGGATTGTCCATGTCTTGATGATCCAGTGGTCGAAGAGGCAATATTACCTCACAGGGTGAAGTAATATAAGTCAGGCATAGATTAGATAGATAGATAGATAGATAGATAGATAGATAGATAGATAGATAGATAGATAGATAGATAGATAGATAGATAGATAGATAGATAGATAGATAGATAGATAGATAGATAGATAGATAGATAGATAGATAGATAGATAGATAGATAGATAGATAGATAGATAGATAGATAGATAGATAGATAGATAGACTTTATTAATTAATGGGAAATTACAGTGTATCAGCAGCATTACACAGAGACAACAGAGCAATTATTAATAATAAATAAACTGTAATCCACAAATTTGCAATATAGAAAAAAATTCAGTCTGTTGTTGATCACCACCCTAGATATTTCTAGTCCTCCACCTCCTCCACCACCTTCCCCGATCCGTATTGGCTGTGAAGACATCATCTTCCTCCTGAAGATGACCACCATCTCTCTGGCCTTGCCAACATTCAGCCTCAGGTGGTTCTGTTCGGACCACCCTATAAAGTTGTCCACCAGTGTCCCGTGTCCTGTATTCACCCTCCTCTCCCTCGCTTATACAGCCAACAATAGCTGAGTCGTCAGAGAACTTCTGTAAGCAACATGACTCAGAATTGAACTGGAAGTCTGTGGTGTGTAAGGTGAAGACGGAAGGAGAAAGTACAGTTCCCTGAGGAGCTCATGTATCACTGACCACAGACAGACAGGACACTGCCAAACCGGACAAACTGCGGCCTGCCTGTCAGATAGTCAGTAATCCAGGAGACCCTTGTTGCGAGACACCCTTGCCCCATAACTTTTCACCCAATAGCAGAGGCTGAGTGGAGTTGAAGGCACTGGAGAAATCAATGAGTGTGATCCTCACAGTGCCCCCTCCGCCATCCAGATGCATAAGGGCTCACTGCAGCAGGTAATGTCATCATCAACACCTAAATGGGGCTGGTAGGCAAATTGCAGGGAATCCAGAAATGCCCTCACCTGTGGCCTCAGATGGGCTAAGACCAGCCTCTCCAGGACCTTCATCACATGGAATGCGAGGGCAACTGGTCTGGAGTCTGCTGGATCAGATGGTCTCGACTTCTTGAGTATAGGAACCAAGCAGGACTATCCACAGCATCAGGACTTTCTTCTAACTCAGACTCAGGTATTACAGATATCCTAGTACAAGTACACGGTAGCACACTGTCTGGGCTGTAATGGTTGTGTCCTCACAGAATCTGATGTAATGTGTGATCGGTCATCTTGTTGATGTCCTCCCCATGAGGCTCACAGAGTACTTCACAGTCCGTTGACTCAAAGCAGTCCTGCAGCGCCTCAGTGGACTCCTCTGTCCACTTCCTCATTGTCCTGGTGTGCTCAGGCCGTTTCCTCGCGAGAGGTGAGTTAGTACACGAGTGGAGAGATCAAGTTTTTTTTGAGTGCTACCATTTTACCCCACAGTCCATTAGACACATCCATAATCTCATCTGTCATCATAACACCAGCACCACCCTCTATGGATGTGCAGCTTCATCTGAGCAGATTCTGCTCGGTCAACCTGGTCAATGGAGTCACAACACTGGAGACGTAACATAACATTTACTCACTTGGCAGACGCTTTTATCCAAAGCAACTTACAGTTGATGGACGGCATAAGTGCTTACAATGCAACAAGAGGCAATAGTTTAGGTAGGTAGGACAGATAAGATAAAGGTTTATTAGCAAGATAGGACAGCATTCTTGTTTGTGTTTCATATTAGAGGACTTAGAGCAGTGTTAAGGAAAGGAGGTGTTCTTGGAGGAGAGTCTTCAGTTCCTACCAAAGTCATGATAATACCCAGCCATCCTCAAGGAATGGCGGACTCTTCTGAGCAAGGAAGAGAAGTCCTTGAAACAACGTTCCTGAGTGTAGTTGTGAGGTCTGTGTCGTCTTCGGTTGAAAGTTTTTTTTTTACCTGAGGTTGTGGGAGATGAATCCAAAGTAATCAGCCAATGTCACTACTTTGCACATATTGCTTGCTCTCTCGTGTGAAGTGACTTGAGGTAACATGTGTTATGAGTTGGCACGTTAAATAAATAAAAGCTCAGGTTGAAGTTTTATCTCATAAATACTTGTACATGCACAATAACTCACACAATTACGTGAAACGCTTGTTATGAGCGGGTACTTCAAATAAAAGAAACTGGACATGGAAGCTGCACATAGGGCTTCACAGCTGACGGTTATTTGAGGGCAAGATTTTGTGTATTTGCTTGTTTTCTGTGTATTTTCCTCTTCATTTCATGGCAGGATTCTTGGCCACAGGTCAGTCTCAGGAACTGATGCACTGATGCAATTTTGTCTTCAAACTATGACTTTTGAGGCCACTGTCGCAAGTTAAATGGACAATGCGTATCATTTTTTGGTTTTTACTTCCAAAAATTGACAAAAAGTGTCGCGGATATTATGGTTTTGGCCCAACCGCCACCACACAAAATACTTGTTAACCTGAACATCATTTGGATTTGAATCTTGATATTTGGCAGACAGACTCATCACTTGTAGGGGAAAAACTGATTTGCTTTTCACGCATTTCGGATTGTGCATTTGGCCACGAGGGGGCAGCACTTTGTTTGAAAAATTACATTTGTGCTTATATCTCTAGAATTATTAGGCCAATTGATGTCAAACTTGATGCGAATGAAGCAACACAGATTGTTCAATCGTGCCTTGGGGCGTTCGGGGATATATCCATTGCATTCGGTGCCGAATGCATAACTACTTTTTTCTGTAGCTGGGTTTCTGCAGAATGATGTCGATATCGGGAGAATAAATGGCAACTTAAACAGAAGCTTCCAGGGTATTGAGCTTTCAAGTAAGAAGGGGGGAAAAGTCCCTGCAGGAATGACCTCATAGGGTGGAAATCAGTGTACTGGTCAGACTACTACCTAATCTCAGATTCTGAAATTTACCAAGGTTACCTGAAAGCCCCTCGGATTCCATGCGGTACCTGAACGCCTCGGATAAATCGCTCAGTTGGGTCCCTAATAAAAAATCATTTACATTTGCGGGGATATTACTTTACAGCCCAGCCGATACGTACGTACGCGAGGGCGACCTGGTAGCGTTTCACATTGCCCTGTGTTCCTCCGTTACCTTCCCTCCTCTGTGGATGCGGAAGCATCCATGATTTCAATGCGCCCGTTGTCACACGTCTCCCTCGTGGATATACGATACACCCGAGGTCTGTGGCAAGAGCCGTGGCAATGCAGTCACAAGAAACACACAGGCAAACAGCAGTGTCTCAATCGCTTTTTAGGAGCATTCACGTCACCAAGTGCCAGTGGACGACATTGATCGAATACACGTCTTGCAAACCACAGGACGGACAACAGAGAAGCAAAGTCGCGAAGCTCCAAGCCTGTCCACACAGACATAGCTTCCTTCATAATAAGCCCGAATACCCGTTTGCCTCTCCATACATACTGTGGCTGTAACTTTTGAATTAAAATTGAATTAAATTGTAAAATAGTAATGCTGATTTTTCATCAATTTGATTCTTGTTGTTACTAATTGTTATCGCTATTAATTGCTAACTGATTTATTTCGTCTAGTGATGGGCAGGCCTCAGGCTTTCCAGCACGGCAGGATGTAGTGATGTGTTGAAACCTGCTGCGAACGCGTAGTCTTTATAAGAAAGGCCTGCGTAAAATATTAACCGCAATTGACAGATGTGTGTCCTCGTCTCCCTTGCCACTTCTTGAGGCTGAAACGGAGCCAGGCCAGGCCGTCCTTCTGTGACAGCATCAACATGGAGAGCTCCGCCTCTCTCAGCTCCCGGATGTATCAAGTTTAGCTCATTTTTCGGCCGTCAACGGCTGTATGCACTCATTTTTGAGTGTGGGTCGGAGCCAATTCTTTAGTTGCTTAATGAAGAAAGAATGAAAAACAAGGGGGCCACTTTGACTGTGATGAAGATAAGGGCTGACATTTGTGAGAGAAAGACCGACAATTACGCTTTCAGACAATTCTTCAAACAGGAGATCGATCCACTGATAACAACAAAAGCACGTGGTTATGACATTTCTAACCAAAGTACAGTTCGAAAGTTTTATGCAGTTTAGCTAATGGGGAAGATACAAAAGTGGTGCCGATGTGGACTGCTGAAGCGCACCCGGGGGCTGTTATAAATAAAAAATGCAACAGCAGAAGCCAAGGCACTTGAGATGCTTAAGTTGCCCGAGTTTGCCGAGCGACAACTGCACAGTCACATGGAAATGGAGATTTTAAGGCGGGGTTGCGTGGTGTCATTTGTACATAAGGGTGAATTAGATAGACCTGCGGGTTCCTAAATCAGACTGTAAACTAGCATTAGCAGCTCATTCGTTTAGGAGCCTGCTCTTTGATGGGGTAGAACCGAACCTGTCCTGTCTGATGTTTTTTGGCAAGCAAAAAAAACAAACCAAACTATATTTAAACATAGCTAACGATAGTCACCCAAACCCAAGTCCAAGCCAAGCCGGGTCAGTGATAGTGTCTCTACACTTCCCGTTTCAGGTGAGAAATTTCACTGCTTCTAAACATGAGGTGCAAAGAGGCGTAGTTGACTTTGACCGCACTGAAGAAATGCACTGATTTTCTATTCTCAGTGGATCTGTGTATGTATGAGTGTGTGTGTGTGTGTGTGTGTGTGTGTGTGCGTGTATGTATAGAGCGTCTTTTCCGATCTCCTCTAGCGGCTTCTCTTTTTGAGCATCTCCAGATAAACACCCAGGGACCTCTGAATGGAGTCTTTGGTGATGAAGCTCACAAAGTTCTGGATATCCGCCTCTCTGTTGGACATCAGCTTGTCAATGGTCGGCTTCCTCATCATGGACTTGGTGAGCTGTCTGGCATGATCTGTTAAACAGAACGGAACGGAACTTTATTGATCCCGAAGGAAACGAAGGAAAAAAGAAATTGCCTGCGAGAAGACGCCTTTGCATCGAATGATTCAGTGGAGAAGGGTGCGCTAACTTTGAGACCGCAGTGAAGTGAGTGCAAGGCAAAACGCACGAAAAACGAGTGAAAGGTCAAGAGAAGGCTAGATGAGTGGTCAGGATGCTCCTAGATGCCCCTTACCGAGGTGTTTTGAGTATTCCTGTAGCAAACCTGTAACCTGCACTTCCAGGACTAATGAGTCACTTCTGAGTCCCTATCTACATCTCCACTCATTAGAATGTGAATCTAATTGGGTTAGGGTTAGCGGGGTTTTTGCAGAGCAGCGCAGATCGTACGAGAAAAGCAGTTTAGCATGGTTTAAGAGCTGGATTAAACTATAGATGACTGTTCTAGCAAGAATGATTGGAATTCTGAAATCTTATTTTCACATAGAAATAAACATGGACACAGACAAACATCTGTCTGAGCCTTTGCTGGCTTTCAAATTGCAAAATTACAATCCGACATTTGATTGACTGACTACGATGATTTATTCCTGCCAAACCTCTCTCAGGATCTCCGGAGGTATTTCGATCACAACAGGGGACTGCTGTAGGTGCGACATACCTGGGATGGCCAGCCACCTGCTCATGTTTTGTGCGGCCGCGGCGAGGACCTCCTCCTCAGGCACCACCTGGTCAACCAGTCCGACGTTCAGGGCCTCCGAGGGCTTGTAGAGCAGCCCCAACTGCAGGGCCACTTCCGTGGTCCGGTGGCCCACTGTGTTCACCATAGTGTCCTTGAACCTGCCCACGGGAACAGCACAGCTCACTACGGTCGATCAGGTCCAAAAAAGAGAACCACAACTGGACTTGCCAGATTCCTTACCAAAATGGCGCTACGATGCCAAGCAGCGTCTCGTTAAGGCCGATGGTGTAACGAGGGTTATCCGCCATTACCCTGTAGTCGCATGCGATTGACATCAGACAACCGCCGGCGGGACTGTGACCCTGCAGGGACAGTTGGCGAGGCGGGTTAAGCAGTAATCCAAGGAGCGGTTGGGGTTTCTCTCATTCATCCCGTGTGTTCATACGTACATTGATGGCAGCTATGGTGACCATGTTGGAGCTGTAGAGCTTCAGCCACATCTCCTGGACAGCTTTCCAGAACTCCCCACAGCGCTCTGGACTCCTCCCATACATCTCCATGATGTCCAGCCCGGCTGAAAACACCTTAGGCTGGCTCTGATCGAGGGCAACACACACACAAACACAAAAGTCGAAAAGGGACAATGTTTAATATTACTATAGTTTTTCATTTCCCAACATAGCATTGCCGAGGATGCTGGGGACACGTCCCTGCCACTTTTTGCCATTGACAATTTTGTCCCCGCCACTCTTTGGACACAGGCGTCAAATACTATCTGAGACCCTGGGAGATCCTTCTCCACATCCTTTTCAAATCTTTAATATGCACAAACCAATTTAGTTAATGAAGAAATAACTACGCCATCACTTGGGCACAAGTGCAAGTACTTGTCCCCGAGTGGCGGCAGTGGATGGCAGTGACTTGCAAGGATGCAAGCACAATGGGAAATATGACATCCGCTACTTACATCTGATACTTATCTGATACCATTCTCTCTACCAATGCGTGTTTGAAACAGGGGGGGGGCTACGGTGCACTCTTAACTGGAATGCAATACATGTTTTCACCGTTACCTGGGGGTCATTCCTACACGATGTCCCTTTAAGAGTTTGATAGTCAAATTGCTTTCTACGTCTTCCACCCCTTTGAACATCCCACTGATTTAGCACACAAGGAACTGGACAGCTAAAATCTCCCGCACAAAGGCTCCGACGCATTTAATGATGAGATTGTACTGCACCGAACTGATGATGAGACCTCGGCAGCTCTTGTCCATCTCCAGCTTCTCTACGGCAATGCAGAACTCTGTCAGGAAATCCAGACTGAGGCTGTTGACCGGGGGGCTCTGCATACGCATCAGTGCCACGCCTACAGAGAGAGAGAGAGATGATGATGATTTACTTTCTACCTGCTTTCCGATTGGTCTAAAAGGAAATCAAATGTCTGACGAGGCTGGCTCAATCACCAACAAGGATCCATTGAATCGTTCAGAAATTGCAAAACAGCGCATCTTCATTTCAACATCGCCGGGTTTAACACTGCAGGATTTTGGTACGCAGCAATACCGTTTGACAGTAAGAGTTAAGGAGGTACCGGTGCTTTGATCAAATTCCACTTTGATCTTAGGCGAGGTGGTGTAGCTTCTCTGCTGAGCAACATCGACAGGAGAAACGCACACTCTGCCATGTTTGCCGAGGGAGGACCACTGAGAGAGAAGACCTGGGGAGGCGTACCAATACAAAGACCATAGAGAATCAGACACGCATACAAACATAAACATACATCACAAACATGCACACACAAACACGCAACACGGTGTTCAGACCATAGACTGTGTAGAAAAGATGGACGTAGTCTTCTGTCATGGAATGGTGAAAATATTTCGTAAAGTATTAAAAAAAAGTGTCTCCACGAGAGCAGAAACTTTTTGGGTGCGAGCACACGAGTGCTATTTATTTGTTTTACCTATTTTATTTAATTTCATTCCTAGCTTGTAATAGCAAAACTTGGATTTTGTATTTTTTGGCGCACTTTATCGCCGTCTTCCCGTTTTGCCTTTGACTTGCCCTAATAAAACGATTACACGATTCATGCACATTTCAATTTCACGATTTTTTGTTCAAATGCAATCCGCTATAACTTTATGGAGTCAGTGACAGTTCTGACAACGAGGAGAACAATAATTTACCTCAGATATCTTGCAAGAGTACTGGCATTTTGGACTTATAGAACACTGAATAATAACAGATGGATTATTGATCCCTGAAGAGGGTTCCCCCCCTGGGGTAGGGGTGCCTTCCTCAGGGGGTGGGGGGGGGGTCAAATCCTGGACCTTGGCTTACAAGTCAACATCCTTGACTATTAGGTCTCGTCATTGTGAATTATTCTTGAAGTATTCATGATCCTCGATATGAAGCGATCCATCGCTTGATCTATCGCTTGAAGTTTTGCGCCGTGTAAAATGCGGTTCGTGCTTCCCCCGCAGCCTGGCAGTACTCCGTGACCTTTGTTCCAGTTTAGAGCACAGCTAACGAGGCTACAGAGGCTAACACAAACAGACACCCGCGACTGGGTGGTACTTTGTGCATTTGCGAAACTCGGTTTTGGAACTCGAGAGTGCAGGCGTACCTGGTCGGACACACTTTGTCCTCAGTGCAGCTCTTAGTGCCATGTCGATTGACGATCCAGCCGAGCGTCTTTCCAACCCGGTTTAGATTGATCCCCACTTCCGTAGTACGGAAGCCTTGTCAGCTGCGTTCACGTAGAAACTGGAAAATATCAGTTCTATCGAAATAAGATCCTCCAATGCTTTCGATCAATTATGTCGTTAGGCTGCACTTAATTGGTCTCTCTTAATATTAATTGCGGAGAAATGCTGCTTTAGCCTCTCTTAAAAAACACTATACTGAAGAACTCCACCTTGGTGGCAAGATATTTCTATGTTATGATCGCTTTTGAGAGGCAATTAAAAGCGGGTATTTAAAGTGGTGAAATGATTAGTCATTATCTACAGACGTTGTCACAGTGCAGAATTTGGACAAATAAAATTGAACTGTAATGATCACTGTAATCATAATGTCCTTGTTAACCAAAAACTACAAATCACAGTCAGCTCAAGGCACTTTGGTAATGTACTGTGGTCAAATGAGCCGCCCCTCTTCTTCATTGAATCAAGCTAGCCTTATCAAAATTCCAATGTGCCAAATGTGCCCAGTCATGAAACTTATGGTAAATACACTGAATCCGCGGAGGAAGAGCATGGAGAAAGGAGATTTATAAGACCTGGAAAGAGTCAGTGCATGTTTATACCAACAGAGCTAACTAACCAGTTTTAAAAACAGAACACTGGTAATACAAAGGCGAATGATCAAACTGGTTTCGGCACTATTATGGCACTCTTATTTTGACAGGAGTATTAGGAAGTGCATGTGGCGTTCCGAGTGAATTAGTTAGTGCTCCTTATTCTTCTGCATGTTTGTTCTTCTTAATCATCATCTTCCTATTATAGCAAAATTTCGGTCGGTCATATCTCGAAATGTTTGATTGCACACACTTTGATTTGTGACTCTCCTGGACGAGTTCATGTATAACAATCCAAATTTTGACCAAGATCCTCAAAAAAATTACACTTGTTGGCCCTGCAGCGTCAAACATACTCCAAAAGAGCAGAGTATTCTCATGAGAAATTAATGGGAAAAATGAGCAAACTCAAAAAATCACCCTCAAACAAACATTCGCTGTAAAGCCATACGTTGATGTAGAATCTTCATTTCAACTTCAAAATGCAGGAAAACCTGTCCTCTCTGGCTGACCCAACAGCATGTTGATACCTTGTATCGTCTTTCATCTATGCACCATAGATATATATAGAAGGCTAGATGTCTGAGTGAAGAACGTCCGCACAGGTCGTTCTGGGGTTCATTCATTTCTTTAAGCTTCTTTAATCTTATTAATCATGGAATTATTTGCAAATCGACCACTATATTACACGCTGGCACGTGAGACTTTAGCTGTTAAAGCCGGTGTGAGTTATGAAAAACATTTTTGAATGAGTATTTTATGACTGAAAATGGCATTTTTTGACTAGATGTGTACTGGTATCAGATCTCTGTTGTATCAGATCTCCATGGCATTGCAAGAAAAGTCACTTTTGCATTGGCCTCCTTTTTCATACCGGAGGCCTGTGGTCAACTGTTACGTACAGTCTATGATGACGACACATGAAAATTCAACACTTTTACAATTATGGCCGGTCTTCAGTTTGGTTCTTTAAGGTTTCTTTTGAATTGGCTGGACCCTTTGAGAAAAAATCAAATCAAATAAAATAAAAGAATCCCTTTAGTGTCTCTCAGTTCTACCACACCGACAGGACAACAGCAGAAGAGAGGGTCCTCTTCAGCCAAAAAACAGGTTTTCGCACGGTTAGCATAGATAGATAGATAGATAGATAGATAGATAGATAGATAGATAGATAGATAGATAGATCTACAAAAGAAGACAGACAGACCTGCAAAAGAAAAAAGTTTTCTTACTCTGATCATGGCCAAACAGGAAACCTTAAGAAAGCACCATATAACTTTGTTCATTCAAAGCAGTAAGGTGAATTTTCCATTGCATCCATCAGTAATGTGTTACGGGTTTGCAGAATTGGACCCCAAAGCAGAGACCAACAACAGAGAGTTGAGAGCAAAAGGGTCTTTTATTGCTCAGTGACAAAAATCAAAGAAACAAAGAAGCAGGTTGAGGTGGCAAGGAGCTGGCTGGCTGGTGGTAGTCTTCAGCAGAGAAACACTGGAGAATCAGGCAGTGAGCAGAACTGAAGGCCAGGCTAATAAGGAGGAGGTAATGGGCTGATAGAGCACAGGTGTGCCTCTGCTGTCCGTAGAAGGAGCCAGCCACACCCCCTGCCACACACAAGCTCTGCTGAGGAACAAAACCAGAAGAGAAAACAGGGAGAACACAAAGAAAAGTACAACAACAACAAAATAAAACAAACCAACCATAACACAATGTGCATGAAATGTTGTAATGGGGTCAGTTTTTTGTTATTATACAGTACATTTGTAGGTCACTTAGTACTAGAAACACACAAAACTAAAGGAAAAAACATTTTAACAGTAACATCATACAAACCTGTTGCAGAGAACAGAGTATCTTAGGAACTCGATGTATAAGAGAACAGCGTTGAACTCATGTCATAAACTTTTCATGCATGACAAACAAGCACTATTTTAATAGACCTCTTAGACTGATGAAGAAGTGTTGTCACCCAAGTGACCAAGTACTCCCTCGATGTTGACAAAAATGCTTTCCTCTCCATCCAATTCAAAACACCTAAGGGAGCTTTAAATCCTTTGGCACAAAGCTTGCGTCTATTCATGGTGTCTAAATCAGCATCTAAATCACTATCATTACAAGGTGTCATATGGTATCAGATAGTTGAAATCATGACTCATCTATTCAAAATATACAGAGAACAGAGTACTAAACAACATGTGAACATGCAAGTATTACTATTTGCATCACTTCCTTCTCTCCATAGGACTGCTTTGTACTACACACAGTTTCACACAATTACAACCAATAATACAATAGCACAACCAATAATAAAGTTCAATCTTACTTGTGAAAAGTAATTCCGCCTAAAATACTCCAACGATTTGGACATTAATACACCATATGGTGTTCAGGGATGTTCCTGCTTTGGTTGTTTACTTTACAATGACCTTCTCAAGAAGGCGGCCGCATTTCTCACACCCCGGCAGCCAATCTACTCTTTAGTCTGTCTATGTCTTCAACCAAAAGGCCGGTAGGAACTAAATAAATACATGTAAATGAATAAAAACACATTGAACTGACATATAGTGAGTTACAGCCAAAGACACACAGCACATGACAGTTTCTTGTTTTTGAGCTCCTTATGTTTTGCCAGATAGTTCTGAGTTTTTCTCCATGCGATTCAGTTTCCTGCTCCTTGTATTTCTCTCTGAGGTAAGCTCGCAACCCTTGTGCAGGCACGGACTGAAAATCTGGCATACAGTGCATTTGCCCGGTCGGCTGATTTGAGCCAATAAATCCTGATTTTTATTAATTCATTTATTATTTTTTTAATATTGGTCTGCCCGCCCATAACCAGTAGATCTCACAGCCCAAACGCGCAGCTTAAAAACCACCCAGTTCGCTTCGGTCCCACCTACAGGCAAAAAAAAGGCTGTGCAAGAGTTTGTTTTCCAACCACCGGCCGTGACACACTGACTGACAGGGGACTGGCCCAATCATATCATGAAACACCTGCCCTCTTTGGCTTGGTGTGCCGGTGTGCAGTTTATTGGTGAGTGAATTAAATGTTATCAGAGATAGAGAGAAAATGCAAAGCCGTCACAGAAAAACTTTGAGACAAAAAAAGCCTGCTTTTCAAGCAGATGCTGCGAAATGATGAAGTAATCATGAAGTCATTTATGTGTCCACTCTCACTGTTTTAGCCTTTAGCCCTCACATTAGCTTAGTTCGCAGACTGCTTCCCCTTGTGCTCTCAAACTCAACTGACATTTAAATGCATAAGAATGGGATCAAACATCAGAAAACAATTGTGATATACTGCAAATATCACAGGTCCCGGTTATTATTCGGTCTTCTCTCTGTGAATTTCCTTTATGTGAAGCTTTGTGTAACAAATGTTACATAACTATGGAGATTGTTGAATTTGACACAAAAAAACGAAAAATTGCGGTGAGCAGTGTAAAAATATTTAACAAAATAAGTACTTAGAATTCAAACAAAACAATTATGCACAAGTGCTAAGCACAAAAGGGTAAAATCCAATCACTTATGTAATTTCATGTCATGCTGAGGTTAAAATAATATGATCCTAGTAAACAGAGAAGAGGAGAACAGCATACTTTTTCTGACATTTGAAAACAAAGAGTATAAAAATTGTAGCCTGGTCTCTCAGATGGTGGGCAACTGTTTGAATTCAGATAAACTCTCTTTCTCACTCACGGGACTCCCTATGAATGCTGATGAAATCTCTAATGTAATGTAATTGGGATGTTCAAACCAAAGTCAGAGACACACAGTGTAAAAGTCATCTATATCTTGTGACATAGAATTATGAAATACACCTACCTTGTGCAGTATGTTGTACCTTGTACCTTCATTGACACAGCTTTTATCATTTTCACATCGCCCTATGATGAACTTGGGACTTGCATTACATCACAGTTCAACAGCAATCTCATAAATAGATAGTCTTTCTTGTGCTAATGCTGGAACAAAACTTTTTTCTTGTTCAGGAATGCAAAAAACAAGCATTCCTGAACAAGAAAAAAAAGACGGTCCTTCAGATATGACAAATGACTGTTTTAGTTTAAATCAGCATACCCATGTTGACTGGTAATTTAATAGGCATATTTTACCACCTAACACTGATTGACGCCCAGTTGGAATTAGAGATATGGATGGCCCATCCCCTTGGCCTCTGAGTTCCAATCACATTTCAACCCCCACCACCACCCTCTAACACACAATAGGTAAAAACTGTTGCAAGGTCAGAGGTTCGTCAAACATTGCACAGAAGTCAAAGGACCAGTCCTTGGCAAGACACAGGTGAGTCATTCAATGTGATACTGAAAAGTAACAGAGATAAGACTGTATTAAACTGAAATACAGAAAACTTCATGCTGTAGCGGTCAGGTTTGGTTGGATTCTTGGAGACTCTATATGGAGAATTATCTGGTGGTTGTAATAGTAGTAATGGTAGTGGGCTCAGGGGGCAGGGACTTGTACCGCCCCCTGTGGTCGGGCAGAACATTACAGAGGTGGTAACATTACAGAGAACCATGCCTCCAGCATGGATCTGCACCATGCCTCCAGCTGCGTGGCACAGACGCGGGCACGGAAGCGTACTGGGGCCTTAATAGTAAAAATCAGGTGAACTTGACTCATCTAGGAGACCTGACTTTGAATGTAAAGTAAAGGTGAGTTAACAACAGGTACATATTTGTCTTTCTGGTTTGATTGTTTCTTAAGTGAAATAATATTAAAACAGAGTAATACTTAAATAAGAAAAATGCTTCATATTATCCCAATTCCTCTTGCCTTCTCTGTCCTCCTCTAACATTTCTTGCCTCTTCTCTTTCTGTCCCCCCCTTCACTTGCTTTGACCTTTTCTGATTCCCTCTAACTTTCTCTTGCTTCTTCTCACTTGCTCTCTCCCTCTTTTACTTGCCTTTACCTTCTCAGACTTCCTCTAAGCTTCTTTTGCTTCTTCTCACTTCCTCTCCCTCTTTCACTCACTCTGACATTCTCTTACTTCCTTTAATCTTCTCTTGCTTCTTCTCACTTCCTCTCTCCCTCTTTCATTTGCTTTTACCTTCTCTGACTTCCTCTAACCTTCTCTTCCTTCTTCTCACTCCTTCTCTCTCACTTAATCATCTTACTCTTTGCACTCTGCTGCTTTTTCTACCACCTTTTTTCACATTGGAAGGCTACAGTGAAATGACATTACAGTCAAAATTGGATGCACTTAGTAGCAAATGGGCTGAGACCAACTTAAGCCACTTGGGAGAGCTGTTGGGGTTTTGAGCTTCATAATGGATCCCCATTGCAGACCATCAAGACACCAAGACTGAATGAAACAGGGACTTGTAACGGGGGCGTGAGACCTTGTTCCTCCACTCTCCATCCCTCTATCCACCGGGGTATCATTTTTGTCTAGATGCATCCTCCACAACTGTGTTTAAACACTTCTTCATAAACTACCCATCACTAAATGACTTCCCACAGCTTGCTACTAATTTAGCAACCTTGAAGCCGCTCCGAGCAGATGACTGGTTCATCTGCATAGCATTGTACTCTGCTGGGCAGATAATCCACTTTTAAGTTTAGCCACTTTGTCCCTCCTCAAAGCTTTGCTTTTAGTTTTTTGGGGTGTGCAGGGTAATATGAATGACAAGTTATAGCGATATTTTACGTGCTCTGGTGGCTCTGGTGGCTGGTTTATTGTGATTTATTGCCCCAGAATATTGAAGTTGCATGAATTACCTACATTTATCAAGATGAAAAAAAAGAATAGAAAAACACTCTTTTTGGGCTCCCTCTATGCTTGGGGCCCTGGTGACACCCACCCCCCATCATAGCAAACATATATCAATCAAGTAAAATGGTTGTTGTCAAGTACAGCTGTGGCAACTATTTGAAATCATGTGCAGCCATTGGTTGTTAAAATGTAAAGAGCTGCGAGGCTCCAACCTTAAATGGCTCTATTTACCTGACGGCTCATTTTACCTGCTATCACCCTAGTAATATGTATATTAACTACTATATTTTGGGTACTTCATCTTTCTCTGGTTTAAGTCACTTCCCGTTCTGAGACGGAAAACACTGAATTTCCCTCATTTCAGGCTTAATATACTCTGGTTTTTCACTAAAATTCACTTAAGTTTTTCATTGTGAAGCGGGCCCTTGGTTGGCTCTGGATGATGACGCGATGATTAAAGTTTTGTTTATTTTTCATAGCGATGTTTTTTATTTGTATGTTTTTGTTGTTTGTGCATGTGCGCATCCTGCCACTGTGCTTGTAGCCTTCTCTCGTGCAGAGCGGTATTTAATCCTCTGAATTTAAGTTATTTCCTCGAGCAGCACTGAAAACAACACAGTAGGTTAATGGACCGATTGTTTTGGGTCTCGCTGTGCCCTCTGCAGATCGGTTTCAGAAACATTGAACTCATTGGCTGGGGGCAGGGCTCCTTATCAGTTTACAAAGCGCCGTTTGTTGTGGACGTTCCAAAAAGGAGGTTCCTATAAAAGCTCTGTAAAGCGGCACATAAGGAAAGTCCATCGCCACTTTTTGCGGCTTTTTAAGGAAATCCTGCGCTGAATATATAATTGTGGTAGAATTGTAAGCTCTCCATACAGTAGCGCGCTGCGCGTTCGCGGCCGAGGCAGTGCGCGTCCACCCTTCCATACCGGCTTGAGCCGGTGGAGAGCTGCAGCAGCCAGGAAACTATCAGTGATGGAGGAGAGACCCAAGACCTGCGCGGCCAAGAGGGAAATATATCTGCATGTCTAGCGTCACAACCGAATAGCTCCGTATATTAGACTGTCACTTAAACAAGCCATGGAATAACGACGAGCGAGGTGAGGCGGCTTTGTCCTGGAGGAGGACAGCGACTCTGCGACCTGCTGTCTGCGCTACGGGTGAGTGAGAGCTCAGCAGGCCGGGGAGGATGCTGCGTGCCGGGGTGTCTAAGAGAACTTCCCCGCCTCAGTTAGAAAATGTCCGATTCCAGACCAGACGCGATGTATTTGACGCTGTCCATGGCACGTCAGCAACCCGCTTGTTGCACAGCACAGATCCCATTTAGCCTAATTGATTGTGAGCGCCTGTGTGGAGCAGAGTGAAGCAGAGTCGACGGGCGGAAACCGTGGGACTGACGTCAGGGTCAGGCTGCTCCTGCACTGCGGTCTGTATGTCTGTCTGTCTGTCGGTCTTGTCTGTCCATCTCTGGCTGACTCCGTGTCTGTCCCCCTGTCCGTCTCCCCCCAAGTGCCAGCCTTGCTGCGGTGCTTCACCTGACCTGACGTTCCTTGATACATATCATTTTATGTATAACTCCGACGCTGTGAGCAGCAGTTGTGTGTTGTACAAAGTTACTTTAACCCTGCAGCCACATTTTTTTATGACACTGACGCTGCCTTGCCCCGATTCAGACTCGAGTTGTCTCTTGCTCTTTTAATTCAGTTCGGATCAAACTTATTTAAATTGACAGCTCATAACAACGTTATCCCGAAACTGAATAGAAACCTAAACTAAATAAAAACCATGACAGCACGCTGAGGAGACGGCGCGAGGAGGAAACTCCCTTTAACGGTGAGGAAAAACCTGAAGAAACGGGCTCAATGCCGGGAAATTTTTTGGCGCACGCCCATTGCGCGAAGCTCACCTGCTGCCTACTTCCTAGTCCATTCTGCCGGGTTCTGCAATGTCCCCGTGTCACCACATGAGGGCGGCACACAGGCCAGTTCTACGCCATTCAGAAGATAAGGAAGAACCAGTAACTCTAGTATATACACTCACCGGCCACTTTATTAGGTACACCATGCTAGTAACGGGTTGGATCGCCTTTTGCCTTCAGAACTGCCTCAATTCTTTGTGGCATAGATTCAACAAGGTGCTGGAAGCATTCCTCAGAGAGTTTGGTCCATATTGACATGATGGCATCACACAGTTGGCGCAGATTTGTCGGCTGCACATCCATGATGCGAATCTCCTGTTTCACCACATCCCAAAGATGCTCTATTGGATTGAGATCTGGTGACTGTGGAGGCCATTTGAGTACAGTGAACTTATTGTCACGTTCAAGAAACCAGTCTGAGATGATTCCAGCTTTATGACATGGCGCATTATCCTGCTGAAAGTAGCCATCAGAAGTTGGGTACATTGTGGTCATAAAGGGATGGACATGGTCAGCAACAATACTCAGGTAGGCTGTGGCTTGGCAACGATGCTCAATTGGTACCAAGGGGCCCAAAGAGTGCCAAGAAAATATTCCCCACACCATTACACCACCACCACCAGCCTGAACCGTTGATACAAGGCAGGATGGATCCATGCTTTCATGTTGTTGACGCCAAATTCTGACCCTACCATCCGAATGTCGCAGCAGAAATCGAGACTCATCAGACCAGGCAACGTTTTTCCAATCTTCTATTGTCCAATTTCGATGAGCTTGTGCAAATTGTAGCCTCAGTTTCCTGTAGCCCATCTGCCTCAAAGTTCGACGTACTGTGCGTTCAGAGATGCTCTTCTGCCTACCTTGGTTGTAATGGGTGGTTATTTGAGTCACTGTTGCCTTTCTATCAGCTCGAACCAGTCTGGCCATTCTCCTCTGACCTCTGGCATCAACAAGGCATTTCCGCCCACAGAACTGCCGCTCACTGGATATTTTTTCCTTTTCGGACCATTCTCTGTAAACCCTAGAGATGGTTGTGCGTGAAAATCCCAGTAGATCAGCAGTTTCTGAAATACTCAGACTAGCCCTTCTGGCACCAACAACCATGCCACGTTCAAAGTCACTCAAATCACCTTTCTTCTCCATACCGATGCTCGGTTTGAACTGCAGGAGATTGTCTTGACCATGTCTACATGCCTAAATGCACTGAGTTGCCGCCATGTGATTGGCTGATTAGAAATTAAGTGTTAACGAGCAGTTGGACAGGTGTACCTAATAAAGTGGCCGGTGAGTGTTTGTAAATAATGTTTTCTGCTTATTGTAAGTCACTTCTCTTTATGTTACTGTGTCTTAGAAAAAGACACAGACAAAAGCATGGCAGAGGTTTTAAAACCATAGTGCTATCATAGTTACCATAAAGTGTCATATGTAAACTATAGTAGTACAACAGCTACGATGTGTAGCTAAGTGCAATGGATAAATCATACTAGTAGTACTATGGGTAGGAACATCATCCAGTGCTCTCAGGTTTTATTCCCCCTTTATTCCAATGAGTTTCTCCATGTATTACCTTACAATGGGTTGCTCTGGTTGTGTGATTATGTGAAATACTTTGTGACATTGCTTTGTTGTGTGACACAAATAAACGTTATGATTAACTTAGAACTCTTCTGTGTCACTGGGAAAGAGTATTTGACATTTTTACCATTCTCTGGCGTCTATTTTTCTTTGAGAAAAGAATAGTAAAGATTGGTGATTTTTTGCCGTGCAGTGTTTTCTAGCTGGCGTCGAAGTATAGAGAGTGGTACCCTGTGGTATTCCTGTGTGCACTTCCTGTGCTAAGGGGAAAGGGGTGAAAAGGTGCTACCACAGATGGGTTAAAACTCCTGCTGTAAGCACAGGAAACTGAAGTTGAATTTAACAGTGGAATCATTGCAATGCATCTCCAGCGTGTCCTAGAGCTAAAGTTTATAGTTATAGTGAAAACCCTCTGTTCTACTTTTAACCCGCTGATATTGTACCTTCCTGCAGGTGAACCGCTGCAGCCATGAGAGGGCCCAATTCCCTGCACTGTTTGGGTCCTAATGTTTACCCTGAGGTGCCTGATGGAGGCTGGGGCTGGATTGTGGCTGTGGCCTTCTTCTTGGTGGAGGTCTACACCTACGGAGCACTCAAGAGCCTGGGGGTCTTCCTCCAGGATTTGATGGACGAGTTTGGGGAGAGCAACAGCCGAGTGTCATGGGTCATCTCCATCTGTGTTTTTGTCTTCACCTTTACTGGTCAGTCTCCTGTTTCCCACAGATATATCACTGGTTTACGCCTGAAATGTTGCAGGTTGCACAGTGGTTGTGGTCAAAATATATAAAGTAGGATACTGCTTGTGACGAGGGTAATGTTTTCATAGACTCTGCCTTCTGTTTCATTTATTCTTTGGAGCCTTTGTTGTATGGTTGTGCTCTATACAAACTACAACTGTTTAGTGAGTTAAGTGGCACTGAAGTTTTAAAGTTTTCTTTCTCTAAAAAAGTCTTAAAAAGTATTGCAATAAACTTAAGGATTCCTACATATACCCTGTATACCTTTGACCGTAGTTCTTATCAAACTATGTCAGTAAAACTGACTTATATATTGACTTTCTGCAGGGCAACTTCAGATGTGTGTCACAAGATCACCATCTCACTAACACATCATACAACTGATATAGTATGAAGTGATATACAACTGATGAGTTGCTTTTCGTGTAATGAAAAACTTACACCTTCCCTCATAGCGCCCCTGTCCACCATGCTGAGCAACCGCTTTGGTCATCGGCCAGTGGTGATGATGGGAGGCTTCCTGATCAGCCTGGGAACTATCAGCTCTGCCTTTACCACCTCCATCAATGAGATGTACATCACCATCGGCATAGTTTCCGGTACTTATCAAACTACAATATCTGTCTGTCTCTGTCTTTTCTCTGTCATTTGTCTGTCTGTCGTACCTACCTATATATTTGTCTGTGTGTTTATCGATAGATTGATTTGTGTGTGTGTGTATGGGGCGGTGTGCTGTAGTGTGGTGTATGTGTGTGGGTGGGTGAGTGTGTGTATGTGTGTGTGCGTGTGTGCGTGTGTGTGTGTGTGTTCCTTTACAAAGTGACTGTAATGCCACTGCTAATGTGTTGCCTTGTTTAACATTGTGTATTAAAAGGACTTGAGGGACTTCTAGCAGTGTGAAAAATAGAATCTTAATCCACGCGTTTCTTCCAGAACTTTCCAATGCCTTATTGGTGATCAGCCTCTCATAAGCCCCTCATAAAGCCTATGCACTTGGGGATGGGTACCGAATACTGTACTTTTATCACTTAAGTGCCGAATACTGATTCAAGTTTGTGTCTGCCCCATTCAGCACCTAGCCAGTCAGTCACCAACCGAGGAGTGTCACAGGGTTGTGATGTATCTGTGGTTAAAGGGATGTTGCCCTTTTACAACAGTGGACTTCCCTGTGCTTAATGAATGAGTGGTGCTCAAACAAGAAGTTTTTATATATTTTCTTGTATAGTTTACTAGTTTACTATAGAATTACTATATAGTAATTTGTTTTGACTTTACCTTTATTTGAAAGTATTATGTGTAATATATATATATGTATGTATATATATATATATACACACACACACACACATATATGTTCTTGATGTTCAAGAATAAATATTCAAATTTCAGACTTTTAATTTTTTTTTTGTACAAGCGAAATAACTTCCACAACATAAAAAAGTACAGAAAGCAGGTATTATTGTATACAAGTACTTATTCCCATTTCGTATATATCTGTACCATACCGTTTCAAATATGAAAGGTACCCATCCCTACATGCACTCAAGCCATCTCCTCTGTCTTAAATCTCAGCGAACAACCAGCGGAATCAAGTGGAGCAAGAAAAGATTTCCCTTGAAAACACTAATGCCGCGTTTCCACTACATGATACCAGCTCTACTTGGCTTGGCTCGACTTGACTTGGCCCGAGTGCTTTTCAATTGCAGAAAAGAGCAGCATTACGAGTCCCTGCTCGTCGCTTTGCGGTTCGTCATTATTACCAAAATGGGTGGAAAACAAACGAGAAATGGGATTTGTTTTTCTAATATGGCGGCGGTCCACGCAACGACGACGTCCACTCCTGGTTCTCACTGCGTCACTACATCACGCCTGCCCGTCTGACAAAACCACACCCGCCCCTTCTCATCTTGACTTGGCCCGGCTTGGCCCTGCTTGGCCTAGCAGGTGAGCAGGTACTAGAAAAATAGTACCAGGTACCAGATTTCAGGTAATGTAAACGCACAAAAGGCCGAGCCGAGTGGAGCCGATATCATGTAGTGAAAACAGGGAATAAATTCCCTTTCAGATGGGGATTGGCAGAAGAGGAGAGGAGGATGGCATAAATTGAGTGAATGAAAGTCATCGATTGGATATTGGATGATGAATAAATTGGTGAAAGGTTTTGCATCAAAGCACATTAACGGTTTTCTTTTCTTGGACAGAAAGCACTGCTAGCTCTCCCACCGTGATTACCATGTCTGCCTCTGAAATGGACCACAGCTAACTTGACTACCCCCTCTCTCTCTCTCCCCGTCTCTCTTTTTTGTCTTTACATGCCTTTTGTCTTTCAGCAGCAGAAGCTGTAGCAAAGCTGCATCATCTCACACAGCCAACCAGCTTTGGCACAGGAGTCACCTGACACCTTGATCTTGACCCACCCCCCTAGCCATGCAGTGTTCCTACCATGTGGGCCAGTGGCTGTCATGTCCCCTTTTCCACTTTTTGTTTACAGGCCTGGGCTACTGCCTCACTTTCCTCCCCACCGTCACTATCCTCTCCCAGTACTTCTCCAGACGACGATCCCTCATCACCTCCATTGCATCTTCCGGAGAATCCTTTGCCATATTCATCTTTGCTCCAGGTGAGTGTTACTTACTAAGCAACTTCTAAGCTATAACCCCTGCTCATTCCTGATAAGTGATATCTATCAGCTTCCTGATGTCCACCCAGCAGCTTAGGAAATAGTTTTGTCACTCCTGCTCTATCCTTGTACTGCATCATTGTGGCAATGTTATTAAAAGGTTGACGGCATCTAATGGCAAATCAGGACTGCATCCCAGGAGTCCCATGTATCAGCTGGTGGCTTTATATCCTCACAAGCTTTGTCGTGCTATGCATTTCCAATCCGCAACTATTTTTTTCCACTTTGTGAGATCAGTAGTCCCTTTCTTCATCTACCTGTATCCTCATTTTCCAATCAGAGATGTTGTGTTTTGGGCCTGCAAAACTAAATAAAAAATAAACAAACATTTGCTGGTAGTTTCACAGTACAATAGTTTGTTGAGGGTCAGCTGTGGTCTAGTGGCTAAGGATATCTCCTGAAGGAAAGCTCCCATTGGATGAATAGATCTATAAAGGATCAATCACTCTTTCTTATGAAGCAGATGCTGTAAGTTTTGCCTCACTTGTATGTGTGAAGGCAATGAAATTAAAATGGCTTCATCCTGGTATCAAACCCCGACCGCTGAGAGCCAAAGGGCCACAGTCTTAATGTACACTTGACTAACTGTTGAAAGTAGGTGCTGTATATGTCCTCCTTGTTCCAGGCAGCCCAATGTATAATGTCGGGACAGACATGTCAGCAGTAACTTGTGCTGTTCTCCTTCCACAGCTTTCACTACCCTGAAGCAACACATTGGCTGGCGCTATTGTCTGGTTGTTCTTGGAATCTGTCAGGCCTCAGTGATTGGTTGTGGGCTTCTTCTTCGTCAAATCATCATCAGGCCGGACCCTAGAAAGGAGGAAAATTACTCTGATAAGGGGAGTGTCTCCATGAAGGAGCTGGAGGCTGTGTACGAGCTGGATAATGAACAAACCAGAACATCCATCAGTTCAGGAGTGTCCCAGGGCTCTGAGGATTCAGGCGTCACCTCCCTGTCAGCTTCCAACCCAGAGCTGCGGGCAGCAGGCACTGAAGCCAAGGCTCTGATGGAGTTGGAAATCGAGGACAGAGAGGGTCAGGAGCCTTCACTGTCCACATCTCCTGCCCCTGTCACAGAGAAAGATGAACTCGCAGAGATAGAGGCAGGTCCTCTTCAGCCCTCCAGCCCCAAACTCTTGGACTTCTCAGTGCTTAAAGACGGTGCCTTCATCTGGTACTCCCTCTTTGGCCTCTTCGCCACACTGGGCTTCTTTGCCCCGCAGCTCTACATCATCCAACTGAGTGAGAGCCGGGGCGTGGAACCCAGCATGTCATCCTACATGCTTTCTGTGATGGCTGTGGCTGAGATTTTTGGCCGCCTGTCCATTGGGTTGGTGTTGAACAGAGTGCGTTGCAAGAAAACCCTGGTGCTACTGTGCTGTGTCCTGGTCATGTGCCTGGTGCTAGTGGCCTTTGCTCTGGTATGGGAGTTCTGGGGCCTGGTAGTCTGCTGTGCCGTTTATGGCTTCTTCTTGGGCACAGTGGCCTCCACGCACATCCCCATGCTGGCTGAGGAGGATGTGGTGGGCATTCAGAAGATGGCATCTTCGGTGGGAGTGTACGTCTTCATCCAGAGCTTTGCTGGCCTGACAGGCCCCCCAATAGGAGGTACCACAAGTGTTACTCTCTCTTGGCTACTAGCAGCTGTAAGGCCATCTCTGCAGATACTAACAGGTGTCTTCTACCTTGCAGGTGTTCTGGTGGATGCTACGCAGAACTATGGATCTGCCTTCTACTCATGTGCAGTGGGCATGGGCCTGGGTGCTGTCTGCCTGGCGATGGTAGGCCCAGCCAAGTCAGGCCTATGCCAAAAAAGGAAAGACGCTAGCCCATCACAAGAGGGAACAGTGACCAAGGACAATGAGCAGCCAGACTTCCTGGAGGTGGACCTGGCCCTGGAGGACAGTCCAATCAGACAGGCTGTAGCTGGGAACAAGGCTTCTGTAATCTGAATTCCTCCTGTGGACCAGGAACCAGGAATTACTGAAACCAAATCAAATATATTCCTCTGAAACCTAAGGACATAAGGAGACCATGGTGACACTTATTCACTCTAACCATTTGCTCCCACGGTCCTCTCTGTTTTTCCTTTTGAGCAGGAGAACCTTCATCTCAGGAAAGATGTGTTATAGTGGGGCCTCTTGAATATGATGTCTCACGTCTATTTGTTGTAACATACCTTTGGATTACAGTAACATTACCTGTAATACAGCATGTCAAAATAATTCAGCCATGTGGTTACATTGGATAGCAGGTTGCCACCAGCACCAGCAGGTTACAGCTGTATAAATACAGCTGCTGCGAAAGAAATCATTCTCATATGCTCAAACACGTTGTTCGAGCAAAGTAAAGACTAATTTAAGATCCTACTTGTGCTGTGGAAACAGTGCCACGCAGCATCAGCAGTGACAGCTGTACCTCATGCCTAAATGTGTATCTAAACAACATTCATGCTGGACAAACCCCATGACACTGAGACTTTTCGAAGCAAAAGCAAGGCATTGGAATAGAACAGTACACTTTGAAATATAGTCCCTCTGGCCCAAGGAACAGCAGACAATGGATGTGTGGGCATGTCCTTGCTGCTGTCCACCAACAAGAGATGATAGTCTTGCTCCCACCTGATGCTGCTCTACACCTTCATGTAATCTAGACTTCTTTTCTACCACTGTGGGAACCAAAGCAATAGTGCACAATGAATGAATCCTCACCCACTTGTCAGTACGTACTTGTCCCTCACTTTTCACATGGGTGTGCAATTCAATTTGCATGAGCCTCAGAAACTTGAGATCCTTCCCTCTGTAAAACTTGACTGTATGTGTTACCGTGGTGTTCTTAGCTTGATGACTCACTATAGAATAGCGTTGTTAAAGGAACGGCAGACAAAGAAACTGTTGACTGTACACTGATATGCCCTGGATGAGGCAGTTTTATGGATGCAACGGTGTAAAGAGCAGATCTGAGCAGCCTCAGGTCCTCCTAACACCCACCACCTACTGACTTGAACCTTTACTTATTCCCTTTGATTTCAACTGTTTGTATGATGATTCAGCTTTTTTTTTACTTTTTCATTTTTTAACATAATTTTTTTTAAATTGTGAAATAGGCAGGTCCCTACCTGTCAAGTGCGGTACTACAATAATGTATTTTCTAAATAAAACTTGTTCTGTAAATAAGTCATGTTTTTGTGTTTCTGCTTGCGTTTCCTGGTAGTTTGACATGGGAAGATTTTAACAGCTTGTTAAAATGATGCTGGTACTGACATCCATGCAGCCAACAATCAAAGTAGAGCTATATTTAGGGCCACTTCAAGGCCATTTTTCATAACCACTCAAAGTACCTCACAGACTGTGTTATTAGTCACCCATTCATACATTGATAGCAGAGGCTACTCTGCACAGTCCGTCTGCTGTAAACCAGTAGCTTTAACCATACACACTTTCCCATCTGATGATGCAACATCAGGAGGAATTTGGGGTTCAGTATCTTGCCCATGTCTTTGTTCTGTCTTTGTTCAAGCTCCCTGCATTCCAATCCATAGATGGGTACACCGTCTGATCCGCAGTCACGCCCAGACCTGAATATCATTGAAGATCTGCGGGAACATTTGAAGACGGCTGTATATCAACCATCAGACTTACTGGAGATGTATTGTATGGAGTGGTCCAAAAGCACATTAGGGCTGGTATCGATTCAAATTTCAAGAATCGATTTGATTCTAATTCTAAAAGATTAGGAATTGATTTTTTTGATTCGATTCAAAATGATTTGATTCGATCTGATCCAAGGTTAATGTCATTAAAATATGGCATCAAGAATTTACCCAAAATGTCCTCGAGTCGCCGCCCGTCAGGGTTCTGGCAACCGCAGGGTTAATGAACTTCGTAGGCCATCCCAAGATTCTTCTCTCTTTTAATACATTTTGAAGAGGGATCTCTTCTGGACAGAGCAGCATCCCTGTGATTACGTGATAATGAACAGTCTCTCTACTATGGCTACCATATGGCTAAACCTCTTGACATAGAGAAAAGCTTTTCTGAACTTTCAAATTACAATGCCATATAGGTGATGCTTACACAATATGAAGGTGAGGGGATGAAATCTCTAGGTGGACTCGAGTGATAAGTGATTTATGGAAACAGAAACATTTGACCATTGAAATCAAAATGGCTGACTTCCTGTTCAGTTCTGACCATCAGTGCAAGAGACTTTTTTTGTGCATCTGGACAAACTCTTTAAGCCAACAAATTTTCATGTCCCTACTCCACAAAAAGCTTTATGGGGAGGGGTTTTTTGAAAATTTCAAGGTGGCGCTATAAAGACATTTAGAAACATCCATTGGCAAGGCCATTACCTGGCTTTTCAGGCATACAATGCAATCATGTTCAGCAATTTTGAAGCTTCTATGATGAAGTGCCTTCCCGGAAGAGCATTTTGAAAAATTGATGACAAATAACCAAACTTCGTCATGCGCTAGTGGCCACTGGCCACACCTTTTGACTCTGTATTTGTACCAAATTTGAAGCCAGTTGGGTTGACCTCCTCGGAGGAGATGATCAAAATGGCCGACTTCCTGACAGTTTATTTACATTTACATTTACATTTATGCATTTAGCAGACGCTTTTATCCAAAGCGACTTACAAAGAAGAAGAGTAACAAGGTACATAGGGTGGGTCTAGAAGGAGTGTCATGGTGTAGTGCTAGGATAGGAGCAGCTCTCCGAGGAGCTAAGTCCTCAGTTTGAAGACCTGTGCACTGACCAACAGGGGTGCCCCTGTTCTTGGTGCAGTGATGGAGTGTTAGGACAGGAGATGCTCTCTGAAGAGCTGGGTCTTTAAGAGTTTCTTGAAGACCAACAGGGACGCCCCTGTTCTGTTAGTGCTCGGTAGCTTGTTCCACCAGCGTGGAACAATGCATGAGAAGAGTTTGGATTGTCGTGCGCGAGGTGGCGGAACAGTCAGGCGGTGTTCTTTTGATGAGCGGAGTTGCCGTGGGTTCGCATGAGCCTTTATGATGGCACTTAGGTAGGTGGGTGCCGCACCATTGATCACTTTGTGGGCTAGCATCAGTGATTTGAATTTGATGCGGGCTGCTACAGGGAGCCAGTGGAGCTCAATGAGCAATGGGGTGACATGTGCTCTTTTGGGCTGATTGTAGACCAGACGCGCCGCCGCATTCTGGATCATCTGTAGCGGTTTTATTGCATAGGCTGGGAGGCCTGTCAGAAGGGCATTGCAGTAGTCAAGGCGTGAGATGACCATAGTTTGTACCAGGAGTTGGGTGGCTTGTTGAGTTAGATATGGTCTGATCTTTCTGATATTGAATAAAGCGAAGCGGCATGAGCGTGTGACCGATGAAATGTGATCTTTAAAGGTCAGCTGGTCATCAAGCATGACACCCAGGTTTCTTGCTGTTTTGGTAGGAGCAAGAGATAAGGAGTCTGTGTTGATACAGATGTTGTGATGAGTGGAAGGTTTTGCCGGGAAGACCAGCAATTCAGTTTTCGAGAGGTTGAGCTGGAGGTGATGGGCTTTCATCCATGCAGATATGTCAGAGAGACAGTCTGAGATTCGGGCTGAAACAGTGGAGTCACCCGGAGGAAATGACAGGTAGAGCTGGGTATCATCTGCGTAGCAGTGATAAGAGAAGCCATGAGCGTGGATTATGTGGCCGAGCGAAGTCGTGTATATGGCAAAAAGTAGGGGGCCCAGCACAGATCCTTGGGGCACCCCAGTAACAAGGTGGTGTTGAGCAGAGGTGTGACCTCGCCAGGACACTTTGAACGACCGTCCTGTGAGGTAGGATTCAAACCATGGTCATCATGGTTTATGGTCATCAGCCTGCAGCCGCTGACTGCCACACCTCCCTTATGCTGAACTGGACCTACTGCTGCTCTGTCTCCCAGCTCCACTCCACCGCTGAGTGGAAGAGTCAGAGTAGAATCATCCCTTGTAGAGATCGGGTCTGAGGCAGCAGCGGCTACTTTTAACCCAAAACAGTACTTGACTTGCATTGCCCCTCAAAGACCCTAAGACTTGACTTGGACTCATGCACAAAGACTTGAGACTTGACTTAGACTTGGAAAGAATGGCTTATGAACATTTATGACGTCTGGTCACCCTACTATAGAGTCTTTGAATTAATTGTGTATCTCTGTGTGGTGTGGAGACTACAATGCCTCTGACTGGAGGAATGTGAGGAGGGTGGTGAGGAAAGCAGAGGACAAAGGAACCTCTCAAAGCCCTATTCTCCTCCCCTCTACCACTATTGAGGTAACCCCGTTTTTAACCTTATGTCTATATTTATTTTCATACTGTTAAGATTTCTTCATGTTTGAGATGTTATTCATGTTTTTAATTTGAAGAGAGTAGTTTATTTTGAAGGCAGTTTACGTTCTTGCTTTCCTGCCTCATGTCTGCCAACGACAGATTGCTCTTTTTTTTTTTTTTTTATTTCTCAATTGAAAAGTACAGACAATCAGAGTGTATATCCAACCGGAAGATTTATATAAACCTATATACATATACATAGAAAAATAAAAAGGCACTAGATAATAGAATATAGAAAAAAACATATAAATAAATTGAAGAAAACAAAACAAACATTTCTTATTCAGGGACAAGTGCAAATGAGTTCAAGTATAACATTGTATGTTCACTTTTTTGGTTCAGCATCAGTGGCAAGGTTTGTATATAAAAATTCAATTCTTCTTTGAATGCTTTGAAGTTAGGAAGGGATCTGGAAAACCTTCTCGTCTGGATGTGGAACTTCCCGATTAGAATCATGAGGCTATTGATTTGTCATCATGTTCAAATTCTGGAATATTATCTTATCAACTGTTATGTATTGTTTGCCGTAAGAGTTTTCCATGTCCCTCCAAAAACTAGATGACAATGGACAAGTACAAAATAAATGCAAAATTGTTTCGGGCTCAACTCCACAAAAAGTACACTTTTCATCCACATCAGAAAATCTAAATTCACTGCAAAATATTAAAGTGAACCTTTTTTGATTTTATTTGAAATACAAAACTGAAAGGGCCATAACCAGGCTTTACGCCAATTTATATTGGCTACTTGCGAGTGTCAGAGAGATTTTCCTCTTGGTGAGATTTTATTGCGTGTTTGTAAGACTTTTCTGATGTGTTTATTTGTAAAATGTTTTATCCATTTTAACAATCCCATTAAGTTTGAAAGAAGGTATATGGACCTTAATCTTTTGAAAACGTAGGAGACATTTTATTAACTCAACTATAACTGTGGGAACAGCTTTCACAATAGAAGCAAACTCCTTATATTTGACAGGAAAACTTTTAGATTTTAGGAAGTCTTCATAGCTGTAAAGATTTCCATTATCGTTAAACAGGGCTGCCACAAATATTATGTCTTTCTCAATCCATTGAGAATTGCATATACTTTTGTTGTTGATTGTAATCCCATCGTTGTTCCAAAGCAATTCTTTATGTAGAGAAAAGTTGTGAACATAACATAGTTTCCAAGAACGTAGAGCTTGCTGATAAAATTTTGAAAGTTTTAGTGGTAGTTTGGAAACCAGTTGCATCCCTGAAAAAATCTTAATCCAGACAACTTCTTAAAAATGTTGCGGGGAATAAAGTTCCATAGTGGCATTTTTTAAGCCACTTGGTGGAATTTTAAGTGAAAAAAAAATTCTAAACTTCCCTCTGCTCTTTCTTAACAAAGGATTTCTTTCGTAAGATGGTGGTGTCTATTTTTCAAACAAGATTTACAAATAAAATACTGATTTCTTTACAGTATGCGTCATTAAGAAAAAACGACAGTGTAGGATAAACAAATCTTGACACACCTTCAGCTTTTGATAACAAAACTCTTCCAAAAACGGATAGATCTCTCTGCTGCTACATATTAAGAATTGACTTTTTTTTTTTTTTTTTTTGTAAAAAGTTAAGATTCTGTCTAAGTTCAGGATTTTTTGTGACGAAAATTCCTAGATATTTAACCGTTTGTTTAACGGGGATATTTAACATACACTTTTCATCCGTCTCATATATACATAGAATCTCACACTTGTTGATGTTAAGTTTAAAACCTTCTGAAAATTCCCCAGTTACTTGTAGTGCAGTTTGTATCTGCATTTTGTACTTGAGAAATAAAACTGTCATTAGCTAGTTGTGAAATATTTATCTCTTGATTGAAGATGGCCTTGAACATCTGGGTTGTGTGAAATATTCAGCAACGATCGAAAATAAAAAGCAAGAAATAGGGCAGCTTTGACGTACACCTCTTGAAACAGAGAACCTTTTGGACATTCAGGGATACAGAATGACTGAACTATTTATATCTTTGGGTGTTCAATCGAGTCATATGCCTTGTAGAAGTCAAGGAAAACCATCAATGCCTTTGAGTTGATATATTCAGAATAGTCTATTAGGCAACGACAGTTTGCTCACAATGGTACAACAGTCAGTGATGATGTAAGTTGTGTGAAATGAATGTGTATATTTACAATTCTGTTCATATTGTGTCATTCCTGTTGTATATTTATACTCCATAAAATGTTTGTTTACACTCATTAGCATTATCGTGAGTTAGCATGTCAAAGCTAACCGAGTGAGTTGAGTGAGTGTGTTATAATTGGTACAGCAACAGCAACATTCATTAAAAAAATATGTTTTTTTTGTGCAAATGTGCTTGTTTGTGTTTATATATTTGCATTCATTTACAAATGGTTATTTCAAGTGCACAGTGATGTATCAGTTCATTATTTCTTGTATATGACAGAAACTGCTTGCATTGTACCTGAACACATTGCTGAAGTAAATGCTTTCAAAGCTACCGATGACCTGTGTGCTTTCTGGCAGAAGCCCTGGAGTGGTCATTTACATTTAGTCCACCAACAGAGGTCGAATCCTCAACACATACATATTCAAAATGTTTTTTCTTTATATTTATTTATTTGTGCGATTTCATTATTTAACACTAACTCACAAATCACCTGAAACATTGCTTCCATTGTATCATTGCTAAGCCATTTGCAATTAAATTGTGTTCTATTTACCAGGTGCAGTGGAACCTCGACTTGTGAACGCCCTATTATACAAAAAATTCAAAATACAAACTGGGCTTCAAAGAAATTTCTGTCACATTTCAGGTGTCGGGTGGCGAAAATGCCACCCGACAGCGGTCCTCTCGGTCCTTTTTACACTTTTAAACAGTCGTATATTTTAATTTTATATTGAAAGATTTGTATATATAAACTTTATACGTTTTTTAGAGGGGTATGAATTTTCGTATTTTCATAATACAAGATTTCTTAGATACATAAAAAAAAACAAATTGCAAATTAATTTCGTATCTCGAGGTTCCACAGTATATTTGAGTCTAGTCAGTCTGTCTCAAATGTACGCAATTAAAGAAAGTGATATTTCTTTTACATATGGAGAATGACATAGTTGCACATATTATCATTATTTATAAACCCTGACATACAAGTTACAGTTAGGAAATTAGTATCTGAGGATAGCCAAACACGCATGCAAATCAAATAACATTTGCAGGTCACTCTCAGCTAGGGGTTGCCACCTGTGTCAGGGTGGGGGTGGCCCGGGGGGATGGAACCGGACGTAGACCGGAATGGAGGTGGATTTGATTGGTGCCGGACGGGTCAGCCAACGTCCCGCATTCAAATCACATCCCTCACTTCACATGCCTGACATGATGCGCCAGCCAATCCAGCCAGTGTGTTGGCGCATACCCTTTCCTTTTTAATGCTTTCTGTCACACTTCCATTCCCGCTACTGGGGGCTTATGAGTAATAACCGGTTTTATTGGCACAAGGGGGTCATATGACTTCCAGAAAGTACAGCATTTTAACAATAAAGGGGTTACAGGGTCCAATAAAAAAGCTTAACTTGTGAGCACATCATTCCGATATCAGGTGATCCACAAATATCCACAAGAACCTGTAACCCCACCCCCACCTTCATTGAACTCGCCGCCGCAGCCTCAGCAGTTCCCTCCGGGACCCCGCTTTACGGCAGCCCTGTGGGGACAGCGTTTGCGCCCCTGCCAGCCGCCGGCCACAGTGGACGTGGCGTGTAAACGGCATGGCGAAGCTCCACGGCGGTGCCTGCGGCTGCCGCGCCGTGGTGATGGCGGGGAGGTACCTCTCGGGGCCGGGCCCCGTTCCGCTGAGCCGAAGTTTGTGCGCCGCGCAGCGCCGCATGGGGAGCTCCGACTCCGCCGGGGCAGGGAGGAGAGCCGCGGCCGTGGCCCAGCAAGAGAGCTCGGGCACGTTTTCCAACGTGCTGGCCAACCGGAATTTAATCTACCGGGACGTGAAGGCGTTCCTCAATGAAATCGGGGGAGACCCCCGGGAGGCCCGGTACTGGTTGACTCAGTTTCAGAGAGCGGCGTCGGCTCAGTCCCCTGCCTTTGCGGTGCTGGAGGTAACACACGGTTTGGCTTCATTACTCGAATCGGTCGCAGAAACCTGTTGAAAGCTGATGCGTGCTCACAGTTTGAGGGGAAGTGGTATGATGTCAAAGAAATTTGACGACTGGCTGATTATTCATGATTCAGTCGTGTGTGAGTGAGCTGAAGTTGTATAAGTGTGTAAACCCGGCTGCAGAGACTCTTTGGCACCTCTGCAGTACGAACACAAGGTAGATCTGCGAACAGGTGAGAGAGACGGCCTTGAAGCCCGGCTTCAGGATGCGTCCGTTTAAATCTGTGTAAGAGAGGGGATGATGATGATGAGTTTAGCAGGAAGGGTCAAATCAAATTAAATGAGCTCGATCAGCTCAAGGTAAAACATTTTCTTCTACACATGTCATGTTATGTTGATAACCTCGCGTCATTTTTAAGTCATGGTTATTTATCCCAACTTACGGAGTGGAATAAAAGTATGGAAAAAGTAGTTTAATTAGATCACGTGTCACTTCGAGGATAGTTGAGAGTTAACTGAACTGGGCAAATCAGTTGCCATTCTGTCCGTATAACTGCTCATCTCGTGCATCTGTGCGTTCCAGGTTGACGGCTCAGTGTTTGACCACAGGGAGATGGTTCAGAGGCTGGCCTTCGGGCTCTCCTTCCTGCAGCGAATGGATATGAAGCCTGTGGTCGTGATGGGCCTGTCCGTACACGAGGAGATGGCACCCGAGGAGCTGGTGGCTGCGTCCCGATGCAAGCGGGGGCTGGTGCTGCGGAGCCAGCAGCTGACGGAGGCTCTCCAGCAGCACTCTGCCACTGTCCTGCCACTCTTCTCCGCCGAGTCCTTCCTCCTGCTCCGTGAAGCCCCCCCCGGGAGCAGGTCAGGGATTAGATGACGCGAATCTCATTTTTACCGAAGGAATCAAAATGGACAGCGGGTCCAAAAGCGGCATCGTGGCTTTTCAGTATTTCAACAAAAAAGGCATCAAAAAAAGGAATGTGATCAGATGAGGACTGTGACACAAATGATGGTGTAACACAAACCACACCCCCCCCCCCCCCCATGCAAAAGGAACTAGACCTATGCAGGCGCCACCAAATGCAGTGGCTGTATCCCTCAATAACCCCGAGGCACGATTGAACAGTTCGTGTTGCTTCATTTGCATGAAGTTTGACACCAATCGGTCTAATAGTCCTAAGCACAAATAGTATAGGCACAAATGTAATTTTTCAACCAAAGCGCTGCCCCTGTGGCCAAACGTACAATCCACAGTGTGTGAAGATCGAATCATGTTTGAATCATGGTGTTTGAGTTATTGCATCGACACGAAACGTATGATAAAACCGTAATATCCCAACAATTCACATTCGGGGTAGACAACTTTTTTATACTCTTAGAAATAACAAATTCAAACAGATTTACGAGAGCAGCAGTGCTATGAAGGACCATGATGGCGCAGGATAAGGTAAAATAAGAGAAGTGCTGGTTCCATCCAGCAGCCCAAGGCACACGGAAGACATCATATACACAACAATACAATGTGATGCTATATAGTGTTTCACGACTGGTAGGGAACCAGCCCTCTGGGTCTGACACACAACGCGCCCACACACACACACACACATGTGCTGTGCATGCTTTTGCATCGTATTTCATCGTTGGCATCCCAACAGCTCAGGTGATCTGCAGTGCCGGCTCCGTCTGGGCTTTCTTCTGCACCGAGTTTGGCACGAAGAGGGGCCACGATGGACAGCGTTGGCACGCTCTCCTCTGACATTACCGGGGTTGTGTCCGTAATGGGCTTGAGTGCCCTGAGCAGTTCTTCTGCATGTGATATCAGACCCGTTTCATTTGAAGATACATTTTCTGATCCCTGCTGAAAGCAGAGCAGCGCAGATGGCTGGTTGCCGTTCTAAAAGTCGTCCTCTCAGCTCGCAAGAGCGATTCCGTCTTGTGAGGACGTAGAGCGTCTGTGGTCAGCCTTTGACTTGGTAGCTGGAGCAGGCACTGACTAGGGTGCTGCGCCTAAAATAGGCCGTCACGTGTATGACCCTGCCGAGGAGTTGTGCCACTGGCTGAATTTCCAGTGCTTTCTGTGATGCCAGATTTAGGTCGTGCGCAGAAGTTATGTTGGATGCACTGTCCGGAACAAACCATTCAGTCGGAGCCTCATTCGGTTATGCTGCAATAGGGGGCCACATCGCAGTGTGTGACTCCCATGCGTGTCTCTGGTTTTGCAGTTCACGGGACTTGAGGTTCCACTGGTCGTCTGTGTGATGTACTATCACAGTTGCATTAGGTTCAGCGGCCCTCGGGGTCCTCAGCGCCACATGCCAAAGCAACTCCCTCTGTTGGGCTGAGTGAGCCCAGCACCATGGCTTTGACTTCTCTGTACAACTTTGGGGGTGCAACGTCCTTGATGTGTTGTCAGGAATACGCCCAAGCATCAAGAGCTGCTGGAGCCGGCTGCATGTTCTCATTCACATTTGGGGTCGACAGCACTGTAGAATATCAATATGGTATTTGTGGTTTTGTGATATATGATAGTAAATGTTGTCATGCATGACTGGGCGTCAACCCCATTTGCTAATTTCTTTAGAGAGTCATTGCTGCAGTGCTAATGTCACCCGCTGACATGAAGGAAGCAACTCATGGTTTCATGCACTCTTGACATTCCAAGATGTGATTGTGGCTTGGATAGTGAAGCATATTTATCGTGTAGCCTCCTGGGGCTACAACTTCGGCCCAACGGCGTGCAGAATTGTTTAAATCAGTAGTTCCAAACAGCAGACACTGCTCTCTCTGTTATATTTTATGCCCGTGAAACTTCAGTTTAAGTACACTCGTTGCTTTTATCCATTTACCTCACTGCTCAGCCACATCCATATGCTCAACGGTTGTTGTGCCCTCTCGTTCTTGTGTTAACTGTTCCGTTTCACTCTCCGACCATGGTCAGAGAGCGCAGGAGGTTTCCCATACCTCAGGCCAGAGGTCTGTTGGGGTTAACTCCCTTTGTAAGACTGGTGGTGGAAGCGTGTGATGGCATCCTCTTGCGAAGTCGCGAGCTCTGTTGGACATGTGATGCACGGATTTACTCCCACACTATCTGTCGCTCTCTTTGTGATCCCTCCGTTGCTGATGTGAACTCGGCAGAGGCTTAAGTAAAAAATGTAGGTGAGAGGAAACGAGTTCAACGTATGGTGTAAAAGATCACAACGCACGCTAACAGGAAGAGATTTTCTCAAACTAATTTTAGATTCCTACTTGGAAACAAATGTGACAGTGTTAGTTAGATTTTTAGTCTTATCATTGTGTACCAGTCCGGACCACTGAACTCATCTCTGTACTTCCACCTTAAAAAAATGAAGCGGTATAATGTTATTTTCTTTGACATATATCACCATTCAATATTAGATGATGCATATTCTCTTTTCCTGCTTTTCCTCCAGGCGTGTCATGCTCTCCCTTCCTCTGTCTTCCCCCTGTAGCGTGCCTCCCTCTGTTGCCATGGATGCCAGCCTCCTCCAGTGGAGCCTAGACTGTGGGACAATCCCGCTGGTTTGCCCCGTGGGGAGAAACAGCCATGGTTGCTCTGTCGTGTTGGACCCCGCAGAGGTTACATCAGCCATTTCTCGTGTGCTGCAGCCCCTCAAAGTCATGTTTCTGAACAACTCGGGAGGCCTCCGCACCAAAGAACACAAGGCATGGCAGGCGGACGTTCCAGCAGTGTATCGCATGCGTTGTTGGGGGTTTTTAAGAAATGGTCCGGAACAGATGATGTCCTTCAGCTAAAACTCCTTCACATTTCCCGGTTGTGTCACAGGTGCTGGGTGCAGTGTCATTGCCCAGCGACCTGCCTGGTTTGTCCACGGCAACGTGGCTGAGTGCTGCAGAGCGGCGCAGAGTGACCACCATAGCCCGGCTGCTCAATCAGCTGTCGACCGAATCCTCGGCGGTGATCACCTCGGCGGACACCCTGCTGACCGAGCTGTTCAGCCACAGAGGTGTGGCCCCACGCAGACGCACGTGCACAGAGATGTGACGATAGTAGGAGCACTGAATCGCGTCACAGTCGTCATCGTGCTCATACTATTCGCAAGTCGTCATGGAAACATTTGCCACCTATTTAACCAATGTGTTGCGTAATCCGTGTGTAACCAGGGTGACCGTGTACACGGCAAAAAAACGCATGGAATTCGATCTTTTAAGGTCAGATTCAGGTTTCTCTCATATGGGGTTCTGATATGATTTTATTTTACTTTTTCAAATGTGACATCTGTCGTGTGGTTCTGCAGAGCTTTATAGTGGCTGGTTGGATATATATATATATATATATATATATATATATGTAGAGAGAGCAGAGAGAGAGAGACTTTCGCCCTGTAATTGATAACAGAATATTTACAGTATGAACACGACTAGTCTTATGCCAAAGAGAAGTCGTGTACATACTCTTTGGAGATGAGGCGGGGAGCTGAAGACGGATCGAGTAACACCATCTCTGAGTCGGACAATCTGACCTGTCTTTGAAAATCCTCCTGCTTAAAATGTTCTCTGCAAAGCACAGTTGAATCACTTGTGAATCTTTCCCTCCTCAAAGCCACTTCCCACCTCTACCTGGTGTCTGTCTTTCTGAAACGTTCAAAATGAAAACATTGTCGAGAGACATGAGAAGCGTCTACTCTTTTGTTATGCCTGTGGTCACCGCAGTTAATGGGGGCGGGCGTGTACCCCCAATAATACAGCGCTACGGGTGAACCAGAAAAGCGAAAGTGAAAGTGAGAGGTTTGCCGCAGCACCCGCTCGACTTGACTGGTTTCAATCCAGTAGTGGTACCCCACGTTCAACCGAGCAGCCTCCTATGTCCCGGTGCTGCCACTTAACACCACTGCGCAACCGGCAGTCACAGGCTTCCACCCACCTGAGACCAAATGACGTTTTATAATTTCCAAAAATAGGTTTTCTTCCAGTCGATACAATCTTTCAAATCCCAATCTGCTTCATTTGATGGCTTGACTGGAGAGGCAAACTGTTAATGACACATTTAGCCTTCTCTTGCCACATTTCTTGGAGTTATTTAGACATTTTGCAGATCAGTCATGATTTTGTACGCACAGTGTTTCGATGCTTAGCTCAGTGTGTATGCTATATAGCCCAACTAGTTGGTTTTCAACATTGCTGTGGTATCACTCTTATACCATATGATTAATGTTTCAGTTTTGGTAGCCTCCCTGTGGCGTGTCGGGTCTCTCTCCTGGGCCTGCTTTCTGGATTTCTCCAGCCACAGAACAAAAATGACAAGAATTCTGTGTAGGCGCTGTTCTAGTTCTTGGCTACTGAGCTTCTTTATCTTTGCCTGTCCACCACTGGCACTGCTCCACCACCTGCATATTGCTTGTCCCCCACATAGAAAATACATCCACTGTGGTTCTCGATGGAGCTTTACAACTGATGACTCTACTTTGTCAACCAAGAAAGTCCAGTAGAAGTGTAGTCCAGCTTAGCCACGTTGGCTAATGACAGCATCAAGGAGGAGCGTAGCAACTGTCACTCTACTTTTTTATATACACTCTCTCACTGACAAATGTCTGCTTCTCCTGAACTTTATACTTGACTATAGGTATGATTTCTTTACAAAAATAATTGTACTGGGCAATAGAATATAGGAACATATCAGCACTACTGTATTACTACAAAGGAGGAGAAAAAAATTAAGTTCTGTAACTTAATGTTTTTCTGTGTGCACCTTGGTTGCAGGATCTGGGACACTCTTTAAAAATGGAGACCCCATACACAAGTGAGTACTTGCTCACCTCTGCTCATACTGCTGTGTGTTATCTGGCCTATAGCCCCACGTTTCAGCCATAATCATATCCAAAGAGTTAGATGCTTCCAGATGTATTGCCTTGTGAATCATTGACGTGTGTATGTTGTCTCTGTGTGTGCAGGTTCACCTCTCTGGATGGGATTAATGTAGAGCGGTTGTTGTCACTAATCAATAAGTCCTTTGATAAAACTTTGAGACAAGACTACATTGATTCTCTGCAAGGACGAATGCACTGCATCTACCTTTCCGAAGGGTGTGTGCAACCACGCAGGGAAACGCACTACATGCATTTGCCCCCCCCCCCCCCCCCCCCCCACCCACCCACCCACCCACCTTATGTGTCCTGTGCCCATAAACAAAGTGTGCCTAATACATAAATGTTGACTAAGAGAACCTCCCTCCTGACAGTTTTATATCCCTCTGTCTCTTCAGGTACAGTGCAGCGGCCATCATTACCATGGAGCCAGTAAACAATGGCACTCCCTACCTGGACAAGTTTGTGGTGAGCAGCAGCAAGCAGGGCCAGGGTACCAGTCACATTCTTTGGGAATGTATCAAACAGGACCTGGGCAAACTCTTCTGGAGGTCCAGAGCCACCAATCGGATCAATCCCTGGTGAGGCTTTCATGTGCTTTAATGCTGCCTGAGAAGAAGATGTCTATCTGCACATATACTCACAAGTCACTTAATGTGGCTCACCTGTTTAATTGCTCATTACCACCAATAGCTAAGTCAGGAAATCACATGGCTCAATTCCTTAAGGCATACAGACCTGGTCAGGATGCCTGCTGACTGATTTTCAGTGTCGGGTTGATTCTGAATACCGGGATTCAGAATGAATCAACATGTGCGGCGGATTCAAGTGTTGGAAAGAGCTGAGTAGAAGAGCATTTCAAATGTGTAATGGTATACTGCCCAATAGGGGTGTGACCAGCCGTCTGTCAGCTCAGAGTGGGGACGCTTAAGTGGGTAGCCCTATGTTCTGCCCAAGTCACTGATCCTTTACAGGGTTTAACCCATCCAGCGTAACTTAAACCTACTGTCTCATGGATACACAGCCTGTTCAACTGGAAGGACAGGTTAAGCCTCATTTATTTTCTAAAAAGTAAAAGACGTGGCGAGAAATTAGCTTTGATTTGCTCCCTGCCTAAACTGCTTTAGTTAATTTTTTGCACATAACATTACGTTCTGTTACTTCATTGTCGTCCCTACTATCCGTTTCCCTGGGTCTTGTTGATCCCTTATCACTGTTGGTTAGTCTGTGTTTCCCCTGTTTCCTTTACCAGTTTGTTTGGTGTGACCTTTGTGTCTTGCTCTGCATTTGGTGTGCTTTGTGCTTCTTGTACCTTTTGAGTGTCATGTTTTTCGAGTTCCTTGTGTTCTCCCTGGAGTAAGCTCACCATCCACTCCCTAGCGTTTTTCACTTGTCTCCTGTTCTCGTGTGCCCCCCTCACTCACATTCCTAGCCTTTTGCTCCTTTAGTTCCCATCACAGTAGCTCAGTCCTCAATGTGCTTAACGCTGTGTGAGGGAAGCTAAGGACAGCTGAAGGAGAAAAGTGGAGCAGAAGCTGAGGGGCAACAACATGAGGGGGGTCTGGGAAGGTGTGAGGACCATCGCAGGTCACAATACAATGACCAATACAATGGTCACAAGACAATGGCAATGACCTGCAGCTCGGGAGAGTGCCCACCCTCTGCAAGACATCATGCATCGTTCCGTCCCAGAAGAAGAACCTTTCCAGGTTCCAGCCAGCTGTTGGTGTGGCTGATGCCATCCTCTACCTGATACACTGAGGGCACTCCTGGATAAGGAAAGTGGCACAGCAAGGATTCTTTTCTTGGACTTCTCTCGTGCCTTTAACACCATCTCTAGTGCCTTTCCATCCAGCCCCCCATGCCCCCCACCTGGTGCACTGGATCTCCGACCTCACTGACAGCAGTACGTCAGGCTAAAGGACACCACGTCTGACACGGTGGTCAGCAGCACGGGAGCCCCCCAGACAACAGTGCTAGTTCCTCTCCTCTGAAGAGGAGGGGGGCAAACTCGACTCTCTGGTGATGGTGGCGGAGATGAGGACACTGGACAAACAGCTGGACATTATGGACAATACCAGCCGTCCTCTGCACACCGTCCTCACCAACCAGAGGAGTCCGTTCAATGAGAGACTGCTTCTTCCCAAATGCGGAACCAGTATACCTAAGAATTCCTTTGTCCACCATCATGCTCTACAACTCCTCCTCCGACAAAGGAGAAGGAGTGGTAACAACTGTAATTCAATATTTGCATAGTGGCCCGAACACTCTCCTTTTGTCCAACACCAACACAGTGCAATTAATTTAAGAGCTTACTGTTCATTTAGAGTTTCCTGTTCATTTATTAAGATTTTTACTGTTTATTATATTTTACTGTTTGTTATTATAGTGTTTACTTACTGTTTATTAGCAATATGTAGTGTTTTTACACAGTTTTTATATGCTGCTGGAAATGTAAATTTCCCTGACGGTGTCATCCCAAAGGGATCAATTCAATTCAGTCTAAAGTCTTCCTAATAATAATAGTTCCTAATACACTCCTTTTTTCCTACTTTGTTTCCAGAATTATGCCGTTGGGTCCTCTTCCATTGTGTATGACTCACAGTCTTTCCAGAGTGTGACAGAACCAGTAGTTTTAAATGTGCTCTTTCCCTGTGTCTGTCCAGGTACTTTAAACATTGTGATGGCAGCTTCGTTAATGGTGTGTGGACAGTCTTCTGGTTTGGCCTGACAGACATCCGGGATTCCTACGAGCTGGTGGAGTATGCAAAGAACCTCCCGGACTCTTTCAGTGGCTCATCTGTACCTGACTATTAGCGGCCCCCCAGTCACAGGGCCTAGAGCCAGCTCGTCCTGCTGCTGACAGAGGAGGTCTCATGTTCCAAGGTGCTCTGATGCCTTTGTTCTCTTTCTTGGGATTTTGGAAACTTGACAGCCAATGCTGCATTGGCAATTAAATGCGTGCAGTGCTTGATGAGATAAGATTAGGGTAAGCTTGAGGTGTAGTCAAAAGAATACAGTGTTTACACTTTACTGTTGCACTTTTCTTCACACTGATCAAACAAGACTTTGACAGTGCTTTCTCTAGTGTGCAGGAATCGTAAAACTCAAGATTACAAAGCCGTTTCCCTTTGCATCCCTACAGTAGGACTGCTTAACTTGCTAACCTCCTATGGCTAATACACCTGATTTTAGAAGAAGAGGTTTTGTTATACCTAAAAAACAGTGCAAACTGTTTTTGATAAAGTTGTATGAAACTTATCTGAACTTATTGGACTCACCCTAATAAACCGGAGCTGTGGTTTATGCTTGTAAAGTCTGCACCATCTAACATATGAAAGATGGTAGTCTACCATCCAAATGTACCACTCGGAAAGAAATTGATTTAAGATGTTTGGGATTTGTTGCAATTGTAGGAGCCCATGTTTTAACGCTAAAAGTCAGCATATCCCTGCTTTGATGTTGACCTTTTTTCTTTTTTTTTTTTCAAACTCATATTCCTTGACAGTTGTCGTGCTCCAGTAGCTGGGGTTCTTCAATCTGTAAGTTTGTTGTGAGGCATATTCTAAAACCTAAAATAGTGACAAATAATATGACTGAAGAGGGGGTTTCAGCAACTCACCTGCAACACAGAATCCAATCAACACTCAGAAAACAATGTCAAAGATTTACGCAATTGCTCTCATATGGGTGATCTTAAACATCATTACGTACAATGTATTCAGGCCATCACACAGGAAGTTATGGTGATATACTGTGTGAGGGTTGCAGATGAAATTATTAATCCCTTTGGGAGTTCCTTCAGGGAAATTGATGTATTTACATATTTATAGAAGTGCCATAATTTTTGTCGCTCCACCAGTTGTCTGTTGTTCATAAAAATGTATGAATATTTACAATTTGAATTCCACTTGCTATATGCTATTACAGCAGTTAATTACACTTACTATCATTAGTTAAGCAGCTATTGTATAATTGGCAATGCCAATTATTTACCAATTATTTGACCAAATACTTTCAAAATGACATTCCCAGCATACGGATGCCCCGTTTCCACTATATGGTACCGGTTTGGCTCTACTTGACTTGGCTTGGCCTTGTGTGCGTTTCCATTAACTGGAATGTGTAACCCAATGGTGTTTTTTCTAGTACCTGCTCACCTGTTGGGCCAATTCGGGCCGAGTAGGGTTGGGTGTCATCTAAAGAAACAGCGCAATCAGTGCCAGTTAGGAAAAGCAAACAACAAAACTTTCCTCCCACAGTGAAGCTGGATTGGACTTGTTTCACCGTCTGATCATTGTAGTATTTCCCGTAGTAGTATAATAGTGTTTTCATTTCATTCACTGCCTCTTCTGGAACAACACTTTTCTCCTTGCTGTGGCAAACAGCCACATGCCCATTGTGTGCATATCGTTGTTGTTTTTCTTCGCCCTACTGTCAACTGGTGGTCAGCGGTGTCAAATTAAAGAGTTTTGTAATAGAAACCCGAGCCGAGCTGAGCCGAGCCGGTACGGTACCATGTAGTGGAAATGGGTCATAAGATAGTGGTCATGTAAAATCAGTTACCTGCTGAGCAACAGCATGTTGGTGCAGCAGGTGTAATTAATGTGGACTTTAAACCAAAGCAGCTCTGGCAATAATTTTCATTTTTGGTGAAAACTGTTGCATTTTCTGCTCTGCAACACTTTAATGGTCACAGTTACTATGAAATAAAAAGTTATGAAATGAAAACCTATATTACCTCCTATGCATAAGTGGGACATTTTTCAGTATTAAAGAACTTGGATGGATGAAATGGTACAGGATTTCATTTGTATCTTCTTCTACATCAGCCGTGTCAAACTTGTGCCCCCCCCCCTACATACCCTATCAAAATCATATGCAGTTTAGCCCTTTAAGTTTATCTTTAATTATTTGTTTTCCACAATTAAAACAATTCCACTTGCAATATAAATTATAAAAACGGTTTGAAAAACTATAAAAAGTTGTTTCTAGGGAAGCACTGATGACAGAAAAGCACAGAAGCCAGTGATCGTGCTCTTCAAATGTGAAAGAAAAGGAGATCAAGAAAGATGGACATTTGAGTTTTCTGTTTAGTGGAAATGTGATCTCTCTTATATGTAAGGACAAACTTGCCGTTCTGAAGAAGCGTAATCTCAAGCGCCATAAAATTCAAATAAACACAGACTGCATGATTAGGACTACATGGGGGGGTGACAGGGAAAAAAGTGACAAAGAGGACTGCTATCCCAGCAAGATGCTACAGTCAAAGCGAGTTACATGGTCGGTGAATTAATTACCAGTGTCAGCTTGCAGGGTGTGGATGTCAGGTTTGGGATGGCAGTAGATAGTATTTTAACCTGTTGTGTCTGCTATTGAAAACGAGTCCTCAATGAGTCCTCAATGTACTGTGACACTTTCCAGCTGTTTGCAGACCCCGTCTTGGCCCATGTGGCAAGAATCTATAGGATGTGGCAAATTGAAGTCACAATATAAAAAATAAATAAATAATAAATTAATGATCTTATTTAAAAAGTATCTGGTAATCTATCTCTGATACGTTTGTTTATCTTCTATTTTGTCAAATATAGCTAATAATGACTTTTCACTATATGACTCACCAACACCGATCAAACACATCAACCACACACAAAAAAAAGAGCTGTGCTGTTGGTCTTCATACTGTAAATTCATGATGCACTGTAGACTCAGACAGCAAGATAACACACTGTCTGTCTTACTCTCTCTCACTCTCTCTCACCCTCTCACTCGCTCTCACTCTCTCCTCACTCTCACACTCACTCACACTGAACAGCAAAGCCGTGACCGCCGTGATGGAGAGAAATGAAAGCTAAATTTTGAGAGTGCTCCAGGTTGTGTGTCCGTTGGTTTGCAGCACTTTGTCTGCCTTTGGATTGCTCACAAGACAGCATTCTGGGAGAGTGAGTGAGTGAGTGAGTGAGTGAGTGAGTGAGTGAGTGAGTGAGTGAGTGAGTGAGTGAGTGAGTGAGTGAGTGAGTGAGTGAGTGAGTGAGTGAGTGAGTGAGTGAGTGAGTGAGTGAGTGAGTGAGTGAGTGAGTGAGTGAGTGAGTGAGTGAGTGAGTGAGTGAGTGAGTGAGTGAGTGAGTATGCATGACGTGTTTGTGTGTCTGTGAGCCTGCTGCAGCAGGAGACTGTCAGCAGAGGAGACACAGGAGACAGGAGCAGGTACTTGACCACATCTTCTTTGAGAAGGTGCTGCTGAAAAGTGATACAAACTAACAACATGTGACCTGGTACACAAACAGACCACAAGTTTCTTTCATTTTTTAAATTAAAATGATGTTTCTAAGTCAAAGTATGAAGATGTAATGGATGTTTGAGTTCTGTTTTTCCCCATTCATTCTTATGGGAAAAAACAAATTTGCCTAAACATTTGGCTCTATCAATCAATCAAGGATGGGCAGGCATACACAGACATGACAGACAGGCAAATGTAACAGTCACAGCACATAGGTTACAAGTAACAAGACTGACAGGAGAGACGGGCAAACGGAACAGTATAACGCACATAGGTGTCCCCACCCCTCACCCCATGGGGGACCTGGAACAGACCCTCCGAGCCCTGCCTCCATAGACCCTGGGGGAAGCAAAGTTACTCTCGGAAGGTGCTATCAACATGGAGGCAACATCCTAAAAAAAGACCTTCTGACAAGCAACATAGTCAAAAACCAGGAGGAAACTTAAAGGGAAGGTATTTTTCTCTCCCCTCCTCCCTTCTTACTCAGGAACATTAAAAACTACAAAACAAAATGGCGGAGAACATGAGTGTGTATTGCAATTGCATTTGCAATGTAGTTCGTTTTCGAGTAAGGCTTTTCATCATGGTTAAGAAAACCTCTTTCCGGTAAATATTCAAAGAAATATGTATAACCATGAAATATATGTTTATTTAATGTGACACTGTACATCATTAATCATAAACATTTATTAGTACTAGTGTAAGATTGGACACTGCATAGCCAGCTTGTCATGTGTGGCGCAGCTTTGACATCATAAAAATGGCACAGTGGCTGCTGTGAGTTGGAGTTGTGTCAGAGAGAAAAAGCGTGTAATAAACTGTTGAGCGGACACCGACACAGTGTCAGTTCCTGAGTTTTGGTCAGTGATAAGCGCAGTTTCAGAAGCCATAAACCTCAGACGCTACATTAGTTTAGTGGCGATCCTGTCTCTATCCTGTCCCTATCTCTATCTGTGGTTAGGCTCCCAGAGCAGACCAGGATACGTCAACCTCGCCAGTGACAAATAGGAGTAACACCTGTGGTCTGTGAATAAGTATATCTTGCTGCAAAATTGCTAGAGGAATAAGAATAAGGCACAGTAAGACGTATCAATTGAAAACTACGTTGAAATATCCGATTTCCACCGGAATCCTATGCTTCAAACGAGTAAGTTTTATTATGCGGGGTATCAATTGTGTATCAGTGTACGGGGTGTAGTGTGCGCATGCCAGTGACGTGTGGTGAGGTCCATGGCTGGTGAGGCACTGACGTCATCACTATGAGATTTTCCAATGTTTGAACCCTACAGAGTAGCTTATTCACCATTTGATTGGCAGCATTTAGTGGATTGTTTAAAACCTCATATCGGCATTATTTATACATACAAACCGTGTCACTGTCTTACCTTTACTTATAATCGACGATAGGAGTAAATAGCGGATGGCTGCATTTGAAATCACTTGTTATTGTTACTTGTTCTGCAGCCGAGTCGTAGCGAGAAGAATCCCGGGATCGCCAGCGCCCCCTACCATGAGGCAGGAGAACTGCCTGCTTCACCCAGTGCCGCGTCACTGCCGTTGTAAGACCGCTGAGCACACGGTTATTCGGTTACACTCAATTATTACAAGCATCAGCCAAACTATGGAAAGTCAGGAGGGCATATATTAAAAGTGTTTGAAACATTCGATTGGCAGCAAACAGAAAGACAGTGACACGCTGCCATTGCATGGCACAGCACATTTTGTGAGGGATTGCGTAATTCAATGTGAGGTTTAGGTGGCTGCTGCCTCACCCTGTGTCTCTTCCCAGCGTTTTAACGGTGACGTGAAAATTCGGCGATTTTTAATTAAAAAACAGGAAATTTGTTCATAGTTCAAACCATTTGATAAAAATAAGTATTTCATTTATTTGTTTATTATATATTTACATTTTTTCCATGATGACAGGTGAAGCTCCACCTCTCCTGCCTCTCCTGGCCGCACGTCACTGGCGCTTGCGCGCCGGTGTCACTAAAAATTCATATGAAAACGCACAAAATTTTGGTCTCTCGATAACGTACTTTTCCATACAAAGTCATGAGAACATGTTGACTGATGTGGCCTGTTTAACTGTCAGGCAGGTTGTTCCGGAGGCGTGGTGCATAGGTACTGAATGCAGCCTCCCCCTGCCTCGTGTTACTCCGAGTGAATAACTTTACTACACCTACAGAGACAACGCTTGCACTTACCTGGAATATAAGCACACCGCCACGCAGGGGAGAGTCTCAGGAATGCTAATGCAGGAATGCTATTATGCGATTTGGTGTGTGTATTATGAAAACCGAGGCCACAGTCACAAGTAGAAGTGTAAATTTTAACTTTGATCGCAGTGGTCGGAAAATGAATGGAGGCTTATGGAGTGAAGAGGCTGCATTGGTTTGACTCTGAGGCTCGCCGTTTAAATTTTATAAGGCGCACGGGTTTATGGCCCGCATCGCATAAAAGAGCACAAATTTTTGCACAATAGTGGAAAAAGGAATTTGCCTACTGCTTATGGTGTGGCTAGAAGCAGCGTGAAAAGAGAAAAATTAGCTGATTTTTCAGCGATGCCACACTGACAATTGGTCTCTCCTCTCTGTAGCTGCATCGAAATTGCCAAACCCACATGTTTTTGTGAGGACCTGGATGAAAAGCTATATCGACATGAAAGTTTTCCTGCGTTTTGAAGTTTAAATGAAGTTTCTATGTCAACGTATGGCTTTACAGCGAATGTTTGAGGGTGATTTTTTTTTTAATTTGCTCATTTTTCCCATTCACTTCTTATGGGATTTTTTGCTCTTTCGGAGTACTTTTTGGCCCCGCAAATAATTCTCACTGAAAAGGCCATGATGTATAAAATTCATTCAATTCAAAAGGAACGCAAAAGGAAAGTGGACAAAATGCTGAAAAAATGCTTGATTTTTGTCTCTCAAAAGGCTCATGGGGGCTGAGAAAAACGTTCCATTGGTTGAATCTCAACTGAATGTTTTAATGCAACTGTCTGATAATGCTACTGCTTTGCATGGATCCCTGATGCCGTTCCTACGGATGAACAACAAAACCAGGAATTATGGTTTTCAAAGGTCAATAAATATAAGGAAGGATGCATTAAGGATGTGGAAGGATGGTTGAAAATGATCAACACATCTGAAGATGAGCCCTTGTTGGAAACTCGCTCAGCTGAAAGGCCCAAACAACAGGAGGCCTCATCAGTGGAAAAGGATACACATGTGGTTGTGGAAATTGGAGAACAACCTCAATTTCACCAAAATCCTCGAAATGATGACCAGGATGAAATAGCACCAACATGACAGCATTTCAAACCAAGACCGTGTGAAAAATAGCATAAGATCTAATATGTCATCATCTGCATCTGTTCGTCTCAGAGCTGAGGCTGCCTTGCTTGCTTGGAAAAAGTTGCTCAAGGAGAAGCATGCTCTTGAGAAAGAGGAACAAATAAGGAAACAAAGGGAACAGCTCCAACTTGAAGCAGAGATAGCCGCATCCATGGCAAAAATAAGTGTTTCAAGAACCTCTGGATCAAGTGTAAAGAGGGCTTCCTCTAAGAAACTGGATGGCATGGAATCTTATTTTGAGAAAAACCTCAATATCCACGCAGAGCCTTTTGTGCCACATAAAGATGGAGAGAATGGAGGGGCACAATCACCTACAATAAAAACTTCAGATTCAAAATAGCAGACCACTCACAAAGGAGTCTACGGATCTAAATGATTTGGAAGCCTTAACACTGAACCATCTTGTGCTTCTTAAAACCAAGCCCTGTTTACCACCTGGTCTGTTTCACAAGGAGGACAGTTATGCACTTTGCAGATGGAAGCAAGTCCAATATATTTCTAATCTATTTTAGAAGAGGTGGACTAAAGAATACTTGCCGCAACTACAGGAGCGCCAAAAGTGGACGAAGTTCAAGAGGAACTTTGTTGTTGGAGACATTGTACTAATAGTGCTTGACTCTATGCCTCGGAATTCCTGGATTATCGGAAAGGTCATTGAAGCGTGTTGCAGACAGGAGGGGATTGGTGGGGCAGGTCCAGATTAAGACCCAGACCAGTACCCTTTGCAGACCTGTGACCTGAAGATCTGCCTTCTTCAGGAGGCTGCACAGTCATGAAGGCTGTTTGACTTGTTTGACTCAGACTTGACTTGAGTGATGATTCACTTAAGGACATGTGCTGGTAACCTCTGTCCTAGACATGACTTGACTTGACATAAAGAAGATGGGAATATCTACAATGAACTTTATATGATGATCGATATGTGGGACTAAATGTATAAGATGGTAAGTGTAATAATTATGGGGCCAGAATGTAGTGTAGTTAAGTGATACATCACTGTGGGTGGCAACTGGGTGGAGCCAGGTTGGGATATGTAATACCAGAGGTTTTAAATCTGATGTTTTCTCACCTGTGAGGGATTGAGGGGGTGAGGACGGGGAATATCTCAATTTTTGCTGACCGCTAGAATACGACATCTGAAATAAAAATAAAAATACCCGAGTCCAGTGCAATTCTCAGGTGCAGCCTAGGTGAACTGCATCCACAGCATTGTCTGTTTGTTTCCTTTCTAAAGTCTTTGTATTATCTTCAGTCATCTCATTTATTCCAAAGAAAGAAATGTCTTTGGATAGGATTTAGTTCCCATCATGTAATAAAGCTTTCCTTATGTTGTCCTTATGTTGTCATTAATGATCCCTGTGAGGGATGGAGGGGGTGAGGACGGGGAATATCTCAATTTTTGCTGACCGCTAGAATACTGCTAGACTACACCAGATTGCCTGCCCGAGATGTCTTTTTAGGCTTTTTGTGTTTGTTTTTTTCCCCACTGTTTTTAAATAATAAATGTGACTTCAATCGGCATTCCTGAGAGGCAGCCTTTTATTGTTACAAGCGTGTCTGGCAATGCTTCCCCTCATTCAGCCTCTCTGCAACACCAGTCACCATCTATAGTCGCTGCTACAACACACAAGCCAACACACCGACGCAAGCACTCATGCACTTTATTTCTCTGTTTTATTCTTTGTAATCTCAACAACAAAACAATGGGCCTATGTGGCCCATGATGTAATGCTTTATTGTTTAGTCATTTATTTATTAGTTTCTGTCTTTCAATATGTATGCTGTCTTTTCTCATTCTATGTTTTCATAATATCAGTAAACTGGTTTATCAGTTGTTATGAAGTACTTGAATAGTTTCTATTTCCATGTAGTCCTCTTACTCTTACTCAAGTGATTAATTCGACGACTAGTTTTACCTATGTCTTATTATTCTAAGGTAACAATTCTATAACTTGAGGACAATATTTGGCTACTTTACCCACCTCTGGAGGCCTCCCACCATTAACCTGGTTCCAAAGGAGGTGTCCTCCTCTTAAAGGAAAGTGTTTTTGTCTTTTTGTTTTCTTAATGCTTGCTTATTGTGGGAGTGACTGGGTCTGTTCAAAAACAAAACAGTCTCTTATTTTGTTTTGTATTAATCATTTTATTTGAAACATGCCAGTTTATACCATGCCTCATATATAGTGGAAACGCCATACAGCTATCTCTTTTCAGTTCTATTAGAATGACTGTCATTTATCAATGTTCATTTGTGAATTGTGAAATTCAGCAAGAACACAGGCACATTTATTCATGAGAGAAAGAGAAACTTCATATCCATAATGTTTGCAACAAACCATTAACAAGAATCAGTTGAAAGGAATAAGAGAAGCTGCTCAGAGTAATGACTGTAAAAGTGAATCATGTTACATTTGTCCGTTTAGTGGCACAGTTGAATATCAGAAATGGAGAAGGTCATGAAGAGCGAATCTTTTCAAAGTGCTTTTATTGTTCAAAGGTAACCTCTACAAGTGTGAAAAAGTTTCTCTTGTTTTTTCTCCGACATCTGAAATAAAAATAAAAACACCCAAGAGTCCAGTGCAGTTCTCAGGTGGAGCCTGGCTTAACTGCATCCATGGCATTGTCTATTTGTTTCCTTGCTAAAGTCTTTGTATTTTCTTCAGTCAACTCATTTATTCCACAGAAAGAAATGTCGATGGATAGGGTTTAGTTCCCATCATCTGATAAAGATTTCCTTTTGTTGTCATTAATGATCCCACACACTATCCTGTCAAAGTTCAGGTCCTCTATCATTTCTCCTAAGTGACAATTCTTTGCCTTCATTTTCAACTAACTGATGAATGACTCAATTGTCTCACCTTACTTCCTGTTTCTTGAAAAGAGCTGCTGTCTCTCCACCGTTTTTCTGTTTTGAGGGTTGGGTATTTCTCTGAATTTCTGTTTCAGACACTCTTGAGTCCTCTCTGCACTCTGCAGTACTGAAGACAACTCCTCCTTCACCTGGCACCTGTGTCTGCTGTGTAAACAAATGAACGATCCCGTTGTAGCGCAGGGCTGCAAACAGATCATTTCAATACTAATGTTGGGCGTCAGACAGGAGCATCTAGCAACCTGTCAACTACATAAGAAAAATAATTATGCATCTCTGTTTTCTCCTATGAGAAAATAATAAATCGGCTAGCCTACCCTAGCTACAAGAATAAGAGAAAAGAAAAGAAAACAGATGAACCGCTTCCAAAGTTTAAGTGAAAATAGGGTATATGTAACAAAAAGAATTCATCAGACCCTTAGAAAAAATAAAAAAAAACAAACAAAAGCAAGTCACTGTGGTTATTAGACACTTTATGGAATCATCTGGGTCCTTTAAAGTCTGTGAAGTTGATTGGGTGTGGAAGAGGGAAATGTTTTAGTCCAAATGGTTTGGGTGTAAAGTTTGTTCAAAAAGCTTGAGTTCGGAGAGGGGGGGGGGGGGGGGGGTTGTGAGTATGTGTGTGTGTGTGTGAGGTTCAGAGTGGCAGATGAAAAATGGGGTAAAGGGAGAGGGTTTGTGGGGTCAGAGATGAGGTGGACAGGAGTGAGAGGAAAAAAGGAAAACAGGAGATTGGATAGGCAGTCACACTTATCTGGAGGGGAATTAGCCAGACCAGTTCAGCAGACTTGGAATTGCCAGGGTGAAGAGTGGATCTCTGCCAGCCTTGCCACACTTTCCACAAGTGCCTGAATTTCTTGGTGGCTTGCAACTCCTCCAGAGATTTTTTGTGGTTTTGCTCCTCATTCACGTATCCTTACTGTTCTCCTCTCTGCTGCCTTGGTCTGCACATACTCATTCACACCTTGGCTCACAGGTGCCCTCTTAAGGCCTGTTACAGCCCCACCCCTTTGACAGGAAGTGAACTCAGCACTTTTTGTCACACTCTCCCCCCCTTGACAAGACCGTGCTTAACAAAAGCTCAGTGATGGATTTTATTTAAAACCCTACAAAATCCTCTTCTCCTGAGCTTTTTTTGTAGCAGGTCCAGTATTTTCCTGTCTTTCTATGTCGTCACCACTGGGGTAGAAAGGTTTAAGGTTGCATACATGCACAACCCGTGCATCCAACCCTGTGTCCTTGATAAAGGGGTCCAAATTGTTGCACTACACGGTATGGACCCCTCTACTTTTTGGCTAGTTTAGCTGTGAACTTTTCCCTAGTCTTAGGCAGAGGAAAATTTCTAACCCATACTCTCTGCTTGGGTTTGAACTCAACATTACGCCTATTTTTGTTGTAGATCCTCAGTTGTCTCTTTTGTCGCTTTTTTAATGCTTTCCTCCACATCTGTTTTAAGTTGTGTGAGGTGATGCACCACATCATGAGCAGGCTCATCAGGGGATAAAATCCTGCCTTCCAGAATTCGACTGTTCAGTGTCCTGCCAATGTGTAATTTAGCTGGAGTTACACCTGTAGTTTCCTGAACAGTGGAGTTTATGGCAAATCTGGACTCGGGAAGGTATTGATCCCATTTACAGTGATTCACAGTGATCATACTTTTTAGAGTCCGATTCACACTCTGCTGTAGTGAGTTTGGGAATCACAGTCCACTGATCACAAAGTTCATGAAATATATTGGACACAAATTGGGGTCCACACTTTTCAGAACTTCTGGGTAAAGGTCCTGATGGAAAGATACTGTGTTCGGTTTTGAGTGCATTATGTTGGAATGAGTTTTCAAGATGCTTGTTGCTTTTAACATGTAAGTGTTAGTCATTAGTTTGGGGTATAAAAGTACAGCAAGTGGTTTACGAACCCGAATAAAGAATACCTGGTTCCTGGCCATTTGGAGGCAGACAACTTTCAATTCTTGAGAGAGCCTCGTTTAATCATTTAACCCCTTTCTCTACTCCGCAATAAAGTCAAAACGTCAGTGAGCATCTAATAAAGCTGTTGATGTAAGGATCCATTTTAAAGCAGAGTGATCGGTAACAACAGTAAATAGCTTAGGTTCGAGATAGTGCTGCCATTTCTGTAGTGCCCAGACAACTGCAAGGTACTCTTTTTCTGTGACTGAGTAATTCCTTTCAGCTGCGTTTAAAGTTCTACAAGCAAGAACTTCCTCAGTTCCACCATCTTTTCTCTGGGTAAGTACGACTCCAAGAACAGTATCACTTGCATCTGTGTAGACAAAGAATGGATGATCTGGATTAGGATGACCCAATACAGGTGGAAAATCAAGCCTGATTTAAATTTGTCAAAGGAATCTTGACATTCTTGACTCCAAATGAAAGTTTTTCCTTTCTTTTTTAAGTTATTCAAAGGCTGAGCAACTTTTGAAAAGTCTGGTACTAACTTGTGTAGTGTCCCTATAGCTCTTCAGATAACTAACAAGTGACTTCTACATCCTCTAGGTTCGGAGAGCTGGGTTTATTAATCACTGTGAGAACGTGAAGTTAACAGTTGACAATTTATTGCATTACACAGGTAAAATATGACAGTAAAGGAAAATTGACAAAAGTAGAGCTCTTTCAGATAACTTTGAAATAAAATTTAAAAAATTCAAATAAAAGTGTCCCTGCTTCTTTGCTAGAAGGTTTTGCGTTCAGCTCTGTTCTATTTTATACAATTTACACAAACGGAATCTGAATCAGTTCCTGATCCAGTAATTAAAAAAAACAATCAGAGTCCTTTAGAGGATGGTTTAAACAACTCCTCTCTCTTTCTCTCGAAAATCCAAAAAATACTCTTTCTCAGATCCATCAGCTCACTCCACAGTGTAATCAATCAGTTTCTTGCCTGGTTCTGTCCCCAACTGTCAACGAACGTCTGGAATAGTATCCGTTCCCCCAGCTCCAGTTTACATGTTTCGGACGAATGTGCTGTGTGACCATGACAGAGAACACGACTGTGCGCCCCCATGTGGTGGCATGGTGAACTTCTTTTCTGTTGTATCACATAAATGGGTTTGGTACCCCTGTGGGTTACACTTGTGATACCAGCCTGCGAGTCCCAGAAATCTCTGAACTTCCTTGAGATTCTTAGGTACTGGATATGACCGAATTGCCTCAACATTTTCAGGGTCAGCAATGACCCCTTTACTGGAGACAATGTGTCCAAGGAATCAGAGTTCTTTCAGACAAAGTCAAGATTTTTTGAGCATAACAGTCAGACCAGCTTTGGAGAGACAATTGATTACAGTCTGCAACCGCTCCAGATGTTGAGTCACAGATGACGAGTACACAATTATGTCATCTAGATAAACTAGACAGATCTCTCCTCGCAACCCTTCCAAGGCTTTTTCCGTTGTCTTTGGAAAGTAGCAGGTGCATTTTTAAGTCCAAAGGGCATAACATTGAAATGATAAAATCCACGGTGAGTGATGAATGCAGTTTTTGCTTTACTTTCTGGATGCATAGGTACCAATATCCACTGTTTAAATCAATAGCAGAGAAAAGTGTGGCCCAGAAAGTGACTACAGAATTTCATTGATGTTTGTGAGAGCATAGGCATCAGTTTCAGTGACAGCATTTACTTTTCGGAAATCGACACAAAATCTATGACTACCACCTTTCTTTGGAGGCAACACCACAGGAGATGCCCATTCTGAGTAGGAGGGTTCAAGGACTCCAGCAGCAAGCATCTGTCCTACTCCACAATAGCTTGCTTAATAGGAAAGAGTCTGTAAGGTCTTTGATAGGCACACAGGCAGTTGTATAGATGGTGTGCTGCAAAAAAAAAAAAGTTTTTCTAGGCTGGTTAGTACAGACCTGTGGACTGGATTCAAGCATTGTGTGTCCACTTTCACAAACATGTCTTGATTCAAATCATTATCGGAGCTTTTTTTTGTTGTTATTATTCTTTATTAATGAATGTCAATGTGAACTGAAGAGGGAGAAGGGGTGCGCAGGAAAGAGGGGGAAGGAAGGAGAGCAAGTGAGAGGGAGAGAACAGAGATAAAAGGAGACAAAAGACACAAGAAAAACAAACAATTGCAGTCAAAAGACGACAACACAACAGAAATGACAGCAGCATCAGCAGGAGCAGCTGCAGTCATGTCAGGCAACAGCTGAGTTCCTTTTGTAGCAGCAACAGTGGGAGCGGGAGCAACAGAGATTGTTGTTCCCATTCTCACTGCCTCCAGTTGCCGTATTCGGTCGCCAGCAACGTCTCAGCCACTGCTGAGTTGTGAGAAAAAAAAATTGAATGAATATTTCATGATTGAAGATTACTTTTTTTGGCGTATTGGAGAAAGTGTTTTTGGAGCCAGCCCAGTGGATCCTGCTGGTATTGCAACTAAATTCACTTCCGCGTTGGCTTCGTTTTTCGTACCAGAAGACTACGTCCATCTGTTATACAGTCTATGGTAACGTTACGTTCACTATGAAACATTCGAATCGGAATCTAAGTAAAAAAAAAAGAGAGATGTGCAAGATTTTGTTCTTAGCAAATCTATCGCTTATGTTCCCCTAATGAATGGTACTTTCAAAGAAGAGACGGCGGTGTGTGTGTGTGTGTGTGTCTGTGTGTGTGTGTGTGTGTGGATAGAGTAGGACGGTAGGAAGTGAGCTTGTGATAATTATTTATAAGTGTGAATGTAGTTATTAGTTTAAACATGTAGATCCTACACATCCCTGAATTAGTGGGATTAAATTTTCTTGATTCAATGAATGGGTACTTTCTGAAATGTGAAAAGCTGTGTACTCTAAATGTCTTTTTCCTCTTCAAAATTGACATTGCATCTCTAAATACATTCCGGGTGCAATTTCAGGACAACATGTTGCTGAAAGTTAAATATCGGAATGTGAAGAAGTACATCAGTTGGCACTCTGCTGTGACCTATGTGGACTCCATTAGTAAAGGCAAGAACTTTATGATTGATGCCAAAAAAACATGGGCCATGATTCTATTACTGTCAATAGGCATTGACATTGTCAAGACATTGTTTTTGCATATTTGTATAGTTTTATGAAAGAAAGTAACTGAACTCTCAAATGATCCTATATTGCCATCCTTGTATACATTGCACCTTTGTCATTATCTGCGAAGTACAACAGTATCATTATACAAGGATGGCATATATGATCAATTGAGAGTGGAAAGACTGTTAAGATTCCGCTATGATTCAAGACTGAATAAAGACACGGGTAATTTTGACCAAGTACCAGTAAAAGACACTTTTGTGTATGTTCCTATTTTGGAAACAATCAAATTTATCTGTCGCAATACTTATATTTGTGGACTGCTTGACTGCTTCACACACCTTCTGTATCAAACGAATACAGATTTGAAGACTTTTGTTATGGAAGTTACTTTAGATCACATTGTTTTCAGAACACAAGACATACTTACGTATTCAGTTATATTACGATGACTTTGAGACTGCTAACCCGCTTGGGTCAAAATATGGACATCATAAAAGAAATCTGCCCCAGAAGTTAAATTCTGCACTAATCAATATCTATTTAGTTGCCTTGTTTCATGCAGAAGATGTGAACAAATATGGCTTTGATCCCATTTTACAGCCTCTGATTGATGACATTAAAGTATTGGAGAGTCGTGGAATTAATTTGCCCTATTCCTCTGTGAATATCCGTGGCACAATTTGTCGAATAACAAGAGATAATTTGGAAATGCACGGGATTCTGGGTTTTATTGATTATACAAAATAACATATATACATATATATATATATATATATATATATATATATATATATATATAGCGTATTATTTATAGTACTATATGTATTATATACAATATTATTATAATATATATATATACATATTTATTATATAGTGTTTATATTATATTATAATATCCTACACACACATATATATACATATATATATATATATATATATATATATATACAAATATATATATAAGCGCACGGTATATATATACCTGTGCGCTTTGTAAAATTTAAACGGCGAGCCTCAGAGTCAGGCCAGCGCAGCCTCTTCTCTCCATAAGCCCCCATTCATTTTCCGACCACTGCGATCAAAGTTAAAATTTACAATTCTACTCGCGACGGTGGCCTCAGTTTTCATAGTACACACACCAAATTGCATCAGGGCATTCTGGAGACTCTCCCCTGTGTGACTGCGTGCTCATATTCCAGATAGGTGCAAGCGTTGTCTCCCTACAGCCAAATGTTTAGCACTTGGGCAATTTCGCCTTTTCCCATAAGAATGAATGAAAAAAGAGAACCCCTCAAACAAAAATCGGCTACGTCACCATACTTTGAGATGGAAACTTCATTTTAATTAATTCTTTTTGTGTACCGAGTTGCATGTTGATAGGTTGTATCGTTTTTCAGCAGCACCTTTTCAAAAGTGTTCAAGTCCCTGCTCCTGCGTCTCCTCTGCTGACTGTCCTGCTGCAGCAGGCTGACAGATGACCTCATACAGACACACAAACACTTCATGCACACACACGCACACACTAAGTCTCTCTCATACATGCATATCATAGAGCTGATAGGGTTACACCGGGGTCTCTCTGAGTACCTGGGATAGCAAATACACAGTGTTGGCCAGTACAGGCACAAGTATCTGGCCGGGCCCGATACCGCAGCTCGTGACTCAATGGCGGGTACACATCCCGGAGCACTCTCGAAATTTCAGCGCGCTGGAATTTTCTAGTTTTATACTACTATACTACTACTTATTCCATAATGCTGCTATTCTATTTGCTGCTGTAAGTGTGTGCGCTTGTCAATGTGCTCAGCCCGCTTGACCATTTCTGATGTTTCTTAACAATACAAATGAATGAGCCACAAAGATCAGTCAATTGACTAAAACCGTCACTTTATTGAGCACATCAACATTGTTTACATCCATCTAAACAACCAAGATATGTTTGTGGCATTGTGTGTGTCAATCACCCTTTCACTAGGCTGTTTTATTGAGTGAAAAATGAAAACAGATGTATAAAAAAACAAGACAAATCACTTGGTTTGCATAGGTTCATTATTTCTCCACAATTTATTTTGTTTTTCTTTCACTTGTTTTGGTTTTGCGTAATTAGCAAAATATTTTGCTCTTTGTCAAATAATCATAGGCACAAACATATAATACATACACATCCTTCTGAACTGTGTCCAGGAGGCACACACAGCAATATTTAATAAAAGTCAATGTGCTAAAATCCATACGATTCTTTATAATAAATGTAAACTAATATTAAAAGAAGATTATTGCTATAATAATGCAAGCTAATAAAACATTTGTCAATAGTTATGATGGTTATATTTCTTCTCCAGCATGCACTTTGTAAGGTTCAAGAAAGTACTCTCTGAAGATTAACTCCCTGATTGAACTCCCCATGTAACCAACAGCATCTACAAGTTCAGAAATGTGCTCTCAGTAAGCGTAGAGAATATTTGGAGGTACTATTGGTGCTGTGACAAAATTGAAGGTCCATCTTTAATACAATCGGGAGGTACACACTGTCACCTTGAAATCTAAATTGAATTATTTGCTCTAAAACCTAGCATCCTGACACACTTATTTCATTTACGTTTTTCCCTTTTCCTGTTCATCCCTCTCGCCATCGCCTGTCTGTTTGTCCATTTGTCCATCTACCCAATCACGAACACCTCGAATGGCCACCTCCAGTTCCATCGCGGCACCAATTAATCTACCAAAACACATGAACAGACCAGTTAGTTTAGCCTGCAGGATTTGTCAAATATAGCTCATATCCCAGTTTGTGTCACAGAGAAATTCTGGTACAAAACATACAAAGTCAACAAAGCCTTTAAAGATATTTGTGATGCTAAATGCTAAAATACAATTGTCCAGTATAAGTTAAATAATGTTCCATTATTACTGCAAATAAATAAGAAGCTAATTTGGTTAGCTATGAAGCTCTCCCGGAAACAAATGAATGTCTGGTAAGCTATATATGCAAAAAAAAAAAAAAATAGAGCACTGAAACTAGCGTGATTTGCCTTTGCCTGAATCTACATGTGGTGGTAAGTGTTAAGTTTGCATCATAGACAACATAGACAACAATCATGAAAACAAATCCTCGCTAAAAAGTGTACCAGAATTTTGTTTAAACACAACACAATAGTCCGCAGTGCCATGCTGTACTTGTGCTGGAGCTGTGGAACCTGAGTGTTTAAGAGAGGCTGCGACAGAGGAAATGGAATGACATGGAAAAATGGAATGTGTTGGCTGTGTCCTGTGTCCTTTATATTTATATTTTGAATTAACTAATTCTGCTAGAACCATCTGGGGTCGATTTCACAAGATTTTTGAGAAAACTTTAACCTTTGTGAGTAATTGCACTTATGATGACTGGTTGGACATTTTCTTCAAAGATTCCATTCAAAGATGGGGACATAAAAACCTCTCTTCCATAACTTATGAACAAAATGCTTGATTATGAATTCCATCTCATGTAATGTACCTTTCTGTTTTGAAAATTGTATTACATGTATAAGACAGCCTTCAAAATGACTTAAAACACAGACCTACTGACCTCTCTCATTGCCATGGTTGTTTACTGACCATGCTTGCCCTTTAATTCATTTCTCTGACAGACACACGGACATAGAGACATAGCTGTGCATTCATTGGTTTCTGTGGCTGTCAGCTGTTGGAAGCTTTATGAATATGGCCTCAGAGGAAGCAGAGGGAGGAAGATAATACCGCCTGTTGCTTAATAAAGAGTAAATATAAAAGCACAACAAATTTGGATTTGCTGACATGGAGGGGGTGGGGGGAACAGCTGGTGTGATAACTGATGATATTCAATGATGATAAAATGATATTTCATGTGTACAGGCTAAAAGTGGTTCGTTCAATGCTTCATCCTCATATTGCATGATCATTTTCAGGCAACAGGCATTCTACCTGCACGTTTTACCTCATGGTGAGAGATTTTCCATATCAAGTGGTCTTTATGACCTTAAAGTAAAACTGGCTTAGTTGTTTATTGCCTTTAAACAGAATTGGATGTACATAAGAATACGGCTCATGTTTCTGCCTCAGAAGAGCCACAGAGGCAGTTTGACTGCATCTGATTTATCCGCCACTTAGTTCAGACTTTCTGTTTACATAAATGCTCTTTACTGCTTAGAAGTTCCAGATACTGTTGGAGAGTTGCAGCTGACAGTTAGCACTTCTGAATGCTCACAGGAGGGAACTCGCTCTCGTCATCTAGACACACAGGTCCAGCAGCGAACTCATGTTCTGGAATAACTTCGCCTTTCATTGCCCCACCATCTTCAGAGTAGCCTGTGTAGGAGCAGATGGAGGACAAATCAGTCAGTGTCTGATCTTTACTTCATACAGGTAAGCCTTGTCTTTTCAGTACAGTCTGTGTATTCATTAGACCAGCATTCTTTTTCCATTTCACAATACGAGTCAAAACTAGACCTAAAAATCAGTTTGCTTTGGAATCACAAATGAAAAGGCTAATTCTACAGGTTGTTAAGATGAGGAAGCTGTTGTAAGTGGTGCACTATATTCAGAAACTGGATTTCCTGAAGTACTTGCACACAGTGAGGAGACAGCATTCTTGTTACACAGGCAGATCCTCACCTGTGAGCGTATTAGTGATGGGACCACTCGCTGGTAAGGCAGCGGTTGCTGCGTAGGATGGACAGGCCTTGGTCAGAGCTGTGACCTCCGACACCTCTGACAATGTTCCTTCACTCGGTATATCATCAGCGCCAAAAAGCCTGGCAAAGTGAGACAAGGATGAAAGGAACAAACTATTAGCTGGCACATCAAGTCAGGCATGTAAAGGGAGGGATGTGATTGGAATGCATACATCCCCCCGGAACTTCAACCACACCCATGAAATGTCCTGTTTTTTTGTCTGACACGGGTGGCAACCCTACTGAAGCCCCATTTGTATTTATGCCCAGTTTCCACGACACAGTACCAGCTCAGCTCTACTCGACTCGGCTCAGCTCGGTGTGCGTTTTTATTACCTGGAATGTAACCCCGGTACTATTTTTCTAGTACCTATTCGCCTGCTGGGCCAAGCTGGGCCAAGTTGGGCCGAGAAGCACTAGGCGGGGGTGGGGTTGGATGACGCAGTGACCAATTAAAGCATCAGCATGAGTTGGCATGTACATGGCAGTTGGCATGTAGAGTAGAGCCGAGCCGGTACCATGTAGTGGAAATGGCGCATTAGACTTCTCTCAGACCCACAAAAACAAAGGCAACATACACATTCCATCTTCTCCAGACAACCCCTGCTGCTTGCCAGCCATATTCAGCTGGATTCCCCATTCACTCACATGATGTTGAGGACCACTAAGCAGCCACATTTACATTGGCACAATAGCCTCTTTCCCCCACCTGCTCAATTGAAGACCTTAAACATAACCTTAACAGGGACATTTCACACCTGCATGTTTGTGCTGCATACCATATTCAGTGTGAAAGCCCCTTTGATAATGTTCATTGTCAGCGATAAGTGAGTGACAGAAGCTCCGACTGACTTTGGAACCAAAGTCTCATCAAATACAGAAAGTCTCCAATATAACTTAGGATGGGTCGCAGACAATGGCATGTGATTTGGTAAAGGTACACTCAGTTTGCCCAGGTATATGGGGGCTGAGGTGTGCTCCATTTTTGTATGTTGGTGCACAGCAAGGGTGGGCAGGTTTAACTTTGGAAAATGTGGAGGGGAAATCATCTTGCGATCAAAGTGTATGTGTGTATGTTGAAACATTTAGAATGCACGACTGGATTTTCACTTCTTATCATGCATACTGATCATATAGACGGGCAGCTGTGGCTCAGGAGCTCAAAACTGTGTATGAAAATGGGTGAATGGTTGAAGCTACTGTTGCGGAAGCTAAAGCTTACATTGTCACCTCAGTGAATGGACATGTGTTGATGATGTCACCTGTGTTTGTGGGCCAGCAGGCACTCGCCTCCATCCTGTGGATCTACATTATAGATAAAGAGCTGTCCATCAGCTGTGGCCACCAGCAGCCGTAGAACCTTCTCAATCCTGAAGAAGAGAGGTTCTATTTCAGCTGTTTAGAGCATACACATATGTAGGCATACAGAAATCATTACATACACAAACACATGTACACCAGGGATGCGCAAAATGCAGAGCTGGCCTCCTTGAATTCAACATTTGACAACTGAGCCTGAAGTGCTTCCAGCCCACAGGTAGATGAATGTTAAAATCTTAAAATATGAATGAAAGAAAGAGAGAAATTTCTCATAATTCAAAGAAAGAAAAGATTGCAATATATGGCAGTCAAATTCTGCTTCAAACATGAAGAATCAAATCATCAAATTCTGAATATGATTTACAACTATTCTACACTCTACTGTCTGTAGAGTAATATTGTTTCCATTTCAACCTTGGTGCTCAATTAAAAATCGAAAACTTATGAGCACAGACTGGGAGCCAGTTTTAGATGTTGACTTCATTCCTAAAGAGCACAGAGGCACTCACGTGGCCAGGGTGCAGACATTCCTTGGAGCGGATTTGAGAAGGTGCACGGTGGCAAAGGCTCGGTCCTGGCTGATCATGCCTGACACGTGAGCAGGGAAGTAGCTGCTTGCTGCTGAGAACATCTTTCCCACGTAGGCTGTCCAGGTAGTGGCGTCATCCCCTCCACTGCAAACAGAAGCAAGCCTTTTTCAGAACAGTCCACTGGAAACTCTTTAAAGTTGCGAGTGAGAGACTACTCACACCTTTGAGTACAAAGGAAGTAAGACGGATGAATTCACAGTAAATACAGTACACTCAAAAAAGGTTTGAATCAAAGGCATAAAACATATATAGTGAATATATCAAAACTTCTTTAAATGACACTGAATATATGTACCTTGGTCCCAGTTGCTCCAGTTTAAAGATATGCACTGTTTCTGTGTTGCTGGATGCACAGAGAAACCGGCCATCAGGGTTGAAGGATAAAGAGCTTATATTGACATACCTGCATACAGACAGACATACAGAAACACATATGCACAACAAAGTGAAAAGACATGAGGGGCTGTCAAGAACTTGAACTACATGAATCAGCTGCATGACATAAACATTGTACACACTGGTCAGCCAGCACAGTTCAGTTGAATGTCAATGAATAATCATAACTCAACATTATTCATCAGACTGGAACAGTTGTCATGCACTTTTGTTAACTCCAACACCAGTAACTACACACTGTATGGCTTATTCAATGAGCTTTAGCTGTCCTCAACCACTTTTTTTTTTAAATACGTTCAGATGTATGTACTCGTTGATGGTCTTGATGTGTATGAACCCTGACCTCTTCATGCCTCTGCGGAACTCAAACAGTCGCTGGCCCTCGGGAATGGAGAAGACTCGGATGACAGTGCCCTGCATGGTGAAGTACTGGCTTTACAATTTGTTACAGTGCAGAGCTCCAAAACAAAAATAACTAACAATTACACAATATTACTATAGGGGATCTGCTGATGATGATACATGTACCTCCCATGTGACATTTATTGCATTACATTTGCTCATTTGGCAGATGCTTTTATTCTAAGCGATCTACAATAAAAAACAAACAAACAGGCAAGAGATATGACAACAATGGCTAAGAGAGGTAAATGTGTAATCCGCATAGCAGTGGCATAAGGAACCATGCCAGCTGATGTCTGGGCCCAAGGAGGAAGAGTACATTGCAAAGATAAAGGGTCCCAGCACTGACCATTGGGGCACGCCTGTGGAGAGTGGGTAAGAGGAAGAAGTTTGCTCTTGCCAAGACACTTTGAAGGAATGCCTGTTTAGAAAAGAGGGGAGCATTTGGCCAGAAATGCTCTTTTCAGAGTGTAGATAGCAGGATGTATTGGTTCACTGTATGGAAAGCAGCTGATAGGTCTAGGATGTTAAGGACTGAGGACAGTCCTGCAGATGTGGTGACCCTCAAAGCTTCTCTCTCAGACAGCACAGCTATTTCGGTGGAGTGGCCTCTCATAAGGCCTGACAGATTTAGGTGAGGAGGGGTGTTGTGCATGAGGAGGCCTGAGACCTGATTGAAGACCGTCCTTTTGATAGTTTTGATAGGAAGGGTAGGAGAGAAACCAGTCAATAGTTCAAGACCAAGTGAGGGTGTCTTGAGCAGGGGACCACCCGAGCATTCTTCAAGGGGTCAAGAAACTATGCTCTTCTGAGCAACACTGTTTATAATATATATTTGTGTGCACTCACAGAAACGCACACATGCATGTACACATAAACACACACACACACACACAAAGTACCTTCTCTGATGCGCTGGCAAGTTTGGTGGCAGAGGTGTTGAAGGTGAGAGCTGCCAAAGGACTGTCATGGGCTGGAATCACTGTCAGTGTGCTCTAGAACGACAAGTGGTTATATTGTTGTTTCAGATGCTGTTGTTGTTTATTGGAACAACAAGTGCTACTGATCGTGTATTCTTTTAGTACATCACACCAATAAGATAACAACGTCATAGTAAAGGTGAAGGCATGGTGAATGCAATTAAAAGTACAGTTGGTGTATGGTCTTGCAGTGCTTTGCACAGTTTTATTGATTACAATATCACCAAACAGTATTGTCCCCATATCATGGATATATCTATACATAAATGCATTGTCTACCTTGAGTAAATAAGGAGTAAACTAAACCAAAATTTACTTTAATTTTTATTACACAAGCTATTCTATCCTGTATTGAATAAATTGTGCACATTCGGGCACACATTACTTTAATTATTAGTGACAAAACTTTAATTTTCATTGTACAAAATGGCAAATGTTTGGTATACATGTTTTTGGCTATGAGAAATTCAAGTTGATACAATCCATAGAGAGGGTGGTGTCTTTTTGCTGTGGCAAAAGTTCACATCCAGCATGAAGCAGAGCTCAGCTCCCAGGTGAGGAGAAAATTGCATGCGTCTAAAGCTTAGTATATCTTCTATATATACTTCGGTGTAGGTCCCGCAGTCCCGCTGTGCAATCCTAGCTACCACACAGTCTTACTTGGTTAGTAACTGTGACTGATGAATTGTAATGAGACTGCTATTCGCCACTACAACTGCAGGGGTGACAAATGTAGGGATAACAAGCAGTACAGATGCTTGCATTTTCGGACTTTCTCCATGATGCACTCTTTGATTTGGTCCATGTTTACTCGTAAGCGAGAATTTAAAAATGGTGGCCCAGTAGAAGGGGCAAATCCCGGAAATGACACAGGCGAAACACAGCAGGCGAAACACAGCAGGCCAATCACAGCGCATACGCTTACTGGCAAGTCAGAACATTTTAGAGGCTCCTGTAAGTAATTTGGAGGGGCCTGATGGAGAAGCCTGCAGGTACGGCAGGGACATAACGTGGAAGCACAAAGCATGCTTAAGTCTGTCTGAGGACACCTGGCAGTTTGGGAGCAAAACAAGATTGCAACAATACACCAAGCATTAAAAAGAAGATTTTGACTGCTCAACCTTTCCCTGCATTTTTAATTTACACCATCACAGCTTGTCTCATACTGTTTATCTGTGATGATTTGACATCCTGCTCACTTATCACAGATACAATACACTGTGTATGCTACAGCCTGACGGCACAGCACCAGTCCTAACCTCAGAAGACATCAGAACATAGAAAAAAATACTCTAGTCTCAGGAGGGACTCAAAACAGGATCCCTGTTTCCTGATGAGAAACCTGCAGTCCTGACTTTTGACTGTCTGACACTCGTTGTTATGACCCTGAATGATATTGTATGTGTGTTTTTCCTCTTGTGACGCCTGAGGGTGGTGCTGCCACCATTAGTGTGTTTCTCTCTTCATTGGTGATGGAGGATTGGTGGAGCAGGTATGAGATGGCCACTGCTTGGGCTGCTCCCCCTCTTCTCTTGGCCTTACTCCCAACTGCATCAAGCTTCCATATACTGTGTCAGTAGAGATATTAGCCCAGTTGTCCAGACACTGTAGGGGTGGGTAGCCCTTTTTGGTTAAACCAATTTATCTTCTGCTTATTTTATAGGGAGTCAGGTAAGAGACCTGCAATTGTGGGATATAGATTGTTTTATTTGTCGTTTTTGGGACCTGCTCACCCTGAAACTATTGCTATCCTTTTATCTTGAATGTAAATAATTGACATTGTGGTTCATAGAATCATAGAAAGCGGCACACTAACTTTTCACTGTGTGATGACACTCATAATGTAACTATAATTAAAAATATAACTACGGTTCTATGAATCCTGAATGGCCGCCAGAGGCGGTGCTTAAAGCACTGAATGACTTATACTGGCAAAGTCATGAAGAATCTGAGAACAAACTCTCTGATTAGGGGTGTTTAGGGAGCCAGTGGATTTGCAAAGGCCACATTCACCCTGTAGAATCTGGTGAACATATCCGTGGATGCTCGCAATGCTGTGACAGAAATATCCCTTAGGGACACGCCCCATGATATAGCAATGCACCCAGAAGAGTGGCACCTCACAAAAGACGGAAAGTGGTTACTTGCCGAATATATTGGACATGAGCAGACAGCCCTCTTGTGTTCTTTATGGTGTGTCTGACAGGGTCTGCTCCAAGGCTCAAGTGTGTCTCAGGCCTTCTTGCAGCCAAAAACTGTTGGTTCTTTTAATGAGTTGGGACAGAGGATCTTGCCTGTTGGGAAAGTGCCACAGTGCACCACAACAGTCTGTGCAGCAGAGAGAGCCGGCTCCTCCCTGGCCAGAAGAGACCCGCACACAGGACTCTGAGGACCTCCCAAGAGTCCTTTGGAGTACCAACCCAATCAGAGTGAGCTAAGAAAAAGTATACAGCAGGCTGCCTGGCCAAGGTTGAGACAGTACGGCCTGGCCCAGAGGACTGGTCGTCTCCACCAAGGAGAACCACAGAGGACAATGGAGCAACTCTTCAGAGACAAAGATCTCTGCGCCAGATAGTGTATACCACATTTGAGTGGAGGCACCACTCTCATGGTGGAGGTTTCTGACAGGAGAGAAAGTCTGCCAGGCAGCTCCGCTCTCCCAGTAGATATTATATTTATTTTACACATATATATATATATATATATATATATATATATATATATATATATATATATATATATATATATATATATATATATATTTTGTAATGGATTGTTGTCTCACCAAGATGTTGACATTGTACACAATGATCTCCCCAACGGTGGCACTGCCAGGGTATGCGAGGTAAGAGGTGGAATGGTTGACAGAGAGAGAACAGAGACCTGCAGAGGAGAGAAGAGGGAGCATCAAGCGTAGTAGAGATCGGAGGTTAGGACAGGTTAGTATTTTATGTCATAGGTACAATGTACCATGAAATTCTTTCTCTGCACTTCACTGATCCTATTCTAGGAGTAGTGGTCGCCAAGTGGTCCCAGTGTCTGAGAATCATTTGGGGGTCAGGCCTTGCTCAAGGCCCCACAGTGATGGGCCCGAGATGGTTTAGGTGCCCCACCCCCATTTGAACTGGCTTCAGGTTGAAAGGTCTCTTAATGTAAGTGTGTGCACAGAGGCAAATGACTTCTCACTATTATTATTATCATTAATATCTAAACAGGGTGTCTGGGTACAAATCCAGGTATACAAACATCTTGCGTCATTCTACTTACACAGCACTTCCCATCCTCTCTGCCTTGCTTTGATAGACATTACCAGTATGCACTGTTTACAAACAATGTGCTGCATTGCATTATTTCTCGACTTGCTTTGCACCAAATCCCAAGGATATCCTCTAGGATTTGTTGTCAAATATGAAGCAATGGGACAAAATTAAGCAGAAGAGTGACGCTGTAGATTTAGGTATTAAGCAGAAAACTGTCTGGGGTGACTGTGGCACAGGGGGAATGTAGTCATCTATGGATCAGAAGGTCAGTGGCTCGATCCCAGGCCAGTGCAGCCTACATGTTAAAGTAGCCTTGGCCAAGATACTGAACCCCAGATTGCCTATGATGTTGTGTCATTAGGAGGGAATAGTGGCGAATGAATGGTTAAAGCTGGTTAAAGAAGATGAACCATGTAAAGTAGCCTCTGCCACCAGTGTATTAATAGGTGAATGCGTCTTGTGACCACAGACTGTATATAAAAGATGGTGTAGTCTTCCGTTGGCCCACCAACATGAATAACGTTATTCCTCATTGACGTGACAATATTGAGAGAAGCTGGAAATCTACATGGTGATGGGCAGCGTAGCTATGGAACATCATACCTGTAGGGTTGGACGGAGTGTTTAGAAGAGTCTTGAGCAGCTTCATGTCTTTGATGTTGTGTATGTAAATGGACTCTTGAAGGCACACCACGAGCCTCTGCAAAAAGAACACTCAGAGATGAACTGTGTTTACACAATTGCTGCTCAAACACACATTTACATGGATGACAAAGATGGTCCATTCTTCCAAGGGGATAGCACAGAAAGGGGCCAAATGGGAGGATGGCCACACTAGTCATACAATCTCGTTTTGTGGAATAAATATTCCGCAGATCTGATTCTTATGGTCTGATGAGGAGAAAAGATTAAAAAAATAACAAGAGCAACAGAAAAACAGCAAACTGAATTTGTTTCTTTATCTACAATGCCAAATTATGGGTAGAAAGGACCACTTGCATAGAACAGAATACAATAGAATATATATACATATATATCATATATTCTATATATATTAACCTTTATTTGGAAATTTCAGAAGTATAAATTTTCAGAAGTTTAAAGTAAGTATAAAGTAACTAACAGCTCCAGAATGCGACAGAAAAACATAGAACAGAGAGAATTCAGCAGAAAGCAGAGGGCTATGGTGTGGAGTGTTTGGAGGAGTTGGCATCTCACCTGTCTGTTGAGCTTGACAGCCAGAATGTTGTTGGGGTAGCTGTAATTGCAAATCTCAGTCCCCTTCTTGAAGTGGTAGATATTCATGCGCTGAGGCATGGCGGTGCTCACCACGACAACCAGACTGCTGGAGTAGAGACGCTCCACAATGTAGACATCTGGAGTCCCTGCTGGCCAAAAACATGGATCCGACAGACTAAACTATAGAAGACTCAGAGGAGATATGTGGCATTATGACCTCTTTAGTTTGAGTGATGATTGAAAAAGAGTGGGCATTCACTTTCATCATCTGAACTTGTCAAAGTGGTGTCATCGCTTTGTGTTAGTAATGGTAGACTATGCAAACGGATATCTAGAGACAGTGCAGAAGCTTATATTAAGTGATCCATGTGTAATTCTCCTATCCAGTGGTATGGCAGTGGAGCTGTGTTTGCATTTGTATGCAATATGGATTTGTTTGTATGCATGATTCTTAGAAGTTCTAATGTGTACTGACCACTCTCGTGTATGCAGTCCAGTTTGTCCACTATCGTCAAAGAGAACAGCTTGTACCCATCCTTGGTTCCCAAAGCCAATGACCTGCAAGAAACACACACACACACAACTATGATTAAAAATCCCTGAAGAAATAGGGATGTCTGATAATATTGGCCAACTGACAATATCGGTTGATATTAGCCGGTTTCTGTAATATCTGTTCATATTGTTGTCGTTTCTTTCATTGTTAATGAAAATCAATAACATAATGCTTGGGTTCTGCTGCTGCTGTCCTGCTGCTGCCTGTGGGGTCCTGAGACATTTGCCTGTGCAGATTGATGACCTCATCAAACCGCATGGAACCAAACAACAACAACGCTACAAGATGTTGTACTCAGCAGCAGGCTGGTAACCTGGCTCCTGCGAGTTTCACCGTCTTAGTTTTTGTCTGTGATTTTGTGGATTGCATGTAATCAAAGGACTCTGCATTTCATGTAAAATGGAGATGAAATCAGGTTTGATGCTGTGGCTGACCCTGGGCTTTTTAACATCCTTAATACCTGAAGGGAGACGCGTTCACGGAGGAAATCCTGGCGTTCTCACATACACACGTGAGTGCCTGCTATCTCTCAACCTCTGAAAACATAGACAGATTCATATGGAGATATACGGGAAATACTTAAGAACTACCCCGAACTGAAAAGAACTAGGACACGAGCAAAGACCAAAATAAGGGGATCAAGTGGCTGCAAACATCCTTTGCCCGTAATAACTCTCTCCAACGTCCAATCCCTAAACAACGAAATGGATGAATTGTGAGTGAAAGTTAATTATAACAGTAGATGTAGGCAAAACAACCTCTTGTGTTACTTTGAGACTAAAGAGGGGATCCCAGATCCAGACGTGCCTGGGTATACCCTTCTAGGGGCAGACAGAGACAATCATAAATCAATGAAGTCAATCGGCGGTGGCATGTGCATCTTTACGTAGTACACCATCAGGGAGAAAGTCTGTACACAGGACTATGACATCTTGGTGGTCTCCTTTCCACCTTTTTACTGTTTTATTTATTACTGTATATCTGTGTTATTCTGTCTATTACTTTATTACTTATTACTGTTTTTTTTTTTTTATTTTAACCTATGTACCAGGGCCGGACTTTGACCAAAATCGCAGAGTTACAACAACACACTCGCCCGCTCAGCTGATCAGCCTGTCTTTGTTTTGGGAGACATGAACTCATGCGACCTGTCAAGCCATCTAACGACACTACGCCAATATATTGATAAGCCTATCTAAAACGCACATCGGACAAATGCTATGGCAATATACCTAAACCGAATGTATTTGTAGGCCAACCTTGGGAAATCTGACCACAATGTAGTGCGTTTGCTTCCGAGATACAAGTCAAACCTAAAACAGGAAAAAACTCCAACTAAGAACATCCAACTATGGACTGACGATTTAAAGGATGAACTGACTGTATGCAAGACACAGACTGGCAGATCTTTTCCAATTCATTGTACAAGAATTGACAGATGCAATTACATTGTATATAATGTTTTGTGAAAGTACCATTATACATACAAAAAAACGTCAGAATTTTTCCTGACGCGACTTCAATTTCACAGCACAGTCAATGTGATTTTTTGATTTGCCGTGCCTTTCAATTGCCCCGGACAGGTTGGCCAGATCCATGAATCCTGTTGCAACCCAGGGATTGTTCAGTCAACATGAATTCTTGTCAAAAAGGAGACAGGGCCAGCAAAATAGCGTAGCGCTTCCCGTTAGCCATTCGGTGCGGACATAATTCTCTTTACTGAATGTCCAAAGACCTTTCTTTCTCTCAGGACAGAGATGTAGTGTTGGTTAATTTTGAATTTCTGTTCAAAAGGGAGTTTCATCAAAACTCCCCTTTCCAATTCAAATCCCTACCCTCCGTTATTGCGCTCTCTGGCTAGCCAGATATCAACATAAATTCCCCGCTATTCATATCAGTGACGCTGATGATGATGTACTGTGATTTGATTGCCGGGAAGCCAAAATCCCGACCAGTCACAGGGGAGCGGTGTCATAACAATAGCCTCAGCTGATTGGTTATTTTTTTTATTTTCCACCAAGGGGAGCCAACTCAGCTTGGCTTCCCTTCGTGAAAAAAACGTTTTTCGTTTTCAACGCTCATTCACCACGTAACCTTTTACACACCATAAACGTTAAATAATTAGTGATGAGAGACGAGGGGGAAGGTGACAGAGACGCAACAACAGAAGGATTACGTAAACTCTTATATTTGTTACATTATATTCTGAAAAAAAGTGAAGAAGCCTGGTTTCCCGTAGCGTCTGCAGGAAAACGCCACTGAAGACTATGAGAATTATTAGGGACCCCTCCCGTCCTCTACACCAGGGGTAGGCAACATGCTCCACAAAGAGCAGCTGTGGCTGCAGGACACCTGATCTGAGTCTTCAGACAGTTGATTGGTCAATCTGTGTGCTATGGACAGGTTGGAAGAAACACCTGCAGCCACAGCGGCTCTTTGTGGAACAGGTTGCCTGTGTCACGGTCCTGTCTGTTTCTGTCGCTGTGGTGAGTTTTTGTCCTGTGCTGGGGTTCTGTCTTGTCATTTTCCCGTTTTATTTTGAAAGCCTGACCTTCCTTGTGTCTGCTCACTTGGCCTTCCCTCATGTCCCACCTGAGTCTCGTTCTCCTCTAATCACTGGTGCTTAAAGTCTGTGTCTGCCCTTTGTCTTGTCGCCAGTGCATTTTGATTTTGATTTGATTTGGTTGCTTGTCTGTGTCTCAGCTCTCTTGTGCTCTCTGTTCCTTCTGGTTCTCATTCGTCCTAGTGTTTTCTGGTATTTCAGTTCAGCATATGTGTATTTCCAGTTCCCAGTGTTTGTATTTCGAGTTCCTAGCGCATTTCGGTCTCCTAGTGTTTCAAGCTCACTTGTGGTCCTTTTCCTCGTGTTGTCCCTGGGGGTAAGCACACATCCTCATGTCTCGTCTGTGTATTTAGTCACCTTAGCTTCTTGCGTTTTTCCATGTTAATGAGGACTTTGGGATTGCGCCAGAGTTTTAGCCCTGCCTCATTATAATGGATGTATTATAACACATTTCTGTATTACCATCCCTACTTCACAATAAAATGTTAATATAGAAAGGTCAATCCATACAGAAAATCAAGCTGTGCTGACCACAGCAGACACTGTTCTCTCGACATGTCTTCATAAGATGTAAAACAAAAAGAGCTGTCACAACCTAATGTCTTTCTAAGAGGATGAACCTGCTGAACCTTGAAAAACTAATGCGCTCCAACAGCATGGACAAGAACAATAAAAACTTAAATATGAAAAAAGAAGGTTTCCAAACATTCTGCTGGCAGTTGAGTTGGCAACTTGGCTAATGACTGACAATGAAAATGATCACTCTAAAAAATAATAAATAAATTTGGAGTCCTGAATCAAGGGAAACTTGGGCTCATAGAAGACTACAAAGCGGTGGCATGTCACACCTTACAAAGACACTGGATAAACTGTTCCTCCATCTCCTCTGTCTACAGGTGCTCCATGCCCAGGACCCCTTCGATCCATCCATCATAAATTTGACCCACGGTATTTAAAGTGTGGATTTTCATATACTGAGGATAATAAGGGCCAGAGACCCCAGTGTGGTGAAGTGCTGGAAAATGTGACCATGAAACCATCAAAATTGAAAAACACTACGCTTGGTTTAAACCATTCGAAAATCTGGGTCCCAGAGTGAGACCAGTTGAGAACCCCTGGTGTAGTGGACTGTGTTTACGTTCCTGCTTCTTCTTCTTCATCTTGTGGCCAGGGGTAGGACAAGCCCGTGTACAGACTTCTATCTAGACTTTTATCCCCTGTGGTGTTGCGGGACAATACAGAAACAACCCGGAAGTACATGGTGTGCCACGCGCACCGTGACACAGGCGACGTGTTGCAGAAGTATACCAGAGCCTTAAGGGGATGGGTGTTGAGACAGGTGAGCAGCTGGTACTGGACAACAACCTGGACTAGTCCAAAAACACAGACCACTTCCACAGGAAGAGCCAGAGCAGGCCCTTCTTCCTGAGGAGACTCGTGCAAATGTTCTTCAAGTCAGTGGTCACCAGCATCCTCTTCTATGCTGTGTTGGCCATCCAGGACATCAGTAGCTATCCTCTACTCTCTGTCATCAACAACTAAAGAAGATTGTTCTGTGACAGACTACTGCTCCGAACCTGCCACAGTAACAGAATTTGTTGTATATCATCTGAAATGGGGATTTTCCTTGATATCTGTACAAAACAACGAATGAGTTTTTGGAACTACAAGTTCTACAGGACTAATCTGTCGGTGTTCAAAATTGGACCAGCGAAAAGCAAAAAGCAGCATAATGTGTCACATTTACACTAAGAGCAACTCTGGGAAACACAGCCTTCTTTAGCCCTTAAGAAGCTCTTAGTGCTAAACAGTACTTTGGTGCGAGTTGAAATACCAGCAACTTATCTCAAAATAAAAGTGGAACAAAATTAAGACAGATTCAATATTTGTTTTCACCAATTTAAAAGAACAATGTAGGGGGAAAGCATACAAAAAGCATACTGTCAGACTGTTACAGTATGTTTCTGAAAATGGCAGTATTTGGGAATTGTAATTTTCTTTTCTTGTCCAAACTGAAAAAACAGCAATTTTACGACGGTCCCTAAAAGCTCCGCTTGTCGTTCAGTACTCGGAAGGACATTCTGCTTTATTCCTTTCTTTGCCACAACCACTAATGTTGATGAGTTGATGAGACCTGTGAAGTGTCTGGCTTACTCATCTCTAAAAAATAATACCAATCTGGATGGACTGTCGTCCGGTTTTCATGAGACGCGATTAAGGTTAGAAAGAGAGAAAGAGGGGAAAAAAAACAAATTAACAGAAGATATAAAGCCAGTTTACCGAGCCGCTCTGTCTGCAATGCACATATCAGCGATTTGGAGGTGGTAGTGTAATAACAGAGGCAGGGTGAGTTTCTACCCGCCACATCACCCTCTGTCTGCTTGCTTACGTGGAGTCCTGGTTGAAGGAGGCACAACCGAACCTCGACCCCAGTCCGTCGGGTGTGCCTGGACCGCCGGTGTCCGCTCCGCTCTCCATCCCGACTCCCAGCGACCTCCTCCCCTCCCTCCGCCCTGGACTGGAGGCCTGGGATCGGCTGTACCGCGGGGCTCGATGTCGGCGGGGGACGGCTCCAATGTGCCAGAAATGTGGGGCTGTGAAGCTGGTGGTGCGCGGAGGGAGGACCCGGACCGGAGGAGCGTGTCTCCGGCAGGCAGGCGCGGGGAGTGCGGATGGAGCTCTAGGTCGGGCTTTGGAGGTCGGCTTCCCGGAGCCAGGAGGGGGAAGAGGAGCAAAACAAGAACAGCTGACTACGCGGCGTCATCGCGGAGCGTACCGTGATTCGCTTACAGCCAGACTCTTTATCGCTGTTCACTCTTCCTATTGGTTAGCTGTGAAATGCAGCATTATGATTGGCTGGCCGGGCAGCGTGGTTACGCGTGCTTTTCGCCCATTCCTGTGATTTGATTGGATCTACGGCAGTCTCCTCTGCAAAGAGTATCACACAAACATGCTACACAATTGATACATGATGTATTTGACACGGGTCAAATACAATTTTGTTTAGTAGTAGTAGTAGCAGTAGTAATATAGTAATAGTTGGTGTTATTAATATGAATAATAATGAATATGAACAATACAATAATAATAATAATAATAACAGTCAGAGTGCAGTTTTACACAAATCAAATAGAAAGCTGGCATAAAATTATTTATTTGCTTGTCCAATATAAATCCCAAAGATTTTTCTATATGACAGGCATAAAACATTTTCTACAACAATAGAACTGCTGAGATCAGTTGAAAATAAATAAAAACTATAATTTTCCACATGACTACCTAGGAGCCAGATCTCTTACCACTTTAAAATGTACCTATTTTTTTGATATTATTCAGCATGAGGAATAGGATTGCAGACCTTTCCGGACTCTGGTGTTGCCATCGTATTTTTTTCTCTTCTGTTGCATTGTGTTGGGTTGGATTGTGAATTACTCAGTAAAGATTGGCCACCGCCATCTCTCTCTGTCATCAGTTGATTGTTTATTGTCACAACTACCTGATAGCACTAGTTTTCACACAGTCCTGTCACAGCAACAGTCATACACAGCGCAGAGATGCATTCAAGGCCCATGTTTACACGGGGTGCACAACCCAAAATGCAGGGGCCTGGTAAAGGGTGTGGCAACCACACATACACACCCACACATCCACACAGACTCGCTCTCTGTGGTACTGCTATACCTCACAGTAAGGACAAAAGAAAAAATAGAAAATAATGAAGTACTCAACTTTATCAGAGTATGAAATCATTAATACATGTGGAGACCTGAAGACACAACAGACAGTTCACCAGTCCATCACAAACAATTCACTCTGAAATTCATTTCTAGGGGCAATGTAGAGTTAGCTGCTGACTTCAATGCATATTTTTGGACAAATGAGAGAATTGAGAATAAAATACTGGGATATACTGGAATGAGGTTTGGGGAGCAAGGCCTTACAAAGTATGTCCAACTTGTGAAAGTTTATTTATTTTTTTAGTTTTATTTATTTATTTAAAAGCATTTCTTTATCTAAGAGCACTTTATTGACAAGCATATCAGACATATATTGACAGAAGCAGTGCTGTGCTTGCTCAACAGTATTGTCATTTCCATATTCCTGCCAATCACTTCACTGAAATTTTATTGAACCATGAAGTTTGGTGTTTGGTGCAACCATTTGTTGGCTGGTCCAGTTCACGATGACAGTGGCGTCTCAATGCTGCAAGAACACAGGAATATCAAGATTAGGTTAGTTTAGGTTCGAATAGCACAACATACACAACGTATATACTTCTGTTCGCCATTGGCTTTTAAAGAAGTTGTGCCTCTTTTTTTAAACAGTGATGATGTCAATGACGTCTCATGGTCTTTATCTGCACGTGGATAGATAGTTATGGTTGTGCTATAATATTGACATTGTCCCAAAATGTATGCCAATAGAGTACACAAATTCATTTAAAATACCTCAAACAATACTGTAGAGGTTAACTCTTTAAGGGGATGACATTAAAATACAAAAAGACAATACTGCTACAGGTTTAATTATTAAGTCATGTACCTTAAATTCCCAGATCACCATGGCGCCATCCAGACTCACACTGCTGTACTTCTCTACTTTGGCTTTGTCTCCAGACACAATGCAAAGCTGCCTGCAAGACAAAGCACCAGACAGGGATTTAGGGTGACTTTGTTAAATGGTATGGACATTGACATTTGACTAAAAATGCCCTCCACATCACCTAAAATGATGTGTTACCATTTTGCACGGATAATAATATTAAAAATATAATTATTTTCTGTGTCTGACATAATGATACTATGCAGTGAAGGAAGACCATCAGTAGTTCATAGCAGTCAGGTCTGGGGAAAAACAATAAAGAACCAATTTGCAATGTATCATGTCAGTACAGGGTTATGGAAGCTTCTGAGGGCAACATAAGTGACATATAGAGTGTCAGATAGGAAGGAGGTTAGAAAGAGTAAAAGGAAGAAGAGACTGAAAGCAAAAACATCAGGTCCATCATCAGATCATCTTAAAACTTTAAACACAGAAATATGATGACAGCAGCTCTCCTGAGAGAGGTCAGAAAAACAGCTGTAACACAGATAATTACAGATGGCTGAAAGCAGTGCAATTTTAAATGCATAGTATGTTGTTAACATAGGATAACTCAATTATATCACTGGAGGCACAGTTCAGCCGACTTTTATAGGTGTGCTGTAGTTTGACAATGAAACCAGCACAAACGTAATCAAAAAAGTCAAATAATCTATTCATGCAATAATCTGCTCTAATCTAATCCAGTAACAATTACAAACATTTAAAATATTGATCCATCCTCCGGCAACCTACTGTATCTTCAGTGCACATACAATATTGTAACGTGGAGGGAAAAACCCTCAACCCAGCTGGGGTTTGAACCAGGGACTGTTGCCAGTGAGGCAACAGTGAAGCAACAGACCTGTCATGTTACCCTAAATTTATTGGATTTTATTTGTTGGCATATAAAAAAAAAGAAACCAACCTTTTGTATACTACTCTGAACATTTCATATTAAATTTGGGGCAGATTTTAATCTGAAAAACAGAAAGGAAGACTACAGGAATTTGGACAAGCAGAACATGAAAACCTTTTTTTCCTGAATTATTGTTTTATGGTGGGATACTTAACCTCTAAGCCACGGAGGAACTCTCACATTTCCACCAGATTTGATCTGAATCCCTTCGACATTTGACACTTGATGGATCACACTTGACAGATCCTTCAAAAGAAAGCATGAGAGCCTCCTTGGTAGATCAGTACCCTTACATGATGCTGTTCTGGTGAAGGGTGCCCATCTCATTGCTGTCTTCATCCGTGGCCTTCTTGTCCAAGTTGCGAAAGTGCTGCATAGCAGACATGGTGCTCTTTGAGCTCTGCTTGGGAACGTCCAGCTGCTTCACAAACTCCAGGCTGCCTGGACCCTTATAGGTGAACTGGTAGGGGCAACAGTCATGGCCCTGGCAGTACAAAGAATCATATTTCATACTTGTTTTACATTACACATAAATCATGACTTGTCTATGTCCTAACCCCTAACCGTAACCCTAACCCATGCCTCACTCCTGTTGTCTGAGCTCCTCATCCTATCTCTAAGGCAAGCCCAGCCATGCCTGCGTTGAAAACTTATTTCAGCCACTTGTACTCACAATCTTAACCTTTCGGTCATTACTCACACTTTATGACCATAGATAAGGAATTGAAGTTAACAGTAAATGGAGAGCTTCGCCTTGTGGCTCATTTCTCTTTTTATCTCCATGGACCAGTAAGGTGACCAAATCATTGTAGACGCCTGTCTTTCTCATGTGCCATTTTTCCATCACTTGTGAACAAGACCCCAAAATACTTAAAGGAGGAACTCCTCCCCTACCTGGAGTGGGCCCTCCACCCTTTCTTGGCTGGTAACCATGGATTTAGAGGTGGTGTTTTTCATACCAGCTGCTTTCATACCAGCTGCTCACAGCTGCAAACCACAACAGTGTGAGCTTGAGGTCATTGTTTGACGGGACCAGTAGGACCACATCATCTGCAAAAAGCAAAGATGGATTTCAAGGCCACTGAACCTGACATTCCCTTCCGCCTGGCTGCATCTCGAAATATTGTACATAAAAAAATTAGGAACAGGACCAGGACAAGGTGCAGACTTTGCGCCTTCAGTCCATCTGCAACTTAAAAACGACTGACTCACTGCACAGAATGCAAACAATACAATACAGAGACTGGATTCTTTGATTTGGCAAAGAGCCATCCACTCCATAGTCCCAAAGCACTCCCCAACGGATGCCTTGGGGGACATGGTCATAAACCTATTCCAAATTACGTGGACTGGGAAAAGTCCTGCGCTCCCTCCAGCATCCTATTGAGAGTATATAAGTCCAATGTTCTGTGACCAGGACCTGGTCTGCTCCTCAACAACTACATTGTTCCTCGTGGATCTGAGGTTCAACTGACAGCAAGACGCTCCTCTCCAGTACTCTGGCATAGAATTGCCAGAGCAGTGTGATCTTCTTCTTGAAATGTGGAACCTCCATTCCAGTCTGCAACTCCAGAGGCATTCTACCATCATCCATGCAATTTTGTGGAGACATGTTAGCCATGACAGCCCTATCCGGGAGCCTTAAGATAGTCTGCGCATCTCATCAATTCCTATGGCAAAGCAAATATGGATTTGCTTAAAAGTGAAATATGTAGAATGAGCTGGGATACCATTACCTAGTGTCTTAAGATCGTAGTCACAGCAACATAAAAATAATTCCAGCAGTTGGCTGCCAGGTTCGTCTTCTTCTATGTGATCAGTATGCACAATGTCAATTGGTAAGTGCAGTAAGTGTTTGCCAAACCCGTCAAAATTGTATTTAATTCAAGCAAATCCTACATGTATAATTTTATTTAAAAAATATAGCTTTTAATAAAAATTCTACATATTGAACCTTTAACAGCTGCAGTGATGCTGGCCCTGTTGATCAGTGGTCCCACCTCCAATTCCTCTAGCTCTCTCTTTTCTCACTGGAAATGAGGACACTCATATCCTCATTTTTCTCATTCACTCAACTTTTTTCCAGAAATAACTTGAATAGATATTACTGTTTTAGATAAGGCTTCTTATGCATGTATGCACTCACATACATAAACACACACACACACACACAAAGATTTACACGGAGGGTAGTAGTTACCGCAGCAACAATCTCCGTGGGACTGACAAAGAGCACACTCAGCAGTGGCAGGCGAGTGGTCGTCAGCTGGGTGACTCTGGATGGAGGGGTAAAATTCATAGCAATTCAAACATGGACATTTTGTTGCTTGATAGCATGATACCATTGTAATATGATCACATTGTAAACTGATCACTGTGTTGTGGTTCTACTCACTCTTTGCCCTTGGTGGCATCAGCGACAGTGATGCTGCTGTTATGGGCCACCCAGGCCAGTTGGTCACCACTCGGAGAGAAGGACACACTGTGCACCCAGCCTCCACAATCTTTGTGCTCTAGAAGGAGCTCTCCAAATGGCATTTTAGCCCCCCAGGAAGTGGGTCCAGGCTTGTCCTCAATGTCCTTGATGTAAGTTGAAAAAACCCTGAGAAGCGCATTGTAGACTATCAGCTCCAACACAAGTTTCCTTTCAGTTCAGCTTGCGGCTGATATAGTAAAATAATGTGGGCAGTAACAAAAAAGCGTCAATATATCAGAGAGAAGAGGCGCCTGCAGGCGTTTGTGCGCTGGCTTGTGTCTGTGTATGGGCAGAGCTTGACAACAGTAGCCCAGCAAGGTAAACAAGAACTGGTGAGGGTTGGCGCTGGGAAACCTTGTCTATCTATGAGGAATACTCCACTGATCGGCCAATCCAAGGAAAACAGAAGGCAGAACGAAGTGTTTCCAGTATTGGTCCCCTAGTGGCTGAAATTGGTATTTTCCTTGACATCTGAAGGAAACAACTAAGGAGTTTTTGGAGCAAAAAATTGTACTGAACTACTCCTTAGGTGTTGAAAAATGGTAACCAGTGTGTGCATTCAATGAAACATAAGTCAAAAAAGACTGTGTGCAAAAAAAACATTGAAATGGACTTCTGCTTCACCTGCAGTGGAGGTCAGCAGATCCTGCTGCCAGTAGGATGTTGTTGGGATGCCAGTCCAAACTCAGGACTGTGGATTTCACAGACTTTTTAATGTGCTTACTCAGCCACCTAAAAAAGAGGCAAAAACATCCATTTACAAGTACACAGAAAATATCATGGCATGGCATGTTCAGAAAGAAGTATGTGGAAAAAGGCTGGACTTTTGAGGTGTGTATTTTGTGTGTGGTCTTCCCAATTTTTAGAAATTGTCCTCCCCATCTTTGAATCCAAAATCCAACAAACCCCAAAGTCCAATGCAACACAACCAAACAACACAACCTACACTTTGGTCTCAACCTACACTTGATCGTGCATTCCTTACCAGTCATTTTCCTTCTCAAAGTAGCAAATTGAAATGAGGCGAGCTCCACTGCCCAGGGCAAACTTGTTTTCCAGGGGTGACCACTTTACACAGGTAGCTGCACGGTTGATGCGCACCAGCACCAGCGTGGGCTTCCACACACCATCCTTCAGAGTCCACACGTATGCGTTGCGGTCGGAGGCACATGTCACAATACAGTTTGACTCTGGAGCCCAATCAATCCCTGTAGAAACAACATGTTATGTGGCTTCACAGGATAGGTAAGCTGTGCATTGCAACGATAATGCTAAATGACTGGTTCAAAGCCTGAGCCTCAGTTGCCCAATTTATTTACCGGAAATCTAAAATCTAACCATTATCATATAAGGCTTTGTTTATCAGGGCTGTGTAAGATTCCTCAATTCAATTAATGTGTTGAACTGAGTTGAATTGGCTCCACCCTACAGGATGATTAATTGGTATTTGAATGACAGGTAAGAATAAAATCACATTCATTGCAATTAAAGAATTTCCATTCAGCAAGTAAATACTAATGCTTGTATAGAATATTCAATTCACAAAAAAACATGAAGCTATTCAGGTCCTGAGGAGGGAAAGCCCTGTGGTATATGACTTGTTTTTGTCTTTTTCTCACTCAAATCAAGTTTCCTGTTTTTCAATATAATGGTCTAAAACAAGCTACATATCTCTCGTCATCAGTCACTGTTGGCTTACTGTATGTAAGCTACCATACCTGTGATCCGTCCACTGTGTTCAGTCAACTCATGGATCTTCACCCATTCTTTGCCTTTTTTCTCATAGATGTGTGTTTCATTGTTGTTTGGGCTTATTGCAATCTCTGGAACATATATGTTCACAAAGGTTGAGCACTGTGACCACTTAAGTGCAAGAGTAAATAGTATAATTACTTACTTAAATATAACATTATTCTCATGTAACTTGATTAAACAAAGTATTTTCTAAAATACATCAGAACCCTTTGGCACACTGGACTGATGGATGACAATGATTAACAGAAACTCTTAAAAAAGTAAACTAGGACTCAAACCATTTGACTTTTCTGCTCAATAACCCAAATAAAGCCCTGTGCCTTGTGGAGCCAACCCCACCTCTTTAAAGAACTTGAAATCTTGAAAATTTGGCTACAAAAGGGTAGATTGTTTCCTGGAAACAATTAATTCAAAGGTAGACAAAGTCAGACTTAAAACTAGACAATAATTACAGCCAGAAGTAAAGGGACAATTTATTAAATAAGGTAAAGTGATTTCAATAGCAGCTATAGCATTGCAATGGTCATGACTGTAGTAGTCTGTATTGCTGTATTGTTAGAAATGCCATGGGGAGTGAGGCAAAGTATAAAAGATTTGATATCTTACAACTGAAGTGCACTCAGATGAATCAGGTTCTTTAAATTCATTTCCTCCATTGATAATCAGATTCCAGGTAGCATTAACACAATCACAGGAGGAGAAAAACGCATCTGCTTTTTACAGTTCACTGTGAGTGCACAGATTATGGAGAGAGAATACAAGGATATATGTCCAAAGCCCTCAAAGCATATTCTCTGTCAGAAAATCAGCAGGGCTGGTATGTTAACTCTTACGTACGGGTCCTGTCTTTATTCCAGGCGTGGCAGGAGAGTGGCTCGAGGCCAAAGCTGTAGAGTGACATGTCTGAACAAAGCAGTAGGTGCTGCTGGAATGTAGCTGTCAAGGCTGGTTGCAGATGTGTTGCTGCAAGTTCCATGAGATCAGAGTGGAAAAGAGTGAGACACTTTACAGAGAAACATGACTTTTTTTCTTAACAGAGCTTCTTTAGCAATGATAATGTTGTTTCTAATGTATGAAACAGTTGTTGGTATTAGAATTCTATGCTTTCTCTCATAAATCCCCTTTATAGTGGCATGCAGTAAAGGTGTTCAGTCTCTACAGCAACTTTTATAGTCACTGGTAGTCACCTGGTAGTCAAGAGTACACCTTTGTCAGGTGTGGTGTGCAAACATGCTTTGCCTGTTACGTCTTTGTTTTTCCCCTGCCCTTTAGCATGATCCTGATTCATGATCCTGAGGACACAAACCCCTTTTGATTTGCGAATGTAGAGTTACCAGTTGCATTATATTATCATATTATAACATATAACATTAATACGTTACAATCTACATCATCACAATACAAGTATAATACTTTTAACAGATTGTAAGACAAGCACTGAGACCTTCACTTGAAAGAGCATTTTAACATGATTTAACACACTGTAGTAGTGGGGATTACTGATGTAACACCTATTACATTATAATGTCTATACTGGAATAATAGGTATCTTATTAACCAGAAGGCCAGAATGAATCTCTTTCAACTCTATCATGGAGTAATTGAGTAAACTTACTTAATGCATTAAAAACAATGACATGTAAGTTGCTGCTTACCTCTGTTGTGAAGGTTTGGTTCAGAGGGTGAGAGGTGCAGAGCTGGATTCGTGGACTCTGGGCAGTCGACACGAATGGAGCTACACAGTCTGACTGAGTGAAGGAAGTGTCTGTACTAACACTGAGTGCTAGGAAAGATGTGGGTGTGTCTACTAACAGCTTTGAGCAAGCATTTCTAAGACAAGGCTATTGTGATAATCTCTAGTTAGGCATTACAACATAGCTAGCAGCCAATCACAGACATACTGGGGGTTAAAACAAACCCTTAATTTATATCCAGATACCAGCGTAAAGCTTATTATTTGGCCTTTAAAAAAATGTCTCCATAAGAAACATTGAAAATACAATAATCTCAGTTTGGTGACAGGGCAATATGATCTTTATTTAGAATCTAGACCAAAAACCTCCTTTAAAAACCTCATTAGGATAAGTCCAAGTAGCAGATAAACAAGAAAACAGGACCAAATCACAAACGACTAGAAAATTCTCATACGAGGGAATTTTAGAGTGCCCTGGGTTGAGTACCCATTTGTGTGTGTGTGCGCGCTTGTGCGTAAGGGTGTGCACAATGTTATTTGTGTGTGTGAGACAGCATGTCACAGCACTTACTCTGACTTTGGATCATTTATAAGATGCTATTGTATGAGTGTACGTGTGTGTGTGTGTGTGTGTGTGTGTGTGTGTGTGTGTGTGTGTGTGTTGTACATCACTTTGCTCTCCTTAGGATACAATGGAAGAATACAGCATAGCTTGAACTAGCAAGCAGCACACTCTGATTTTTCTAAACCAAAGGGACGACTACTTACTCTGATGTGGTTTCACACAACCAAAATAAAATAAATATAATACAAATTAAAATAGACATTTTAAACCTACCAAGTGATTATCAGACTTTCAGTATCAATCTAATATTTTTTATGTCAGAGTATGGCGTCAGTGTTTGGAGGTGTTATATTTTTTCTGCTTTTCCCATTCATTCTTATGGGAAAAAATTTAAGTGCATGAGTGGTTAACACTTGGCTGTACTTGGCTATAGGGCATGTTGGGAAGGTTGAAGGAAGCAAACAATAAACAGTTAACATGGTGTGAGCCATGCCACTCTGAGCAATCATTCATTGCAGTTTTACCACATATCAGTTACCCCTATGACTTTTGTAAGGCGCACAGAGTACATTTTTTTGAAAGAACACAAATTTACCTGGAAAACATGAATACATTAGGAATGCTTGCTAATATCAGGAATATAAACATACCGCCACTGAGGTGAGAGTTTCAGGAACACACTGATGCGATTTTGTCTTCAAACTATCAATTCTGAGGAACTGGACAGCAGCTATACATAATACATGGGACCTCTTACAGTCATCAAAAATGACAAAAGGGAAGGAGGATATAATGGAAGACCCAAATGCAACTCACACTGGTAAACTTGTGTGGAGAGGGGCTTAATTTACATACAAAATAAGGGAGTTTCCAAGAGGAGGCAAGAAACAGAAAACCTGGAACACAAAAAAGTATACTCGTGTAGGCAGTATGTAGTCATGTCTTCAGCTAAATCTGTATTGGTGGGGCTCCGGTCTCATCTGCCACATGGCCATACCTTGTAGATTTTCGATGGGGTTCAGGTCAGACAAGTTTGCTGGCCAGTCAAGGGCAGTAATTCCATGGTTATTAAGCCAGGTCTTCATGCCTATGGAGGTGTGGCCAGGTCTCAAGTCCTGCTGGAAAATGAGCTGTGTTGAATCCACACTTGACAAAACACAGTGGACCAACACCAGCACATAGCATGCAGGTGCCATGCCATGTGCTTGACTGGCCAGGAAACATCCTTACCTGAACCCCATGGAAAATCTATGGTGCATTGCAAAGAAGAAGATGAGAGACAACAAACCCACTAATGCAGATGAGCAGGAAGCCACAATCAAAGCAACCTCGGCTTTCAAACACCTCAGCAGTGGTGTTATGGAAGGTATGGCATGGTGGCAAGTAATGCAAATGGAACCAAAACTCCAGTGATGTTTAGCTCAGTAGGTAGAGCAGGTGTCCCAGGTGTCCCATATACAGACACTACAGTTCTCATTGCAGTGACTGACCCCAGTTCAAATCCAGCTAGTGGTCGTTTGCTGCACGTCATTTCCACTCTCTCTCCCAATTTCCTTTCACCCTGCAACTGTCCTATCAATAAAAGCCTTGAGAAGCCTGAAAAAAGTGGCCAAAAGCAAGTCTGAATACACAAACATACTGGTGACACATCAATTTGGGGTTCAGTATATTTTGCAGTAGCTGTGTTTTCTTTTGTATTCTCTCTTGATGAAGCGTTAAGAGACAGCTATTCAAAGTGACTGCAAAAGTGACAGCAGTGGCGGAGCCAGACAATTTTTTGCTGGGGTGGCCACTGAGACCATTGTTCACACAGGGGTGGCTGGTTTCATGGTGTTTCTTCGACACTCACTCACTTATACAGGCAGTGACTGCCATGTAGTAACTGTGACTGACTACCCCATCATGAGGATCCACATAATACGCTTTTTAATGTACCTGGTGGAGAACTACTTGTTAGCACTGCGCTGTTAAATTGCAGGCCTGTGGCAACCCCAACATACAGAGATACAGAGTCAAATATCTAATGCAATATCTAATATCTACTTGATATTCATGATCAGTAATTGACAAGATTTATTATTCTATTTATTAACTCCTGGTCACGTTATTTTGCAGTCACACACTGTTTGAAACACCATGATTGGAAAACAAGACTAATTTCTAATAGTCTTCATGGTCGGTTGATTTAATGATATAGTATCCTACGATTGGACAGTGGCCAAATTTTAGGTTCATTAAGTTCACTAAAACAAACATTTTCTTGAGCGTGTACTACACCGTCTGCGGCACATTTAGTAAGTGACCTTTATTGTGAAAGTACACGGACGGAAATAATTCTCTCATTTGAAGAGGAAAAACAAGGTAGGCGCAGTTTTATGTGTGATGTGGCTCTGCGGTTTGCACTGTGAAAAGTTCTAAGTTGTGGGACATGGATGGATGTGTTCAAAACCTCACGGTGTCGCTTTGTCTATGTTGACAGTCAGCCTGTGAGTGTGGACGTGGTTCGATCCGGGCCTGCGGGGCTAACAGCTAGCTGGGCAGTTCTCTCCACCGCTTACTATCATGTGCAATCAACAATAACAAGAAGGGCTCATCTCGCTAGACCCATCGGGACATACGGCTGTGAACAAGTTGACGAGTTCGCGTCACCGCGGTATATTTACAAAGGACTCAACTGCCTATTACCCATAATACGACCGGAGGAAACTATTTACTATCTTGACCGTTAACACACTTGTACCGTCGGTATCTGCGGTCCACGTACACGCGTGGTGCAACTGCTGCTGTCTGTGGCCAGGGATCCGTGGAGATGATAGAAGTTTTCCAGGACCCGTCGCCATCCAGTTCGAGTCAAAGTTCCACCTTCGAAATATGTTGTTGCTTGAGAAGATCAGATGTGCCGAGGGCGTATTGGCACCGTTAGGTTTATTGTTGGCAGTGGCACCAAACCACTGATGTGGAAGGTCGGGTCATGTTAAGTGTAGTGTATATGACTAGAGGTGCATTTGATAAATTATCTACGAAATAAAAAACTCAACTTCATAGGAATTATGTGCTTTTCATATAAAAGTACATAATATAGTACATTTTCTAAAGCTAACAAAATATTAGTACTACTTGCTGGTGTTCACATTAATTAAAATTTTGCTTATGAAACATAATTCTTGTAATTCTGTTCTGATGACAATCTAATAAATCATGTTAAACCTGAACTGCGGTATTCGCTTTTACTAGATTTTTATTAAAAATTGATTAAGAAAAAGTTCAGTCTTCTGTCCAAATCACACCATTTTGTTTGATGTGAAAAGGTGCAAAAAATTTGAATTTTAGTTTTTTGAAATTTAGGTTTACCTTTGTTTTTAGTGCAATATTTAGGATTTGCACATTTCCAGGGTAAGCTCATGTCCAGGTCTATACTTATGATGACAGTCATCCACAGAAGGACGGATTTCAGAGTTCTTACCATATGCCACCTTTTCACTACATGCTATCAGCTCAACTCTACTCGACTCGGCTCAGCCTTGAGTGCGTTCCAACTACCTGAATGTGTACTGTTTTTCTAGTGCTTGCTTGCCTGCCAGGCTGAGAAGGGTTGGGTTTCGTCAGAAACACATGCATATCAGCGCGATTTATAAAAGAACAAACAAGAAAACTTTCCTCCCACGGTGAAGTTGGACTGGATATAGAAAAGCTCATGCCTTGTGTCGCAGTGCAACCTGACTCATTTTGTGATCTGATCTCAGTATGTCCCAAAATACTCTTTGTTTTCCCTGCAGTATTTTGTTTGGCTGCCTCCAGCTTCTTTTGAACAACACTTTTTCTCCCTGAGGTGGCAAACCACATACCCAGGATCAAAATGATCATCCCCTCAATTTCCTTCATTGTGTGTGTATTGTTATTGTTGTTGTTTCTCTTTTAAGCGGCGGTCAGCGGGGTTGCATTGACAATTACGTCACGCACACATGTTGCTATGACGACTGGGTACTGAGGCGGCACAACTTTGTAATGGAAATGCGCTCGGGTCAAGTAGAGTCGAGTAGAGCCGAGCCGGTATCATACAGTATAGTGGAAACGGGGCAATAGGCTTTATACAAAAGATGGATTTAGACTTCTGGTATAAAAAATTAAGCCAAAGTGGGAGTGACTTACCAGTGACAATACCAGCGAGAGGATACACACCCACTCAAAAAATGTCACTTTCAATCATGAAATATTCATTCAATAATATATTTTCACAACTCACACTGATTTCCGCGGCTTCAAAAAGTTTCTTGTGCGATCTGGTACTCAATTTGCAAATGGGTCAGGGTTAAGTGCGTCGAGGATAAAGGTGCTTCCACACTGACCGCGTTATGGCGGCAGCACACCTCTGAGAGGCGCCACTGTGCCGCGTGGCAAGGAGGCAAGGTTGCTAAGCAACCAAAACCAACATTTTGCAGTTTGAGCACGATCTTGTGAGAAGGAGTATTTGTCAACGTTTCAAAGAAAAGTCATGGCTTTCGTGCCCTGGTCCCCCTCAAGGTTGGGTGTCCCCGATCAAATATGGTCACCGTACAATTTTTTCACAACAACCACTTTGAGGTCTACTTCAGGCTAAGCAGGGAGCAGTTTGACTGTCTGTCCATTAAATCTTATGTCCCGGAGATCGGGAAACTGGATTAGCTGCTCCTCCGTAGCGAGTTCTAAAGTCCTCTGGGACTCGTGACTAGTGCTGAGCGGTTCTCGACTCACCCGGGTGAATCGGCCGGGACCATTCCAACTCACGGGCCTGAGGTCTCCATTGAACCAAATCCGCTGAGTCGTAACCGACAGTAATGAGTGGATCCGCCGGTTAAACACAGCCAGCTCTGTCAGGAGAGGGGATTCAGACTCAAGGGTCGCACCAGGTGTACATTGAACACCCTTGCAACGTGATTTCACATACACAATGAATGGGTTTGCTGCCTTTAGACTGAATTTTATTGATCCCTTTGGGATGACTCCCTCAGGGAAATTTACGTTTCCAGCAGCATAGAAAAGATGACATAAAAGAGAGTAAACAACATCACATATGAACAATGAGCAGTAAATAAACAGTGTAATAATAATAAATAGTAAAATATAAGAAATAGTAAGAATCTTAATAAATAGATGGTCAACTTTAAATGAACAATAAAATTAATTGTACTGTGGTGATGTAATCAATATACACAAAAAGAGAGTGTTCAGGTCACTGTAAATAATGAATTACAGTGGTTACCACTCCTTCCCCTCTGTCCTCCCCATTTCCTCCTCCCCCCCAAGTGAGGAGCTGTAGAGCATGATGGACAAAGAAGTTTTTAAGTCTTGTGGTTCTGCATTTTGGAAAAAGCTGTCTCTTACAGAACAAACTCTGTTTGGTGGTGATGGTGTTCAGAGGACGGCTGGTATTGTCCATAATGTCCATCAGTTTGTCCAGTGTCCTCATCTCTGCCACTGTAACCTAAGAGTCCAGTTTCATGCCAACCACAGAGCCAGTCCGCCTGACCAGTTTATCCAGGCTGGAAGTGTCCTTCTTGGATATGCCCCCCCCCCCAACGTACCACAGTATAAGGAGATCACTGGTAACCACAGACTGGTAAAAACCACAGCAGCTTGCTGCAGATGTTGAAAGACCACAGTCTCCTTAGGAAGTACATCCTGCTCTGTGTCTTCCCACACAGGTGGCTGGTGTGCTTTGTCCAGTCCAGTTTGTTGTCCAGCCACAGTTCAAGGTATTCCTAAGAGTCCTTAACCTCCAACTCAGCTCCCTCTAGCAGGACTCCTTGCTTCATAATCGGCCCTTTTGCAAACCAATGGGTGACGTCATGGAGGGTTGGGGCTTGGATCATACTCACTGCTGTGCTTCCTTGTCATTTTGTACTAGGACAGAAGAAAAAGATGGCGTCAAATACAAGCAGCGAGGAGGAGCAGAACCTTCGAGAGTGTGAACAATATGTCCAGAAGCACAACATCCAGCAACTGTTGAAGGACTGCATTGTCCAGCTCTGCACAGCCCGGCCTGAGCAGCCCATGGCTTTCCTTTGGGAATACTTCAGAAGACTGGAAAAGGTGGGTGCTATATATGTAGAATCGATAGATAGATTGTACTTTATTTACTCATTTGGCAGACACTTTTATCCAAAGCGACTTACAGTTGAGGGACAGTGTAAGTGTTTACAGTGCAACAAGAGGCGATAGTTGAGGTAGATTAGACAGCTAGGATAGGAGAGGTTTAATAGAAGGATAGGACAGAATTCTTTGGGCCATGGTGAAATTCTTGTCTTCCTGTTCAAGCAGACTGTGGTTTTGTTTACCTGCCGCTCAGCAGGAGGAGGCCCAGCAGCAGAGAGCCTCACAGCACAGCGCCGGTTTGTGTTCAGACCCTCGGGAGGATGAAGTATCCCCACCCATGAACCCCGTGGTGAGGGCTCGCAGCCGAAGAGGAGCCATCAGTGCGGAGGTGTACACAGAGGAAGACGCCACCTCCTATGTTAGAAAAGTTAGTGACGAAAACCTTTACATCTTTTTTCAGTGGCAAACACTGTCAGGCTGTTTATGTCATTCATCTGTTTCTTTTATAACCTTTTTTTAAGATCACAACTCCACCAAGAAAGCCATCCACCAATTTGAATACCTCTCCATCAGAGAGTCATTGATACACATACGTGCTCTGTCTTTCTTATCAGTTCTGCAGCCCCGATCGCATGATCCGGCGACGCAGTAGCCCAAGGAGGCAGCCTATATGTATTCTGTCCATGTGTCCCTGCTAGATGTGTTTTCACTTGTTGGAAGTCCTCTTGTTGGCTCATACAAAGAAAATGACCTTCTCAGAGCTTGCTCTTCATTTATGCTCCAGGTCATCCCAAAAGACTACAAGAGCATGGCAGCTTTGGCCAAAGCAATGGAGAAGAATGTTCTATTTGCTCACTTGGACGACAATGAGAAAAGGTAAAGTCGCTGACTACTTTTCTATTTTTTTCTTTCAAAGCATTTCCTACTAAAGCTGAACTATGCACTAAATGTTTTTTTCCCTGATTTTACCAATGATACAATGTTACAGTCAGGCCTGTTAGATTTCTGCACTTTTCAACATCTCCTTAGACACAGACAACTTAGACAAGCAGAAGCATCCTTATATTTCACCCCCCCCCCCCTCTGTGGCTCCTGAAATGAATCCCAACAGCTTCACAGACACATGACCTGGGCGAAGCAGACCTCAGACTCGGTCTTCTGCTTGCACCTCTGAAGCCCCCTTTTTCATATCTAGAGCCATCCAAACTCATAGAAACAAAGGAGAACTCTGCTCTAAACCCTTGCCCAGACAACCCCTGATGATTACCAGCCTGATCCACCTTGCTCACCCCATTCACATAGAATGACTCTATCAAAGCAACAAATCTACATGAGAACAATAGCCATTCTCCCCCCACACACCCATTTGCCAAAACACCTCCTACACTCACACCTTTCTCCACACGTTAAACCATGGTGCAGCAGTGCCACATAGTGACATCTGCAGATACCATCAGGACCATCTTTGAAACAATGGAAATAATCCTATTGGTCACAGCAGACCTTTTCATGCCTAATATTGACCTTTTCCCCTCTCCACACCTTCCATTGGTTCTCCTCCTCTCGTGACCGACACCTGTGCTGAAATCCAATCCCCCTGAAACGGGTGTGACAATCTTGACCGCCAAGATTTCTTAAGAATCTTCGTGGATACTATGTTCCATAATCTCAGGTGTCAATCTGTGATTACTGCACGCGATTTCTCCCGTTGTTTATTTGCATGAGCGTTTGGACCAGTTTTTGTAATTAAACAAATCAATCATCAAGCTGGCTTCTGCAAATCCTTTCCCGAGTTCTCCTCCAACCACTGAAGGGAAAGAAAATTTTTGCTCTACGGAAGAAAACTCCCCTGAAAGTGGCCCTGGTCAGGGGGATGGTACTTTCAGAAGGCGCGATCTGTGCACTGAACATCTCCAAAGGGATGAGCACTCGAAGTATGCAGCATACTTCCCAGCACAACGTTCCAGCTGCAAGCCCGCTGTTTATGTTCTACCGCACCGAAGCTTGCATCTCTTTCAAGAAGAATGGAGATGCACAAGAAAATGCTGAACGGAAATACTGAATGGAAAAAAGTTGTGCAGAGAGAGGGTGAGCGGCATCGAGAAGTGTCCCCGCTAGAGAATGGGTCTGAGGCAGTGGGCAGTGATTTGGGATTCAAAGAACTGTAGATAATAGGGTTTGAGCAAAGAAGATGCGGGAACCTCAATGAACTTGCACTCTTGCTTTTATTATTACCGCTATCACTATTACTAGCCCTTCACAAATCAGTCGACGTCCCGGAGGGTTGTTTTCGAGACTGTTCCAGCTCTGCTCTGTACTGGTCTGACACATACATATATATCAGACTGCCTCATTTATTGAGTCTCAACACTAATATATGTACAAGTATTAATTGATTTAACGATCAACGTACAAGTATTAATGATTGACGTATGATTAACCGAAAACCGGACCACAAAACTGTCAACCAAACCATGGATTTTGGGAACTGGTCCACCCCTGCTACATATAACATAACAAATTTATAATATTATAATATTTTATATAACAAATTTGTCATTTTTCTTAGCAGATGACTCCTGGAAGTTCAGTTAAACTCAGTTTATTTGACAGACTGTGTAGCTTATAGCCCCTTGGGGAGTTGTTAAATGTGTGATATTCAGTCTTTTACTTGTCACAACGAAATGTTTGGTCTGCGTGAACAACGTCTTTTCAAAGCTGAAGTGATTGTGAAGGTCTTGCAGTGTGTCTCGAGCTTACCTGCCTTGTTCCTTTTGCCCCCTCAGTGACATTTTTGACGCAATGTTTTCTGTCACCTACATCGCTGGGGAAACGGTTATCAAACAAGGTCAGTGTGAGCGCCCGTTTGCCTGGAGGCCAGTGTGCTTTTCCCCTGCCGTTTCCCCTCATGGAGTCTTGTTCCCCCTTTCTCTGCTACAGGCGACGAAGGTGATAATTTCTACGTTATTGATCAAGGAGAGATGGATGTAAGACTTCTTTCTCATGTTTTTGCACAGTTTGAAAATCCTTATTTCGGAGTCACTCCTGTACCATTCCTGTAGGTAGATGTGCTGTAGTAATTCAAATTAGGCAACCTTAAAGAATGCTGAAACCAGCCAAGAAATTGTTGTAGAACTGTAGACCTGACAGCCTGATGCACTTTAGTGCTGATGATTCATAAAGTGGTGGCTCTCTGTCTCTCTGTCTCAGGTTTATGTCAACAACGAGCTTGTAACCAGCATCGGCGAGGGTGGCAGTTTCGGCGAGCTGGCTCTGATATACGGGACCCCACGTGCTGCCACAGTCCGGGCCAAGTCTAATGTCAAGCTATGGGGTATTGACAGAGAGAGCTACAGAAGAATACTGATGGTACACTCCGCACCCTCAAAACTGACCCTAAATTCGGGGTGGCTCATGAAAACGAACTCTACATGCGTGTTACAGTGAGGTTCTTCCGTGATCGCTGTGCTTTGTTTGTTTTCAGGGGAGTACTTTGAGGAAACGTAAGATATACGAGGAGTTCCTCAGCAAAGTGTCCATTCTAGGTAAGACCTCAGCTCTTCAACTGCCCGGCTGCCCGGCTAACTAATAGCAGTGTTCTTACCCCACGTACGTTGGCGTGTTGACGTGAGTGCTGCTGTTGGACAGAGTCCCTGGACAAGTGGGAGCGTCTGACTGTGGCCGATGCCCTGGAGAAGGTGCAGTTTGGAGATGGCCAGAAAATCGTGATGCAGGGAGAGCCCGGGGATGAATTCTTCATTATCCTAGAGGTACACGCACAGTGATGTTGTCGTTGCTGACCACCGACACAAATGAAGGAGAACTGGAACAAAAATTTCACATATTTTGAGCAAAGTCAAGTTGGAGTTTTTACTTTATAAATGTGCTGCGTTCAGTTCAAAGTGCCCTGAAAAATGACTGCATTCTTCTAAACGTGTTCATGCACAAACCCAGGTACTCGGTTTAACTAACGAGGACCCAGGTGTAAACAGTGATGCGTCCTAGGAAGAGGAAGCGGCGTGTCTTTTGGATATGAAATAACTTCCACGTGCCTTCGTAGAACAAACAGTTGAAGAAGGTCATTATGAGTTGATATTCAACAGAGATGAGATGAGAATGTATTCCCCACAGGTTTTTCTTCTTTTCACGGTATTACAATAAAGTGACTTGAAATGTTGAAAGCTTACTGTCAACCTGAGCCTGTTGCTGTGGGTCTGCGGCGTGCACAGTATGTGTGGTTGAATATGTCTGCGTTGCGCCGCCAGGGGTCAGCAGCGGTGCTCCAGAGGCGTTCAGAGGACGAGGAGTTTGTGGAAGTTGGCAGACTGGGACCGTCGGACTACTTCGGTAACAAACTGCCATCATCTCGACAACTCAATGGACATCAAAAGCCGCGGTTCACTGCGACCCTATCCAGTGTCAGAAAACGCAGCGGCGCGGCGTGCCGGTGTGAACACCATGAGCGCGGTCGGATCGGGACGCATCGTGCGGGTTGTGACTGCTTGTCTCCTCTGTGCACTCAGGTGAGATCGCCCTTCTGATGAACAGGCCCCGTGCGGCCACCGTTGCGGCGTGCGGACCCCTGAAGTGCGTGAAGCTGGACCGACCTCGCTTCGAGCGAGTGCTGGGGCCGTGCTCCGACATCCTGAAGAGGAACATTGAGCAGTACAACAGCTTCGTGTCCCTCTCAGTCTGAGCGGGAGAGCGCCCTCCTTTTCCCACTCTGTCACACGAATCAGCACGCCCGACCCCCACGCTGTCACCTCAACACGACCCCTTTTGTATTTCTTCTTCTTTTTCTTTTTTTTGTTTTTCTTTCAAAGGCTATGTTTTACAGGGGGTAAGATTTGTTATGAGCGAGGGCCAGGTTGTTTAGACCCAATAGGTCGGGGTGAAGCTGTGTCAGCTTCTGCTGTAACCTCCACTAACAAATACCCTGCCTTCAACCGGGGCTGCTCAAATGACAAGATGGCACTGTATATGTGTGCTTGTATGTGTGCCTGTATATGTGTGCTTGTACATGCAGCTGTGTGTCCACACATATCCCTGAGCGAGAGCTGATTAGTACTAATTGATTAACTAAATAAAACGAGAAACAATAAATACATGAACTATTTCGCTAATCGATTAGCATATTTAAGCATAAGAAATTATTTATTTTAAGCAATAAAGTCAAAATTGAAATTTGTAATGATTTGCCAAAGTGAACTGACGGATGAGTTAAATGCAAAGCTGGTTGTTTGAGCAACCCTGCTGAGAGTCCAAGGGTCAGTGACAAATGAGTCCATTTAGTCAGTCCTCATGTACTTAGTTTAGTCATTTCTGGTCATTTTCTGTATATGAATGAATACTATTTTTGGATACATTTTTTTTTTACACACTTTTCAGTGGCTGTTTTTTAACTTTTCAATTTGAACATCTTAATTTCCACCTTACTGCTTCTTGAGGTCCTCTCATTCCCAAGATCAATTTTATGCTGATTTGTATGTTTTATTTTATATCAAATTGACAATAATATAGTTGAAGAACTGTATTTCCCTTTGTTATCTTAACGTAATAATACTTTTTAGTAGTAGTGTTTTTACTAATGATGCTGAAAACAACATAGATTTTTCGTGTGTCAATTTAACTTTTGTAACACCACACACCTTTGCTTTTTCTATTTACTTGCTACTTCTGGTACAAACGACACGTATCAAGATTAAATTATTTTATTTTTGCCTATACTGTCTTATACGCCAAACTGTATGATCTGAGAATAAAATGTTTCTGGTCATCGACTTCACAGTCAACTTCATGCCTAATATTGAAGTACAAAAAGGAAGAAAAACTCAGAGGTCTAGGCTTCATTAAAGTTGCATCCCAACAAAATTGAAACCTTTAATAGGAGAATGTTTGTAGTTTGCAGCCGTCTGTTATTTAACATGGATGATGTAGCAAATGAAACTGCTCTCTAAACTGAGTCCTAAAAGTCCAAAAACGGACAAAATTGACAGTTTGTCAGTTTTTTGATTACAAATTGCATGTTATAGCCTATTAGTTCCACGCCTTCCATTCTGTGAGTTCACATTTCTTAGAGGTTCATATTGACATGCAGTTATCCTAGTTTTTGTTGAGAATGCCATCTGCAAAAAAAGCTGATATAGCTTGGGTGACATGACAATGGTGCGATTAGTCTGAAGAAATGAAAGAATAAGAGCGGTCTTCAACTGACCTTTTCGGACAGTTTATTTAATGGCCAGTGTCGTTTTGCTGTGAGTGGTCAGCAACAACATCTAGTGGCCGCTGCACTCAAGCATTTATGAAACCAAATAAACAGAGGTCTGCTTTGAGGACCATTGTGTTCAGTAGTTACTATGCCTTTCCTACTATGCCTTGCCTTTCCTCCCAAGAAAAAACCCTGATGTGGGGAAAAAAAGGGAGAAACCTCAGGGTGAGAGACAGAGGAGACGGTCCTCACCCAGGACGGACAGTCGGGCACCAGCAAAACAGTAGAATATAGAATATGGTCAGAATATAGATATAACAGAAGATGAATCAGTCCAGGAAGAGCTGGGTTGAGGGACAGAGTCCTGGATCTAGGTCAGCATCTATGGAATCTGGGAGGAAGAAAGGCACAGACATTCCGGGGACGCGCAGTCCCTGGTCCATGTGTTAGTCCTGCATAGTCATGTAATAGGAAAGGAGAGAAAGAAGAGGAGGAGGAGCTAGAGGGAACGTGAACCCAATCCAGCCCCATAGAGAGAATGAAGAAGATAGAGCTCAATGTGCCGGGGACCCCCGGCAGACTCAACCTATAGCAGCTCATCTAGGATTTATGATATATCTGTAGGCTCTGTCAAAAAGGAGGGTTAACCTTCTCTTGAAGGTAGAGAGGGTGTCTGCCTCCCGGACTTAGACTGGTAGGTGGTTCCACAGGAGAGGGCCTTGGTAGCTGAAGGCTCTGGCTCCAAATCTAGACTTAAAGATTCTTGGAACCACAAGTAGGCCTGCACTCAGAGAACGAAGTATCCTAGTGGGGCAAGAGGGTTTTATCAGGTCTGAAATATAAGAGGCTGCCAGACCATCAAGACCACCTAGATCACCTAGAGAGAGCATATATGGTATGGTATGGTATGGTGGTATGGCAGCTGGGTTGGTGCCTGCTCTTGGCTCCATGGTGGCGAGTTCCCTGGGGGGGTCAGAGATGGTTGCTGCCTCAGCTTCCCTGGGAGAGGGGCTCTGTGCTCCTGCTCCTTGCTGTCTCAAGCCTTGTGTAGGGTGGGTGTGTCTACCTCCCAAATGAAGCCTACTGACAAACCTCTCTCTACCTCATGCATATCTGCATGTATATATGCCCACGCACACAGGCGCACGTGCACCCAGACATGAACACACACACACACACACACACACACACACACACACACACACACACACACACACACATGGACAATCTCCCATCCATTCACAATACACATACACACACACATATATACACATACACATTGCGCTGTTGCTGCTGCTGCTCAGTTGACTGCTGAGTCACCAGTCAACTATTGTCACTGCAATCAAAACTGTTGAGTGAATGTTATAACTGCTGCCACAAAAAATGCAGGTCCTGTTGTTATAATTGTTGCTGTTGCTGCTTAAATTAGTGCTCCGGGTGGCAGCACAAAAAAATCCCATAAGAAATGAATGGGGAAAAACGAGCAAATTCAAAGGATCACCCTCAAACAAACATTTGGCATTTTCAATGCAGCTACAGTGGGGAGAGACCAACTGTCAGAGTGTGGGATCGCTGAAAAGTCAGCTCTCATTTTTCTCTTTTCACACTGCTCCCAGCCACACCATAAGCAGTAGGCAATGTCTTTTTTCCACTTTTGTAGGAAAATTTGTGCTCTTTCATACGATACAGGCCATAAACCTGTGCGCCTTATGAAATTTATAGTCAGCCTAGCGCAGCCTCTTCTCTCCATAAGACTGCATTCATTTTCTGACCACTGCGATCAAAGTCAAAATTTGCACTTCTACCCACGATTGTGGCTACAGTTTTCATAGCACACCAAATCGCATCAGGGCATTCCTGACACTCTCCCTTGTGTGACAGTGTGCTTATATTGCAGATAGGTCCAAGCATTGTCTAACTAGAGCCAAGTGTTTAGCATTTAGTCAATTTTGTTTTTTCCCATAAGAATGAATAGGAAAAATGGAATCCCTCAAATAAACATCCGCTTCATCGCCATACTGTAACTTAGAAACTTCATTTAAAAAAAAGAAGACACTTATGGTCTGTTTGTGTAATGAATTGCATGTTGATAAGTTGATTGCTTTTTCACCAGCACCTTCTCAAAGAGCATGTGGTCAAGTGCCTGCTCCTGTCTGCTTCTCTGCTGACAGAGAGCCCTGCTGCAGCAGGTTCACAGACCTCACTGACACACACACACACACACACACACACACACACACACGCACACACATACACACGCACACACACACACACACACACACACACACACACACACACATTCACTTAGTCTCTCTCATACATGCATGCACTTCCAGAATGGTGTCTTGTGAGCAATCCAAAGGCAGACAAAGTGCTGCAAACCAACGGGCGGAGACGTGAATAAAAATATCGATTCTCCCTCTCCCAAACCATATTTACAGATGTACAAAGTTCCTCTTGACAGTTTTGCATAGGCTAAAACCACCAAGAGAACTGTTTTGCAGAGCTTCTTTCTTATATTTCCTCTCTGCAGGTCAAGAAAGGTCAGTCTGGCAATGTGGTGCAGCCTGTATCTTCAGAAACACAGGCAAAACATATGATAACAAGTTGGAATGAAGGCTGTCAATGCCAAATTGTGTCTCTTCAATATGTTGCCCAGCAGTAAAACATTCTCAGTTCTAATCTCCTCCTCGACGATGTGTGTAACTGTCTACATCTTTGGAGGTTGCGTTGTTGGAGCTTGGAGAATCACCCTCTCTGCTGCTCTCAGCACCTTCACTGTGACTTGCGATGGAATTACTTGGCCACCATTGTTTTTCAGGGTTAGAAGGCAGTAGCTCTCCTTAATTTTCTTCAGGATCAATGAAGCATTTATATATATATCTATTTATCGTCAAATGACGATGGTATAGCATCTCTGACCAAGCTCGCACGGCAGACACATCACAGGATTCCTGAACTTCAAGCAGTTCAGGAATCATCAGCATCAACATGTTGATGTTGATGACGAATCCATTGACAGATGTGCCTAGAAGATGTACCTTTATTACTCTGATCATGACAAAGCAGGAGACCTTGAGAAGGCATAATAAAATAACATAAAAATAAATAAAAGAAATAAATAAAAAAATGAAAGAGCATCATTTTGGCATACTTGTTGTTATGACACTTGTCTGAATACAAAACTATTTGAACAGAGGCAAATATTCTAAAAGTCATCATATGAAAGTAATCGTATGAACCTGATGCAGAGATCGGAGCATCTTAGGAACTTAATGCATAAGAGAACTCATGTCATGAACTTTTCATGCATTTTTTACAAGCACGATTTTAATAGACCTCTTAGATTGATGAAGAAGTGTTCCATCTGTTGTCACTCAAGTATTCCAAGTACTCTATGGATCTTGACAAAATGCTTTTCTCTCCATCCATAAAACACCCAAGAGTTTTAAATCTTTCGGCACAAGGTTTGTGTCTATTCATGGTGTTGAACTGCCTGTCAATGAAAGACATATTGGCATCTAAATCACTATCATTACATGATTTCATATGGTATCAGATAGTTGAAATCAATACTCATCTTGACATGTTAACATACAAGTATTACGATTTGCCTCACTTTCTTCTCTCCATAGGACTGCTTCGTACTACAGCAAAGTTCGACACAGATTGCAACCAATAATACAATAATACAACCAATAATAAAGTTCAATCTCACTTGTGAAAAGTAATTCCACCAAAAAATACAGGAATACACCACACAGTGTTCAGGGATCTTCCTGCTTGGGTTGTTTACATTTGATTACATTACAATGACCTTCTCAAGATGGCAGCCGCATTTCTTGTGCCCCGGAAGCCAATGCGGCGTCTACTTATGTCTATGATATCAAAAAAACTGGATACAGAAAGCACTGCGAGACGTCACAAAGGGGCCGTCCTTTAAATTTTCTTTGATACGTAAAATGTCCACAAATTATATCACCTTCCAGGTCTTATAATACATGCATGTGCTATATTGGAAAGGCCGCCATATTGGAAAGCAAACTATGGCAGGTCCATTTGGTCAAACACTCTGTGACTACCCGATCAATGTCACCTGCCCAATCTGATCTGATCTAGATAGATAGATAGATAGATAGATAGATAGATAGATAGATAGATAGATAGATAGATAGATAGATAGATACACGCACACACACACGCACACACACACACACACACACGCACACACACACACACACACACACACACACACACACACTCAGTGTGTGTGTGTGTGTGTGTGGGGCCCTAAGGGGGCCTTAAGCAAAAAAGTCAAAACATCCATACTTATTACTGATGTGTTATTGACACTGACGTTTGCCACTGTGGTTCGGTTAGAGCCTGCAGCCAAGCACACTTGTCCAAGAAGTGTCGCCGAAACTGTCCAAGATGGCGGCAACGCACATCAGGCAGCAGGCAGCCACATGCTTTACTCCACTAATGAGAGAGCTTTGAGAAAATACAGTCAACCTTTCAACCTCCACAAACAGTTATACACAACGCTCGGTTACACTTGCAATACCAGCAAGATCCGCCAGGGCAGGCTCCAAAAAACAGGTTCTCCAATACACACCCAGTCAAAAAGTTATTTTCGTGACTGAAAGTAACATAATTCCAAAATTTTCTTCGCAACTCATACCAATTTCAACAGCTAATGTTTCTCATAATGTGATCTGGTGGTCAATTTGCAAATACTTGCATGTTAAAAAAATATTAGATATTAAAGAAATTAATTAATATGGGTGGTTGGTTCCAGCTCCCCAAACGCGTGTGTGAAGTTGAGATACAGCAAGCCCTTTCTTCCAGCTGCTGTCAGACTGAAAAACACCTAGTTCTACCCCAAGTACGTCACATTCATTCATTCATTTATTCAGACTGCGTCAGTCATTCACTTGTGTTGTTGGCTATTGATTTTGAATGTAAAGTTAATCATTTATGTATTTATCTAAGATACTTTCATTTAAACGACTTTGGTCTCCAGAGTAAGTTGTCTGACTTCTCGCCGCTAGATGGAGCCATTGCTTCATCTTGGTCTCCACTATCTGCAGCTCTCGCTCACAAACGCGCGGGCGCGCGCGCGCGCACGCACGTATGTATGCACACACACACGCACACACACACACACACACACACACACACACACAGACTGCGCTGCTTGGCCACGCCCTGTCGTGAATAATTAAACCCCCCGTAGACTGAGCTGATTCTACCGTAGCCCCTCAGACGTCAGTCCGTACCCATGAAAGGAAGGAGAATTACGGCCGTGGCCTCTGTAACGCTCAGTGGATGAGCAAATCACCCGCTTTTGAGCCGCCGTCTGCCGGTGTCCATTCAGCCCCCTTGAACGGGGGCAAACAGAGGAAACGGAGGAAAACAATCAAGGTAAGCGCGCGGTTGTGTGTGTGTGTGTGTGTGTGTGTGTGTGTGTATCACGCGCCCGTGCTTATGCCCGTATGTGCTCGCGCGCGGGAGAGGGACGCACCGATATATTATAGTAAGGTGGTTCTGGTTTTACACCGGCAGCCATCACAATTGAGCTGCAGCAATAGATAATAATAAGACTAATAATAACGATGACAATTACATAATGTTAATGGCAACAATACTACCACTACTACTACTAGAACACAACAGAACAGTTAAAAAGGCAGACAGCAATTCTAGCTCCACCAGACAACCCTGTCAAAAAAAACTGCGCTGTGTACCATGCTATAGGCAAGGTATCCTGTTATCTGTTGTTGAGCATTTTTATAGCAGCTGGTGTAAAAAAAAAATCTTTGTATTTGTTTAATCTGCAGTTTAGTGTCCTAAAGCGTCTTCCTGAAGGGAGCAGGGCAAATTCCTGATACAGGATGTGTGTGGGGTCATCTAAAATCTTCAGTGCCTCCCTGAGCGCTGATAATGACAAAAACAGCAATAACAACAACAATGTTATTATTATTATTATTACTATTATTATTATCATGATCATAATTATTTTCATCAGTATGCTGGACGCAGCATCTCAACATGGCAACATTTGCCATGTTGAGATCCATAATAATGGGTTCGACATATGAATGAAAAGGGTACAGAGCTCAGAGGAACTGCGATATCCATGCAATATTTGTGTTTTTATTATCTAACATGTTTGTCTAATCATCCTTAAATGACAATGAGATTCATGCTCACGTTATCCCAACTGATGTTACAAGTGCAGCTGTATGACACAGCCTGCTGCCTGGGAGGGCTTTGTGGAGATCAGATTTGAATACAGGCGACAGGAGAGGCAGCATGAGAAACTGTGTGTCTACACAGTCTGTTGACTCCGTGTTGTACTGTGGCTGCTGAAAAGACATGCAGCCAACTAGTATCAATGGACATATCTGTCAGACTCTGATGTGGTTGTAATGACTCGTCACACTATGTGCAGTGGCACAACGTATTGATGATCTGTTCTTTTTATATGTGGAATTGTTAACATTTTCACTGGCTAGTTATTTTACTGTTCAGCCTTGTGTAGGTTGTAGAGTTACAAACACTGCCCGTGAGCCCTTCCTCTCCGTGTACAATCCCCTGACATCTTTATGATTGCAAGGATTTTTTTGTGCTTGAGGAATAACTGTGGGTCAGTTCATATGAAGACAGAAGGCAGCTTGGCCTCCAGTCATTTTATTGATTTAGTCTAGGCACCTGTCATTTTTGTTTTAACGAAAAGCCTCATCACCTGGATATTTTGACTGTGAGCTCTGTCCATTTGAAGTATTGTATTACTGTGCATTTAGCCAAAACAGGCAAAAAGCTTTTCTGGCACTTAGTGGAGATGGCTTGTGATTTGCTTCTTTGAATCTTTATTTGTATGACATACATATATGTATGCAGTATTACTAGAGAGAATTTAGTAAAAAAACGGGGGGTCTAAAAATAAGAGCTTGTAAAATGAGGATTTGCAGCTATGCTCCTATAGCTGTCTGTCCTTACGGGAACAGACCACGTGACCATGTTGTTTGTTTCTTTGTCCCTGTCTGTCTCCTCATAGACCCCACACTCTCCACCACAGACAGTGGCGGTGCAGTTGGGTGTAATCCCATGTTAATCTGCTCAACCATGTAGTTCATAGGCTGTCTTTAACGCTGCTCTGATTAAAAGCCTCCCCACTCCACCATCCCACCACCCCAACAACTGAATAGGTCATTAGTGTAATGAGATCACTCACGCAGCATGACTATTACTAATTAAAGGAAGACAAAATACCTTATGACCTCATAAGACTAAGGCAATACCATCATTTATGTTCGAATCACTTTATATGTTGTTACAAGTAACAGACTTATTTAACTAATAGAAATAGAAGTCATATTAACATCAAATTTCTCAAGGTACAACAAACACCCGAATAATGTTGTCAGAAGTGAAATTATTGTAGCATAATATCGCACACATTCACATGAGTGTCATTTGCCAGTGCATCATTTGAAAAAAAATGTATTTACAAAATGTACAGATGTGTAAAGTTCTTCGATTAAGAGCTTGACATGGTACTAATTTATTTCCAACTGTCACTCTTTGTGGTCAGTGACTAAACAGGTGAAATAGAAAAGTGTGCTGATAGAGGTGACTGAGGTGCAGAAAATGGAGGAAGGAAAAGAAATTACTCGCAATAAACTAATCTGTCCAGGTCCGTTTGGGCTTTATATGTGCAGGTGCATCTTGGCTTTTATGGGACAACATACTGTATGCTGTCTGCAAGCTTGCTCTTCCATCCAGGGGAGACAGACTGGGCTAAATACAAGCGCCTGATGCCCGTCATCCCATCAGACCTGCATGTCCTAGCGCATGTCCTAGTTCATGGTAAAGGACATGAGACCATACAGTGCGGTGGAAAATATAGGCTACGGCTACAGAGACCACAGTCTACTGACAAGACATGTTATGTCAGCTTTTTCATGTTTCGATTCCAGATCTTTACAAGAGGACAAAGCTTTCCGTGCTCGAGTCCCTCAACTCTGCTCACAGGGCAGCAGTAGCTTGCAATGGCTGGACATCCAGAACTAAAGTCTACGTGACAGTTAGAGCTCATCACCTCAGCAGTGCATGAAAGTTTATTTTCTACTTACTTCAGACGAGAGCTATAGATGATAGCTACACAGGTGCAAATATGTGTGAGTTTGTCAAAGCAGTGGCAGATGATTGGGTGACAGAGAAACACAATCTACTTCTTGTGACGAACAATGCTTCTGTTATGAGCCCGACTGTTGAGATTGGAAACTTTGAACATGTCCATATTTTGCTCAAACCCTCAACCTTGCCTGCACACAAGCTCTCAAGGTGCCCACTGTAGCCCAACTCTTCAGTAAACTCGGAGCACTGCCTACTGTCATTGCAGCACCACAGCCAGGCTTGTGTTGGAACAAGAACAGGCTCTACTTGGTAAGTCTAGGGCTTGAAATTAATAAATTAAATTAAATTAGATAGTTCAAAAGATAGTAAAATGTTTGCTTTTGTCATCATCATCATCATAGCAAATCTATTTTAACTGTGGCTTTTATTAACTTTTATTAACAACTCAACAGGCTACATAAAAATGTGCTTCCATGTAGGTTACTCGCTTTTTTTTTTTTTTTTAACCAGACCCCCTGAAAGCCTCAAAAGCAAACTTTCAAGGGGCTAAAATTTGGTTAAAAAAAAAAAAAGATAATAAAGTATACTACTGTCAATGACAATCACTAAAACATTTTCTAAGCTCACAATGTCCAATATCCAGAATTTAATATTCACAAAAGCAGTCTGCACGGATATCTGATGCCATCTGCAGAAAACCTGTGCCTCTCATATACCATGTCCGTTCTGGCCCAGTCATGTCAACAGCACAGACACACATATAGCAAATATAAGGAGAGAAAAACTTTATTTATCCCAACAGGAAATTCAGTGAAGTCAGTGAGCGATCAACCTTAGGTCCTTTAAAAGGTGTTATATAGATTAAAGTTAAAGTTATACACTCTGAGGGAGTTCCATCATATCTGCAGTTCATTTCAATTAAAATTTCAACAGGTGCATAATTAGAGTACCACTGCGTTTTTGGAGATGTAATTTTGATGTTTCTGCAGAGAGTGTAACTGTGCAGCACCTACACCTTCAGGCAGTCAGCAATGCTTTGCCATGCCTTTTCCCTTTGTTTTATCACCGTGGAAGTTTCCTTTCTCATTAATTGTATCTTTCACCTCCTTGTACGCCTCCATGAGGATTTCTGCCTCCGTCAGGGATTCAGTATGCAGCTCTACTGGCCATGGAGAATCAGTGAATCTGTGACTGGTTGGCAGGGTCTGTTTGAGGGAGTCGTGAGCGAGCACTTATTCAGGATTGGTTTCATCTGGCTTGATAAAGCCATCATGTCTGCTCGTCCTGGCTTGATCTTCATGCAACCAATTAAGCCTGGGCTGTCTTGTTTTGGATTCATTGAGCTCGGCTCATTGGCTTATCCTGGATGTCTTAATTCTACTTTTGTGCAACAGGCCCCAGGAGTAAAGCAGATGGAGTTAGCAAAATGGAGGCTTGACAAGGCTAACAGAATCGCTAGCAGCAAGGTGTAGCAACCGGGATCTTGCAGCTTTATTCAGATGGTGATCGGAGCTGAGAGTCAGAAAGAATAAGTCAAACAGCCAAGGCAGAGACAGGATGTGGTCAGATCTGAGGCGCAGGTCGAACATTGAGGGCACAGGAAGTGGGAGAGCTGAGTCACAGAAACAGGTCATATTACCAGGTAGGATCCAAGGACAATGGCAGGTAGACTGGAGCAGGCAGGAGGCACAAGAGTGGGTTGAGATTCAAAGGCAGGTGAGTTGAGGCAAGCAGGAGAAGGCAAAGACAGTCTGGCAGGGAATTAGAGGCAGAGGTGATAAGTACTCTGGCAAGAGGAACCGGTGATTGGTTGACCAGAGCAGGTGAATGAAATGAAAGCCAATGAAAGACATTGGCTGAGAACCCATGGGGAGTTGTTATCAAGTAAGTGGAAAAATGTATCCATGAGCAGGTCAAGGCTGCAAACATGCAGACAGTTCAGAATTTTCTTGCCCTTGATTTAAGAAGCCTGATTCAGGTTGTATTAGGAAAGGAAAATGCCTCCGACCAGTGGGCTTCTTCCTTGCATTTTCTTCATGAATTAGTTTTGACACAGACATGAAGTGTTGTTTACAGTGTCTTATCTGACCCATCTGTCGGTGTGTAGCTCATCCATGTGTGTGCGACGTCGGCTGTCCATGTGGATTCACCACTCCCTCCTCCTGTTCCTCTCTTTCTCACTCTCGCTCTCTCCCCTTCCCTCCCCCCTACTCATTTTAAAGCACCCCAGGAGGAGAATGTTTTGCTTGGGAAAAAATACAGTGACTGGTGGAAGGAGAGAGGGAAAAAAGACAGTTGGGGAACCCTCATGCAACATCTGATTCCTTTTAAGTTGATATTACGCTTCTGCCGTGTGTGTGCGCGTGTGTGTGTGTGTGTGGATGCAATCTTGTTTCAGTCTCAGTACCATCATTCACGTTCATCAGATCCATGTCTATTTGCAGCAGGGATTGGTGTGAGTTGTTGTCTTCAGTGATGATATGATGAAGAGATCATTGAGACACAATTGCTGAATCGAAATGACCTTAAATGACATTTAGACTGCGCCTTTTTTATTTGTTGGTGCTGGGGTTGCATCAGCTAAGTCAGGAATCAGAGGAAGGAGTTGCATACAGACTTACAAAGCACTGTTCTAAATAATCAAAAAACTACCACGATTTTAGAAATGGTTGACAAATGATTTGTTGGAGTCATCTAATGTAATTCCCATTTCTAATCTATCATTCATTTCCTTCATTGATTAATTAGGGCTCCGGGAGGGAGCACTATTGTTCTCCACCGTGTTTATTAGTGCTCCAAGTGTGGTCACCTTCAACCCCGACAATCCAGAATCTAGTTAAATCTAAGTTTTGTTCGGAAGACTCCCCCGGATGCGTCAGTGTATAGCAGCCAAAACATTGACAAAGATTGTCAAAAAAACAACACTTTTTGGCTCCGCAGGGGCCAAAAAGTGCTCAGAAAGAGCAAAAAATCCCATAAGAAATGATTGGGACAAACCCGCTAATTCCAAAAAATCACCGTCAAACAAACATTCGCTGTAAAGCCATACGTTGTCGTAGAGACTTCATTCACACTTCAAAGCACAGGAAAACTTCATCGTCTCTGCCTGTACCTGACAGCGTCATTTTACTGCGACCAAAGTTAAACTTTACACTTCTACTCGCGACTGTGGCCTCAGTTTTCATAGGACACACACCAAATCGCATCAGGGCGTTCCTGAGACTCTCCTGCATGACGGTGTGCTCATTTTCCAGATAGATGCAAGCGTTGTCTCCTTAGAGCCAAATGTTTAGCACTTGGGCAATTTCATTTTTTCCCATAAGAATGAATGGGAAAAACAGAACAAACAAAAATCCACTACGTTGCCATACTTTTCGGTAGAAACTTCATTTTAATTAAAATTCAACAAACTTGTGGTCTATTTGTGTACCGACTTGCATGTTGATGGGTTGTGTCGTTTTTCAGCAGCACCTTCTCAAAGACCATGTGGTCAAGCCCCTGCTCCTGTGTCCACCTCTGCTGACAGATGACCTCACAGACACACAAACACTTCATGCACACACACACACACGCACTCAGTCTCTCTCATATATGCATATCATAGAGCTGATAGGGTTACACCGGGGTAAAATACAAATACAGCAAATACACAGTGTTGGCAAATCAAGGCACAAGTATCTGGTTGGGACCCGATACCGCAGCTAGTGACTCAATGGCGGGAGCACTCTCGAAATTTCAGTGTGCTGGAATTTTCTAGTATTTATATTATATTATAATATTATAATATTAAATGTGTGTATATATATATATATATACACTCACCGGCCACTTTATTAGGTACACCTATCCAATTGCTGGTTAACACTTAATTTCTAATCAGCCAATCACATGCCGGCAACTCAGTGCATTTAGGCATGTAGACATGGTCAAGACAATCTCCTGCAGTTCAAACCGAGCATCAGTATGGGGAAGAAAGGTGATTTGAGTGACTTTGAGCGTGGCATGGTTGTTGGTGCCAGAAGGGCTGGTCTGAGTATTTCAGAAACTGCTGATCTACTGGGATTTTCATGCACAACCATCTCTAGCGTTTACAGAGAATGGCCCGAAAAAGAACAAATATCCAGTGAGTGGCAGTTCTGTGGGCGGAAATGCCTTGTTGATGCCAGAGGTCAGAGGAGAATAGCCAGACGAGCTGATAGAAAGGCAACAGTGACCACCCGTTACAACCAAGGTAGGCAGAAGAGCATCTCTGAAGGCACAGTACGTCGAACTTTGAGGCAGATGGGCTACAGCAGCAGAAGACCACGCCGGGTGCCACTCCTTTCAGCTAAGAACAGGAAACTGAGGCTACAATTTGCAGGAGCTCATCGAAATTGGACAATAGAAGATTGGAAAAACGTTGCCTGGTCTGATGAGTCTCGATTTCTGCTGCGACATTCGGATGGTAGGGTCAGAATTTGGCGTCAACAACATGAAAGCATGGATCCCTCCTGCCTTGTATCAACGATTCAGGCTGCTGGTGGTGGTGTAATGGTGTGGGGAATATTTTCTTGGCACTCTTTGGGCCCCTTGGTGCCAATTGAGCATCGTTGCAACGCCACAGCCTACCTGAGTATTGTTGCTGACCATGTCCATCCCTTTATGACCACAATGTACCCAACTTGTGATGGCTACTTTCAGCAGGATAATGCGCCATGTCATAAAGCTGGAATCATCTCAGACTGGTTTCTTGAACATGACAATGAGTTCACTGTACTCAAATGGCCTCCACAGTCACCAGATCTCAATCCAATAGAGCATCTTTGGGATGTGGTGGAACGGGAGATTCGCATCATGGATGTGCAGCCGACAAATCTGCGCCAACTGTGTGATGCCATCATGTCAATATGGACCAAACTCTCTGAGGAATGCTTCCAGCACCTTGTTGAATCCATGCCACAAAGAATTGAGGCAGTTCTGAAGGCAAAAGGGGGTCCAACCCGTTACTAGCATGGTGTACCAAATAAAGTGGCCGGTGAGTGTATATATATATATATATATTAACTTAAACTTCAACTTTATTTGCCATATCATAACAGCTGTTATCTCAGAGCACTTTACAAGGAGAGCAACATTTTGTACATAGTGAAAAAACCCCTGTCCTTAGACCCTCGCAAAGGCTGAGGAACAACTCCCAAGAAAAGCCCTGACAGGGAAAAAAAGAGGAGAAACCTCAAGGTGAGAGACAGTGGAGGGGATCCTTACCCAGGACGGACAGGCGGGCACAAAACAGTACTGATGGCTAACAGTTCAGAATATAAATAAATCAATGAGTTGAATCAGTCCAGAGTAGCAGGCAGGAGGAACCGCAGTGAGAAGAGGCGGGTAGAGGTGGTCCTGGATCCAGCTCAGCGTTGATGGAACCCGGGAGGGAAAAAAAAAAAAAGATGAAAAAAAAAATAGAAAATTAAAAATAAAATAAAATAATAATAATAAAAATAGGTTAAGAATAAAACATAAAAAATAAGTAAAAATTGAAAAATAAAAAGGAGAGGAAGGAGTGGTGGAGGAGGATATATGTATATATATATATATGTGTGTATATATATGTATATATTATATATTCATTAATAATATATATATATATATAACATAGTATATATATACACACATATGTATATAATTTATATTGTATTATAATATTATACATATCAATATATGTGTATGTATATATACATATATACACATATGTGTGTATATAATATTATTAATAATTTAGTATTATTATTATTAGTAATATATATAAATAAATGTGTATGCATATGTAAATATATAAGATGTGCAATAATTATAAATATGATTAATTATATTATGTTAATAATTGTATATATATATATATATATATATATATAATTATATATAATTATATATAATTATTAACATAATATAATATATGTATATATATATCTAAGGAGACTGGAATATCAACTCGGAATCAGAGGCACTGCTTTAGATTGGTTCCGGTCCTATCTTTCAGACCGATATCAGTTTGTTTGTGTTAACGACAACCAATCGCCACGTACTAAAGTCAGCCACGGGGTTCCGCAAGGATCTGTGCTTGGTCCAGTTCTTTTCTCTGTATATATGCTCCCTCTAGGTGATATCATCAGGAGTCACTCTATAGATTTCCACTGTTTTGCTGACGACACTCAATTATATCTATCTATCAAGCCGGGCGAGCTCAACCGTCTACAGCAGCTTCAGTCCTGCCTTGATGATGTGAAGGCCTGGATGACTAATAATTTCCTCCTTCTGAACTCTGAAAAAACAGAGTTGCTGCTCATAGGTCCTAAACACCTACGCGATTCAATATCTGATGCCATAGCATTACAAGGTAGTTTTGCGACTTCTTCTGCCACCACTGTAAAGAACCTAGGTGTTAGTTTTGATCCAGACCTGTCTTTTAGCTCCCACATAAAATCGATCTCACGGACTGCCTACTTCCACCTCCGCAATATTTCAAAAATAAGACACCTCCTCCCTCTCCATTCAGCAGAACAGCTGGTCCATGCCTTTGTTACCTCCAGGCTGGACTACTGCAACTCTCTACTGGCTGGAAGCTCCAATAGGTCGCTGAGAACTCTGCAGCTCATTCAGAACGCGGCAGCTCGTGTCCTGACTAAAACTAGAAAGAAAGATCACATCTCTCCTGTTCTGGCCTCATTACACTGGCTTCCTGTACCTTTCAGGATCCAGTTCAAAATCCTCCTCCTTGTCTATAAAGGTCTTCATGGTCTGGCACCCTCTTATATCTCAGACCTGATAAAACCCTATTGCCCCACTAGGAGACTTCGTTCTCTGAATACAGGCCTACTTGTGGTTCCAAGAGTCTCTAAGTCTAGATGGGGAGCCAGAGCCTTCAGCTACCAAGGCCCTCTGTTATGGAACCATCTACCAGTTTCAGTCCAGGAGGCAGACACCCTCTCTACCTTTAAGAGTAGGTTAAAAACCCTCCTTTTTGACAGAGCCTACAGATAAATCCAAGATAAGCTGCTATAGGTTGAGTCTGCTGGGGGTCCCCGGCACATTGAGCTCTATCTTCTCTGCCTTCTCTGTGGGTGTGAATCAGGTTCACGTTCCCTCTAGCTTCTCTCTTTCCTCTTGGCCTCTCCCCGTCTGTTTTCCATCTCCTCCTCTTCCTCCCTCTCCTCCCCCTCTCCTTTGTTATCTTTCAATTTATTTTTATTTTTATTTTATTTTTATTTTTTTATTTTTGTTTATATATATATATATATATATATATATATATATTTCTATTATTTATTTATTCTTATTTTAATTTTTATTAATATTTTATTTTTTAATTCTTAATTTTCTTTTTATTCTTATTTTATTTTTCAATTTTCATTTTATTTTTATTATTTTTATTTTCCCTCCCGACTTCCATCAACGCTGAGCTGGATCCAGGACCACCTCTACCCGGCTCATCTCACTGCGGTTCCTCCTGCCTGCTACTATGGACTGATTCAATTCAATTCATTGATTTATATCCTGAACTGTTAGCCATCAATAATGTTTTGTTTGTGCCCGCCTGTCCGTCCTGGGTGAGGATCCCCTCCTCTGTCTCTCACCCTGAGGTTTCTCCCCTTTTTTTCCCTGTCAGGGTTTTTCTTGGGAGTTGTTCCTCAGCCTTTGCGAGGGTCTAAGGACAGGGTTTTTTTTCACTATGTACACATTGTTGCTCTGCTTGTAAAGTGCTCTGAGATAACAGCTGTTATGATATGGCACTTAAAACAAATAAAAGTTAAAGTTGAAGTTGAGGTGCTGCATCTGGCAATCCTCACATCTCGAACCATGGAAGTACCTACGACCAGAACAGGAGAGTTGGAAGCAACAGTAGTTTGTTTAGTGCGTCCACTTACCGCCCTAGAAGAGGATGGAGGAAACTGGGAGGTGGGGTGAGGTTTCCGTCCAGCGGTGGTGGCGGTGATGGAGGAGATGGGCAGTGGTACAGGGGACTGCTCTGCGGCGGGTCCAGGTGAGGGGGAGGTGTTTCATGCAGGTGTAAAGTGGGGTATGGAGGCGCGATGCAGTGGAGTGGGTCGGGTTGTCAACCTGTGGGGAGGTGAGAGAGGGGTAAATCGGTTGGAGAGGGTAATGTCAGCGGGGGGAGGCAGTGAGCTCAGCTTCCTGGTGCATCTGCCACGGCCAACCACTGGAATCCAGGGGTCCCGGGGAATCTGGAGACCATGGTTGGGAGTGGAGCTCTTAATCGCAGTGGGGATGGAGGAGGAGGAAGAAGCTGGAGGAGAGGAGGACGCTTCCAGGCAGGCTGGGGCCTCAGCAGCAACAAGCGGGACGTATGTGTCCCTCAACGTTCAGTGATGGTCTGGGATAGCTTGAGGCATCCCGGTGGAGAGGTGAGTGGCTCCATTGAGGCAGTGGAGCGACAACCCGGAAGCTGAGCTTTGTTTTTAGCGATTAGCTAACGGCTGTTAGCTGCCTAACAGCTGTAACAAGCTTGGTTTGCAGAGATCAGTTCAGTCACACACGTTCTACTACCCGAGGGTCCGTTGATACGAACGCTGGAGCCTGTCCTAGGCTACTTTTATGCTAGCTCTGGGTTGGATTATGAACGTAGTCTGTACCAGGGGGAAAAGAAAATAGAAGTGTAGAAAGAGCTTGTGTGTTTGTCACGAGCAACACCGCAGCAACACCGCAGCACCGGAACCGGAGTCTTGTTTCAGTTCTTGTCTTGTTAGATCTCAGTGCTGCTTTTGATACGGTTGACCACCAGAACTTACTAAGGAGACTGGAATATCAACTTGGAATCAGAGGCACTGCTTTAGACTGGCTCCGGTCCTATCTTTCAGACCGATATCAGTTTGTCTGTGTCAATGATAACCAATCTCCACATACTAAAGTCAGTCACGGGATTCCACAAGGATCTGTGCTCGGCCCAATTCTTTTCTCTGTATATATGCTCCCTCTAGGTGATATCATCAGGAGTCATTCTATAGATTTCCACTGTTAGGCTGACAACACTCAGTTATATCTATCTATCAAGCCGGGTGAGCTCAATCGTCTACAGTAGCTTCAGTCCTGCCTTGATGACATTAAGGCCTGGATGACTAAAAATTTCCTCCTTCTAAACTCTGAAACAACTAGTTACTGCTCATAGGTCCAAAACACTTATGTGACATTATATCTGACGCCATAGCTCTACAAAATAGATTCGCTACTCCTTCTGCCACCGCCATAACGAACCTAAGTATTAGCTTTGATCATGACCTGTCTTTTAGCTCCCACATAAAATTTATCTCACGGGCTGCCTACCGCAATATCGCAAAAATTAGGCAGCTACTTCCACTCCATGCAGCAGAACAGCTGGTCCATGCCTTTGTTACTTCCAGGCTGGATTACTGCAACTCTTTACTGGCTGGACACTCCAATTGGTCGCTGAGAACTCTGCAGCTCATTCAGAACGTGGCAGCTTGTGTCCTGATGAAAACTAGAGAGATCATATCTCTCCAGTTCTAGCCTTCTTGCACTGGCTTCCTGTCCCATTCTGGATTCAGTTCAAAATCCTTCTCCTTGTCTGTAAAGGTCTCCATGGTCTGGCAGCCTCTTATATTTCAGACCTGATAAAACCCTCTTGCCCCACTAGGACACTTCGTTCTCTGAATGCAGGCCTACTTGTGGTTCCAAGAATCTCTAAGTCTAGATTTGGAGCCAGAGCCGTCAGCTACCAAGGCCCTCTCCTGTGGAACCATCTACCAGTTTCAGTCCGGGAGGCAGACACCCTCTCTACCTTCAAGATTAGGTTTAAAACCCTCCTCTTTGACAGAGCCTACAGATATATCATAAATCCTAGATAAGCTGCTTTAGGTTGGGTCTGCCGGGGGTCCCCGGCACATTGAGCTCTATCTTCTCTGCTCTCTCTGTGGGTGTGAATCGGGTTCATGTTCCCTCTAGCTTCGCACTCTCCTTTCTTATTCCGTGACTATGCAGGACTAACATATGGACCGGGGACATGCAGTGTCTGTGCCTTTTTTCCCTCCCAGAATCCATAGATGCTGAACTGGATCCAGGACTCCGTCCCTAAACCTTCCTGCTGTGGTTCTTCCGGCTTTCTACCCTGGGCTGATTCAACTCCTGATTTATCTATATTCTAAACTGTGTAGCCATCAGTACTGTTTTGCTTGTACCTGCCTGTCCATCCTGGGTGAGGATCCCCTCCTCTGTCTCTCACCCTGAGGTTTCTCCCTTTTTTTTCCCCTTTCAGGGTATTTTCTTAGGAGTTGTTCCTCAGTCTGTGTGAGGCACTAATGAATGAATATGAGTGAACTTACCTATATACCTTTGAAGGAAATTCCAATAATAGACCATTTATTGTCTCTCTTTCCCTTTTTGCTTCTTTACACAGGGTTTATTGAAAGGAAGCACGTTTGAGAAAGGACGTTATTGTCAAGAGAAGCCATGTTCCGAAACAGCCTGAAGATGTTACTAGGAGGCAAAAACCGAAAGACCAACAATAGTAAGTACCTCTATGCGTTTAGCTGATTAGCTGGATAGCTTAGCGGCTAGTACCACAGATGGTAACACCTATAGTAGCAGAAAGGTTTAATTTGTTATCTACATGGTTTCATAGCTAAATGCTGCTCAATCCCCTTCTCCTACTTTTTTATTCTATTTCTCATTGAACAGTTGCCAGTAATATAGAGTCTGAAGGATCGGAGAACAAAGTAATGGAAGGATTCACTCGTTCACTTCCATCTTCTCCTCTCCTTAACCTTCGTCTGGCAAAAAGAACTGGTATGTGTCAAGAATCTGTCTGTCCTGATTGTCATGTCTACCTGTCTGTTTGCTGCTCTTGTGTTCCTGCCTATTGGCTTCTGAGCCAATGATAGGCTTTCTCTTCTGATTGTCTGGCAGCTGGCTCATCAGCCAGGTATGGAAACCCACCTGTGCGATGAACCAGTTGCCAGACCATGTTTCAATACTCCATGCCTTGTTCCTGCTCCCGCTCTTGCTTCGATCCTTCGTCCAGTTTTCCCTTGGGTTGGTTTCCCGTTTAACCAGGTTTTTTTTTCTTTGTTTTTATGAAGTCAGTGCTGAGGTTTTTGTTTTGTTCCAGTTACTTCAGTGGGTTCTTGGTTGTTTCTCTGTAAAACCTTGTTTTTCTGTTCTAGTTATAGCCCAGGTTCTTTTGCGTTTTCTGTTTGATTTCACCGTCGGAGACTATAGAGTCCCAGGTTTATTTGTTTTCTGGAGTAGATTTTTTGTCCCGTGGAGACCATAGGGTCCCAGGCTCATTTTGTTTTTATCGTACAGTTAGTATTTTCTGTCCTGTAGAGACCGTAGGCTCTCCCAGGCTTATTTTGTTTTCAGTGTAGTCAGATTTTTGTGTTTTTGTCCTGTGGCGACCAAGGGTCCCTGGTATTTTCGTTGGCCGAGATCACTGAGGTTTTGAGGTTGACTATCGGAGGAAATTATAGCGAGTCTATCAGGTTACATGTTATCTCCACTCCTCCTGTTACCCTCATTCTGGGCTATCCTTGGCTTAGGGAGCATAAACTATTTTGGAGTGGGTCAAGAGCTGGCGTGGGGGGTGCAAACGGAGGTGTGTCGTGTCCTCTAGTCCTAGTCCGGAACTATTTTGAAACAAGGATGTGAGAGACGTTCCTGAGGTCTATAAGGATTACTTCTGGTCTTCAAAAAGTCCAAGGTTACATCACTTCTACTTATGACAAACGATGAAAAAACACCCTCAGTCACACTTAGGGATTCTGACCCAAATGCGACACAGAACCAGTTGAGGAAAACAATTTTATTTAATAAGTGGGGAGGTGAAGGAGTTCTTGATTAGCCTGGGAGCTAATTGGGAGACCAGATAGGAATAAAGTCTTCTGACTAGGTTCTGCGTGGAACTCACACAGGTGAGGAGTAACAGGAAGAAGTCTCAGAAACGTTTGTGATGTGCATTGATTGAGCAGGCGACACAGAGGAGCAAGAAAAGCCAAGTTACCAATAGAGGTCAGGTTACCAAGACAGATCCGTGGAGAGAAAAGGTCAGATCAGGGGGGCAGGAGACACGAACAGGAACGGGGGACTAAAGGCAGTCAGCTGAGGTGGGCAGGAGACATGGATCAGAGTCAGTGGCGAAAAAGGGTTGAAGCTGGGAGGTCCACAAACGAAGACAGTGCTGGAGAGTCAGGAACATGAGTTGTCGACATTCCGGCAACGAGACTTACTGAAACCATGGAAGGAAAACTCCCATTGTTAGCCACACTGGGACATGGAGAAGGAGGGGGAACAAAACATAACAAAACAATGAGCAACACAGGCTCTCCAACAGAGTGAGACAAAAAACTTGACACCCTCGCTCTCCTCTTCTCCATGGTACACCCACACTATACACACCTTTTCATCAGTTGCCCCTTCTCTGCCACCACAGTCCTGGGACATTCACACCATCCAATCATCTCACATAGACAGTTGAAACCCAAAACTACGATGTCATGGTTACTTTTTACAACTATGTCCCATTGGATCACCATGCCTTTGTTTTTAGCAGCCACTCTAACCTAGTCTATGGGCCAACCCCAGTATTCCACCTCCTTTTTCAGTGAATTCTCTGAATTCTTATCAAGCACTCATTAATTTACATGTAGAACACGACTCAGATATGAAATTTTACATCGTCACCTCAAAGGCATGGAATGACCGGCATGAATTTCCCACTTCAATAAATCCATCTCTGACCATCCCAAATTCCCAAATCCCGAATTCTTCTTCAGCTCATCAGCTCCAGTTTTTACCTCAAAAAATTCAACTGCAACCATTTAACTGAGAAAACACTGGAGAGTTTTGCCTTGGTCGATGCAAGGACCTTGTTCCAGTTTTCTCCCAGCAAAGCCCACAACCTGCCATTTAGTTCTAATTCCCACATCTTAAAAAAAAAGTATGGATTCCTTGCAGTACAGCTTTTAATAAACATTGTAAATTGCTCTCTTCAGACCGGGGTCTTTCCCCACCTTTTTTAAAACAGCAGTGGTGAAGAGGAGTCATTTCGACACCAATATTTGTAATTACCAGCCTGTATCCCACTGGTTTCTAGACAAGTAAATGACATTTTATACAAATTTTACAGATTTTACAGTCAGATTTCAGGATAAACCACAGTGTAGAGACAGCCCATTTAAATATTTCAAAAGATGTCAGGTGCAACTTGGATAGGCTCAAATTCACAGTCTTGGTATGATTGCATCTAACCACTGCCTTCGATACAGTTGTCCATCACACTTTCTTAAATCGACTCAGGAACCTCTCTGCTACTGTTTTCAACTGGTTTGTCTCTTACCTCTCGGACTGACACTTCCTTGTAAGTATGGATACATGTTCCTCAGGAACCCATAGAATCAAATGTGGGGTTCCACAAGGGTCAGTTTAGGGTCCAATACTCTTTCATCATTGCATCCTTCATTGGGACATCACAAGGAGGTACAGCATTTCACAGTTATGCTGATGACATGCAACTGTACATCGCTGTGTCTCCTGACCCAGTCTCCACCCTGGTGTTCATCAACATCTACGCTCCAAACAGTGGCACAGATAGAAAGAGCTTTTTAGAAAAAAATGTATCTAGGTTGGATTGCTGTGGCTCAGAGGAGTTTTTATTCTTGTGTGGGGATTTTAATGGCACGGAATACAAGTTTTTAGACCTTAACCATGCAGAGCCTCATCCTGCGTCCCAGCACGCTCTGGAGCGACCAGTGGCTGGTCAACTCTCATGGTCTGGTGGATGTATGGAGAAGGATGCATGCAGACTGTAGACAGTATACATGGTCCCACCTTAAAGAAGATAGGATCTCTTTAGCTAGGCTAGACTGGTTTTATTGTTTTAATTGATGGGGGGGGGACCTCGCGCTGACAGCTGATCTAGTAGGGCGGCTCATGGCTGCGCATATGTGAAAAACGGGGCTTTGTTTTGGATGCTTGGATGCTTGGATGATTGTTCTGTGTATAGGCAGCAACTATGGGATGCTCTACGCACTCTCGTCTGTAAAATACGCACAAGCATTGAGGGCCTGCTTTTACCTGGTTTTAATAAGAACATTGTCTTATCTGCATATGTGGATGACGTCCTTGTTTTTATTGTTTTATTATTTGAAGACCAGGCGGACATTGACGTTTTTTAAAACTTTTTTTTGACAGTTTTAACTACTTTATTTTATATCAAATGTAAAATTAGCGTTAGGCTTATTATATTTTGTATGCAGGATATGCAATATTTTTCAACGTGGATCTGATATTTGCTGCCGCTGCTTTTATTTAGTTTACTGATGTTAAGACCAGGGTTTAAGGACTCAAACGCAGAGACTCAGACAGACAGTTTGCAGGGATTTATTGGAAACTGTAAGGGACGGATTGAGGCTTACTAGGGCCGGTCAGGACAGTAGCTGGTAGGAAGTGAATGGTGGGACCAGGCTTGGGATCTCCTAGACAGCCTGACGCGCAGGAGCAGCCAGGTAGGGTTGCAGGCAGAGTAGCAGGCTCAACTACTAGCAGGGCTGCAGGTTAGCAGACAGGCCGGGAAGCAGGGAAGCAGGAGAGCAGGCAGGCAGGCAGACAGGCAGACAGGCAGGCAGACAGGCAGACAGGCAGGCAGGAGCTTGGATGAAGTTTCCTCTGCGTTGTCGGTCTAAGATCTGACAACCCCTCCTGGGGTGCCAGAGCTTTTATAGGAGGCAAGCTCCACCACAACAGCTGCAGGAAGTTACGGAGGGGGCGGTCCTGACAACTGAGGCCACCCACAACATCACTAGGTGGGTTGTCTGAGCTGGACCAGACGGGGGGACAGAAGGCAGACAGAGAGGGAGAAAGGGGGACAGCAACAGCAGAGACACGAACAACAGCAACAATCAAAAAAATGCACAAAAATGCAACAGCAGAAACAGTGGCAATGCCAACAACAACAACAACAACATCTCAGCAGATAGAGAGAGGAGAGAGGGTAGTGACAGCAACAACTGATAGTGGCAGCAAAAACACCGTGACAGTGTCCGGTGACACCAACAGCATCCACAACTAAAGCAACAACATCTGTTCTGGCAGCAACGACAACATCCACATTCTATCACTGCAAAGAAATCAACCTCCAGAGCTGCAGAGAAGGGGAGCCAGGTTTATATGTGAAGAAGGTCTGCGGGTCTTTCTTGTGCATACATAGCCTGCATTATGAATAAACTGGATCCAAAAATATAAGTATTTACCTTGTCCAAGCTACGTGGTAGATTATGAGCGCAAGAGACATTTTCCGTAGTTTGTCAAGAAGAATGGACACCCGATGAACACCTGTTCACCTGGGTGTACAGGCTCTATTGATCTAACTGCAGTGACTGTTTTGGTTCGATTCCCACCTGTGGTTCTCTGCTGCATGTCCTGCGCAACTCTTTTCCCTGTCCCGGTCTTAAAAAACAAAAAGCAAAAACCCGTTCACCTGTTCTTTACTTTTCCTAACCAGGCGAGGGTGAGGAGCTGGGACCCCCTCCCTCTGTGGACGAGGCGGCTGACACTCTGATGACTCAACTGAGCTTCTTGCTAGGGGAGAAGGTTGTCAGCGGAGAGTCAGGTTTACCTTACCATGCACAGGATGAAGGGCAGGTAATGTAACTTTCTAAATCTGTGTGATCCGTTTGATCATTTCGTTCAAAAACACAATGTACTGTATGTTTGAAATAAAATAAATTTGTATATAGACATTCAAAATATGTTTGTTTTATTATTTTCATTTTATCTCAGATGAGTAACAACTGTAGAAGTATATAGTATATAATATATTAGCATATATATATAGTATATACATATAGTAAATGACATGCACAAAATAGGTATGACATAGTTATGCGCAGAGTAAAATATTTTGTTGAAGAGTAAGATGAACAGCAAAAACATGGACTCTTTTTTCTGCTGCATCTAAGTGAAGGGCACCCAAATTAAGCTAATAGTAACTAAAGTAAATGAACGCTCCTCTATCTGCCTTTCTCTCTCCTGTGTGTAAATGCAGATAGTATAGACTCTTTCTGGATACATGTAATCTATAATTTGTCTTAATTCCATAGATAACTTATAACCATAGCACATCTTTTTAAATCAAACTCCTGGGGATGACAAAGTAAACAACTGTTGTGGAAAGGTTCTTGACCTGTCTCCGAAAATCAAAACGCAAGACTGGAACAGGTACCAAGTGTTTATTCTCTGCAGAGAAGGAAGACAACACACTCTGCCACAGCAAGCGGATCAGAGGACTGCTTCCCTGAGGAAGAGGTCACAGTGCCAATGGGAAAACCGCTTGGGCCCAATAAACAAATAGTCAGGAGCTGAGGAAGACTGAGGAAGACATGGGCATAAGGGGCAGGGAATGATCTTACATATAAGCTCCTGACGCTTTGATGACTGCAGCTCACAGAGTTCAAGCTACAAGTACAGAATACTAAGATAAATCAAATGGTCCTAGATGCGTATAACATTTCCACCACAGAATATAAACATAGTCTGGGTAAATATATAAAACACAAGGTACAATCATCAAAATGATACATCTTTGGGGCAATATTTTTAGCACAGCTTTTCTCTCATACCTAGAAAAGCTGTCCTTGAAAATGATTTTTTTTAGAAAGGGTTAACTGAGTTAGGATGCCCTGTCATCTCTTTTGCAGAGGATCTCTCCTTCCTCCAGTCTGGCTAGTAGCAGCACCTCCCCCTGCTCCACTCTGCAGGCCCCCGCTGGAGGAGAGGGCAGCTGTGGCAGCTTCAAGCATGCCTCCTCGAACCAAGCCTCTATCGCCTCCCCTACCTCCACACTGGAGAGCAGAGACAGTGGCATCATAGGTGACACAGCTGAGCCCATGCCTTCTCACACCAAAAACCAACTGGGTTGCGTTGTTCACCTCTCCGTGTCTCTCTTTTATAGCCACACTGACCAGCTCCTCGGCCCGAGTGGTTCATCTCTCTCTGTCTCTCTTTTATAGCCACACTGACCAGCTACTCAGCTGAGTCGGCAGCAGAGCATGGTGACAGCAGCAAACACCTTGTTGACAGCCACCATGGCAGCAGCTTGAATCTCTGGCAGCAGGCGAGCTATCCTGTGGTGGCCCCCTCCTCCTCATCCTGCATTGCGGCGGCGGGAAGGATCAATGAGGGCTTGCTGTACAGGACGGAGGACAACATGGCTGCATCCACTTACAGCCTCAACAAACTCCATCCAGACTGTGGCGCTGCCTCTGCCAAATTGTCAGGCTCCTCCCACTCTATCCCGCTCTACCTCATGCCCCGGCCTAACTCAGTAGCCGGTAAGATAGCACATGGATGACGTGTGTGTGTGTGTGTGTGTGTGCATGTGCGTGTGTGTGTTTGTCACTGCATACTCCCATACACATTCTTTCCTGTTCGGAAGGAAATGCATCACTCTCTCAGCTACAGGGCGCTCACAACTGATAGTGAGCAAAGAAAGCCTCTATAATAACTAAACTCTGAATGTGTACGTGTGTGAAAGTCAGAGCCTCTCGATAAAAAGAGAAATAAGCTACAGCTGCGGATCTCGATCATTTTAAAATACCTGACTGAATAACCATGGTAACGCAAGCACCATGACGACTCGCTTGTTCTGACAAAACCACCGCATAAAAAGCTCACTGCTTCCCCTCGACTCTACTTAAAGCTACTCATTTTGATGTTTTAGCCTGCACCTTTGAAAACCCCCTAATCGTTTGGGTGTTGAACAACTTTTGTTGTGACGGCTCGTTCCTATTGCCCCAGCCTGCCACAATAGCATGCGCAGTCAACACCTTTCTTTGCCTCTTTTTCTCCTTCACCATGACACGTAAAAGCACCATAAGCTCTTTGGAAAAGGAAGGAAGTGACATGGATGACGTTCCTTTTTCACTCATGCTCACACACATACACACACGCATCCACACGAGATAGTGCGTGGCTGAGTATCTGACATTCTCTATGGTGGTGAAGAATGGTAAGTGGAATCTTTGGATCATGCTTTTGGCAAGTTTCAGTCTTTTTTTCAGGGCTTAATATAAGTCAGTTTCAAATGTACATATTGTATCAGCACTCTGTTTCATAAAAGCCTTATAGATAGTTTTTCCCTTCAACTATGATAGATAGATGAGACAAATGATTGATTAGAAAATGTACCACATAACCACTCATTTAGTCTTAAAAACTGTGGGTTTCTATTTCAGCTTGTTTTAGGTTATGACAAAAAAGACCCACTGACTCTTATGAAGTCACAGTATTAGTTTTTCAAACACACTCAACAGAATTTACAGTGATATCAGGTCTGTTCAAATGTTTTAAATGGACTCTAGACTGGGTTAGGTCCTGTGAGCACATGAGTGGAGTTCTCAGTGAGGAGCTTGAAGTGCAACAGAGGATCTGACAAATTCAGGCATAATATTATTTTTGAAATAAAAAGTTAGGTGTTCGCTGAATGAAACGTGTCAGCTTGACACACTTCATGTCTGATGAAGTGTCAATCCCGGAGGATCATTCAATTCTAAAATTCTCACTTGTAATGATATATAAACACTGTTCAATAATAATTCATCCATCAATTTACGCGTTCATTCATTCATTTTCCTGATCAACGTCACACCTAAACAGTGGCTTATTGATTGCACAGTCACCTAGGGGCCGATCGACCAATGCATGTTTTTCAACTGTGGGAGGAAACTGACGTACTGGAGAAAACCCCCACACACACACAGAGAAACACAGGAAAGAGGGCGGATGTCAGCCTGACCCAGGAGCAGAACCCAGTCCCCTGTTGTAGCAGTGAAAAAAGGACCAATACGAGCCATTGTCCACCACAGTGAAAACTGAAATTGTATCATAGAAAAAAAGATATTCTTAGATACAGATGCTATGCTATGTCTATGCATAAAATGAACTGTCTCTTTCTAGCTACAAGCTCTGCTCAACTTGAAGATCTGGCCTATTTGGATGAGCAGCAGAGGCACATCCCCTCAATGACATCCCTCAGAATGTCAAGGCAGAATTCTGGTAGTCTTCATCAAGAGGACCCCAGAGGTAAACACTTACACTTATATGCTCTCAAAACCTCACACAGACATTGTTTAAGTGAATTGTTTTTCGACGTTCCCTTTCTCCTGTGCAGTTCGTTTCACCCCATCTCTCAACCTGAAGCCCCTGCACTTTGAGGTCCCTGGCCTCTCACCTGATTGGCTGTTCACTGGCAGGGAGTGGGTCTTTCAGGAAGTGGATGCCTGCCTCTGCAGCGGTGACCCCTCAGCCAACCGGGGCGTGGTAATTAGCGGCAACATGGGCTTCGGCAAAACTGCTATCATTGCCCGTTTGGTAGCGCTCAGTTGTCACGGAAGCCGCATGTGGCCAACTGCTGGCACCAGCCAGACCATGCCTAGAAGTGAGCAGACAGAAATGATTTTATCTTTTCCCTACCAGGATTTGTTAACCCAATAACCCCATTGTTTTGATTAGGGAGAGGGCTCAAACATTTTCATATCACAAGAGGCTCAGAATTCTTTCAACTTTAATTTATGGATGCTCCAAACAAGTCTAACTAGTTTCCTAGTTTGTCAAGACAGTGGATTTTGAAAATATCATCTCAAATTGAAAGATAGACAGACAGACAGACAGACAGACAGACAGACAGACAGACAGACAGACAGACAGACAGACAGACAGACAGACAGACAGACAGACAGACAGACAGACAGACAGACAGACAGACAGACAGACAGACAGATAGATAGATAGATAGATAGATAGATAGATAGATAGATAGATAGATAGATAGATAGATAGATAGATAGATAGATAGATAGATAGATAGGGCCCTACTAGGGCAATCTAGAGTTGCCAGTCAACCAAATGTGCATGCTTTTGTACTGGGAGGGAAACTGGATTATGGAGTATGAACTCAAATTCTGTAATGACTCCTCTTCAAAGGAAAGGATTAAATGAAGAAATCTTTCATTCCATTCTATGAGGAATGATTGTGTCTGAAGTTACATCTACATTTAGAATTTTCATAAACAAATGTAGATACAAATTATATCTTTGCATTATGCTCCTCATACAGTGAGAGTGTGTCAGTTATGTCGCAGATGCCAAAATTCTGTTATTGAAGGCATTTTTGAAGCATGAAGACCCATGTTTGTATGCGATATGTGTTTCACTGGTTAAACATCTCTTTGTAAAGAATAGAAGAATATGCAGAAAAATGAATAAAATGTGCTTTTTTTCCCTCTGCCCTCACTGTAGACACAGAGACAATTTCTTTCTCCTGCAATTCTGTTGGAAAAATTGATGAGGAAGGAGGAGCCGGCAAAGATTTTAGCTGTACAGAGACTCCAGAGGTGAGAGGAAGACAGGAAGAGGCGCTGCGGAGGCTTGCAGGACAGGTAGGATCTTGTCTGTAGCTCCAATATACTTGAAAAGAGTGTTGACATTAAAGCGGCTTATTCTTCTTTCTTTGTTTAAATCCTTTCTTTCTGAACAAATTAACAAAAGAAATTATAAGCTTTCTTGAAGTCAGTGTGGAGTGTGATGCTGTGAGTAGTGAGCTGGAACAATAGTTTCTCGGGACACTGGAGAAAAACATTATCTGAATGGTTTTTCTACCTGTAACACACTGCATTGCATTTCACATCAAAGCAATTTCAAACGTGCAAACGTGATGCTTTCTTTTAACCAATAAGGGATGCAAATCTGTCCTCTCGTCTGTCTCTGCAGGTAGTGTCCTATCACTTCTGTCAAGCTGATAACTGTCACACCTGTCTGGTCCCGGAGTTTGTCCACAACATGGCAGCCATGTTGAGTGACGCCCCACAGCTGCTGGCGTATCGAGAGCTGCTTCATCGCTCACAACAGCTGCAGAGCATGCTGAGCCTGCGGTCCTGCATCCAGGACCCCAGCTCCACACTGCACAGGGGAATATTGGAGCCCCTGGATGCTCTCTACAGAGGTGTAGCCTCTACTATGTTCTGCCAGCCTCCGTTGTTTAGCCGGGGCCGGGCTTCATCTAGTCTCTTTTTTGTCTGCTAGAGAGGAAGTTGCACATGGAGGCAGGGGGACTCATCGTGCTGATTGATGGGCTGAACGAGGCGGAATTCCACCGACCGGACTATGGCGACACCCTGACCTCCTTCCTCTCCCGAAACATCCAGAAATTTCCTACTTGGTTGAAGGTCATCACAACTGTCAGAACCAGCCAGCAGGTATACACACATCCATGCATGAAAAACACGCATATACAGACGTGCTCTGAGACCTGCAGTGAAATAGGGGTTTTGAAAGTCAATGCCGCAGCCTCTATCTCTGCAAAAATCCATTACAAACTAGTTGTTTGTTCACTTTCTTTGACGCGCAAACCAAGACTGCGGTCATGCAGATGTGTCATGCATGCTGCAGTCTGTGGAGTGATAAAAAAAAAAGTCCATAGTTCATAACAGACGTTATCTCAAGGCATTTTGCAAAGAGAGTAACAATATGTATACAGTAAAATAACCCTCCCCTTAGACCCTCACAAAGGCTGAGGAACGACTCCCAGAAAAAACCTTGACAGGGAGACAAAAGGGAGAAACCTCAGGGTGAGAGACAGAGGAGGGGATCCTCAGCCAGGATGGACAGGCGGGCACAAGCAAAACAGCATACAGAGATACATGTACCGGTAGCTAACAGTTTAGAAGACAAATCAGAGGTTCGAATCAGTCCAGAGTAAAAAAAATGAACTGCAGAACACAGATATTTATACATATATTCATACACTTTGATCTTACAGGTTTGTGTAGCTTATGAACTTCTATCAAAGACACAGAAGATGCAGCAATGACGATTAGTGCTGAGCGGTTCCGGACTCATGACCTGGTGGTGACCCGGGAACATCAATAATTAATAATGGGCTAGGCTATAGTCGAAATTTAGGTGAATGTTTTTTGTCTTTAAATAAACATTTCTCTTATTTTGATTCCCATCACAAGGCACTTTACTTTCTATTTAAAACCGATTCAAACTCAGGAACGCCCTGAGGCGATTTGGTGTGTGTACTATGAAAACTGTGGCCACAGTCGCGAGTAGAAGTGTAACGTTTAACTTTGATGGCAGTGGTGGGAAAATGAATGGGGGCTTATGGAGAGAAGAGGCTGCGCTGGGCCGACTCTGAGGCTCGCCGTTTAAATTTCACAAGGCGCACGGGTTTATGGCCTGCCCCGCATGAGAGAGCACCAATGTTCCTACAAAACTGGAAAAAAGAATTTGTCTGCTGCTTAGGGTGTGGCTGGGAGCAGCGTGAAAAGAGCGAAACGAGAACTGATTCTTCAGCGATCCAGCACTCGTACGGTTGGTCTCTCCCCACTGTAGCTGCTCCGAAAACGCCAACCCCACATGTTTTTGAGAGTTGATGAAAACCCATACAAGGTATCAACACGCTGTAGGGTGCGGGTGTAAGGTACGGGTAAGGTTATTTAACCGGGCGCAGGGTGGGCCCGAACAGATGGATCAGTAGGTGTGTTGAGGACGATGGGGGTGAAAAGAGATATCCATCGTCACCCTCTTCTCCAACCCCGCTGTATGGTTTCTGCTGGCTCTAGCCCAGAGAGAGTCAAACCCCTGGCTTCATAAACAGGTCTTTGCAAAGCAATGGTTCCGGTCACGGGAGGTTGGAGCTTGGTCGGCTTGGTACCTGCGCACCAGTTGCGTGCACCCCTGTTCATGAGTCTATATCTCTGCTCCTCATCAGCCCAGCCTCTCATCAGGCCTTGCAGTCTGACCTGAGATCAGAGTTCATAAAATGTCACTTTGTTATTACAACGTCAACATGTCTCAAAGTTGATGGGATTGACGTCATGGATAGAAAATGTAAAACTGGTGCAAGGCCTGGTTGTGCCCCTTCCAGCTCTGTCTTTCAAATAAGAGAAGTACACTTTAAAATTTTACATAGTATTTATACCCTTGTAACAAATTAGTTTCTAGATTTGCTGATGTGGATGAAGTTTTTGTGGAGGTCAGCCAGAGATAATTCCGTATCTCTTTTGTACTTGCCCGTCATCGTCTGTATTTTGGGGAGACATGGAAAAATGATCATAAAACCAAACAGTCCGTAACAATTAGACCTAAAGAAGTTGTTTCAGAGTTTGAATATGGTGACGGATCGATCTGCTTCATAATGCATCTCATGATTTAGATTTCACATACATAAAATGTTCTCCAAGTCCCTTCCTAACTGTAGATGGAATAATTTAATCTTTATATGGATACGTTAAAATCAATGACAAATAGGAAAGGTGAACACACACTCCTGTGCTCATTTCCAAAATAACAAGTGCCTTATTCAGTTAATTAATTATTTGATTTGATTTCTAGTTACATCTATTATTATTCATTTAATTTTCGGTATACGTATTCTTTTTGTTTCTTTTCAGTACCATTATTATGTCTGCTTCCTTGTACATTCTGATACGTATTTTCAAGCATTTAATAGAGTTTTGAAAAAAGACTGGGACATTCACACACACACACACACATATATATACATTTTGTGACCAGCGGCCTTTCTCCCTAATTTACCAAACTTAATTTGTTATTGCAGGGCCTGTAGATTACAGCCCAGCGTCGCTGATGTGACAGATACACCGTGGCCTCTGTCATTGTGGTCAATGCGCTACAGTGTACCACATTCATAGTCAGCTTCAGCACCTGGATGCTCCTTCACAAAACCGGGCTCACTATCCTTACTCAAACGTTACATGCTCAAAAACTGAAAATTGCATTCATTAAAATATGAATACTAACCCATTTTGACCGGGAGACGGATCTGTGTGTATTTACCTTAGGTTATAAGAGCCTGTATACACAATGTCACTCAAAAACGCCGCAAAACAGGCCTATTTACCAGGTGTCCTCAGGTCTATATGGGTTAACAGCACCTGTACACACCCACATTCTACCATTCTACCTCAATGGCCAAGGCAAAGCACTTCATGGAAGAAGGATAGTGTGCTTCCATTGCCTCTCCTTCTCACAGCAGTTGGCTTTATGTTCCAGCTTCACTTTGATGGGCAGTTATGTGCGGTCAGCTGGTTGATCATCAACTGGTTATTGATTTGTTGAGTGGTAAATATGCTTATGGGTGGCAGACATACAGTATATGACCTGCTGTTAAGTCCCAACCACTTGTTTGAGCTGAAAAACTCTGTTTCTCTGCTTATATCTCCGTCAGGACATCGCAAGTTCTTTACCTTTTCACTGCATCTCCTTAGACAACATGGAGGAGAATAGTGCCATTGACCAGGACCTGCAGGTAACCTGCTCACAGTCTTCCCACATGCCTCTTTGTCCTTCTCTGTCTGTTTGCACTCCCATTTATACATTTTCCTCCTTCAGGGTTATGTCATGCAACGAATCCACTGCAGTGCGGCGATCCAGAGCAATGTGTCACTAAGCAATGGCCGTCTTGACAGCACAGCACTGGCTAAGCTGATTAGCCATCTGAAGAGCCTGAGCAAGGGCTCCTACCTCTACCTAAAGCTGACCCTAGACCTGATAGAGGGGGGGTATCTGGTCCTGAAGAGTTCCAGCTTCAAGGTAGGAAAGGGAAAGGGTGGGGAAGAGGGAAGAGAGAAGAATGTGATGTGGATGTGGAAGATTGGAAGTAGGATAAAAGGATAAGGAAGTTAAGGCAGGTTTGTTTATCATAACAGATAATTCCACATTTCACTATAAAGAGATCTATGGAGTGATGGCTAACAATTTTGACTATAGTCTAGAGGTTCAGTGAGACCACAGGCAATGGCAATGGTCACCTCCTGCCTCAATTACCGCAGTTCTCTTCTGGCTGGCCTTCCCTTGTGTGCCAAGAAACCTCTACGGGTGGTGCAGAGTGCTGCTGCATGCCTCATCTTCAACCAACCAAAAAGGGCATGCGACAACACTTCTGATAGACCTCCCCTGGCTACTAGTCGCAGCCCAAATCAAATGAAAATCACCTGTGTTAGCGCACAGTGACCACTGGGTCCGCTCCCTCTTACCTGAACTCTAGCATTCAGGTCTATGGTCCTTCTCGAGCATTGCGCTCCTCCCAAGAACGTTTACCTTAGTGGTCCCTAGGTGGTGGAACAAGCTTCCAAACACCGTCAGAGTGGGAACGCTGCTAAAGCCACACACAGAGAGAAAGAAGAAGATAGAGCCCAATGTACCGGGGACCTCAAGAAGGCTCAACCTATACCAGCATATCTAAGGTTTAAGGTCTACCTGTAGGCTTTGTCAAAAAGGAGGTGTTTCAACCGACTCTTGAAAGAAGAGAGGGTGTCGGAGGCACAGGAGAGAGCCTTGGTAGCTGAAGGCTCTGGCTCCAAATCTTGACTTGGAGATTCTTTGATTAGGATGGTTTCTTTGATTCCTAGTGGCATGATATGGTTTTATCAGGTCTCAAATATAGGAAGGTACCAGACCATGAAGAGCCTTGTATGTAAGGAGAAGTATTTCAAATTGACCTCTATATGGTACAGGAAGCAAGTGCAGAGAGGCCAGAGCGGAACAGAGCCAGAGCCTTTCCAAATCAGAGAAAAGATCGTTTTTAATTGAGTGCATTGAAGTGATTTCTAGCACGTTTTAAAATGAAAGCCCATCAACATCTGGCCACATCATCTGTGTGCACAGGTAGTTCCTGTGAGTCTGGCGGAAGTTTATCTGCTGCAGCTCAACATGAAGTTTCCTACCCACTCATCTTTCCAGAGAGTTTTGCCTTTGCTCAACATCACTGTGGCCTCGCTGCACCCACTCAGTGACCAGCAGGTACACACGCACACTCCGTCTATAAAAGTGTATATACACCCCCAAACACAACATCCCTGTGTCTGTGTGAGTTTTCACGACTGTACATACCATTACTGTGTAATGTCCATTGTAATTACAGAATTTGTATCCAATTTCAGCCCAATTTTGGCATCCTAGGTAGTCACAGACAAACAGACACAAGCAATCACAAGCCTCTTGAAGAATGCCACACCCTAGAACACCTCACAGTCATTTTCACGTTTGTGACTCTCTGCGACTCTCTATGCCTTGTGAGACCTCTGCACTGCAACTGGCATGTTTTCCAGAGCCCAACAACTTGACTCTGAACATTGATTGATAGAATGAATGAGAATGGCAGCGGGCGAGACAGAGAAACAGATTCGTGGCTGCTGCTTTCACTTTAGAGGCGGTGATTGAGAAAGGATTGTGCTAATCATATATGACCAAACAGTTGTGGAGAGTGCATCAGGCATAACACTTAACTGTATTTGTACACGTTTGTCACACAGCAGAATTATCTGCAAAGATCAACCACTGTTTAACATATTTGTTTATCATATCTGACACGTCCACTTACTTTAGATACATTTAGCAGTACACTTAAACTGGTCTCCTTCTCCAGCTGTTTGAGGTGGTAAATGCGGGTGCTGTGACTGGCGGATTGCTGCAATGGGCAGAGTTTGCCCAGCGCCTAGAGCAGCTCTCCTCCTTCCTGGTGAGGCGCAGCGATGGCAGCAGGATGCTGAACCATGCCTCTTTTAGGGAGTGGCTGATGTGGAGGGAGGAAGGTCATGACGACAGATTTCTCTGTGACCCCAGGTTTGCCCATATACTCCTAGAGCCCATGCCCTATGCACATACACATAGGAAGCGAGACAGAAGCAGACGGGGAGATTTTCAGTATCTGCGTCTCTGTTTGCCCCCAGGAGCGGCCATACTCTCCTGGCCTTCTGGCTCTGCAGACAGGAGGGAAGGCTGAATCGGCAGCAGACACTGGAGCTAGGCCATCACATCCTGAAGGCTCACATCTACAAGGTTAGTTCACTCACACACACACACACACACACACAGAACCAAGTCTGCGCAAACTTGTTTCACAGTACATAACTGCCATAAATCACAAAAGCAGTTAAAATGTATATCAGCTGCTGTGGATGTTTTACCAGGGGGCTGAGGGGTTGAGGGGGCAGCATATCCAAGAAGGACACTGTCAGACTGGATAAACTCATCAGGCGAACTGGCTCTGTGGTTGGCATGACATTATGGACAATACCAATTGTTTACTATTTTATATATATCTTATATCATCTTTGATCCTATGGGAAAGATCATTTAATGCATATGTTAATTGCTATCTATTACCTATTATATTTACAGTTTACTACTTTGCTATTACCTTACTATTTACTGCTTATTACCTCACTGTTTAATCCATTTATCATTAATTTTCTAATGCGCATATACATATATATATATACACACACACACACACACACATACATACATGTTATATATATATGTATATATAATATATAAAAGATTATTTTGTTCACATACGTCACTGGAAATGTACATTTCCCTGAGGAAAAGGAAAGAAAGTCTAAGTCTAATGCTGCAAAATAATGTTGTAAAGTAATGTTAAAACAAGAGTGTTGAGTAGTGAAAGGAAGATGTGACATCAATGTTTGTATTTGACAGCAAGTTTACTAACTAAAACCGAAACAGAAACTGTCCTGTACTTGTGTATCTGACATTACACTTTTGTCTTTAGGGTTTGAGCAAGAAACTGGGAGTTTCCTCCTCCATTCTGCAGGGTCTATGGCTGTCCTACAGCACAGAGACCCTGAGCCCTGCTGTCTCATCACTGCGCAACCTCTACACCCCCAATATCAAGGTAAAACGCTGCACACATACAAATGAGACAATAATCATAAATGGAGTTTATAGGAAGTGTGACTGCTATTAAGATCAAAATAGTGCGGAAACAATGGGCGTTAAAGCATTGTCATGCATGGATCATGAGAAGTGTTTCGGCCAGAGTGGTTGTCTCTGGGGTTATGCAGATAAAGTTTGACATTAAACCCCAACCTGTTTAGGTGAGCAGGCTGCTGATAATGGCCGGGGCTGATGTGGATCACCGCAGTGACGTGCTCAGCGGCGCCCCCCTGCTCTGTGTGCACGCTCACCTAGGTCACGGGGATGCCGTGGCACTGCTGCTAGACCATGGTGCTCAGGTACAAAATGCAGATCACTGAAAATATTGTGCTGAGTGTGCTGACTTTTTGTTTGGTAACGGAAGTTCGCTTGCGTTGTGATTGCATTATACTGATTCTGCCGGTGAAGTGTCAAACTTAATTTAGTGCACTTTATGCTTTTGCTATCATGAAACAGAATTGTGATTGTCTACAGCTTAACTGCATCTCTTTTTCAATTCTAAAAGTAAGTAATAAGTAAGTAGTAGTACATGTATGTATTCATAGTGTTGAGTGATCGTGTAAATTTATATCAGGTCTATCGTGCTGGAAAACCCTGAAAACGGATGTTGAATATGCAGGAAAGTGCTTGAAATTGACATTTCAACTTTGCAGCTCAAATGACCAAAAAGATCTTAGATACACTACTTTAATACTGTTTAGACTCCCGATTATAGACCCTGCAAAAATTGTGTTCAATATGAGTAAAATCTACTAAATATAACTTTGTAAAAACACAACACTGTCAACATAGATAGACAGTGGATAGAGGATAGAAAGATATCTCAGCACTAGTCTTCTGCTGTGATCCATGCCCTTACAATCGACATGTTCCAGTAGCTTTGTGTCTGAGGTCATTTGGAATGGCAGTCTCTAAATGCTGCATCAATACAGACAGCAGGCTGCTGCCGATGTTACAAAATGAAACGGCTGTGTTCACTTTCACCACACTTGGCACTGTATTTGACAGGGATTTTTTTCTTTTTTACTCTGCTCGGATGGATGGATGGATGGATGGATGGATGGATGGATGGATGGATGGATGGATGGATGGATGGATGGATGGATGGATGGATGGATGGATGGATGGATGGATGGATGGATGGATGGATGGATGGATGGATGGATGGATGGATGATAGATAGATAGATAGATAGATAGATAGATAGATAGATAGATAGATAGATAGATAGATAGATAGATAGATAGATAGATAGATAGATAGATAGATAGATAGATAGATAGATAGATAGATAGATAGATAGATAGATAGATAGATAGATAGATAGATAGATAGATAGATAGATAGATAGATAGATAGATAGATAGATGGAGCTTGGCAATATGGCTAGCACTTTGTAGTAGGTTTATGGAAGGGCCACTGGTGGCTTTATGGAATCATTGTATCAATTTGCAACCCGAGGATCATGCCATTCTACTTGCAGGTGGATGCTCAGTCCAAAGATGGTATGACAGCTCTGGGATTCGCTGCTGCTGCTGGACACCTGGACATTGTCACAATGCTAAGTCAGCACTCAGCTAAGGTAGCTGTTCACCTACTGCAGAAACATAACTACATCGAGAGCATCTGTGCCATGTCTTATTTATTCACGAATAGGCAAGAGCGCCTATGACCACCTCAGTCAGCAGAAAAGATTCCTGCACCTCTGAGCAGGATCAAGTACTCTTTTGAGTACAGAGGCTCGTTATTTATTTGTGGGTGTTTGTGTAACTGTTCAAGGGCTACATAGAGAAATATCTCCATATTGCACACGTTTTTGGACACAAGCTCACCAAAATTGTACAGAGAAGGGGAGAACCTTTCATTTTTCTGCTTGATTTTCTTGTCCATCATTACCTCCCTGGGCCAAGACACAAGGAAAAGACACAAATGAGGGTGCAATTCAAAATATCTTGTCATCCCATCGCATCTAAGTGTCTACCCCTGCATGCTCTTAGGTGGGTCACGTGGACAGCCTGGGCCGGTGCGTCTTGGTGCATGCAGCACATCGCGGCCACCTGGAGGTGCTGCACCTCCTGTTGCAGCATGCAGACTGGAGCTGCACTTCCTGTTGTGGACAAAGGGGTGTGAGCAGGTGTCAGGCAGTGCAACAAGCTCTGATTGCAGCAGCCAGCATGGGCCACACAGAGGTCAGTCGCATGCATGCTCACACACTAGCCATGTCACAGGATCCTCAATTTCACGCTACTACCTAATGCCAAGGTGTTGTTGCATGCAATTATATCCAATGATGGGGCTGACAACAAAGGTGTAGTTTCGGTTCAGTCCATACAGTCAATGGCTCAGCCATGGTGGAGTGATAGAAGTGATAGAAATATGAACTAACTGACCGAGAGGGAGCCTCCCCAGAGCTAAGGAATGCGGATGCTCCTGCTGCTTTTAAATCAAATGAATGGAACCAAATGTCAGTTTTCAAAAGTTTCATCTCAGTCAGAAAATGAGACGGGAGATTGTACATTCAATTCAATGGAAGTTTGTTATTACATTGTGTGTGTTGCGTGTGTTTGCGTGGACAGATGGTGGCACACCTTCTGTCTTTTCCAGAGGAAGATGAGGACAGACCCGGGATCAACACGTCTGACAGTTTATGGGGCGAGACAGGTAATTCACTGATGTAGCAGTAATATTCATCGGATTGAGACGGAAGGGAGATTAAAAAAATACAATGGAAAAACTGTGAAAACCGAGTGTGCGCAGTGCTTACCAAAACACTGGGCTGTTGCTATTGCTAAAAACACTATTGCTGATAGAACGTTATCTTCCAGTTCTTTACAAAGCCACTTTACTTGTCATACAGCAAGGTGTATATATATAGGATGACTTTCCATAATTGACCATAACATCTCTCATCACGCGATATTCTTAAATCGCATTACACTCTTAAATTGCGTTATACATGTCATTGCTTTACATGTATATCTGGACAGTCATATCCTGAAACACTTTTCCAAATATGTGTACTTTTGTCAACAAAGAACACTGACATCTTCCAGATCATTTTTTTTATGCGAAGGTCCTGACCTATACGATTTTAACTTCTGTCTCTCTCTGTAATCTTGTCGTCTTCTTTTCATGTAATAACTTTTGCTTTTGAATGGGATGGATTTTATCGTATTTCCCAAAGCTGCCATATTAAACTGGTAAACCTGCCTCCTCTCTGAATGTGTGTGTGTGTGCGTGCGCACTAGCTCTGACAGCCGCAGCAGGAAATGGCCGGCTCAGTGTCTGCAGGCTACTGCTGGATCAAGGGGCTGCTGTGGACCAGGGAAACAGGCGGGGGGTGATCCCGCTCTTCAGCGCTGTCAGACGTGACCACTGGCAGGTGCCTTTCAGTACAAGAAAACACTCATTCAGTAAGATCGCGCGGTTCGATTCGTTCAGCCGGTAACGGTGAGTGTGTGTCTCGGCCAGGTGGTGGAGCTGCTGTTGAACCACGAGATGGGGGTAAATGTGGCAGACAAGCAGGGGCGAACGGCTTTGATAACGGCAGCCTCAGAGGGACACAAGAACACGGCCCAGCTGCTGCTGGATCATGGTGGGCTGCTGTTGAATGATGGTCATTGAAGACAGACGGACAGACAGACAGACAGACAGAGATGATTCCCTCATACGCTTTCTTCCCAGGAGCCGCTCTGGACCAAACGGACAGGGAGGGCTTAACGGCACTGAGCTGGGCCTGTCTGAAAGGCAGACTCCAGCTGGTCAGACAGCTGGTGGACAGGGGCGCCACAACGACGCACGCCGACCGCAGTGGACGCACACCTCTGGATCTGGCCGCTTTCTCTGGGGACCCGGAAGTGGTGAATGAGATGAGCCTAGTTTATGTTGTGTTTGCTGTTCTGTTTGTGGCTCCCAGCCCAGCGCAGCCTACATTTTGAGGTATCCTTAGCCAAGATGCTGAACCTCTCTTTTGCCTCAAGGTTGCCTCTGATTTTGTGTCATCCTCGGCCACAAGTATATGAGTTTGGCTTGTGATGCAGTATGTAAAGTGCTTTTAATGGTCGAGAAGACCAGAAAAGTGCTGTATAAAAATCAGTCTGTTTACCGTCAATGTAAATTAGTGTGTCCTCTTCATTTTTTCAAGGTGTTTTGGATACTTTTTGAAAGCCTTTAATGATAAAACAGAAGGAGAGAGAGAGAGAGAGAGAGAGAGAGAGAGAGAGAGAGAGAGATGCAGCAACTTGGACTGCTGCAGTGAGGAGAACCTGTACCTCTGTACATGGGATGCCTGCTCTACCCGCTTTACCCAGATTAATGTCTTCTTCATTTTTTTATTGGTTTTCTGCTTTTCCTATTCAGCTTAACCGCTTACAATTTTAGATTTTTCCACATGACAAAAAAGGATGAAATGAAACCCAAATATCTAGTAATAATCTAATAATCCAATCTAATAATCTCTAATAATCTAGTTTAGTGTACTTTATGTTCAATACACTGACGTAGTATATTGTGTATATGTAGTGTAACATATTGATCTCCTATTATTTAATTACGATGACCTATCCAGGTACATGTATCCTATATAGCATGCGTATACTAACGAAGCACTCTTTTAAGCGAAGAATCGCGAAGAATCATGTTTAAATCGGTGCATCAGGTTAATCGCGACCTCGGTCGTGTCCTCTCCTTGGTTCAGGTGCAGTACCTGGTGGATCACGGTGCGTCGGTGGAGCACGTGGACTGCAGCGGGATGCGTCCCCTCGACCGAGCAGTTGGCTGCAGGAACACATTAGCAGTCGTCGCTTTGCTGAAGAAGGGAGCCAAAATAGGTCAGCAATGCATCACACACTATCGTTGCCTCATTAGAATCATAGTCCTACTTACTGTTGAGACATCTGTTATTTTAGGAGGTTTTAGGATGTTTTCAGGATTTCATCATGTGTCCCAGAAATCCACTTTAGTTTCAGTGCTTAAGATATAGTATCACAATGTGTGAGTGTGTGTGTGTGTGTGTGTGTGTACATAGGACCAGCAACCTGGGCCATGGCAACTTCTAAACCGGATATCTTAATGGTTCTTCTTAGCAAATTGATGCAGGAAGGAGACCAACTGTACAAGGTAGGCCAAAAGAACACTGGCAAACTAGCAAGACACACTGACACATAGACACACACACACACACACAAGCAAGCCAGCAAGCAGACATTCAAATGTCGATATTTGATATTGCAAGTGTTCTGTTTGTGTGTATATTTTTAGCAAGGTAAAGCAAGGGAAGCCTCTCATTGTTACCAGTCAGCTCTCCAGAAGTTTCCAGGGCGTGAAATGAAAACGTTCAGACAGCTGAGAGTGTGTGTGCTGCTCAACCTGTCACGCTGCCACCGCAAAATGAACGTGAGTCTTCCTCTCTCTCTCTCTCTCTCATGCACAACTACAGAGTTGAGAAAAATGTACAAGCACGACGTGATTTGAAAAATACAGCCTCCAAACCTATTTACTTTCTTTGCAGGATTTTGATCTGGCTGAAGACTTTGCATCCAAGGCACTGGAGTTGAAAGCTAAATCCTATGAGGCGTTTTACGCCCGGGCCCGTGCCAAACGCAACCGCGGGTAACTATAGCAGTCCCCTCTCCCTTATGCCTCAATCCATAGGTCAGTTTTTGTCAATGTCCACTGGAAAACAGCCAAGGTAAAGGGTCTCAAGCAAAATGTCATAAAAACATATAATCAAAAAACCATCCATCTGTTCATCACTTAACCCACTTTATACCCGGTGGTGTTGCAGGGACCTAGTGCACACCTCCAGCTTAAGGCAGGATGAAGGCAGGAGTTACATCCTGGACAGATCGCCAGCATGAAGGACCATCAAATAAAAAAGCAAAAACAGAGCAGAGGACTCACAAGAGAACCAAGTATTAAAACGGTTTACCCAATTGATGCACTTGCCTGTACACACTTTGGGAGCCACATGTCCAGGGGCCAAACCAAGCCCAGTGTTGATGACTAAAGATGGAGTAGTGTCACATGTTTCTAAAATCTTTATGACAGAAGTCACCATAATCGTAGGCACAGTCAGAATTTTAAGCTAGGGTCAGCAATCTTGCTGGCAGAAGGAGAAACCTAATTTGTGTGTTGCTTTGCTCTATGCTCCTATTCAGACAGTTCCATGCAGCCCTAGAGGACCTAATAGAGGCAAGCCACCTGTGCCCAACCAACCGGGAGATTCAACGCCTTCTGTCCCGGGTCAGGGAGGAATGTCGGAAAATTGGGCCACAGCAGCCGCCCCCCCCTCCTCCCTACACTGGCCAGCAGCAGGGTTATCATCCTCATGATGTGAGGTGCAAAGACTCGGGCCGTCTGCAGGTGCAGGACAGAGTGGAGCTGACAATGGAAGAGGAGGAGGAGGAAAAAACGGAGGAAGATGATACAAGAGAGAGTAATATACCTCCTCACCCCTCTTCCCACTCCTTCCACGCCTCGCATGTGGTTCAGAGCCTGGAGTCCCACTGTTATCCTGAGGCACCCTCACCCCCTTCCGTCTCCCCCACACACCTGTATCATCACCTGCCCAGCCCCATCCGCTCTCTGTCCTCTGCTGCCCCCTGTCACACCTCAACCCCCCCCATGTCCTCTGCCTCCCATAGCCGCTTCACCCCAACCCCCTCCCCAATGCAGCAGCTGCGACCCAGCCAGTTGTCAGAGAACATGCCCGTTGTATCAGAAAATGTAGCTCTCCACCACCTTCAGCAGTCCACGCCAGGCCCCCACCCCCAGGAGCACAGGCAGGGGCTGCTTCAGCACCACGACATTTCCACTCCATTGTCCCTTTTGAAGCAGAACCCTGCTCAAACCCACAGGCTCAAACCGGCCAAAGCCCAGGTCAAGAGAACAAGTCAGCCCAGTTCCTCTGCACACTCGAGTATGATTCTGGGAAGTTCAGCCTACTCCCATTTTGCCCAGCTACCCCAAGAGCTGGCTGAGCTGGGAGAGGACATCTGCCTGAGCCCCTTAGATATCAGACCTGGTCTACAGGTCCAGTCAGGTCGGAGCCCTGAAACTCAATATCAGTTGAATGAGGTCGATATAGATATTCTTCGCCAGGCCAGACTTTCATCTTCCTATCGTAGAGAGGGTGGAGAGGAAAGGATGGGGCGGACCCATTTCGGCCAGGTCCCTCAAGTGAGCCGCAACCAATCCAAAGCAGCCTACTACCCCAAGGAGGTCACAGAGAGAGCAACAATGGGACTGCCTGACAACCTCGCAATGTTGCACAAGTACCACCACCAAGATAAGGAAGGGCTGCGGTGTCCTTTTGGTGCCCAACCCTCCTCCTTGGTCCTGCCCCTCATGCCCCTTGGCCAATCCCAGAGCATCAGTAGCGGCAGTCTGTCCAGCACATCACCTATCCACCATGGCTCTGGCTTCACGACCTCAGCCTCCGCTCATCACATGGATATGCCCACCACGGGGGAAGTCAGTGACCACAATGACCTCTTTCTCATGTCCTCCCCCCATTCGGAAATGTGCATGGCTGAAGGTGGAACCTGCCTGGGAGAGGAGGGACGGTCGCCACAGAGTACCTCCCTTGTGGGTATCATCAGCATGATGGCGAGAGCACAGCAGCAGGCTCCCCCTGGCTCCACCTCCTGCCTTAACCCCTCCCCCTCCTGGGCCGTTTCCTCTGTGGACATAGTTGTCACCTCGCCCAGCAAAAGTCCCAACAACCAGCCCTTTGAACATACTCAGACCTCCTCCATTGCCCATCACAACCGCAGCAACAACAACGCCCACCAAGGACACCACTTGCATGATAACCAGCTGGACTACTATGAGGTGGTGTCAGGTGGTGGGGCCTTCATGGAGGGCTCCGTGCAGATGAGCTGTCAGAGTTTGTCCTATCTGGATGCAAAGCTGGCACAGACTCTGCCGGTGATCAACAGCAGCATAAGAGCCACAGAGCCGACCTCTCCCATCAAACCAAAAAGACCCTTTGTAGAATCCAACGTGTAGAAACACTTTAAGGACTGAGGATTGGTAGAGATGAGTTAGTGCACTTATGTACTCCAAGATTCACAGAGCCTGTGGAGGATGTACAGAAACCGAGCTATGCTTGAAAAGAACTAGCTTCTTTAAACAGCAGGGCAAGATGCAATAATTCTACAAATGGGAAAGCAGTGCAGAATTTTGGGTTCTCCTGACAAGTTTAGAAGCAGCAAGAGCACAAGTCAGCAAGAGGGATTGAGCAAAGGCCCTGCCCATGCTTTCACCCCTGCAGCGGTGGCCAGTGCTGCTTAAACTATGTGACCTCTCTGAAATCTTGCTAAGGAAAGACAAGCACTCAAAGCACACGAAAAAGCAGAAATTAAATATGTAGGCTATTTATTGGACATGTTGCTTCTTCACAGGTCAGGTCTGTCAATAAAACCATCAGAGATACAGAAAAGAAGCAGATAAGGGAAGGATGTGAAAGCTCTTATAAAAGCTCACTTTGGCAGTGATATAAGGCCAGGAGAATTACGAAATATTAACACAAAAAATAGTACTTGCTTCCACCATACTTATCTCCTACAGTATACTTATAACTTTGACTTCCCATTTTTCCGTCCATCAGTTTCTACGCCAGGTTGCACACAACTTGGATGTGTCCACAACTTGGACACAAGAGGATCACTTTCAGTTAGAGTTAGAGGGGCACCATCACATATGTCTGCTGTCAACTCTTTGAGGGTTTTCTTGCCAGGTTTGATGTTTAAATGATATGGCTTGAAACCACTTTCACTCACTGCACTCACTAAAATCAGTTTGGTACTGGTGAGTTACCCAGCCGTAAGCCATAGTTTGAAAACCTAGGACTAATGCCGTCATTGAAAAAGAGCTAACTTTTATGCATTTATCTTATCCTACCTATATTAAGCTGTTCAAATACCATCTTGTTCTCAAAAATGCACATTCCATTTGGATTTATTTTGTTATCTTCGTCACAGCAGCACTGTGTTGCCTCACAGCAAGAAAGTTCACGTCCTGGTCCGGGTCAATTCCATGTGGAGTTTGCCTGTGCGTGTGCTTTCCCCAAGTATTGAGGTTTCCTTGGCGAAAACATCAAAAAACGTGCACCGAGGTTGGATGTAGAATCCAAATGATCCCTAAGTTTGAATGTGTTAGAATGGTGTGTATACCCTGCGATTAACTGGCAACATGTCGAGGGCATAGCCCCTGTATTTGCCCCATGTGAGCTGGAGATAGGCACCAGCAGGTAAAGTGATGGATGAATAGATGTTTCTTTTGAGGGGGTTTTCCCCCAACAATATGGAAAGGAAAAGAAACATCCTGGAATTAAAGCCTTTAAAAACATTTGGATTTTTGTAGCTTTCGTCATGGCTTGTCTTTGAAATTCTTTTGTATTAGTCCTCAAGGTCTTTATTTATGCAAACCAAAAGGTTTCCAACTGTAAACCCCAAGGGCCTTTGCATTGCCTCGGAAGCAACCACTCACGTCCCATTAGCAGGCAAGTGGCTCCCTCTACTGTCAGTGAGTCAATAAAAGCGGCCTCACTCGTCCCTTAAACCCCTCCCGATAAAGCTTTCAACTGACAGCAGTGTTTTGCATACATCTCTCTGTCACCGCACTGCTTCACACTGCTCAGGAGGTCACTTCACTATTCTGTTGTCGGAGCTGTTTCTCAAGCTTGGGCGGTTGGGTATTGTATGCAATTGACTCCAGTTAGAATGATGGACTACACTGAGAAACTGATGGGATGAATAATGTGGGAACAGCTCATCATACTGTATCAGTTGTCAATGAGCCAGATGACAGATAGTAGTCTCCAGTTTGTAAATCAGTGTGTTGTGCTGTACATGTAGGTTCAAATCCCAATTTGCTTTGAAGTCCTGAACCCAGAGTTTGAAACAAACCATCAAGGATTTTTTTCTTGCTGCTTCATCCAATGTTGAATGTGTCTGTGTGTGTAAGAAAAAGGGTGTGAAAGTGAGTGTGTGTGTGTGTAGATGTTGGCGTGCTCCGTAGGTTTAATCTGGGTTTTTTCTCTGTGTGTAACATTGATTGGATGATTATGTAAAACAATAAGAATATCCTTATTAAATATTTTAAACATGAATGTGTCAACTGGTGAAATTTCTGACTGCTGAGTAAACATTTGAAGGAGGAATAAAGCTTTCCTTCCCTCCTCTCTGTGGCTGCTTTAAGGCTTTGACTCCACATTATCAATATATGTTCAATCATTTTTCATATTCTTTTTGGAAGAGTCAGCTTTAAATGCAAGTGAAATGTTCTGGAGTGATTAATACAGTGTTATAGAAAGTATTGAGACCCTTTGAATTCTTTCCCATTTGTTATGTTGCAGCCATTTGGTGAAATCTTTTTTTTTTTTTCCTTATCAATCTATTGCCCCTGCGTCAGCCCTCAGAAGCTTCTTTCTCACTACACTAATCCTGATTGGCCCGTGAAAAATATCTCTTTGCCCTCAGGACTGTCTGACGTACAGCATGCAGAGAGCTATGCTCTCACTTAAAAATGTTTTCTCACTCAAAGCACATCTCTCATTTTGTGCTGCATGGCATAACAGTCCACAGGCGGATCCTTTTCCTGCCTTCAACCCACAGTCAATGGCAGTGGTTTTTCAGGACACACCTCTTTGAGAACTAACAGCACAGCGTCTTCTACTTGCCTTATTGGGTCAGGTAGGAATGGAGAGTGAGGGCACCAAAGGCCTGAAATGCAAAGCCCAGAACCGGGACTGCTTCCTGGGTTGGAGGTGAGAGTGCTACACCAACCCCTTAAGTTGCTGGAGTAAATGGTTCACTCCTTTAAGTATTGGCCATAAAGCATCAGGAGCTCAGTTCCCGGCACCTGATCCCACAACTATGACGAAATGCTGTCCTGGGGCATTCTCCACGTGCCACAGATGAAAGTTCTGGAAAACCTTCAGGAAGTCCCTGAACCTGCCACCCACAGTGGTCCTCTTTCAGTCCATACTCACCAGTGACATGCGGTGAGGTTCATGGCTGGTGAGGCACTGAAGTCAACATTATGAGATTTTTTCCCACATATGAGCCCCATAGAGTAACTTATTTGCCATTTGATTGGCAGCATTTAGTGGATTGTTTAAAATCTCATAACGGCATTATTTATACATACAAACTGTGTCACTGACTTACCTTTACTTCCTTTACTCACTAGCGCCCCCTACCATGAGGCAGGAGAACTGCCTGCTCCACCCAGTGCCTCTTCACTGCCGTTGTGATCGCTGAGCACAGGAATTCGGCTACACACAAATATTACAAACATCAGCCAAACTATGGAAAGTCAGGAGGGCATATGTTAAAAGTGTTTGATTGGCAACATACAGAAAGAGACAGTGACACGCTGCCATTGCATGGCAGAGCACAGTTTGTGAGGGATTGTGCGATTCGATGCGAGGCTTAGGTTGCTCATCCTGCGTCTCCTCCCAGCGTTTTAACGGTGATGTAAGATAAATTGTAGATAAATTCAGCAATTTTTAATTAAAGAAAACAGTCAAATTGATCAAATTAAATGGGAAACTTGTTCATAGTTCAAACCATCTGATAAATATAACCAAAATAAAGATAACCACATTTTTTTCCATGATGACAGGTGAGGCTCTGCCTCCCCTGCCTCTCCTGACCGCACGTCACTGATACTCACTGATAAGTTATACAAGGCAGTGGTCCTTTGAGCCAGACCCCTGATGTCCTTTCGCTACTCACCGCTTACCAGGTAGAGCTGGGAGCCAAAGGAGTGGGAGGAGATCCAGGTGGTTACTGACTTACTGTATGCCTATGCATCCAGAAGTGTGGCATGAGAAGAGCCATGGAGACCATTGGCCTCCAGGAAAGAGCTTAAAAAGGAGAGTTGGTTATCTCCAGGAAATTAGCTGGCAAGAGTTGCATGGTATGTGGTGGGTGTTCCCATTAAAGAACATGGACACCAATGTCTCAGACAGGATTGATTTATTTGCTGTGGTCTTTAACAATAATAAAATGACCATCAATATGACAAACATAGACGATATTCAGTACTCAAATACAAATCAAGACAACAATGAAAACAATTTCCTTACACAAGCCACACATTCAGTGTTTAACTAACTCTAACAGCTTGTTAGCTTAGCAACATATCAGCAAAAGATAACTAGCGAATCAGCACATATTAATTCAATAATAATGCTAAACTCTAACAGGACAAGTCACCAGACTCACCCTCTGGCATCTACACACAGCAACAAACCGGGAAAGTGAAGGTATATAGGAAAGGAAATCACTCTCTCCAACCGTTGTATCGGCAATAATATTCCCGCCATTTGCACACATACGAGTGTGGTGCATTCAATAACGTCGGAACAGCTATGGTGCGTTCAGGAGCATAGGTCATATATAAACTTACCGAACAAACTACTGCTAAATGGAACAATTCAGTAAACCTAGCAATCTATTAACCGTGTGGGCTTTCCAACAGAGCTAAATGGCCCAACCAAGCCTCCATCTCTGACCAGGAGAAAGACAACTTCCTTTATGTCCCATTGTCCCAGATGGAATTTTTGCCTATTTTCATTTTTTGATGGGTGTCATAGTTTTGGCTGGTGATACTGAGCTGGTGAGTTATTGTGTGTATGTGATTGTATTGTATTAAATATATACATGTATACATGTATACTGATGATACAGTTCTTGATATGTCCATGCCATTGATGCGTTTTGTGTTATCTTTGTTTTTTCAGTTGATTACCTGGCGAAAGACAGTTACCGTACTTGCACTAGTTAGCACACCATGTGGAAATGTTAATAAAATGCATGGGAAACTGTAACATGTCAGAGCCTGAGTTGAACACCGATCACCAGATTAAAACACCCTATATGGTGAGAGTTTAATAGTTTAGTCTTATTAATAGTTTAATAAGACCATACAGTAATCAACACTCAGCCAGCCCGGTGACGGAGAAGCGGAGGCTGGACGGTGCCCGCGATATCAAGCTACGGGATGCTAGTGGAAGGACGAGCTCCGGTGGAGCGTCTTGACCGGTTGACGACTCACCGCACTCAAATCAAGCCCACAACGTAAATTTGCCATTTGGTTGGTGACTGTGCTTGTTTGCTTTAATTGTGAGTGATTAGTGCAACGGCACAGGGTAAGCCAATCGCTGCCAAGTACTGTTAACAGACGTCAGTTAGTTGCTAAGCTAACGGAAGTTAACCTCCAACATCGTTGTAGAGGCACTGGTACGGGTTAGGGTTAGGGATTAGGGTTTTGGAAGGGTTGGTAGGGTTTTTGGAATGTCCCTGGTTTGTGGTCCTCAGTTCCACCTTCCTCACCCTTTCATCTTCTCCGGGGAAGACCTTTGTGATTATAGCCATGGGCCATTTGTTGCGGGTGGACTGACTGTCTTTGAGAAGGACAACATCTCCTACTTGTAGGTTTCGGTGAGATTTGGTCCATTTCTTGCGGCATTGAAACAGGGATTTTAAAAGAGGGATTAGTGGTCTTGCATTTAAAATAGCTGTCACTTCTGCCATCAGTGTACACAAAACCTCATGGGTTAGGCAAGTGTGCTGTTTGAGAAGCATCGAGTCCAGGATTCTTCTTGCCATCCCGATGAGACGCTCCCAAGAACCACCCATATGTGAGGCATGTGGGGGGTTGAATTCCCATGAGCGCCCTTGTTGGTTCAGGTACCTCTGTACTGTAGTATCCAGAGGGTTTTTTCCCCATTCCAAGTTCCTTACATGCTCCTACAAAGTTTGTGCCACAGTCGGATAACAGTTGTTTGGCAGGTCCTCTCAGAGCAAAGAAACGCCTTAAAGCGTGAATACAACTTGATGTGTTCAATGACTCGATAACTTCAATGAGCACAGCTCATGAGCTCATACAGCAAAAGATCATAGCCCACCGCTTGCTCTAGGTGTGTCCTCCTCTCGTCCGCCTGGTTGTGATACACCAGGGTCCAAAGACATCCAGTCTCACATATGTAAATGGAGGACAGGTTAGAAGGCGTTCTGGAGGCAAATTTGCCATCAGCTGTTCTTGCATTTTGCCTCTGAGTTGGCGACAAGTTATACACTTGTGTATGACTGAGTTGATGAGCTGCTTACCTCCCAAGAGCCATAGACCAGCTGCTCTGACAGCTCCTTCTGTCAGGTGACGGCCTTGATGTTTGACCAGACCATGGTAGTATCTGGTGAGCAACAAGGAAAAGTGGTCATCCTTTGGGAGGACTATGGGGTTCTTCTCACCATTGTCTAAGTTGGCATTCTTTAATCAACCCCCAACACAAATGAGATTGTTCTCCAGGATTGGACTGAGGTGATGAAGTTTGATGTTTGGTGGGACTGGCTTATTTGCAATCAAAGCTTCAAATTCCTTCAGGAATGCTGTCCTCTGGACAGCTGCAATGATGATTGCTTTCGCTCGGGAGAGTTCTTCTAGGGTTTGGGACAGAGGACACCTGTGCCATCCTTTACACTTTTGGAGAGCTTAAAGGACCTAACGTTGTGAACTAGGAGTGCTATGGCTCGGATGAGAGAGCTGAAAATGGAGAACCTTAGAAAACGCTCTGTGCTAAGGCTCTTTTCTTGTAGCCTTGTGGCATAGCTCTTCACTTGTGGACGGATATCAACATCCAGTTCGGGTTCCACTGGGTTGAAGGTCTGGGCTGGAACTGGATTGTTGGGGGGATCGAGCAGGAACCTTGGAACCATGTAGTCTGTGCCAGAAGTGTGGCAGGAATAGACCTTGATGCATGATCTGCAGGATTGTCCTTGGTGCGGACATAGTGCCATTGCTCTGGTTTTGTGGTTTGGTGGTTTATGCGTTGAACCCTATTATAGACAGGCATAGAATCGTCTGGATTCATTATTGATATAGCCAAGGACCACTTTGCTGTCAGTGTAGAACTTTGTAGAATCCAGCTTCAAATCTAACTCATCATGGATCAAGTCTGCCATTTCTACTGCTACTACTTTCTACTGCAGCACAGAGTTCGAGCCTTGGAATTGTTGGTTCAGACTGAGTTTTGACTTACCCATGACAAACCCAACATGAGTTTGTCTATCTTCTTGTATGGCCTTCAAATAGGCCACAACACCGATGGCTTTGATAGATGCATCAGAGAACACACAGAGCTCTGTATGCACTGCTTTGCCTAGCGAAGCTGCTGTGTATATCCGTGGTACATGAAGGTGACTCAGTTCTTGAAGCGAGTCTTGCCAAGCTTTCCATTTATTGAATTTATCTTCAGGGAGGGGAACATCCCACTCTGGCAGCTCAGCAGTGAGTTCTCGAAGGAGAAGTCTTCCTTGGATTGTGACTGTGGCCAGAAAACCCAAGGGGTCAAAAACACTATTTACTGTGGAGAGGACACCACAGCGAGTGTATGGCCTGATCAGCCTGAATATTCTCCAATATCTTTCCCATGAAAGCCATGTATTGTTGTTGCATCTCAGGCTTTTTATTCAAGCTATGTTGGGGTGATGCAAAGCGTCTGACTGCTTGTTCTGACTGCGGTTGTAAGGCAAAGGTTGTCTAGGTTACTTGAATGGGAGTGGAGCTACCCAGCTATTGGATTCGTTCCTGTAGACTTCTTTGTCCATTAGCTTCAGAAAGATGCTGTCTTCAATTGAAGATGCTAGCTTATCGTCATGTTCGGTGTGACTGAAAACAGTTTACCCCAATGATTCTTCCACGGACTTGCTAATCTCCACTGTCTTTGTCCTTGTGAATCCTTTCTTTGATGTGCAAAAGGTTTGTACAGGGTTCCAGTCGGGAGGGCCGGCCGTTGTCGAGCACGGTTGTCTTGAAGGTGTTGACTGTTGGCTTATGCGCATTCCCCAAGCAGACTTCTCCGACCAGCATCCACCCTAGGTCTAAGCGTTGGGCAAAGGGGGCATTGTGGGGCCCATTCACTTGTTCTCGAACTTTGTGCACTCTTTTTATGTCTCTACCAGCAACAGGAGCATCTCAGCGGTAGGGTCGATCTCTGGGATGTACTTGGCTATCTTCATGAGATGTGTATGGTGACGAGCTGCACTCGGGGTTGGGATTTCAGAGCGATTGTCGAGTATGTCATTGCACTCAATGAGTGGTGGGAGAGGGATCGTGACTTCTCCGTTCAGGGACTCCACCACAATGTCTTCAGCCTTGTGTCCAGAGCATGTCTTCAGATAATAGGAGCATTGTTTGCTCTCAATGTTAAACAGCTCAAAGAGCCTGGACTTTGCTAGTGATCGATTGCTTTGTTCATCTAGGATGACGTAGGCCCTGATGGCTTTGTCTGGCTGGCCTTTTGAATATACACTCACCGGCCACTTTATTAGGTACACCATGCTAGTAACGGGTTGGACCCCCTTTTGCCTTCAGAACTGCCTCAATTCTTCGTGGCATAGATTCAACAAGGTGCTGGAAGCATTCCTCAGAGAGTTTGGTCCATATTGACATGATGGCATCACACTGTTGGCACAGATTTGTCAGCTGCACATCCATGATGCGAATCTCCCGTTCCACCACATCCCAAAGATGCTCTATTGGATTGAGATCTGGTGACTGTGGAGGCCATTTGAGTACAGTGAACTCATTGTCATGTTCAAGAAACCAGTCTGAGATGATTCCAGCTTTATGACATGGCGCATTATCCTGCTGAAAGTAGCCATCAGAAGTTGGGTACATTGTGGTCATAAAGGGATGGACATGGTCAGCAACAATACTCAGGTAGGCTGTGGCGTTGCAACGATGCTCAATTGGTACCAAGGGGCCCAAAGAATGCCAAGAAAATATTCCCCACACCATTACACCACCACCACCAGCCTGAACCATTGATACAAGGCAGGATAGATCCATGCTTTCATGTTGTTGACGCCAAATTCTGACCCTACCATCCGAATGTCACAGCAGAAATTGAGACTCATCAGACCAGGCAACGTTTTTCCAATCTTCTATTGTCCAATTTCGATGAGCTTGTGCAAATTGTAGCCTCAGTTTCCTGTTCTTAGCTGAAAGGAGTAGCACCCGGCGTGGTCTTCTGCTGCTGTAGCCCATCTGCCTCAAAGTTCGACGTACTGTGCGTTCAGAGTTGCTCTTCTGCCTACCTTGGTTGTAAGGGGTGGTTATTTGAGTCACTGTTGCCTCTCTATCAGCTCGAACCAGTCTGGCCATTCTCCTCTGACCTCTGGCATCAACAAGGCATTTCCGCCCACAGAACTGCCGCTCACTGGATATTTTTTTCTTTTTCAGACCATTCTCTGTAAACCCTAGAGATGGTTGTGCGTGAAAATCCCAGTAGATCAGCAGTTTCTGAAATACTCAGACCAGCCCTTCTGGCACCGACAACCATGCCACGTTCAAAGTCACTCAAATCACCTATCTTCCCCATACTGATGCTCGGTTTGAACTGCAGGAGATTGTCTTGACCATGTCTACATGCCTAAATGCACTGAGTTCCTGCCATGTGATTGGCTAATTAGAAATTAAGTGTTAACGAGCAGTTGGACAGGTGTACCTAATAAAGTGGCCGGGGAGTGTAACTTCACAAGGCAAATCTTGGAACATGAGCGGCCAACGTTTTCTGTGCCGCAGACCTCAGTGCAGTTTGAGGTGACAACAGTTTTACTGGTGCTGCGTTCTTCCTCCTTCCAGCCGTCTTTCTCCTCGCCATGCTCCTCCCCACTATTGTGTGATGGAGTTGAGGTGGCTATAGCATAGGGTGCAGGTCCAGGGTGCATGGCAGAGTCATGGTTGGTACTATCGCACTCCAAACACTTTACTGAGTTTGGACAGTCCTTAGCAACGTGAGTAGTTGAGCTGCAACACTTAAAGCAGATTCCTTTTGCTTTAAGAAAGGTTTTCCTTTCTTCCAGCTTCTTGGCTCTGAAGGCTTTGCAATGTTTGAGGGGATGTGGCTTGCCATGTACAGGACAGCTTTTGTTTGGGTCAGTGACATCTTCCTTTATACTTGTGCTTGGTGGGGCGACGTCTGTCTTGTGGACTGAAATTGGGTACTTTGTGCTTTTGAAAATGTTTTTTTTATACTTTGCAGGTGAGCTGCTAACACTTATAATGATGAAACTAGGGTCATTCCTTTTACGAGCTTCATCGCACATGGCGCACTGCACTTCCATTAACAAGTCTGCTAGTTCTCTATCTTTTGGGATAGAGGGGCTGTGCTGACCTGAAGTTGTCGTCGCTCATTCTTGAGTCTATGCGTTGGTTAGATTCTCGATGTAGAGCCTGATTTTCTATCTTGACTGCTGGTGGGATGCACACACCTGGAGATCGACATGTTGGCTGGCTAGCCTCGATGGTAGCTCGAGCTGGGGAATTGGAAGGAGGGCCTTTATATGAGTGTGGGTTGAAGTGATATGTCATGTATTCTTCGGTCCGTTCCTTTCTATCTTCTTCTGATGGGCCAACTTCATCTACCAGCATGTAATTTTCCATGCCTTCTGCTGCTTCCCACACAGCTGCTTCGGCTTCAGCTGTTGCTGCTTCTTTGCGACAAGCAAGCACTTCTACCTCAGCATCCTTCTTTGCCTTTTCCAGTTGATATATGGCTTCTCTATCAGCTTTTTCTTTCTGGTGCTGTGCCTCCTAAGCAGCCCTCTCTATTTTAGCTTTAACTCCTTGCTCAGTGAATGCTAAGCGTGTTCTAGCGGCTTCTGCTTTAGCTCACGCATGTAGTTATGAGCTAGTTGATGACGAAGACGATTGTGAACTTCTTTTGCTGACGACAGAATTCTTGTCACTTTGTTTAGCTTCCATCTTACCACGATGTACAACACCAGCTTTTTAAGTCTTTTCACTATGTTGTCCTCACTGCGTTGTCGCAACTGCAGCTATACAACTAGCTAAACTATTCCTTATAAATGAAGACGTGAGTCATAGTGAACCTTTAGTTGTTCTTTACTGTGTCTCTTTCTCTCATATTACAAGGTCAGAGTGAAAACTGTAACAGACAAGCATGAAAATGCTTGGGCGAGTGCTATTGATTTCAATGTGGATCTTTTAACTGAACAAGACCCAAAGGGTGAGGGCACTAAAGAGTTGTTATGAAGAGATCTGCAATAGCAGTTTTGATTATATCACTGTTTTGGAAGAAGAAGATGCAAGTCGGTTTGTGGAAGATGTAGCTGATGTGAGGAAAAGCTGCAAGACTGTTTCACAAGGTATCAGGACACAGTGATGAGGGTGAAAAAGACATTGTGGATCCTCTGTGCATCAGGTCAATTTAGTTCTCTTAGAGGTGATCTTGAGGATGTGTTTGGTCAGGCTGAAGCACTCCAGTCAGGCCATGTGACTCAAGAACAGTATGATTTAATGCAAGCAGCATTGGAGAGTAGGGTTGAAGCACTGTTGGAGATTGTGTGGGAATGGGACTGGTAAGTCCCAGAAAAGGAGGTTGACATTGTGCGGACCTGCCTCAGAGACAGTAGGGATAAAACCACAATGGCTAGAGTTGCACTGACTAACTCCATGCGTCAACGAAGTTGGTCGACTGACAGTGGTGAGAATAGTGGCACAGCACATGATGATCGTAAAAGTGCAGGCGCAGGCCCAGTCACTAACCCTGCGGCTGCAGGGACCGACAGTGCGCCAAATAGTGATGTGAACTGTTCTGGTGGTGTACAAGGGGTGGATGCCTTGTCAGGGTCACCCCAAACATTACCACAGGGGCATCCACCACAGTGGTCACAGTGAGTCTGTCGCTTAGACCCAACTTTTTTAGCACACCATGGCAACAACAAGGTGCGTACACTGTGCCACCACATGCAGGGCAGAGCACTTCTGCCAGTTCTCAGGGACTAATTGGGGCCAAGATTGGGCTTGCGCCACTAAGCCAACCTAAGATCTCTGGGGACAGGAGGGGTTATTGGGGGTAGAAAAATAACTGGGGTACTCTTCAGGCACTAGCTGAACCCACGGGCTCCCAGGTATGTAGCCTCTTTCACCTGTTAGACAGCATCGTTGACTCTGTGAAAAGTACATCTCATTGCCGTACTGCTGATGAGGTCTTCCGGGTTTTGGAGGACTGCTATGGAGATATGTCGCAGACAGCAGATGATATTGTGCCACAGAACTTACCAGCTGTGCGTAATAACCAACCAAGGGAGGCATTGAAATTGTTCCAAGCAGTAGAAAGAGCGTTGTTAGAGCTTATAGACCTGGGCTGTGAGGATGCCATGAAAAACCAGTTGGTAATCCGGTCACTGGAAAGTAAGCTGCCGGACAGTATGAAAGAGAGGTGGCTGTTGGTTTGGTGCGACACGGCCAACAATGTCAATCCGTGTAACCAGTTTGACAAATTGTGAGAATTTTTACGGGACCAGAAGACTGTTCTGGTGCAACTGGAGCAGTTACAGGTTGTAAAATGGCCAAACTCTGCTAGAGTTGGTGAGCCGAACCCCCTTGAAAGGCCAAGGGAGAGGCAGGGGGATCGAAAGCAGGAGAAAAGCAGGAGGGCCGAATCATTGCAAGATCCTTGCAGTATGTGTGGTGAAGAGGGGCACATTGGACGTAGTATATACCACTGTAAGGTGTTTAAGAAGGCCAACCCGACAGAACGGAGAGCCCAGGTAAAGAAAATAAAGACCTGCCCCAAGTGCTTGGACCTCCATGGGAGTGAGCATCCATGCATTAAAAATTTGTCGTAATGATGAATGTAAAAGAGGAAGTGATCCGCCAGATCACCACTTCCCCTTGTGTCTCAAATTGTCCCAAAAAAGGGACTCTGCTAAGGGGCCTGTCCCCAGAACAGCTAGAGGCTGTTCGTAATGCTTGTACAAACAAAAAGTATGTGCTGGCAAAAATCTACTTGGTGAGAGTTGGCTGAGAGAGCAACTCTCTCGGAGGTCTGGAGGTCACAACAAAAAGGGGGGACTGGATCGGAGCGCTAATCGATTTAGCCTCTGATACAAATTATGTCACGGGCCATGAGAAGGGCGAGATAAGGCGTCGGCATCCAAGTTTTCCAGCCTGGTACTGAGGGTCAGAAGGAAAGAGTCGACAAGCTGGACAGCCACTGATACCCTGTAGCGTCTAGCTTGGCTGAGGTTAAAAGATACATTTACAGATTACTATCTGTGACCACTGTGAAGTCTGTACCATATAAGTGATCAGAAAATCTTTCCGTAACTGCCCACTTCAGGGCCAGAAACTCAAGTTTATGGGCAGGGTACTTCCTTTCGCTCTTTGAGAGCCCTCTGCTAGCAAATGCTATCACTCTCAGATGGCCATCCTGAACTTGGTACAGCGCAGCCCCTAAACCAATGGTGCTGGCATCCGTATGCAGAACGTGTGGAAGCTGAGGGTCTGCAAAACCCAAGACTGGAACTTCTGAATTATCAGGTCGAATGCTTCCCGACACCGAGATGTCCATCTTTGATGAAAAGGCTCTTTTGGGTTATAGTGCTCTCGGTCTGTGGCTTTCTTTGATTTCCTGTTTCCCTTCCTCATGGGTGGATAACCAGAGGTTAATTCTGTTAGGGGCTTGACAACCTGAGAATACCCCTGAATAAACCTTCTGTAATACCCTGTGAAACCTCGTGAGGATTGGCCATGTTGTCAGGGCCTTTATCTTCTCTGGGTCCGTTTCTACACCTCTTTCAGAAACTACATGACCGAGATATCTTACAGAGGTCTGAAAAAATTTACATTTCCCTGGCGCCAACTTCAATCCATATTCCTTCAGCCGTTGCAAAACACGTTTCAGGCGCTGCTCGTGCTCCTCCAAGGAAGATGGAAAGATGATCAGGTCGTCAATGAACACTAACACCTCTTTAAGGTTCATCTCTCCCACACACTTCTCCATCAATCGTTGAAATGTTGATGGCACGTTTGTAATACCCTGGGGCATCCTGTTCAACTCCCAAAATCCTAACAGGCAAACAAATTCTGTCTTTTGCTTATCTGATTCTTCCATTTCGATCTGATAATAGCCTGACTTAAGATCCAGAACTGAGAACCACTTCACTCCAGCCAGGGCAGAGAAGGCTTCTTCGAGCTTTGGGAGAGCATAAGCATCCTTAATTGTCTGGAAGTTCAAGATCCTGAGGAAAACAATAGGAGATGCCAACGGAGACTCAGACTCTTGAATAACTCCTGAATCAAGGAGCTCCTGTAGGTGTTTTCTCACCGCATCCACATCATGAGGGTGTATTGGACGTGGTCTGAACTTGAAAGGTGTTTCATCATTAAGCCTGATATGGTGTTTGACCTCTTCTGTGTATCCAAAATCCAGGTCATGATGGGAAAAGACGTCTGGCATAGAATTCAACATGTTTTTTACCCGTTACCTCCACTCAGGGAGTAAAGGTGAGCCTCCAAAGTCAAACTCAGTTTTGTCGTTTGAGGGGACTCAGTTTGCACATCAGGAGGGATTGATTTCTCCGCTGATTGTTCTTTGTGTAGCACCCTCACAATGGCATTAACATCTGCCAATATTGTCTTGGGTGGAATTGTAATATTGTGACATCGTCACATTAATCTAGTGTTTCGTTGCTTGTTTTTTTTTGTAAGAAAAGTTATCCCACAAGGATGACTATGGTTATACTTACAAGTGTATGTGTGAGTGGTGCATACAGCCTCTGTAAAAGACAAGAGGAATACAGGGTCTCACTTCAAGGACACAGGCAGGCAAGGCCCCGGAGTTTTTTTTTAGGCCCTTCCCATAGGCCTATCATGGCAGACGAGGAGAGGTGTGTGGGAAGTAAGGAGAGGAGAGTGAGAGGAGAGAGAGAGAGCCCCAGCCGATGGCTGAACACAACCCGTGGTTGCAGTTTTTGGAGCACGAATGGACTTTGAATAGAGCTTTCTTTTTTCTTTATTTCTGTATTTTGCGGAGTTTCCTGCAATTTTTGCGTTGTTTTTCATCATTGGGTTTTTTTTGGTGGATTACTTTTGATTTTGTGGGGATTACTTTTTATCCTGTGGATTACTTTTTTTGTTGTTGTGTGGATCCAAGGAATACCACGACTAAGGACAAGGACAAAGGGAAAAAGGATTTTTGGGTTTGTGTGGGGGAAAGGAATTTGTTGAATGTTATATGTACCGGTGCATGGATTAAAATACAAAACAGTATTCCAATCGAATTTTTTTTTCCGTCAGATGACTCAATTTTGACAAACAATAAGTGCAATCACCAGGTTTTGAAATCCCTGTGGTGTGTTAACCTCAGCTGTTGAACATAGCTGAGTGTTACAGATGGTGGCCCGTACAGGGAACTAAAACTGTGATTTGTGTTGGTGCTTTATTGTTTGTGACTATTGTCTGTGTTCGCTGATTGTTACACTTGAGTCTTATAATTCACTTAATCCAACCTAGAAACAAAACAGCATGGCTGAAGCAAGTGATACACCATTGGGGGAGTTTGATGCATTTATGGCAGAGGTAGCATCTGAGCATAGCACCCGTGCTTCTACTCCTAATGCCGAACCTGAGCCTGAGGAACAGCATTCGTATGTAGGGGGAGATGCATGGGTCACTAGGCGAAATCCTGTGGGGGAGATGACATCACTGATTAGTTCTTTGTACATCTCCGACCATGATGAGCCTGAACAAAGCATGGGAGATGAGGGAGACACAGCTTACCTCACGCTTCCTGTTCTTACATCCCTGACTACTGATTTAGGCTCTGTGATGGAGAGATTGACCACCCTGGAGACTGATTTCAGAGACTCAGTCAATAGTGCTCTGAATAGAGAAGATGGCATCAGGAGTTATGTGGACAAAAATGTCAGAATGCTTGAAAATTTCATGCTTGACACGCTGAAAGAGTTTGAAGAAAAGTTAGTGGAGTGCTTACAGAGACGTGATGAAAAGTGGAAAGCAGAGATTGAACGGCTGAAGTGCACCAGCCTTGTTGCTCTGCCTAGGCCTCTTCCACACACTAGGGCTCCTATACATCCGCCTCCTAGCCACTCCACTCCCGCCCACCTATACAGCCAGTACACTTAAGCCCCAACATTTCCACTCCTTTGGGTGCACTTTGAACTTTGTAGATCACTGCGAGACTTTTTTTTGCCGTGCGCCCATTGTCAGACGCAGAGCTTATCGGCGCATCGTCCAATGTCCTTAAGGGGCCAGCGCATAGCTGGTGGACGGTGGCAAAAAGGCATATACACAACTGGCCAGAATTTAAGGTCGCTTTTAAGGCGGCTTTCCTGCCACCTGACTACCTGTGTGAAGTCGAAGAAAAGCTCCGGGATATGGTGCAGTTGCCTGATCAGCGCTTACGCGACTTCGCATATGACTACCGGGCTCTGTGTCTCCGGTGGAAGCCAGACATCACAGAGACGGAGTTGGTGCGAAAAATTCTTAACAATTGCAATCCTCGGATTGCGGGCTGTCTCCGAGGCACAGTCACAACAGTGGACCAGCTAGTGCAGATTGGCACCCTGACTGCACCTCCGCCAAAGAATACTGGGGCAAGGAAGGCCCAGGACCGGGGAAATTCTAAGGAGGCCAGGAAGCCAGCTGATGTGGTGACTGTGGTGCAGCCAGGACAGCAGTCTCCAGTGGCGCTCCTCCAGGCCCCGATAGAAGTGAGAGGAAAGCAGTGACATGCCGTGTTCGTCATTGGATGCACCTACTCCCTAATGCGTCAGAGTCTCTGGAAGGAACTTGTTCGGACGGGAGAGGAACTTAAACCGAGTGACGACCAAAGTTTCGTCTTGGCTGATGGGAAGACCTATGGTGCAGTTGGAAAGATCCAGTTGCTGTATTGCTGGTATGAGATGATGTGGTCAGTGGAAACTTACATCATGGCGGACGAAAACTTGGCTTTTCCCATCATCCTTGGCCTGGACTTCCTGAGTAAAACCGCCACCATCATCAATATGGGCGATCAAACCTATGGGGTGAAGGGACCTAGGGGTTATATTTTCCATCCTTTCCTGTCTCTCCCTCTAGGGGGAGCAGGCCCCTCAGATCATCTGCCCCATACTGGCACCAGCTTGTATGTAGCCGTTCCTTCTACTGGCCCATGGCTCCCATTTCCTTCATTGGGAGGGGTTTCTCCTGCCTTGACTAATCAACCACCAGAGGTCAGAGAACTGTTTAGGACCTGGCCAATGGTGTGTTCCGGGAAGCTGGGCAGGACGATGGTGGAGGAGCACAAAATCTTCACAACTGACGAAGTTCCAGTTCGGTGCAAAGTGTACAGGGTGTCCCCTCTCCGACAACGCATAATCAAAGATCACGTGGAGCAGATACTCAAGGACGGCATCATAGAACCGTCACAGTCCGCCTGGGGAGCTCCAGTGGTTCTTGTGAAGAAACCCAATGGCTCGATGCAGTTTTGCGTGGATTTTCGGCGCCTGAATTCGAAGACTCAGGCAGACGCTTACCCCATGCCTTTAATTCATGAACTGCTGGAGTCCATGCATGGAGCCACTTTCTTTAGCACCCTGGACCTGAAATCTGGGTATTGGCAGGTGGCAATGGCAGGGGAGAGTAAGGCCAAGACCACAGTAATCACACCCATAGGCCTTTACCAGTTCCGTTGCATGCCATTTGGACTAAAAAATGCGGGAGCTACTTTCCAGCGGCTGATGGAGAAGGTACTGGGTGAGCTAAGGGGGAAAATATGCTGCGTCTACGTTGATGACATCATCATTTTCTCACCCTCCTGCGAACAACATCTCCGAGATCTCCATGCGATCATGGAGAGACTCCATAAGGCTGGTCTAACCCTCAACCTCACAAAGTTTTTTTCCAGCGGGAGCTAAAGTTCCTGGGACATATGTGGTTGGAGGAGTGCCAGCAGAGTTTCGACCACCTGAAACACGCTTTAGTAAATGCTCCAATCCTGATGCAGCCAGACACCTCCCTGCCTTTTGAGGTCCACACTGACGCCGGTGATGTGGGGTTGGGGGCAGTGCTGGTCCAAAGAACAGAAGAGGGAGAGAAGGTAATAGCCTACGCTAGGGGGTTGCGAGGCGTAGAGCGCAACAACTCCTCCTCCGAGAAAGAGTGTCTCGCAGTCGTGTGAGCAGTGGAGAAATGGAGGCACTATCTGGAGGGAGTGGAATTCACCATCTTCACCGACCATGCTGCTCTGACTTGGGCCTTCAATTGTCCAAAAACATCCTCCCGTCTAACTCGCTGGATCTTGCGTCTCCAACAATACCAGTACAAAGTTCAATACAGGAAAGGCCTCCATAACATCGCGCCTGATGCCCTATCCACAGGGCCTACTCCAGCACAGGACCCTTGGGAGAAACTGGGGATAGATCTGATGGGGCCATTCCCACGCAGCAAGAAAGGCAACACAGTACTTTTAGTCGTGGTCGATTATTTTACAAAGTGGGTAGAGATGTTCCCGTTGAAAGATGGCAAAGCTGACCGCATCATGGCCATCTTGGCCAGCTTTGGTGTCCCACGTGAGTTGGTATCGGACCGGGGGCCCCAGTTCACTGGCCACGATGATGATGGCTAGCCTTTGCAAGACCTGGGGAGAACCCCAAAAGTTCACCACCAGTTACCACCCCCAGGCCAGTCTCACTGAACGATCCAACCGCACTATCAAGACCATGATTGCCTCATATGTGGGAAACCAACAAAAAAGCTGGGACCAGTGGATCCAGGAGTTCCGCTTTGCGATCAATGCTGCCTACCAAGAGACCACGGGCCAAACACCGGCAGTGCTGGCACTGGGAAGATCTTTGAAAGGTCCACTGGAGAGGCTCATCAGCTCACCCCCGACTCCACAACTCTCGTACACGCTGCTAGAAAGGCAGAAGATTGTCAGTCAAGTAAAGAGGAGAGTTGAGGCGTGTCAGGCAGACAAGCCAGGTACTATAATGCCCACAGGAGAGGTGTTACAATATCATGTTCCGTTCCATTTTTCAGCACAACTGGCAGATGGCAAGGTGATTTTGTTGGCAAGCTGACCAAGCTAGTCGTAACCAGTAGGCCGCTGGGTAAAAACTGGCTGATGGCTGTTCAATAATGACATGCTTGTCAGAATGAGCACTAGAGACGTTAATCATGCCTTCTAGAACCACTGTTTGTCCTGCTGGAACCACTTCGGTGGTCTTTCCAACCAACTTGACCCAGCCCAGATTACCTATGGTAGAACTGTTCTAACGCTGCTGCAGGATCTTAAGGACAGCTCTATAGCCATAAGGCAATGGCTGAAAGGCAGATAGATTTGGATCATTTTGCACTCCAGCATACAAGGCATCTAGAGTATTTGTGCCAATAAGCACCTGTTCATGAACTGCAGATCGGAGATGGGGAATAACTAGTGCCAAGGTTTGGACTTCAATGTCAGCCCCTACGAAATCTTTAGGAAATGTAACAGAGAGTTCAATGCATCCTAAAGGATGGATGGTCAGATCTGAAAGGTGCTGCTCATGAAAAGACTGGGGCACTGTGGTAACCTGCGAACCTGTATCTAAAAGACAACTAATGTCTTTTCCCACAATATTTACCTTAGCAGTGTGTTTAGTTCTCACGAGGCCATGATGAAGTGTATTGGGCTTCCTCTTATTTGGAGCTCTCTTCCAAGAAGTTTTCTCAGAGGTGGGACTGGATTTATCAGGTGTCACTCCCATATGTCCCTCTGTGGAAGTAGATATCAGTTTAAATGTGCCTGCTCGCCAAGTGAATTTGCGGACTCCCATGCAGCCTGCTTTTCTCTCAGCATTTTTTTTTGCTGCTACAAGTGAATGATTTGGCTCATTGTCACATGCTGAGACGATATGGCCATCCTCCCCACACTGAAAACAGTACCAAGGGCGCGGCTTGCTGCTCATCTGGACAGTGGGATCCTGCTGACTTGTTCCTTTCTTTTTCATGGAGTGAGCCTCAGCTTTGGCACTAGAAGCAGAAGGTTTCACTTTCTGTTTAGGCGGTTTCGGTTTCTGATTCTCATTCATCATGCTGTTAAGTTGGGCACTAAGGTCTGCTGCTTGTTTCCTGAGTGTCTCAACTTCATTGTGACTGTCATAATCAGTTGTAGCATGAGTTGTTTGTAGATGAGACATGACACGCTGTCTTTTGGCAATATTAGCAGGCTTGCCGCAGCCCAAATATTACTTCATGCGGCTCATTTTGGCCACCTTTTTATCCTCTTCTGTCCTTAGTAATAGCAACAGCTCCGCAAAAGATGGTGGATTCCTCTTCCTTTGTTCAAGCTGCAGATCGATTATTAAGGCATTTTCCCAACAACCACGGCAGAACTGCTTTAAAAGTTGCTGGTCGAAGTCATGAGAGGACAAACCTCCACGTTTCATAGTTGTGCTCAGAGCCACATGCAACGTCTGCAGATAAGCAGATGGCTTTTCGCCATCATTTTGCAGTGTGCTCATAAATCTGGCATAAAGTTCATCTCCATCTTCAACCGCTCCATAGGCGGAGTCCAGTAGTTCTAAATCAGCCGAAAGTTCAGCCTGTGGGGCAAGATGCTTAGTCACACTGCAAAAACTCAACATCTTGCCAAGTATATTTTTCCAATTTCTAGTCAAAATATCTAATCACACTTAGTATAAGACAAAATCACCTTAAGAGTAAGATTTAACTGAGATAAAGTAGCTTGTTTTTAGACAGTCCATCTTGAAAATCTTGGTAAGTGAAACAATCTTGAAAACATCTTGTTTTGAGTCATATCTCAGATGAAACAAGCTTTTTTGACATTTCATGAGATTTTTAAGCTGTTGTGTTATTTGTAAAAGATGAATTGTCTTGTTTCAAGAAATAGACTTAACTTAAATTGAGACAACAAATCTACTTTATTGAACACTGCAGGACATGCCCAACTCACAATGCACAGTACAGTGGCTATGTGATACATAAAAAAAAAAAAGCCAGAGGCAAAAGCCAGAATTATGTTTCCTTCTCTGTTCTGTTGCACTCTGGACATACTGCACCACATTATTCTGAAAGTAATTAAGTAAAAAAATAAATGCTGTCATTAATTACAGTGTTTGTCAGTGCACAAGGAGCCCTTCTCACGATGACACACTGTACATACATGCATATATTTGCATATCCTCTGATACGCAAACTGGACAATAGTTCAACCATATACACATTCTCTATCAAACAGATTTCTAGAGAGAATTTACTATAAACACAAAGATTCTGACACATGCAGGCAGCTCACATCATCACATATCCAGGGAATTCTCATAAATGTGTTGTGGGGGGTGGGGAGGTGCTGCCCTACCACCATCTTTTCCACATCAAAAACGATCTAAGTGCTTCAATAAAATCAGCCCACATACACACTCAATACAGACTTAAGAATGATGTTTGATGATATCTGTGAGATCATATTTAAGTGGAATGTACTTGCTATTATTTAAGTTTACATAGTAGTATGGTGTATAATCGACAAGCTTTTCAGCATCCACGAAAATATTGGCCTGAGCTAGGTTGGGAATTTCTACCTCGTAAGCTAAATAAGGAACATTCCACCCAACTGTAGTGAGAGGTTGGCATTCAAAACAATACATTGATGCATTTAAAATATAAATGTTTTTCACGAGTGCAAACTCTGGAGTATCATTGATGACATTAGAAATAACCAAAGATTTACCACATGTATGCTTATTTCCATGCTGCGTAATCCACTGTACTGAAACTATATGTTCAAATTGCTCTACTCCTAAGAAGTCTTTGATCTTTCCCTCTACATAGTGAACGTTTTTTACCTCTGAAGCTGGGCCCAGGTCAACTTCACTTGAACAAATTGAATGTTTCTCATGCACATTCTGACTACATTTATACAGTTGGTTGTGCTTCATAAGAGACTTAGATATTTTAAAACTACTTTTCAAAGCCCACTGCTTAAAAAAGCAATGCTTTGACTCAAAGCGTATACACATATGCCTCACTGCAGGACCAAGGGCCTTAATCTGAGAAGGAAGATGCAGCAAGTAATGCTGTTTGGGTATAATATTTGCATCTGTAAACAGTTGTTTGAAATGTTTTAAATGTTGCTCTATAAAAAGCTTCAGCCTTGAAAGAGTTGAGAGAGCAATAATAGGTGAAAACAGAATTTTGACTATCTCTAAGAACTTAAGTAGCATTTGTGTGTAATCATTTTCTCCAATTTTGTCAATAAGAAATGGCAGGATTTTTAACAAAACCAGCATCTGTCCTGCTGACCGTTTCAATTTATTGTCATTTGATGACAGTGTATTGACAGATATGGGGCAAGGCTTATCCCTTGCATCCACAGGAGAATAAGGGAAACAAATAATTGCACTATTGAATGCTTCTAAGTCCATATGCCCTGAAAGCACAAGATGCTTTAAAACACATTTGATTTCATATGGGGCAACACCTTCTAGAATGACATGCATGATGTCTTGTGGGGTTTGATTGATTTCATCAAAGTGAGGAAATTCTGTTAATTTGCTTCTTCTGTTTATGCCATATGTCATTTTCAGATTGTCTTTCAGAAAGTCAGTGTTTGCCTTTTCAATGTCATTACATTGCCTGTCATGACTTTCCATTGTCCTTTTAACAAACAAATCTTCATTAAATTGCTCCTGCATGTTTTCAAAGTTGCACTCGCAGTGCCTGCATTTACTGTAGGCAAACCCCACTCCTACCTTAAATCCAGCCACTTCATGCTGAGCTAGTGTGTCTCCGCACACAGACACAAGTGCCCCATAAATTGTCCTCTCACCATTTGCAGTGACAATCTGGACACCATCATGCAGCTCAGTTAAGTCACAGTTAATCCTCTCAAATATTTGATCAATACCACAATGCGGAAGATCTTTTGATTTTACCATGGCAAGCAGACGAATGGCAGCAAGTCTTGATCTGAATTTAGGGTTGATGTTACCTAAGGTGTAATAAATCAATAACAATTTGTTTTTGTTTGCCCGAGATCCAAGAGGATTGCATAGCTCAATTTCATCTGTATATAAAACCAACTGCAATGCTGTGGGAAATTTCGAAAACAGTGGGTGGGATTTAAAAATGTCTCCATCGATGAAGTCATGAAAAAATCCATCCTTGCATTTCTGTGGCCTCTCATCAATCATTGCAATTATTCTTGGATGCGATAGCAGCTGCTTCAAACTTTTCACCAATGGTATATAATGAAAACAATGGTCCTTAATGGTAAGAAGTCTGGAGTCTCCACGTTTCACATAACATACTGTTTGTTTTGCTACAACAATCTCTGGTTCAACTGGTTCTAACAGTTTTTGGATGGTCTTATCCTGCAAATGGGTGGAAGCAATTTGACTGAAAGGGTCAACAAACTGGTCAAATATCCCCATTGCATCACTCTTTAGTTGATCCAGGTCCCCAGCATGTCTCTCAATCATGTTGCTCATTTGCTGTTTTAGGTGGTCCAATAATGCAGCCTGATATTGCTGGACTCCGCTCACCATTTGGTTAACAGCTCTCTGGGGAGTAGAAGACAAACAAACAAAAATACTACATTATAAAATTAATATAAAAAAATGCAGTCAACATGCAAACTCACAGACACTTTTTTAAAAAATGAACCTTTCAACTACATATCATTAGTGACATGCAAGTGAGATCCAATCACAAGTGGCCAGTGAAGAAGCATGTGGAGACACATTCTAATGTGAGTAGTTTCTCTGACATACCTTTAGCTGCCCACCTGTGAACGGATCAACCAAGATGGCAGGTCTGAACAGTTGCTAAGTCATTCTGCAGTTTAAGCTTATTGCTTTTAAAGGTTGCTACTATAACGGAAATACAATTAATTGGAAAATCAATAGCATAAATTACCTGTGTCAGGCGATGGGTTTCTCTGGCTTGAAGAAGAAATGCAGTTGCATGTTTAGAAAGGTCAACATTCATGCGACCCTCTCCATGTTCTTGAAATCCACTCTGAAAGAGATTAACAATAAACATATCTATTAAAAGAGGGGAAATATTGGTACTTGTAGATAGCATCACCAGGCAATCGGACAAAAAACTACCTGGGTAAGCTAGCTAGCTAGATTTCTTCCTATGAAAAGGTACAAGATTTTTTCTGAGTCGTGTCTTTATTTTGAGAATGTAAAATAACAAAAATAACAACTAATAAACTTAAAACAAAAAAAAATACTACAAAAGACTGACAGCATCAGAAAAAAATCTATACTTCAGTGTTCAGATTGACACAAATTGTATCCCTTCACTTGCTCTCTTGCCAAAAATTAACATTACTAAAGGTCTTTGAACTGAAAGTGTACAACTTCTTGTCACACACTGTCATAAAGACATGTCTCACCTGCCAATTATAACTTTGTGAATGATACGATAATACATATTACAGCCTCTATGCTTGATAGAAACTGTTGAAGGACAACCTGTAATTTTTAATTTAATTTGTAATTTGTTGTTTAAATTACAAACATTAACGTTACTGATTTTTTTCAGTGAAGTCTGTTAACTGAATTACATAATTAATAATTAAACTACACAAATGAAAATAATAATCACATAGAGGAATCAATTCATTGAATAAGTTGTCAGAAAAGTAACTTTTGTGTTTCTTCTGTTTGCTTCCATTCTATCATTAATGTACAGATAGACTGCTATATTTTAGTTTTTGGCGTTATTTGAACACATCATGATGACATTTTATTTAACTTTGCCTAATAGCCATTTTACTGAGCACACCTTGAACACATCATATATAACCCTCTGCTGATTTCAACATACATTTCAACACTGGATTACCATTTTTAACTAATGGCACTTGCTTCTAAATTTGAATGCATTTACCAGCGGATGGATGAGTAAAAAAAACTGTCTGACTGGACTGCTGCAGCAGCAGGAGGCTATTACTTTATGTTAAAATTAACGTTAGTGGACATGTTTGGATCAGGCACGGACTAACCGCTGGAAAGACGCTGCTGGAGCCCTCCCCTTCAGCCACGGAGCTTGCATGAGTTTCGCCAATTGCTGCTGTCCTTTCACCTGCTCCAGGTAAAACGTGGCGAGTCAGTTCTTCCTCCTCCGCTTCTTCCTCAGCGTTTTCTGCCTCCGTTTCAACTTGCAGAAGATGATGTGCGTGTGTCCGCTTGACGTGATAGTAGAAGGAGTTGTACACTCTGTACTCACTTGGACAGCCATCAATCCCGCAAACGACGCGAAATCCAGGGCTGCGACTGTGCTGGCTGTTAATGTGACTCAAAAGTTTTTTCAGAGTCAATGCCACAAATATGTAGCATATGAAGCAACGCCAAATCATGTTGGAACAAAGTTGTCATATGCAAGTAGACGGTATGCGGTAAACTGGTCGCAGGTCCGTAGAGCAAGACTGCCGTAAAAAGTCGTTGCTCTGGTTACACCCGCCAGGTAGCTGCTGCAAATGAGAATGTGGGCGTAAACTAAAGTAATTGGGAGCAGGACCTACACTCATGCAGACACGGCACGACTTGAATTGAAGTTCACAGACTTGAACTTCGATTGACGTGTTTCATTGTAAGTAAATTAGAAGACTGTATCCAGTGCTCGTTCTTTGTAGTTGACATTCACATCGCGCATCCTTGACGTTTTACCGTGTTCCCAGTGTTAATTGTGTGTTCTCGTTGCAGCCGAGCAGAGACCACGAGGTGAGCGCTAGCAGAGCTAACTAGCTAGCTGGGTCAGCTGGAAGATGGAAGAATTGGATGATGTTGCGGTGTCGATTTTAAGGGGTAATGTATGCCAATATTTTTTTTTCTTTATCATGTATGAACGTACAACTGCAGAGAAGTGTAAATAAAATTACTTTACAAATAAATTTAAGCTTGAAAAAGAAGCTAATTGCCTTGTGATGCTGCTACAAAGTGTGACACACTACAGCAGCAATGTGGGCCTCGAACTCTCTCTCCCATTTGTCACATCATGCTCCCTTTGTCACCCGTTGTGTAATTTTGACAACATTATCCCATTTTGGGGATAATGTTGTCTATTACGTCGGGTTCCGACCAAAAGCCAAAAGTGAATTTTCGCTTCCCGTCACACGTTTTTTTCCGTTTTGTGGATCTCAGTGAACTAATGGCAACAAATGACAATTGTTTATTACTAGGAAAATTCTAAGTCATTGTTTGATTTCACTGACAATTTACCTGCAAAAGAAAATAATTTTATATATATTCTTAATTTTATTCTATATTCTTAATTAAGTTTTGGAGAAACAAAAAGAAGTAACATTTTTAGTTGGTGGCAGCTCTACTTATACTAGCAACGTCTATATGATATACAACAGCAGCCAAAAAGGTATCTGCATTTCTGTACTAAGCTGATTAGCACTAGCTACCTAATTTGAATGAAATGTCAACTTCTAATAGTCTCATGCAGTTTAAGTTCTAGAGCACTGTTTCATCTTGCTATGTTTGTCCTCATTTTTTCCATAGCTGCGAACATCACAGAGACAATGATGAGCACCCTGTCTCGTGAAGACTTGCGGGATCTTTTCCCAGGCCCAGAGAACTTTTTACGGAGAAAAGCGATCTGGCAGTCCTGTCATGGTGTGTCAGAGGTCAGTATCACATTTAAGTTGGCAGCAGCACATTTAGCAAACAGCACAGTGTTTTTGGAACAGGCATGGTCGTCAACATGCATGTTCAGTTTAGATTAATTGATGGGTGTTCAGTTAGTTGATGTAAGCAAAGTGCAAGGTGATGTAAGCTACTTTACCCCTAAAATGTAACATTGCTTATTTATGCGTGCACAGCTGTCAGTGCTACATTGCCTTTTGTGTTCAAAAATAAAAAAATAATGCTTGTTGCAGTAGTTCATTAACCTATTTTACAGGAGTCTGGCCAAGAACAGTCCACATTATCGAGCAGTTCCTCCTTTAATGAGTCACCCATGCGACAAACATCCACTCCCGTGAAAGAAAATCCTGTACAGAAGTACACAACACCTGAAAAGGTTGTGAAGTTATCCTTTCCAGGGTATGTGCTGTACACCGACACAGAACTTGAGCAAGTCCGACAGCACCACTTTGAGTTGTCGAAGAGAGGCGAACAGCACAACTGCCAGATGTCAAAGGATCTCAGATGCCGCCTCATTCGAAACACCATGACAAGTATGATTACAATCCTGAGGGCAAAGGGGGATGGAGACTCACACAGATACCCATCAAAGCCAGAAATTACAGCAATGGCAAAGAGAATAGTACAGTACTACCCCATGCTGCAGGACAAAGGCCTCCATAAATGGGTAAGAGAAATGCATCCCATTAATGTGTTTCATGTTGGACATTTTAACTAGCGATTTGAAAAGAATAATTAAATGTCTTGTGCAGGTCACTGTGTATGCACAGCTATACAAAAGATTGCAAAATGTAAGATCCCCCCAAAAAAGAACCCGGAGACATTCAAAGAGGTGAGACTATAACTAATGATTATTTTCATCAAAAATTTATTTGTTAATCATTTCCAAAATAAATTGATCAGTTGTCTGGTCAATATAAAGTCCAAGATGATGTCCTCATAAGTCTTGTTTGGTCCACAACCTAAAGATATTAATTTCACTGTCAATGACTGCTCTTATTTGAGTGTTAAACTACAAAGTAATTGCTTTGGATGTGAGTGGGGGATATTGCTTTTTATTACGAAACTGTTTGTGTTACATGTTGTTTATGATAGAAGTCAGATGGATTGATTTTAGTAGTTGACAACTATTTGATTAACTGACTAGTCTTTGCAGATCTCCAAAGAGGCGCCGTCTTGAGCAGCCATCAGACACAGATGAAATCGAATCAAGTGAAATGAACAGCCCAGGCTCAGCTGGTGAAGAAAGGGGGTTAGAAGGTGAGTTTCAACTTTGAATTTACATATTTGCCCTTGTGAGGTATTTATATTTTAGATTAACTAATAAAGCCACTTTATTTTGAACTGCTGGGTACAGCAGTACCTTTTAGTATCGGTCTATTGTGCAACATTACTTTATATAATCTTATCCTATCAGAAATATGTTTGTGTTATGTGTTGAAGGAAAAAGCAGATCCCCCAGCCAACCTGAAGAAGCACACTCTTCCCTCTCCAGTCCTGATGGTGAGTTTGTCCTTGAGCGCATCCTTGTAGGAGTGAACTTGTGTGTCCAGATGCTGTTGTATGTGATTGTATTGTTTTGAGCGAATAGTTCTCATGCATTTAGTACACAAAATTATGATTCAATTTTTTAAAATGAATCCCTCCCCAAATTAATAGGCAATTGGTAGTTAGGATCAGGGCTAATTATGTGTTAAAGGAGCGATATGTAAGAATGTGGCCAAAATTGTTTTTGCAGTCAAAATCAAAACACAGCAGCATGCTGTCCCCCTTTCACCCACCAGACTGCAGGTTGCCAGACAGCGACTTGCTAACCTGCTCTGCTCACTCACAAAGCAGAGTAAAAAGCTAAATATTCATCAACAATCTCAACTGAGGCATATTAATTATTTATTTTTGTGTCTTACAGCTGACAAGTCTGCAGATGGTTGCACTCCAGACAACTACAGTGCAGCTACCCTTGCTAAGCACTATAAGACCCTACAATCTTTATACAATAGAAAGAATCCAAACCACCAAGATGTTGCTCATCTGTTGGACATGGAATTTGGACCCAGAAGAGCCTTTATTGACTCAGATGCCATGCGTGAGGAGGACAGACCTGAGAAGATTCTGGAAGCTTATCCTTGCTTCAAGGACATTGGACATGTAAGTCATTATTGACTGTGCATGGTTAAAACCATGTTATCACACAAAATGTTTAAAATACCACCTTCCTCTTAAATGATATACTTAAATGTAAACTGATATATCTGTGTTGCAGCGACACAGGGAGCTGATCAGAGCCGCCAATCAGATCAGTGTTATGAACAATAGCGGGAGGGGGGGGGGGGGGGGGGGGGGGGGGGGGGTTGATCGTGGTAATTTCAGCACTGTACATCAGTACATTTATTTGTCTTTATCAGTCCAGTGCAACCTTGTGTGTGTGTGTGTCTGTGTCTAATATGCTGAAAGAGGCCGCATATTTGCACACGGGTGACTATTGGTTCATATATGGTATTCAAATGTCTGTTTTGGTATATTTGATATTTTGTAGGTCATGGAAGAGCTCCAACGTATTCTGGATAAGGACAATACCAACTACATGGATGAACTGAAGACAAGGTGGCATGGATTTTGCCAGAAGGTGCAGTTTTGGGGTGTGTGGAAGAAGGCACTGAAACCCCCAATAGGAATGGATAAAGGTAGGGAATGATGTTTTGGCGTTAGATTTGTTTCACTCCATTTCCTACTTCACCAGTATTATGTTCATCATGCACCAAACATTGGTAATTAATAAGAATTTATAACTTGTACAAATACATTGCAGTTCATAAAAATAATAATAAAAAAAGTTTGCAGTACCGTGCTATTACCCGGAACCGTGTTACTCATTTTGGTATTGTGACAACTCTAGTCCAGGGTGTGCCCCGCTGTTGGAGAAATGTATATATCCATATATATAATTTTCATATATCCATATATAATTATCATTTATTCATGTATCCTCTGTAGAAGTAGAATAGATGTAGACTAGAACATATGTATCCACAGTGTTGATCTTATAGTCACCACATGTTTTAGCTAAGGTGGCAAGGCCTACTATCTCACAGTGGAATGAGATGTTTCAAAAACATCTCACTCCCTAAGAGCTGAAGTGACCTTGCAACTCACAGACTTGCTTTGTTGATTGTTCACTGAATCTTGTGTCAAACCTTAATAAAGCCTGCTGGGGAGGATCCCTCTCTGAAGAGCTCAACTCGGCTGAGGAGAGACTGCTTCTCGGAGTTGATCTTCCCTTTCTGCAGATTGAAAACTTTGAACAGTCCCCATGTCTGCCAGTGTCTCCAGTTTTATTTTAATGTATGGGTTTTGGACCCAGCACCCGCCTCTCTCCCAAAGTCAGTTGAGATAGGCCCCAGCTCACCCATGACCCGAGTGTAGAATAAATGATGTATGTATTGAATAAATGGATGCTTGTTTAAGCATTGTGTCTGCTGTACACCTTTTGATCAGATTTGACCTTGTGTACTTTGCCCCAGTGTTAAAGTAACAAATCTTTTCCTGTACAGCTGAACAGGCGCTTGAGGTCCTGCGTGCTCTGCCATCACTCTTCCCCTCCACGTCTGCTCCTCCAAAGAGAGTAAGAGATGTGAGTGAGGCTCTGGTGCATGTCCTCAAGGTGAGCTGTGTGAAATGTTGCAGATGTTGAAATGTTTTGACCCAGTGTTTTCCTCTACATTCATTTAGCAGCGACGGCCCACCATTCCTAAATCCTAGCCGCTGCTCCTTCAAATTTCTTTTCTTTCTTCTTTTTTTTAAAAATTGTTTTCGATGTGTTTTTAAAATTAGCGGGTTTGATTCTCGTGTCGGCCCCGCCACCGCCACTACTTACAAAAATCCTAGAGGAAACACTGTGACCATTGGAAAAATTATAACTATAATTAATTATAACTAAAGTTACTGCCTCTGACAACTCCCAATGCATTTTCCATTCACATACTGTATGTTCTAAGCCTTCAAAGACACCTACAACAATTGTTTTTAGGAGAAGGATTTTCACTGCGTAGATAACTTGGTCACAGTGGTGGCTGTTTGTGAAATTAGTTGGATGGGCTAATACATAAATTATATCCATTAAATGGCTAACACAGCAACTAACAGCCTATACACTGCATTAAGTAGAAGGATCTAGTCCAAAAAAACCTTCACCTGTCTGTCTGTTTCTCTGACTAATAGTAATAATACGAAGTAATAATACGAATTTTGCTTTGTGTTTTTACACAACCCTCTACCCTAACTTCCAAATGACCAAAATGCAATTGTCTCTGTTATATGTTACAGGAAACAGAACACCCGAATGCCTATTTGAAGAAACGACCTCTCTCCTGCCCAGTCGTACTTGTCAGTTCATCCAACTGCCTCCTCGCGGTAGGAGATGTAGAAGTTGCCTCCTTTTCGAAAGATAAGCTTACAGAGAGTGCCCTGTACCTCATGGCGTATTATTACACCATGCACCTCACATATCCAAAGTGTGTTGCAACAGTGCTTTCATTCATCCAGACAGAGGTCCTCCTGGACAAGATACATGAGAAAGACCTTACACCTTCTTACAAGAAATGCATGGCTGAGTGGAAGGCGTTTATTGGGAAGTAAAACCACTGGTCTGTAAGACCAGTGGTCTAGATTGTACTTTGTTTTACTGTTACTTTGTTACTTGTTTTACTGCTGTTTACACAATTAATCCAGGTTCGAATTGTTTACATTATCTAGATTCTACTTTGTGTGCCGTTTACACAATTAATGCGTTCTAATTTCTTTGCTGTTTGCACAATTAATGTAAATTCTGTTTGTTTCCATAATGTAGATTCTATTGTGTTTACACAATACAGCTTTTATTTTGTGTGCTAGTTTGCACAATTAATGTAAATTCTGTTTTGTGTTTACATAATTAATGTGGATTCTATTGTGTGTTCTTTACACAAGTAAAAGAATGACTGACTTTTTTGTTTTAAATTAAAAAAAGTTGGTGAACTGCAAGACTAATTATTTTTCTGTCTTGTAATGAGTAGTTAATGTCTTGAATCTAGTAGGTGAATGTCTTGAATCTAGATCAGTATTATCTTTGTAGAGCTTACAATAAGCTAAATACACTTGATGACAGGATGGTAAATTCCAGCTCAAAAAAGCACTGCCTAATATGAGTCAGGAATGCTAACTTCAAGACATTTTGTCTCAAAATGCCAGTTTCTAATCTTATTTCAAGTAGGTGGTCAACTTAAATCTAGAACAGTGTCACAATTCTAGAACTAAAAATTAGTTAAATACACTTGAAACAAGCAGGATGACCAAAAAAGATGAAAGAAAAAAGTACTACTTTTGAGGGGAAAATACTATTTTTAAGCATCACAAGCTTATTATGAGACACAAAACATCACAATACTAGTAAAATATAGCTAAAAATGAGTTTTCCCAGCTAATTTCAAGATCACTCTTATCTTATTACGCTTAAATATAATGTCTTATTTCAAGAAATCTTACCAAGAGAATTTTCACTTTTTCCATTGGCAGAATTGTTTTCTTATTACAAGCAAAAACATCTTGTATTAATTTTTTTTTGCTTATTTTTGGAGAGGCCGTTTTTCCAGTGCATCTCCGAAGCAGGAGGAAGGAGACTACCTAGGATGCGATGTGTACAATGTGACTTAGATACTGAGGGATCTTTCATAAGGACTTCAACACTGGTAGGCCATGTGTCGTAATCTATTTCGTTATTGGGTCTTGGACATTTTCCTGAGAAAGCTCAAAGCCTACCTAGGGTAGCAAGATGCACTGGGCTTTCACTGCTGCGGACCACATGTTCAACCACCACTCGCTGGATGCTTTGGGGATTCACATCAATGGTGGACTGGGTTGCTGCATCAGGGCCAGCAGGAGAAGTCGGAGAGAAGGTTCACTGTCAGGTTTTTTGTGAGGATTGCTGAGGTTTGAGCCAGAACTTCATCATGAGAGGTTTTCCTAGCTGCAGGATCAGAAGAGTCGACAGAATCAGGGCATGAAACAGATGAGACATTTTCCTCTTCAGGTGGTTCCACCTGGGTGAGTGGGCTCTCTTTCAGTGAGGGGCCTAAGTGAGGACGAGGAGAAGAAGGCAAGGTGCAAGCTGCAGTCAACACCAGATGCGCCAGCTCTTCGTCCAGCATCTGCTCTACAGATGTCCCACTCAGCTTGGCAAAGTCACTCCACTGTTCCATGTATGCTTTGGTAGCCTTTTTTCGGGCATCTAATGTATAAACACTTGCCAAGCTCACCACTTCATATACCACATTGGTCTGGGTAGAGCTCTGAAGCTTAAGAGGCAACAGGGGCTCTAAGGCTTCCATAGCAGTGCTATGGGTGAACTCTACAATGATGTGTCTGTGGAAATCTGATTTGGGATCATCCATACGAAAAAAACGATTAATCAAACCATATTTCTGACGGTGATTAGATGCTTCATCATCACCATCTCTATCAGTTAACCCACTAACCACTACAGATCAGGGGATTTAATCAGATTCCCGCATTACTACTTCCATTTTGCCGTATCTGATTTAATTTTCGGGAAGTTTTAATAGTAGCAACTTGTACACATAAAACAACTTTGACAATTACACATTCAACTGGGCTCTCCTGGGTAGCTCGCCAAATCTGTAACCCTTTTGCAGTTTGATATGCAGAGTACAATTAAGTAACAGTCAATGAGCATAGAAATGGACTAGTATCAGAAGACTGTATGTTACCAAGAGCCCTAATAATAATAAACAAGAAAAACAACAATGAGAAAAGTTTTGTGTGGCTACTTATTAGTTAATGCACAATAAACATGCAAGACATGGCATTTACAAGACAGATACAAAAAATAACAAAGCCGGCAAATAAACCCTTTTCTTTTCAAATATATCGTTGGGGCCCGTGTTTCTTCTTCTGATCTGTGTCGAATGTATCAAGTGTATTGCTTCCGTTTTGAAACCACTGAGCTCAATCTCAGTGGTTTCAATGCAGCTCGCCACTCAGCACACGCTGGGATTCTTAGGATCTTGGGATCTGGAACTAGCTCTGGAACCTCACTCCACCTCACACTGGATGATGAAATGTGGCTGGGATCTCATTTGATATCACAGAAGAAGAAGAAAGAAAAAAAAAACCTGACCTATAAAGAGGTCAAAGGAGATCCAAATGATCACAAATCCACAACACTCCTTTGCATTATGTAGATCAAATTAGACTTCAGTACATTTACAGTTACTGTAGCCGGAGAGCTCAGTTAAAGTACTGTATTATGTTCACCTCAGGAGTTTAAAACTGGCTGTGTAAAGCTGCGATGTTTCTAGGAATAATTGCTGACCAGGGTGGTAACAACAGAGAGTGAATATTCAACAAAACACTTTTACGTAATACACAAACATTTATTCACATATACATACACACAGATCCATACCGTACTTTACTCTTGACTCGCTCACTTACACTTATTCACTCACCCACTCTCACTTAACACTACCCCAGCCCACCCCAGCCCGGGCTCACCCACTCCCACCTAGGCTAACCTGTAACCTCTTAGGCCAATGAAAGGCCGGTGCTCGCTGGAGGTACCCCGATGGCGCGCTCTGGAGGTGGCCGCCTCTCCTACCCGTGCCGCAGGGGAACGGAGAGGGGCTGCAGCACGGTCCGGTGACTGGATCCACGAGGAGAGGAGGGGGATGGGCTGCAGCGCGGGCCGGTGACTGGATCGACGAGGGGAGGAGGGGGAAGGGCTGCAGCGCGGTCCGGTGACTGGATCGACGAGGGTGGAATCAGTCCTGTCCAGGCGGGTGGCCAGGGACCCGACGGCACTACACTCCACAAATGACGAATTAATCCACGGGCGCGGCTAGAAGGATGACTAGCAGCGGACTAGCTCCCTCCGCAACCACGATAGTCCGACTCGAGGAGGGTGGGACGGCTCTGCCCCTCTTCTCCTCTCTGTGACTCTTATTGAGTTGGTGAACAACGGCCCAGTTACGTTGGCGTCATTCCACCCGGACTATACATAAAAATTATGGGCGACCTCGACCCACAAAATATGATAGTAAAATGGATAGCAAGCCGCTAATGATCCACACTCACTGACGCTCTCCGCGCTAACTCTCTCACTCGGTGAAGTCAACTGCTAGCCGTTGGTGCCCGCCCCCCTGCCGTCTGATTCGTCACTGGTTCCCCTGACAATACTAACACACACACACATTGGCTGGACCCACACACACCCATTCACCAACACTCACCAACGGTTACTTACTTACCCTAGAACACTGACATTTAATAGAAATTATCATGGGCATAAACCAACTGAACTATTGCCCAACTCTAATAATGCATGGGCCTTCATAACAGCCGTCCCATGAAACCACCGCTTTCAGTTAACGGAAGGCACACGCTAATGATCTGTGGCTAAAGTCACGCTAATGGTCTTTGACAAGTGTCAGGTGAGTTGGAATAGTCTGGTCAGAGATAGGCGGTAGTTCTACAAGTCTTGCTACTGGACGGGTGAACGTCATCGTACCCACTTGTACAACCGCAGTACGCACTCTTCCATCCTGACCCAACAGGACCTCGGTGACTCTCCCCGTCTGCCAGGCAGCACGGGGAAGGGACTGGTCCATTACCAGCACCACAGCACCTTCAGTCAGGTTCTCTCGCTCTTTAGTCCACTTCTGCCGGACCTGGAGCGTGGGCAGGTAGTGCAATATGAAATGTCTCCAGAATCAGTCGGCGAGCACCTGGCTGTGTCTCCACATTCTCCTGCCAGTGAGCTCTGCTGGATCGTAGACTGTCTGAGGTAAGGCCGAATCTCGCTGCCCCGTGAGCAGCAGATACGGGGTGATCGGATCAAGATCAGCCATGTCACTGGATGTGTAGCCAAGAGGCAGAGAGTTCATGATGCTCTCTATCTCTGCCAACACCCTCCGAAGCACAAGGATTTTCTTGATAGAGCGGATCTCGCGCTCCCAGGCTCCCCTGAAATGAGAAGCATTTGGTGGATTGAAGATGAACTTCACCTGCTCCTCAGCCAATCGGTCGCGTACCTCTTCAGTCATGGATGCGTAGTTCTCCCTGAGCTCTGCTTCACCGCCCACAAAATTCATTCCTCTGTCGGATCTAAGGATCTTGGGGGTTCCCTTACTTGAGGTGAACCGCCAAAACGACATGAGAAAACTGTCTGTGGTAAGTTGATGCAGCACTTCAAGATGCATCGCTCTGGTTGTCAGGAAAGTGTAGATTATGCCCCACCTCTTCTCTGCGGCTCTACGATTCCTGACGATGAGAGGTCCAAAGCAGTCAACTCCTGTTGCATAGAATGGAGCTTGTCCTAACTGTAGTTGGTCCTCCGGCAGGTCAGACATCACTGGCTGAGAAGGTGTAGCTCTCTGACAGACGATACAGGTCTTCTGGTACCGTCGCACAGCTTCTCTTCAGTGTAAGATCCAAAATCATCTTTGCACTTCCGCGAATACTCTTTCACACCCAGCGTGCTGTACCTTGCAATCGTTGTACTTGATGACCAGTCTGGTAAACCGAGGTTTGGTTGGCAGCACGATGGGGTGCTTTGCGTCAAAGTCCAAGTTCTGTGCACGACGCACCACACGTATAAGATCTCCATCGAGCTCTGGGGATAGGTTCCGCAGTCTGCTGTCAAAGGGAACCTCTTCTCCCTTCAGACACTTCAGCTCTCGGGCGAACACATTTTTCTGTGCGCTCTGCAGCACAATGATCTCTGCAGCTGCATAGTCATCTGCACTGAGTGTCGTCGTGATAGGCGGGCCCTCCTGGGCGCAGAACATCGCCTTCTGTAGCTCCTCTAGGTACTCTTATTCTGTTCCATTCTGTTCCCCAGGTTCCACAGTCCCGAGGGCTCCACAGAACAGGGTCTTGCGCAGCTCCGGATTATCAGAATTTCCCCCCAGCACTGGAGTGACTGGCCACTCTGCCTTCTGTTCCAACAGGAATACTGGTACTGCATGGAACATATTTGGTCTGGAGAGGTCTTGGAGCGTTGCTCCCCTTGTGATGACATCTGCTGGGTTCCTACTGGTATCTATGTACCTCCAGCAGGAAACATCCACAAGGTCCAGGATCTCAGAGACTCTGGTGCCCACAAACACCTTGTAACGACAGGAACTGGATTTCAACCAGGTAAGGACTGTGGTTGAGTCCGACCACATGGTCACACTTCGCAGAGGTAACTGTAGCTCATCATGCAACAGTCGCCCAAGCTGTGCCCCATTTAGTGCTGCGCATGTGGCAGGACAGTGCCTGGGAATTCGTGAGGGTGGATTGCAGCATCTAACCGGCACGAAGTGCTTTGCCAGCTACCTAGCTTTTGTTAACTGCTTCTCGGAAGGTCCTGCCTTCCTTCCGCTCTCTTAGTCATTGTAATGGTGTGTAGCATTGCAAATAACTCTCATGTCTCCCCTAGGGCCGACTGGCGTCTGGCCGGGTGGTCGCCGTTGCTGTTTTGTCCTCTGGAGGTATTCCCGTCCTGCTACGCTGCTGCTAGCTTCAGCTATCCGACCGACAGGCCGCTTGCTATAGCGCTCGGCTGTGGTCTGGATGTGCATGGCGTGTGCATGCAGGTGTGCGTGTGCGGCTGCTGTCTCGATGTGCATGTGGGTGTGCTTGCAGTTTGTGCTTTCTGTGAAACCCTTTGTCTGCCTGTCTGTGTGCTCGTTTGTTGGTCTGCCCAATTAACCGTCGATTGCTGTTGGGTAATTGTGTACTGTCTGTAATCCATTGTTTTGTTTAATTTGTTTATTTTGTTTTATTTCTATTGGTGGTGGCCCATAGTCCTATATCTGCTGTATGCTGGTGGCTGTGTCGCAACTACTGCCTCTAGTGGTAGCAGATTCTGTTTTCTACTAATTTGTTTGTAGTGTGATTTTTGGCTTGCAGTGCATGGCTTTGCTTGGCGTGTATAAACTTGTGTGCTTTAATGTGATTTTTTTGGGTTTGGGTTCGGGGAATCTGCGCTGCTCGTCTTGGCATGTTGCTAATAGCTAACCCAGCGTACCATGTATAGGCAGTGTGCATGATTGTGTTCTACTAAGGCCTTAGTCTTTTACTGATGTGTTGTCATAAGAATAGCCAATAAAATATTTTTGGATACGAAAGACCACGCCTCCATCGTTCTGACCCTTTATTTGGGGTACTCAAGTGCTATAAAGAGGGGAGAATAAAGCGGGGAAAGCAGGCAAAGTGTCCCTTACTTTGTGGCACTGTTACACGCACAACTCCAACCAGGGAATGGATTGTTGTTTCTTGGGAGCAACTCTGGACCTTGCGAGGACAAACAACATGCACTTTACCATTGGGCTTCTCTGCACGGAGGTAGGCCATTGACCCTTACGCTATCTGAGATGCGTCACAGAAGACATGAAGAGTGATGGCACACTGGTCCACTGATGGACTGAAATAGCTCCGCCTCAGCTGGATTTCTTGGATTGTGGGAAGCTCCTCTTCCCAGCTCCTCCACCTCTCCTCCAATAATGGAGGGAGAGGATCGTCCCAGCCTCTCTCTTCAGTCCATAACTCTCGGCCAATGTGGTGAACGGAACAATGTAGCCTAGTGGATCATACTGGCTACCTAAGGTAAGGTAGATTGCCCTCATGGTCACTCGGTGGGAGTCGATGGGTTTGTTCTGGTAGTGCAGAGTGTCTGTCTGAAACTGCCACCGCAGGCCGGGGGTCGGCTCTTGGGCTCTGTCTGACGAAAGAGACCTATGCCTCGCTGCCTCAGTGCTAGCCAGGCACTGCATGACAACTCTTGGAGGGACCTTGAAGTTCGGCATTGGCTCCCTCATGAGAAGTGGGGTGGCGTACCTCTGCACACCATCAACCTCGATACGCACAGTCTTCGCTTGGAGGAGGTCGATCGCGTAGTCGTCCTCCTTTGACCTCACATACAGCTTCTCATTTCGGAACGGGAGGACATCTAGAGTCCAGAGCTTCTGGACATGGTCGGATAGTGCCACTTCTGAGGGCTCTGCAATGGCATTGAGACCTGTGAGGGATTGGACTTCCACAATTTGAGTGTGGAGGCAGGTTGTAGCTCTTCGCTCACGGTCTCCCCACTCAGTGGTACCTTGGAGCGTCCATCCCAGTGCAGTCTTCACCGCAAGTGGACTGCCTCGTGGTCCTCGGAGTGGTGTGACGAGCGAGACTATCAGTTGGGCGATGTCTGATCCTGTTAGGAGGGTAGACTCTGTATCTCTGATCGGAGGGAGGTCTATTTTTCTCAGGTGTTGATACTTCTCACGCAGCTTCTCTACTGGGTAGTCATAACGTGAAAGTGCCAGCTGGTCTTCAGTGAAGACGTCTCTTAACTGGCACTGATCCTCTGTCTGCCCAATCGGGGAGATCGCAAAGCTCACTCTGGCTCCTACAATCTGCTTGGTGTCTCGGCGGATAGTCCTAATGGTCAACTTCTCTTCTTCCCCCTTTAGTCCTAGTCTGTGGACTGCCTCAGGAAGGATGATGGTCCTTTTGATGTAGACGAACCTTAACCACTTTGAGGAGGACCTTCGAGCCACAGCTCTGGGAGGGGTCTAGGTAGTAAACGGTGGAAGATCCAGAATCCTCTACTGTCTTGTCTGACATAGATGGCCTGGAGTTCTTCCTGGTCTGGTCGAGGAGGATGATGACGTCATGGAGGATGTTGAGGTGGACCTCACCACACTGCTTGCACTGCCTCTTCAACGTGCAGTCATGGCCCTGGTGGTCTCGTCCACTGATGGCACCTCTTGTTCTCCAGGGTCCACGGCCCCAAGTCCCCCCTGTGGATACCTACCTTGTTATGTTAATGTGGAGGTGAAGGTAATTCACCTGGTAATTCACCTGGTAATTCACCATCATGTTATAGAAGACTGCTACTGGCCAGCGCCGTGTTCCTGTGCGGACAGTGTACTCCCGCACCATCTGGTCCATGACATCGACGCCACACTTTGTTGTGTTGTAGAGTGTGATGGTGTTTGGCTTCTTTTTGGTGGTATCCTGTGTCTGAATCATGCTGTGCATGCTGCTGAGAACATATACAGTCTTCTTCCGCTTGGGCGCATACACCGTCAGTGTGGCACCAGTGGTTGAAAAAACTTGGGTGGTAAATTCATTGCGGTGCATCTGTCGAGTTGACCGTGGAATTTCTTGGCGAATCTTGTTGACTGTGCCGAGGATGGTTGTATTCCGGCTAAGTAGCCGTTTTGCAAGTGACAGTGATGTAACAAAATTGTCTGTGGTAACATTTCTGCCCTTGTCCAGGAATGGTTCCATCAGCCTCATGACTACACTCTCAGACACTCTCTCCCCACGAGGCCGAGTGGGGTCCTTGCCAAGATACGGGAGGATGTTGCAGACGTATTTGGTTTTCAAGTCACACGCCACCCAAAACTTGATCCCAAACTTGTCTGGTTTAGATGCAATGTACTGTAGGAAACAGCAGCGAGTCTTGGACGGGAAAAGTTGTTCGTCGATGGTGATGTGTCGTCCTGGGATGTAGGATGTGATGCAGTTGGTGACAAACGATCCCCATATGTTCGAAATTGCAGCAAACGTATCGGTCTGTGCTCGCTCGCTGCGGGTGTCTCTGTCATCAAAGCGCAGGTGATGCATGATGTTTTGGAACCGCCCTCTGGACATGGTTTCGATGACCTGTGGGCTTCCCAGGTATTTCGACCAGCAGTCACGCAGTGATGGCACCCTGATGATTCCCCGCATGATGGTGATGGAAATAAATGCCATTAGTTCAGGGAGGCCCATGGACCAATCCACATGCTCTGTTTGCTTTGCATGTTGAACAGTACAGTCTCGAATGATACCAAGCATGTCTGGAGTGATGAAACACAGGAAGCTCTGAAGACGACTTGTGATTGACCTCCTGGCCTCAGCTGTTGGCTCTCCATCTGCGTTGTATGGCGATGGCGGGGTGAAATGTGGACCCGTTCCCACCTGTTCTTCATGCCATACTGTGCCGTCTTTTGCAGTCTCTGTCACGTCAGTCCCCAGCCGAGCTCTCTTTTTTGTTTGGGGAGCAGTCTCCTCATCTGTAGTATGAAAGAAATGTAGTTATGAGCAATGGGAAAGTCAAATGATATCACAAATGCAAGCATAGAAGCTAATAATAATAATCCCAGAACATCTCAAATAGGTTGGCTAAGGTGCAGAGACCTCAGGAGAAGTAGAATCAAACAAAACTGACGGCAGTCCACACTCGGAAACAAAATGGAGGCTCTATTCACATGGTGCTATATTTTCCTACTTCCTCACTAAAATTAAATGCAAAATAGGAAATAATATGAACGAAAATCTTACCTGAAGACGACTGAGACAGCTCGGAGTCTGAATCCACCTGAAGGTTGATGTCTTCTCCGTCTGAGTCGCAAGGGTTTGCTCCATCCAGGATCATTTCCAATGCCTGTCCAGTGGTGAATCTCTGCATCTTCGTTGCTTGGAGAGGAGCTTCTTTCACAACCAAATTCTTGAGGGAACTGAAGTGATAGTGCATGAGCACTGAGGTATTTATCCATCAAACAATTGCCTGGTTGCAGTCACATGAGTTGTGATGGTCACATCGGACCACTTCACCACTGTAAGGTGTGAACGTCTCACCTGGCAGTATGAATAGAAAGAGGCAAGGCTTAGCTTTGCCTCTTTAAACTAGCTTAGCTTGTCATTACCATAACAAAATCAGCGTCCACAGGGGGGCTTGGGGCCAATTGGCCCTCTTCTGGGTCTTCTAGGTAGACAGAAAAAAGCTGGGACTTCTAGAAAGCCCATGAGAAGGCCAATTGGCCCCAAGTCCCCCCTGTGGATACCTACCTTGTTATGTTAATGTGGAGGTGAAGGTAATTCACCTGGGTGAATTACCTTCACCTCCACATTAACATAACAAGTTAGGTAGAAGCAGAGCCCCAGCAGAAGCAGAGATGGGCAGCATTTACCCAGACCAGACTCAGGGACACTTGGTCACGCACACGCGCATTCACACACACACACTCACATGCACAGTGGAAAGGATGAACAGGAAGGAAGGGATCAACTCACTGACATTTATTGTTAACAAAAAAAACATATTTACAAAAAACAAAACATATTTACAAAAAAGCATAGCAGTCACTCACAATCCTGGCACTGCCATTGCTCCTTTCGGCATTTCCCACATGTATATCGGTAGCAGTCAACACAGCGCACAGTTGCATGATTGTCCTTACATTTAATTTTAGCCTGACACTTGACTCTTTTTCCTTGTTGTGGTGCGGAGGGTTGTTGCCGGAGTAATTGTTCCTTTTGGGCCTTTTTCATACCCATGTGGTCGTGAGCCAACTCTCTTGCAAGCTCCAGCAGGAAATCCACCCGTCTCTCCTGCTTCCCGGTGCATAATTGATAGAGCACGTGCGCATTCAGTGCTGCTATATCTATCATGTTATAGAAGACTGCTACTGGCCAGCGCCGTGTTCCTGTGCGGACAGTGTACTCCCGCACCATCTGGTCCATGACATCGATGCCACACTTTGTTGTGTTGTAGAGTGTGATGGTGTTTGGCTTCTTTTTGGTGGTATCCTGTGTCTGAATCATGCTGTGCATGCTGCTGAGAACATATACAGTCTTCTTCCGCTTGGGCGCATACACCGTCAGTGTGGCACCAGTGGTTGAAAAAACTTGGGTGGTAAATTCATTGCGGTGCATCTGTCGAGTTGACCGTGGAATTTCTTGGCGAATCTTGTTGACTGTGCCGAGGATGGTTGTATTCCGGCTAAGTAGCCGTTTTGCAAGTGACAGTGATGTAACAAAATTGTCTGTGGTAACATTTCTGCCCTTGTCCAGGAATGGTTCCATCAGCCTCATGACTACACTCTCAGACACTCTCTCCCCACGAGGCCGAGTGGGGTCCTTGCCAAGATACGGGAGGATGTTGCAGACGTATTTGGTTTTCAAGTCACACGCCACCCAAAACTTGATCCCAAACTTGTCTGGTTTAGATGCAATGTACTGTAGGAAACAGCAGCGAGTCTTGGACGGGAAAAGTTGTTCGTCGATGGTGATGTGTCGTCCTGGGATGTAGGATGTGATGCAGTTGGTGACAAACGATCCCCATATGTTCGAAATTGCAGCAAACTTATCGGTCTGTGCTCGCTCGCTGCGGGTGTCTCTGTCATCAAAGCGCAGGTGATGCATGATGTTTTGGAACCGCCCTCTGGACATGGTTTCGATGACCTGTGGGCTTCCCAGGTATTTCGACCAGCAGTCACGCAGCGATGGCACCCTGATGATTCCCCGCATGATGGTGATGGAAATAAATGCCATTAGTTCAGGGAGGCCCATGGACCAATCCACATGCTCTGTTTGCTTTGCATGTTGAACAGTACAGTCTCGAATGATACCAAGCATGTCTGGAGTGATGAAACACAGGAAGCTCTGAAGACGACTTGTGATTGACCTCCTGGCCTCAGCTGTTGGCTCTCCATCTGCGTTGTATGGCGATGGCGGGGTGAAATGTGGACCCGTTCCCACCTGTTCTTCATGCCATACTGTGCCGTCTTTTGCAGTCTCTGTCACATCAGTCCCCAGCCGAGCTCTCTTTTTTGTTTGGGGAGCAGTCTCCTCATCTGTAGTATGAAAGAAATGTAGTTATGAGCAATGGGAAAGTCAAATGATATCACAAATGCAAGCATAGAAGCTAATAATAATAATCCCAGAACATCTCAAATAGGTTGGCTATGGTGCAGAGACCTCAGGAGAAGTAGAATCAAACAAAACTGACGGCAGTCCACACTCGGAAACAAAATGGAGGCTCTATTCACATGGTGCTATATTTTCCTACTTCCTCACTAAAATTAAATGCAAAATAGGAAATAATATGAACGAAAATCTTACCTGAAGACGACTGAGACAGCTCGGAGTCTGAATCCACCTGAAGGTTGATGTCTTCTCCGTCTGAGTCGCAAGGGTTTGCTCCATCCAGGATCATTTCCAATGCCTGTCCAGTGGTGAATCTCTGCATCTTCGTTGCTTGGAGAGGAGCTTCTTTCACAACCAAATTCTTGAGGGAACTGAAGTGATAGTGCATGAGCACTGAGGTATTTATCCATCAAACAATTGCCTGGTTGCAGTCACATGAGTTGTGATGGTCACATCGGACCACTTCACCACTGTAAGGTGTGAACGTCTCACCTGGCAGTATGAATAGAAAGAGGCAAGGCTTAGCTTTGCCTCTTTAAACTAGCTTAGCTTGTCATTACCATAACAAAATCAGCGTCCACAGGGGGGCTTGGGGCCAATTGGCCCTCTTCTGGGTCTTCTCGGTAGACAGAAAAAAGCTGGGACTTCTAGAAAGCCCATGAGAAGGCCAATTGGCCCCAAGTCCCCCCTGTGGATACCTACCTTGTTATGTTAATGTGGAGGTGAAGGTAATTCACCTGGGTGAATTACCTTCACCTCCACATTAACATAACAAGTTAGGTAGAAGCAGAGCCCCAGCAGAAGCAGAGATGGGCAGCACTTACCCAGACCAGACTCAGGGACACTTGGTCACGCACACGCGCATTCACACACACACACACACACACACACTCACACGCACAGTGGAAAGGATGAACAGGAAGGAAGGGATCAACTCACTGACATTTATTGTTAACAAAAAAAAACATATTTACAAAAAACAAAACATATTTACAAAAAAGCATAGCAGTCACTCACAATCCTGGCACTGCCATTGCTCCTTTCGGCATTTCCCACATGTATATCGGTAGCAGTCAACACAGCGCACAGTTGCATGATTGTCCTTACATTTAATTTTAGCCTGACACTTGGCTCTTTTTCCTTGTTGTGGTGTGGAGGGTTGTTGCCGGAGTAATTGTTCCTTTTGGGCCTTTTTCATACCCATGTGGTCGTGAGCCAACTCTCTTGCAAGCTCCAGCAGGAAATCCACCCGTCTCTCCTGCTTCCCGGTGCATAATTGATAGAGCACGTGCGCATTCAGTGCTGCTATATCAATCATGTTATAGAAGACTGCTACTGGCCAGCGCCGTGTTCCTGTGCGGACAGTGTACTCCCGCACCATCTGGTCCATGACATCGACGCCACACTTTGTTGTGTTGTAGAGTGTGATGGTGTTTGGCTTCTTTTTGGTGGTATCCTGTGTCTGAATCATGCTGTGCATGCTGCTGAGAACATATACAGTCTTCTTCCGCTTGGGCGCATACACCGTCAGTGTGGCACCAGTGGTTGAAAAAACTTGGGTGGTAAATTCATTGCGGTGCATCTGTCGAGTTGACCGTGGAATTTCTTGGCGAATCTTGTTGACTGTGCCGAGGATGGTTGTATTCCGGCTAAGTAGTCGTTTTGCAAGTGACAGTGATGTAACAAAATTGTCTGTGGTAACATTTCTGCCCTTGTCCAGGAATGGTTCCATCAGCCTCATGACTACACTCTCAGACACTCTCTCCCCACGAGGCCGAGTGGGGTCCTTGCCAAGATACGGGAGGATGTTGCAGACGTATTTGGTTTTCAAGTCACACGCCACCCAAAACTTGATCCCAAACTTGTCTGGTTTAGATGCAATGTACTGTAGGAAACAGCAGCGAGTCTTGGACGGGAAAAGTTGTTCGTCGATGGTGATGTGTCGTCCTGGGATGTAGGATGTGATGCAGTTGGTGACAAACGATCCCCATATGTTCGAAATTGCAGCAAACTTATCGGTCTGTGCTCGCTCGCTGCGGGTGTCTGTCATCAAAGCGCAGGTGATGCATGATGTTTTGGAACCGCCCTCTGGACATGGTTTCGATGACCTGTGGGCTTCCCAGGTATTTCGACCAGCAGTCACGCAGCGATGGCACCCTGATGATTCCCCGCATGATGGTGATGGAAATAAATGCCATTAGTTCAGGGAGGCCCATGGACCAATCCACATGCTCTGTTTGCTTTGCATGTTGAACAGTACAGTCTCGAATGATACCAAGCATGTCTGGAGTGATGAAACACAGGAAGCTCTGAAGACGACTTGTGATTGACCTCCTGGCCTCAGCTGTTGGCTCTCCATCTGCGTTGTATGGCGATGGCGGGGTGAAATGTGGACCCGTTCCCACCTGTTCTTCGTGCCATACTGTGCCGTCTTTTGCAGTCTCTGTCACGTCAGTCCCCAGCCGAGCTCTCTTTTTTGTTTGGGGAGCAGTCTCCTCATCTGTAGTATGAAAGAAATGTAGTTATGAGCAATGGGAAAGTCAAATGATATCACAAATGCAAGCATAGAAGCTAATAATAATAATCCCAGAACATCTCAAATAGGTTGGCTAAGGTGCAGAGACCTCAGGAGAAGTAGAATCAAACAAAACTGACGGCAGTCCACACTCGGAAACAAAATGGAGGCTCTATTCACATGGTGCTATATTTTCCTACTTCCTCACTAAAATTAAATGCAAAATAGGAAATAATATGAACGAAAATCTTACCTGAAGACGACTGAGACAGCTCGGAGTCTGAATCCACCTGAAGGTTGATGTCTTCTCCGTCTGAGTCGCAAGGGTTTGCTCCATCCAGGATCATTTCCAATGCCTGTCCAGTGGTGAATCTCTGCATCTTCGTTGCTTGGAGAGGAGCTTCTTTCACAACCAAATTCTTGAGGGAACTGAAGTGATAGTGCATGAGCACTGAGGTATTTATCCATCAAACAATTGCCTGGTTGCAGTCACATGAGTTGTGATGGCCACATCGGACCACTTCACCACTGTAAGGTGTGAACGTCTCACCTGGCAGTATGAATAGAAAGAGGCAAGGCTTAGCTTTGCCTCTTTAAACTAGCTTAGCTTGTCATTACCATAACAAAATCAGCGTCCACAGGGGGGCTTGGGGCCAATTGGCCCTCTTCTGGGTCTTCTCGGTAGACAGAAAAAAGCTGGGACTTCTAGAAAGCCCATGAGAAGGCCAATTGGCCCCAAGTCCCCCCTGTGGATACCTACCTTGTTATGTTAATGTGGAGGTGAAGGTAATTCACCTGGGTGAATTACCTTCACCTCCACATTAACATAACAAGTTAGGTAGAAGCAGAGCCCCAGCAGAAGCAGAGATGGGCAGCACTTACCCAGACCAGACTCAGGGACACTTGGTCACGCACACGCGCATTCACACACACACACACACACACACTCACACGCACAGTGGAAAGGATGAACAGGAAGGAAGGGATCAACTCACTGACATTTATTGTTAACAAAAAAAAACATATTTACAAAAAACAAAACATATTTACAAAAAAGCATAGCAGTCACTCACAATCCTGGCACTGCCATTGCTCCTTTCGGCATTTCCCACATGTATATCGGTAGCAGTCAACACAGCGCACAGTTGCATGATTGTCCTTACATTTAATTTTAGCCTGACACTTGGCTCTTTTTCCTTGTTGTGGTGTGGAGGGTTGTTGCCGGAGTAATTGTTCCTTTTGGGCCTTTTTCATACCCATGTGGTCGTGAGCCAACTCTCTTGCAAGCTCCAGCAGGAAATCCACCCGTCTCTCCTGCTTCCCGGTGCATAATTGATAGAGCACGTGCGCATTCAGTGCTGCTATATCAATCATGTTATAGAAGACTGCTACTGGCCAGCGCCGTGTTCCTGTGCGGACAGTGTACTCCCGCACCATCTGGTCCATGACATCGACGCCACACTTTGTTGTGTTGTAGAGTGTGATGGTGTTTGGCTTCTTTTTGGTGGTATCCTGTGTCTGAATCATGCTGTGCATGCTGCTGAGAACATATACAGTCTTCTTCCGCTTGGGCGCATACACCGTCAGTGTGGCACCAGTGGTTGAAAAAACTTGGGTGGTAAATTCATTGCGGTGCATCTGTCGAGTTGACCGTGGAATTTCTTGGCGAATCTTGTTGACTGTGCCGAGGATGGTTGTATTCCGGCTAAGTAGTCGTTTTGCAAGTGACAGTGATGTAACAAAATTGTCTGTGGTAACATTTCTGCCCTTGTCCAGGAATGGTTCCATCAGCCTCATGACTACACTCTCAGACACTCTCTCCCCACGAGGCCGAGTGGGGTCCTTGCCAAGATACGGGAGGATGTTGCAGACGTATTTGGTTTTCAAGTCACACGCCACCCAAAACTTGATCCCAAACTTGTCTGGTTTAGATGCAATGTACTGTAGGAAACAGCAGCGAGTCTTGGACGGGAAAAGTTGTTCGTCGATGGTGATGTGTCGTCCTGGGATGTAGGATGTGATGCAGTTGGTGACAAACGATCCCCATATGTTCGAAATTGCAGCAAACTTATCGGTCTGTGCTCGCTCGCTGCGGGTGTCTCTGTCATCAAAGCGCAGGTGATGCATGATGTTTTGGAACCGCCCTCTGGACATGGTTTCGATGACCTGTGGGCTTCCCAGGTATTTCGACCAGCAGTCACGCAGCGATGGCACCCTGATGATTCCCCGCATGATGGTGATGGAAATAAATGCCATTAGTTCAGGGAGGCCCATGGACCAATCCACATGCTCTGTTTGCTTTGCATGTTGAACAGTACAGTCTCGAATGATACCAAGCATGTCTGGAGTGATGAAACACAGGAAGCTCTGAAGACGACTTGTGATTGACCTCCTGGCCTCAGCTGTTGGCTCTCCATCTGCGTTGTAAGGCGATGGCGGGGTGAAATGTGGACCCGTTCCCACCTGTTCTTCGTGCCATACTGTGCCGTCTTTTGCAGTCTCTGTCACGTCAGTCCCCAGCCGAGCTCTCTTTTTTGTTTGGGGAGCAGTCTCCTCATCTGTAGTATGAAAGAAATGTAGTTATGAGCAATGGGAAAGTCAAATGATATCACAAATGCAAGCATAGAAGCTAATAATAATAATCCCAGAACATCTCAAATAGGTTGGCTAAGGTGCAGAGACCTCAGGAGAAGTAGAATCAAACAAAACTGACGGCAGTCCACACTCGGAAACAAAATGGAGGCTCTATTCACATGGTGCTATATTTTCCTACTTCCTCACTAAAATTAAATGCAAAATAGGAAATAATATGAACGAAAATCTTACCTGAAGACGACTGAGACAGCTCGGAGTCTGAATCCACCTGAAGGTTGATGTCTTCTCCGTCTGAGTCGCAAGGGTTTGCTCCATCCAGGATCATTTCCAATGCCTGTCCAGTGGTGAATCTCTGCATCTTCGTTGCTTGGAGAGGAGCTTCTTTCACAACCAAATTCTTGAGGGAACTGAAGTGATAGTGCATGAGCACTGAGGTATTTATCCATCAAACAATTGCCTGGTTGCAGTCACATGAGTTGTGATGGCCACATCGGACCACTTCACCACTGTAAGGTGTGAACGTCTCACCTGGCAGTATGAATAGAAAGAGGCAAGGCTTAGCTTTGCCTCTTTAAACTAGCTTAGCTTGTCATTACCATAACAAAATCAGCGTCCACAGGGGGGCTTGGGGCCAATTGGCCCTCTTCTGGGTCTTCTCGGTAGACAGAAAAAAGCTGGGACTTCTAGAAAGCCCATGAGAAGGCCAATTGGCCCCAAGTCCCCCCTGTGGATACCTACCTTGTTATGTTAATGTGGAGGTGAAGGTAATTCACCTGGGTGAATTACCTTCACCTCCACATTAACATAACAAGTTAGGTAGAAGCAGAGCCCCAGCAGAAGCAGAGATGGGCAGCACTTACCCAGACCAGACTCAGGGACACTTGGTCACGCACACGCGCATTCACACACACACACACACACACACACTCACACGCACAGTGGAAAGGATGAACAGGAAGGAAGGGATCAACTCACTGACATTTATTGTTAACAAAAAAAAACATATTTACAAAAAACAAAACATATTTACAAAAAAGCATAGCAGTCACTCACAATCCTGGCACTGCCATTGCTCCTTTCGGCATTTCCCACATGTATATCGGTAGCAGTCAACACAGCGCACAGTTGCATGATTGTCCTTACATTTAATTTTAGCCTGACACTTGGCTCTTTTTCCTTGTTGTGGTGTGGAGGGTTGTTGCCGGAGTAATTGTTCCTTTTGGGCCTTTTTCATACCCATGTGGTCGTGAGCCAACTCTCTTGCAAGCTCCAGCAGGAAATCCACCCGTCTCTCCTGCTTCCCGGTGCATAATTGATAGAGCATGTGCGCATTCAGTGCTGCTATATCAATCATGTTATAGAAGACTGCTACTGGCCAGCGCCGTGTTCCTGTGCGGACAGTGTACTCCCGCACCATCTGGTCCATGACATCGACGCCACACTTTGTTGTGTTGTAGAGTGTGATGGTGTTTGGCTTCTTTTTGGTGGTATCCTGTGTCTGAATCATGCTGTGCATGCTGCTGAGAACATATACAGTCTTCTTCCGCTTGGGCGCATACACCGTCAGTGTGGCACCAGTGGTTGAAAAAACTTGGGTGGTAAATTCATTGCGGTGCATCTGTCGAGTTGACCGTGGAATTTCTTGGCGAATCTTGTTGACTGTGCCGAGGATGGTTGTATTCCGGCTAAGTAGTCGTTTTGCAAGTGACAGTGATGTAACAAAATTGTCTGTGGTAACATTTCTGCCCTTGTCCAGGAATGGTTCCATCAGCCTCATGACTACACTCTCAGACACTCTCTCCCCACGAGGCCGAGTGGGGTCCTTGCCAAGATACGGGAGGATGTTGCAGACGTATTTGGTTTTCAAGTCACACGCCACCCAAAACTTGATCCCAAACTTGTCTGGTTTAGATGCAATGTACTGTAGGAAACAGCAGCGAGTCTTGGACGGGAAAAGTTGTTCGTCGATGGTGATGTGTCGTCCTGGGATGTAGGATGTGATGCAGTTGGTGACAAACGATCCCCATATGTTCGAAATTGCAGCAAACTTATCGGTCTGTGCTCGCTCGCTGCGGGTGTCTCTGTCATCAAAGCGCAGGTGATGCATGATGTTTTGGAACCGCCCTCTGGACATGGTTTCGATGACCTGTGGGCTTCCCAGGTATTTCGACCAGCAGTCACGCAGCGATGGCACCCTGATGATTCCCCGCATGATGGTGATGGAAATAAATGCCATTAGTTCAGGGAGGCCCATGGACCAATCCACATGCTCTGTTTGCTTTGCATGTTGAACAGTACAGTCTCGAATGATACCAAGCATGTCTGGAGTGATGAAACACAGGAAGCTCTGAAGACGACTTGTGATTGACCTCCTGGCCTCAGCTGTTGGCTCTCCATCTGCGTTGTATGGCGATGGCGGGGTGAAATGTGGACCCGTTCCCACCTGTTCTTCGTGCCATACTGTGCCGTCTTTTGCAGTCTCTGTCACGTCAGTCCCCAGCCGAGCTCTCTTTTTTGTTTGGGGAGCAGTCTCCTCATCTGTAGTATGAAAGAAATGTAGTTATGAGCAATGGGAAAGTCAAATGATATCACAAATGCAAGCATAGAAGCTAATAATAATAATCCCAGAACATCTCAAATAGGTTGGCTATGGTGCAGAGACCTCAGGAGAAGTAGAATCAAACAAAACTGACGGCAGTCCACACTCGGAAACAAAATGGAGGCTCTATTCACATGGTGCTATATTTTCCTACTTCCTCACTAAAATTAAATGCAAAATAGGAAATAATATGAACGAAAATCTTACCTGAAGACGACTGAGACAGCTCGGAGTCTGAATCCACCTGAAGGTTGATGTCTTCTCCGTCTGAGTCGCAAGGGTTTGCTCCATCCAGGATCATTTCCAATGCCTGTCCAGTGGTGAATCTCTGCATCTTCGTTGCTTGGAGAGGAGCTTCTTTCACAACCAAATTCTTGAGGGAACTGAAGTGATAGTGCATGAGCACTGAGGTATTTATCCATCAAACAATTGCCTGGTTGCAGTCACATGAGTTGTGATGGCCACATCGGACCACTTCACCACTGTAAGGTGTGAACGTCTCACCTGGCAGTATGAATAGAAAGAGGCAAGGCTTAGCTTTGCCTCTTTAAACTAGCTTAGCTTGTCATTACCATAACAAAATCAGCGTCCACAGGGGGGCTTGGGGCCAATTGGCCCTCTTCTGGGTCTTCTCGGTAGACAGAAAAAAGCTGGGACTTCTAGAAAGCCCATGAGAAGGCCAATTGGCCCCAAGTCCCCCCTGTGGATACCTACCTTGTTATGTTAATGTGGAGGTGAAGGTAATTCACCTGGGTGAATTACCTTCACCTCCACATTAACATAACAAGTTAGGTAGAAGCAGAGCCCCAGCAGAAGCAGAGATGGGCAGCACTTACCCAGACCAGACTCAGGGACACTTGGTCACGCACACGCGCATTCACACACACACACACACACACACACTCACACGCACAGTGGAAAGGATGAACAGGAAGGAAGGGATCAACTCACTGACATTTATTGTTAACAAAAAAAAACATTTACAAAAAACAAAACATATTTACAAAAAAGCATAGCAGTCACTCACAATCCTGGCACTGCCATTGCTCCTTTCGGCATTTCCCACATGTATATCGGTAGCAGTCAACACAGCGCACAGTTGCATGATTGTCCTTACATTTAATTTTAGCCTGACACTTGGCTCTTTTTCCTTGTTGTGGTGTGGAGGGTTGTTGCCGGAGTAATTGTTCCTTTTGGGCCTTTTTCATACCCATGTGGTCGTGAGCCAACTCTCTTGCAAGCTCCAGCAGGAAATCCACCCGTCTCTCCTGCTTCCCGGTGCATAATTGATAGAGCACGTGCGCATTCAGTGCTGCTATATCAATCATGTTATAGAAGACTGCTACTGGCCAGCGCCGTGTTCCTGTGCGGACAGTGTACTCCCGCACCATCTGGTCCATGACATCGACGCCACACTTTGTTGTGTTGTAGAGTGTGATGGTGTTTGGCTTCTTTTTGGTGGTATCCTGTGTCTGAATCATGCTGTGCATGCTGCTGAGAACATATACAGTCTTCTTCCGCTTGGGCGCATACACCGTCAGTGTGGCACCAGTGGTTGAAAAAACTTGGGTGGTAAATTCATTGCGGTGCATCTGTCGAGTTGACCGTGGAATTTCTTGGCGAATCTTGTTGACTGTGCCGAGGATGGTTGTATTCCGGCTAAGTAGTCGTTTTGCAAGTGACAGTGATGTAACAAAATTGTCTGTGGTAACATTTCTGCCCTTGTCCAGGAATGGTTCCATCAGCCTCATGACTACACTCTCAGACACTCTCTCCCCACGAGGCCGAGTGGGGTCCTTGCCAAGATACGGGAGGATGTTGCAGACGTATTTGGTTTTCAAGTCACACGCCACCCAAAACTTGATCCCAAACTTGTCTGGTTTAGATGCAATGTACTGTAGGAAACAGCAGCGAGTCTTGGACGGGAAAAGTTGTTCGTCGATGGTGATGTGTCGTCCTGGGATGTAGGATGTGATGCAGTTGGTGACAAACGATCCCCATATGTTCGAAATTGCAGCAAACTTATCGGTCTGTGCTCGCTCGCTGCGGGTGTCTCTGTCATCAAAGCGCAGGTGATGCATGATGTTTTGGAACCGCCCTCTGGACATGGTTTCGATGACCTGTGGGCTTCCCAGGTATTTCGACCAGCAGTCACGCAGCGATGGCACCCTGATGATTCCCCGCATGATGGTGATGGAAATAAATGCCATTAGTTCAGGGAGGCCCATGGACCAATCCACATGCTCTGTTTGCTTTGCATGTTGAACAGTACAGTCTCGAATGATACCAAGCATGTCTGGAGTGATGAAACACAGGAAGCTCTGAAGACGACTTGTGATTGACCTCCTGGCCTCAGCTGTTGGCTCTCCATCTGCGTTGTATGGCGATGGCGGGGTGAAATGTGGACCCGTTCCCACCTGTTCTTCGTGCCATACTGTGCCGTCTTTTGCAGTCTCTGTCACGTCAGTCCCCAGCCGAGCTCTCTTTTTTGTTTGGGGAGCAGTCTCCTCATCTGTAGTATGAAAGAAATGTAGTTATGAGCAATGGGAAAGTCAAATGATATCACAAATGCAAGCATAGAAGCTAATAATAATAATCCCAGAACATCTCAAATAGGTTGGCTATGGTGCAGAGACCTCAGGAGAAGTAGAATCAAACAAAACTGACGGCAGTCCACACTCGGAAACAAAATGGAGGCTCTATTCACATGGTGCTATATTTTCCTACTTCCTCACTAAAATTAAATGCAAAATAGGAAATAATATGAACGAAAATCTTACCTGAAGACGACTGAGACAGCTCGGAGTCTGAATCCACCTGAAGGTTGATGTCTTCTCCGTCTGAGTCGCAAGGGTTTGCTCCATCCAGGATCATTTCCAATGCCTGTCCAGTGGTGAATCTCTGCATCTTCGTTGCTTGGAGAGGAGCTTCTTTCACAACCAAATTCTTGAGGGAACTGAAGTGATAGTGCATGAGCACTGAGGTATTTATCCATCAAACAATTGCCTGGTTGCAGTCACATGAGTTGTGATGGCCACATCGGACCACTTCACCACTGTAAGGTGTGAACGTCTCACCTGGCAGTATGAATAGAAAGAGGCAAGGCTTAGCTTTGCCTCTTTAAACTAGCTTAGCTTGTCATTACCATAACAAAATCAGCGTCCACAGGGGGGCTTGGGGCCAATTGGCCCTCTTCTGGGTCTTCTCGGTAGACAGAAAAAAGCTGGGACTTCTAGAAAGCCCATGAGAAGGCCAATTGGCCCCAAGTCCCCCCTGTGGATACCTACCTTGTTATGTTAATGTGGAGGTGAAGGTAATTCACCTGGGTGAATTACCTTCACCTCCACATTAACATAACAAGTTAGGTAGAAGCAGAGCCCCAGCAGAAGCAGAGATGGGCAGCACTTACCCAGACCAGACTCAGGGACACTTGGTCACGCACACGCGCATTCACACACACACACACACACACACACTCACACGCACAGTGGAAAGGATGAACAGGAAGGAAGGGATCAACTCACTGACATTTATTGTTAACAAAAAAAAACATATTTACAAAAAACAAAACATATTTACAAAAAAGCATAGCAGTCACTCACAATCCTGGCACTGCCATTGCTCCTTTCGGCATTTCCCACATGTATATCGGTAGCAGTCAACACAGCGCACAGTTGCATGATTGTCCTTACATTTAATTTTAGCCTGACACTTGGCTCTTTTTCCTTGTTGTGGTGTGGAGGGTTGTTGCCGGAGTAATTGTTCCTTTTGGGCCTTTTTCATACCCATGTGGTCGTGAGCCAACTCTCTTGCAAGCTCCAGCAGGAAATCCACCCGTCTCTCCTGCTTCCCGGTGCATAATTGATAGAGCACGTGCGCATTCAGTGCTGCTATATCAATCATGTTATAGAAGACTGCTACTGGCCAGCGCCGTGTTCCTGTGCGGACAGTGTACTCCCGCACCATCTGGTCCATGACATCGACGCCACACTTTGTTGTGTTGTAGAGTGTGATGGTGTTTGGCTTCTTTTTGGTGGTATCCTGTGTCTGAATCATGCTGTGCATGCTGCTGAGAACATATACAGTCTTCTTCCGCTTGGGCGCATACACCGTCAGTGTGGCACCAGTGGTTGAAAAAACTTGGGTGGTAAATTCATTGCGGTGCATCTGTCGAGTTGACCGTGGAATTTCTTGGCGAATCTTGTTGACTGTGCCGAGGATGGTTGTATTCCGGCTAAGTAGTCGTTTTGCAAGTGACAGTGATGTAACAAAATTGTCTGTGGTAACATTTCTGCCCTTGTCCAGGAATGGTTCCATCAGCCTCATGACTACACTCTCAGACACTCTCTCCCCACGAGGCCGAGTGGGGTCCTTGCCAAGATACGGGAGGATGTTGCAGACGTATTTGGTTTTCAAGTCACACGCCACCCAAAACTTGATCCCAAACTTGTCTGGTTTAGATGCAATGTACTGTAGGAAACAGCAGCGAGTCTTGGACGGGAAAAGTTGTTCGTCGATGGTGATGTGTCGTCCTGGGATGTAGGATGTGATGCAGTTGGTGACAAACGATCCCCATATGTTCGAAATTGCAGCAAACTTATCGGTCTGTGCTCGCTCGCTGCGGGTGTCTCTGTCATCAAAGCGCAGGTGATGCATGATGTTTTGGAACCGCCCTCTGGACATGGTTTCGATGACCTGTGGGCTTCCCAGGTATTTCGACCAGCAGTCACGCAGCGATGGCACCCTGATGATTCCCCGCATGATGGTGATGGAAATAAATGCCATTAGTTCAGGGAGGCCCATGGACCAATCCACATGCTCTGTTTGCTTTGCATGTTGAACAGTACAGTCTCGAATGATACCAAGCATGTCTGGAGTGATGAAACACAGGAAGCTCTGAAGACGACTTGTGATTGACCTCCTGGCCTCAGCTGTTGGCTCTCCATCTGCGTTGTATGGCGATGGCGGGGTGAAATGTGGACCCGTTCCCACCTGTTCTTCGTGCCATACTGTGCCGTCTTTTGCAGTCTCTGTCACGTCAGTCCCCAGCCGAGCTCTCTTTTTTGTTTGGGGAGCAGTCTCCTCATCTGTAGTATGAAAGAAATGTAGTTATGAGCAATGGGAAAGTCAAATGATATCACAAATGCAAGCATAGAAGCTAATAATAATAATCCCAGAACATCTCAAATAGGTTGGCTATGGTGCAGAGACCTCAGGAGAAGTAGAATCAAACAAAACTGACGGCAGTCCACACTCGGAAACAAAATGGAGGCTCTATTCACATGGTGCTATATTTTCCTACTTCCTCACTAAAATTAAATGCAAAATAGGAAATAATATGAACGAAAATCTTACCTGAAGACGACTGAGACAGCTCGGAGTCTGAATCCACCTGAAGGTTGATGTCTTCTCCGTCTGAGTCGCAAGGGTTTGCTCCATCCAGGATCATTTCCAATGCCTGTCCAGTGGTGAATCTCTGCATCTTCGTTGCTTGGAGAGGAGCTTCTTTCACAACCAAATTCTTGAGGGAACTGAAGTGATAGTGCATGAGCACTGAGGTATTTATCCATCAAACAATTGCCTGGTTGCAGTCACATGAGTTGTGATGGCCACATCGGACCACTTCACCACTGTAAGGTGTGAACGTCTCACCTGGCAGTATGAATAGAAAGAGGCAAGGCTTAGCTTTGCCTCTTTAAACTAGCTTAGCTTGTCATTACCATAACAAAATCAGCGTCCACAGGGGGGCTTGGGGCCAATTGGCCCTCTTCTGGGTCTTCTCGGTAGACAGAAAAAAGCTGGGACTTCTAGAAAGCCCATGAGAAGGCCAATTGGCCCCAAGTCCCCCCTGTGGATACCTACCTTGTTATGTTAATGTGGAGGTGAAGGTAATTCACCTGGGTGAATTACCTTCACCTCCACATTAACATAACAAGTTCGGTAGAAGCAGAGCCCCAGCAGAAGCAGAGATGGGCAGCACTTACCCAGACCAGACTCAGGGACACTTGGTCACGCACACGCGCATTCACACACACACACACACACACACACTCACACGCACAGTGGAAAGGATGAACAGGAAGGAAGGGATCAACTCACTGACATTTATTGTTAACAAAAAAAAACATATTTACAAAAAACAAAACATATTTACAAAAAAGCATAGCAGTCACTCACAATCCTGGCACTGCCATTGCTCCTTTCGGCATTTCCCACATGTATATCGGTAGCAGTCAACACAGCGCACAGTTGCATGATTGTCCTTACATTTAATTTTAGCCTGACACTTGGCTCTTTTTCCTTGTTGTGGTGTGGAGGGTTGTTGCCGGAGTAATTGTTCCTTTTGGGCCTTTTTCATACCCATGTGGTCGTGAGCCAACTCTCTTGCAAGCTCCAGCAGGAAATCCACCCGTCTCTCCTGCTTCCCGGTGCATAATTGATAGAGCACGTGCGCATTCAGTGCTGCTATATCAATCATGTTATAGAAGACTGCTACTGGCCAGCGCCGTGTTCCTGTGCGGACAGTGTACTCCCGCACCATCTGGTCCATGACATCGACGCCACACTTTGTTGTGTTGTAGAGTGTGATGGTGTTTGGCTTCTTTTTGGTGGTATCCTGTGTCTGAATCATGCTGTGCATGCTGCTGAGAACATATACAGTCTTCTTCCGCTTGGGCGCATACACCGTCAGTGTGGCACCAGTGGTTGAAAAAACTTGGGTGGTAAATTCATTGCGGTGCATCTGTCGAGTTGACCGTGGAATTTCTTGGCGAATCTTGTTGACTGTGCCGAGGATGGTTGTATTCCGGCTAAGTAGTCGTTTTGCAAGTGACAGTGATGTAACAAAATTGTCTGTGGTAACATTTCTGCCCTTGTCCAGGAATGGTTCCATCAGCCTCATGACTACACTCTCAGACACTCTCTCCCCACGAGGCCGAGTGGGGTCCTTGCCAAGATACGGGAGGATGTTGCAGACGTATTTGGTTTTCAAGTCACACGCCACCCAAAACTTGATCCCAAACTTGTCTGGTTTAGATGCAATGTACTGTAGGAAACAGCAGCGAGTCTTGGACGGGAAAAGTTGTTCGTCGATGGTGATGTGTCGTCCTGGGATGTAGGATGTGATGCAGTTGGTGACAAACGATCCCCATATGTTCGAAATTGCAGCAAACTTATCGGTCTGTGCTCGCTCGCTGCGGGTGTCTCTGTCATCAAAGCGCAGGTGATGCATGATGTTTTGGAACCGCCCTCTGGACATGGTTTCGATGACCTGTGGGCTTCCCAGGTATTTCGACCAGCAGTCACGCAGCGATGGCACCCTGATGATTCCCCGCATGATGGTGATGGAAATAAATGCCATTAGTTCAGGGAGGCCCATGGACCAATCCACATGCTCTGTTTGCTTTGCATGTTGAACAGTACAGTCTCGAATGATACCAAGCATGTCTGGAGTGATGAAACACAGGAAGCTCTGAAGACGACTTGTGATTGACCTCCTGGCCTCAGCTGTTGGCTCTCCATCTGCGTTGTATGGCGATGGCGGGGTGAAATGTGGACCCGTTCCCACCTGTTCTTCGTGCCATACTGTGCCGTCTTTTGCAGTCTCTGTCACGTCAGTCCCCAGCCGAGCTCTCTTTTTTGTTTGGGGAGCAGTCTCCTCATCTGTAGTATGAAAGAAATGTAGTTATGAGCAATGGGAAAGTCAAATGATATCACAAATGCAAGCATAGAAGCTAATAATAATAATCCCAGAACATCTCAAATAGGTTGGCTAAGGTGCAGAGACCTCAGGAGAAGTAGAATCAAACAAAACTGACGGCAGTCCACACTCGGAAACAAAATGGAGGCTCTATTCACATGGTGCTATATTTTCCTACTTCCTCACTAAAATTAAATGCAAAATAGGAAATAATATGAACGAAAATCTTACCTGAAGACGACTGAGACAGCTCGGAGTCTGAATCCACCTGAAGGTTGATGTCTTCTCCGTCTGAGTCGCAAGGGTTTGCTCCATCCAGGATCATTTCCAATGCCTGTCCAGTGGTGAATCTCTGCATCTTCGTTGCTTGGAGAGGAGCTTCTTTCACAACCAAATTCTTGAGGGAACTGAAGTGATAGTGCATGAGCACTGAGGTATTTATCCATCAAACAATTGCCTGGTTGCAGTCACATGAGTTGTGATGGCCACATCGGACCACTTCACCACTGTAAGGTGTGAACGTCTCACCTGGCAGTATGAATAGAAAGAGGCAAGGCTTAGCTTTGCCTCTTTAAACTAGCTTAGCTTGTCATTACCATAACAAAATCAGCGTCCACAGGGGGGCTTGGGGCCAATTGGCCCTCTTCTGGGTCTTCTCGGTAGACAGAAAAAAGCTGGGACTTCTAGAAAGCCCATGAGAAGGCCAATTGGCCCCAAGTCCCCCCTGTGGATACCTACCTTGTTATGTTAATGTGGAGGTGAAGGTAATTCACCTGGGTGAATTACCTTCACCTCCACATTAACATAACAAGTTAGGTAGAAGCAGAGCCCCAGCAGAAGCAGAGATGGGCAGCACTTACCCAGACCAGACTCAGGGACACTTGGTCACGCACACGCGCATTCACACACACACACACACACACACACTCACACGCACAGTGGAAAGGATGAACAGGAAGGAAGGGATCAACTCACTGACATTTATTGTTAACAAAAAAAAACATATTTACAAAAAACAAAACATATTTACAAAAAAGCATAGCAGTCACTCACAATCCTGGCACTGCCATTGCTCCTTTCGGCATTTCCCACATGTATATCGGTAGCAGTCAACACAGCGCACAGTTGCATGATTGTCCTTACATTTAATTTTAGCCTGACACTTGGCTCTTTTTCCTTGTTGTGGTGTGGAGGGTTGTTGCCGGAGTAATTGTTCCTTTTGGGCCTTTTTCATACCCATGTGGTCGTGAGCCAACTCTCTTGCAAGCTCCAGCAGGAAATCCACCCGTCTCTCCTGCTTCCCGGTGCATAATTGATAGAGCACGTGCGCATTCAGTGCTGCTATATCAATCATGTTATAGAAGACTGCTACTGGCCAGCGCCGTGTTCCTGTGCGGACAGTGTACTCCCGCACCATCTGGTCCATGACATCGACGCCACACTTTGTTGTGTTGTAGAGTGTGATGGTGTTTGGCTTCTTTTTGGTGGTATCCTGTGTCTGAATCATGCTGTGCATGCTGCTGAGAACATATACAGTCTTCTTCCGCTTGGGCGCATACACCGTCAGTGTGGCACCAGTGGTTGAAAAAACTTGGGTGGTAAATTCATTGCGGTGCATCTGTCGAGTTGACCGTGGAATTTCTTGGCGAATCTTGTTGACTGTGCCGAGGATGGTTGTATTCCGGCTAAGTAGTCGTTTTGCAAGTGACAGTGATGTAACAAAATTGTCTGTGGTAACATTTCTGCCCTTGTCCAGGAATGGTTCCATCAGCCTCATGACTACACTCTCAGACACTCTCTCCCCACGAGGCCGAGTGGGGTCCTTGCCAAGATACGGGAGGATGTTGCAGACGTATTTGGTTTTCAAGTCACACGCCACCCAAAACTTGATCCCAAACTTGTCTGGTTTAGATGCAATGTACTGTAGGAAACAGCAGCGAGTCTTGGACGGGAAAAGTTGTTCGTCGATGGTGATGTGTCGTCCTGGGATGTAGGATGTGATGCAGTTGGTGACAAACGATCCCCATATGTTCGAAATTGCAGCAAACTTATCGGTCTGTGCTCGCTCGCTGCGGGTGTCTCTGTCATCAAAGCGCAGGTGATGCATGATGTTTTGGAACCGCCCTCTGGACATGGTTTCGATGACCTGTGGGCTTCCCAGGTATTTCGACCAGCAGTCACGCAGCGATGGCACCCTGATGATTCCCCGCATGATGGTGATGGAAATAAATGCCATTAGTTCAGGGAGGCCCATGGACCAATCCACATGCTCTGTTTGCTTTGCATGTTGAACAGTACAGTCTCGAATGATACCAAGCATGTCTGGAGTGATGAAACACAGGAAGCTCTGAAGACGACTTGTGATTGACCTCCTGGCCTCAGCTGTTGGCTCTCCATCTGCGTTGTATGGCGATGGCGGGGTGAAATGTGGACCCGTTCCCACCTGTTCTTCGTGCCATACTGTGCCGTCTTTTGCAGTCTCTGTCACGTCAGTCCCCAGCCGAGCTCTCTTTTTTGTTTGGGGAGCAGTCTCCTCATCTGTAGTATGAAAGAAATGTAGTTATGAGCAATGGGAAAGTCAAATGATATCACAAATGCAAGCATAGAAGCTAATAATAATAATCCCAGAACATCTCAAATAGGTTGGCTATGGTGCAGAGACCTCAGGAGAAGTAGAATCAAACAAAACTGACGGCAGTCCACACTCGGAAACAAAATGGAGGCTCTATTCACATGGTGCTATATTTTCCTACTTCCTCACTAAAATTAAATGCAAAATAGGAAATAATATGAACGAAAATCTTACCTGAAGACGACTGAGACAGCTCGGAGTCTGAATCCACCTGAAGGTTGATGTCTTCTCCGTCTGAGTCGCAAGGGTTTGCTCCATCCAGGATCATTTCCAATGCCTGTCCAGTGGTGAATCTCTGCATCTTCGTTGCTTGGAGAGGAGCTTCTTTCACAACCAAATTCTTGAGGGAACTGAAGTGATAGTGCATGAGCACTGAGGTATTTATCCATCAAACAATTGCCTGGTTGCAGTCACATGAGTTGTGATGGCCACATCGGACCACTTCACCACTGTAAGGTGTGAACGTCTCACCTGGCAGTATGAATAGAAAGAGGCAAGGCTTAGCTTTGCCTCTTTAAACTAGCTTAGCTTGTCATTACCATAACAAAATCAGCGTCCACAGGGGGGCTTGGGGCCAATTGGCCCTCTTCTGGGTCTTCTCGGTAGACAGAAAAAAGCTGGGACTTCTAGAAAGCCCATGAGAAGGCCAATTGGCCCCAAGTCCCCCCTGTGGATACCTACCTTGTTATGTTAATGTGGAGGTGAAGGTAATTCACCTGGGTGAATTACCTTCACCTCCACATTAACATAACAAGTTAGGTAGAAGCAGAGCCCCAGCAGAAGCAGAGATGGGCAGCACTTACCCAGACCAGACTCAGGGACACTTGGTCACGCACACGCGCATTCACACACACACACACACACACACACTCACACGCACAGTGGAAAGGATGAACAGGAAGGAAGGGATCAACTCACTGACATTTATTGTTAACAAAAAAAAACATATTTACAAAAAACAAAACATATTTACAAAAAAGCATAGCAGTCACTCACAATCCTGGCACTGCCATTGCTCCTTTCGGCATTTCCCACATGTATATCGGTAGCAGTCAACACAGCGCACAGTTGCATGATTGTCCTTACATTTAATTTTAGCCTGACACTTGGCTCTTTTTCCTTGTTGTGGTGTGGAGGGTTGTTGCCGGAGTAATTGTTCCTTTTGGGCCTTTTTCATACCCATGTGGTCGTGAGCCAACTCTCTTGCAAGCTCCAGCAGGAAATCCACCCGTCTCTCCTGCTTCCCGGTGCATAATTGATAGAGCACGTGCGCATTCAGTGCTGCTATATCAATCATGTTATAGAAGACTGCTACTGGCCAGCGCCGTGTTCCTGTGCGGACAGTGTACTCCCGCACCATCTGGTCCATGACATCGACGCCACACTTTGTTGTGTTGTAGAGTGTGATGGTGTTTGGCTTCTTTTTGGTGGTATCCTGTGTCTGAATCATGCTGTGCATGCTGCTGAGAACATATACAGTCTTCTTCCGCTTGGGCGCATACACCGTCAGTGTGGCACCAGTGGTTGAAAAAACTTGGGTGGTAAATTCATTGCGGTGCATCTGTCGAGTTGACCGTGGAATTTCTTGGCGAATCTTGTTGACTGTGCCGAGGATGGTTGTATTCCGGCTAAGTAGTCGTTTTGCAAGTGACAGTGATGTAACAAAATTGTCTGTGGTAACATTTCTGCCCTTGTCCAGGAATGGTTCCATCAGCCTCATGACTACACTCTCAGACACTCTCTCCCCACGAGGCCGAGTGGGGTCCTTGCCAAGATACGGGAGGATGTTGCAGACGTATTTGGTTTTCAAGTCACACGCCACCCAAAACTTGATCCCAAACTTGTCTGGTTTAGATGCAATGTACTGTAGGAAACAGCAGCGAGTCTTGGACGGGAAAAGTTGTTCGTCGATGGTGATGTGTCGTCCTGGGATGTAGGATGTGATGCAGTTGGTGACAAACGATCCCCATATGTTCGAAATTGCAGCAAACTTATCGGTCTGTGCTCGCTCGCTGCGGGTGTCTCTGTCATCAAAGCGCAGGTGATGCATGATGTTTTGGAACCGCCCTCTGGACATGGTTTCGATGACCTGTGGGCTTCCCAGGTATTTCGACCAGCAGTCACGCAGCGATGGCACCCTGATGATTCCCCGCATGATGGTGATGGAAATAAATGCCATTAGTTCAGGGAGGCCCATGGACCAATCCACATGCTCTGTTTGCTTTGCATGTTGAACAGTACAGTCTCGAATGATACCAAGCATGTCTGGAGTGATGAAACACAGGAAGCTCTGAAGACGACTTGTGATTGACCTCCTGGCCTCAGCTGTTGGCTCTCCATCTGCGTTGTATGGCGATGGCGGGGTGAAATGTGGACCCGTTCCCACCTGTTCTTCGTGCCATACTGTGCCGTCTTTTGCAGTCTCTGTCACGTCAGTCCCCAGCCGAGCTCTCTTTTTTGTTTGGGGAGCAGTCTCCTCATCTGTAGTATGAAAGAAATGTAGTTATGAGCAATGGGAAAGTCAAATGATATCACAAATGCAAGCATAGAAGCTAATAATAATAATCCCAGAACATCTCAAATAGGTTGGCTAAGGTGCAGAGACCTCAGGAGAAGTAGAATCAAACAAAACTGACGGCAGTCCACACTCGGAAACAAAATGGAGGCTCTATTCACATGGTGCTATATTTTCCTACTTCCTCACTAAAATTAAATGCAAAATAGGAAATAATATGAACGAAAATCTTACCTGAAGACGACTGAGACAGCTCGGAGTCTGAATCCACCTGAAGGTTGATGTCTTCTCCGTCTGAGTCGCAAGGGTTTGCTCCATCCAGGATCATTTCCAATGCCTGTCCAGTGGTGAATCTCTGCATCTTCGTTGCTTGGAGAGGAGCTTCTTTCACAACCAAATTCTTGAGGGAACTGAAGTGATAGTGCATGAGCACTGAGGTATTTATCCATCAAACAATTGCCTGGTTGCAGTCACATGAGTTGTGATGGCCACATCGGACCACTTCACCACTGTAAGGTGTGAACGTCTCACCTGGCAGTATGAATAGAAAGAGGCAAGGCTTAGCTTTGCCTCTTTAAACTAGCTTAGCTTGTCATTACCATAACAAAATCAGCGTCCACAGGGGGGCTTGGGGCCAATTGGCCCTCTTCTGGGTCTTCTCGGTAGACAGAAAAAAGCTGGGACTTCTAGAAAGCCCATGAGAAGGCCAATTGGCCCCAAGTCCCCCCTGTGGATACCTACCTTGTTATGTTAATGTGGAGGTGAAGGTAATTCACCTGGGTGAATTACCTTCACCTCCACATTAACATAACAAGTTAGGTAGAAGCAGAGCCCCAGCAGAAGCAGAGATGGGCAGCACTTACCCAGACCAGACTCAGGGACACTTGGTCACGCACACGCGCATTCACACACACACACACACACACACACTCACACGCACAGTGGAAAGGATGAACAGGAAGGAAGGGATCAACTCACTGACATTTATTGTTAACAAAAAAAAACATATTTACAAAAAACAAAACATATTTACAAAAAAGCATAGCAGTCACTCACAATCCTGGCACTGCCATTGCTCCTTTCGGCATTTCCCACATGTATATCGGTAGCAGTCAACACAGCGCACAGTTGCATGATTGTCCTTACATTTAATTTTAGCCTGACACTTGGCTCTTTTTCCTTGTTGTGGTGTGGAGGGTTGTTGCCGGAGTAATTGTTCCTTTTGGGCCTTTTTCATACCCATGTGGTCGTGAGCCAACTCTCTTGCAAGCTCCAGCAGGAAATCCACCCGTCTCTCCTGCTTCCCGGTGCATAATTGATAGAGCACGTGCGCATTCAGTGCTGCTATATCAATCATGTTATAGAAGACTGCTACTGGCCAGCGCCGTGTTCCTGTGCGGACAGTGTACTCCCGCACCATCTGGTCCATGACATCGACGCCACACTTTGTTGTGTTGTAGAGTGTGATGGTGTTTGGCTTCTTTTTGGTGGTATCCTGTGTCTGAATCATGCTGTGCATGCTGCTGAGAACATATACAGTCTTCTTCCGCTTGGGCGCATACACCGTCAGTGTGGCACCAGTGGTTGAAAAAACTTGGGTGGTAAATTCATTGCGGTGCATCTGTCGAGTTGACCGTGGAATTTCTTGGCGAATCTTGTTGACTGTGCCGAGGATGGTTGTATTCCGGCTAAGTAGTCGTTTTGCAAGTGACAGTGATGTAACAAAATTGTCTGTGGTAACATTTCTGCCCTTGTCCAGGAATGGTTCCATCAGCCTCATGACTACACTCTCAGACACTCTCTCCCCACGAGGCCGAGTGGGGTCCTTGCCAAGATACGGGAGGATGTTGCAGACGTATTTGGTTTTCAAGTCACACGCCACCCAAAACTTGATCCCAAACTTGTCTGGTTTAGATGCAATGTACTGTAGGAAACAGCAGCGAGTCTTGGACGGGAAAAGTTGTTCGTCGATGGTGATGTGTCGTCCTGGGATGTAGGATGTGATGCAGTTGGTGACAAACGATCCCCATATGTTCGAAATTGCAGCAAACTTATCGGTCTGTGCTCGCTCGCTGCGGGTGTCTCTGTCATCAAAGCGCAGGTGATGCATGATGTTTTGGAACCGCCCTCTGGACATGGTTTCGATGACCTGTGGGCTTCCCAGGTATTTCGACCAGCAGTCACGCAGCGATGGCACCCTGATGATTCCCCGCATGATGGTGATGGAAATAAATGCCATTAGTTCAGGGAGGCCCATGGACCAATCCACATGCTCTGTTTGCTTTGCATGTTGAACAGTACAGTCTCGAATGATACCAAGCATGTCTGGAGTGATGAAACACAGGAAGCTCTGAAGACGACTTGTGATTGACCTCCTGGCCTCAGCTGTTGGCTCTCCATCTGCGTTGTATGGCGATGGCGGGGTGAAATGTGGACCCGTTCCCACCTGTTCTTCGTGCCATACTGTGCCGTCTTTTGCAGTCTCTGTCACGTCAGTCCCCAGCCGAGCTCTCTTTTTTGTTTGGGGAGCAGTCTCCTCATCTGTAGTATGAAAGAAATGTAGTTATGAGCAATGGGAAAGTCAAATGATATCACAAATGCAAGCATAGAAGCTAATAATAATAATCCCAGAACATCTCAAATAGGTTGGCTAAGGTGCAGAGACCTCAGGAGAAGTAGAATCAAACAAAACTGACGGCAGTCCACACTCGGAAACAAAATGGAGGCTCTATTCACATGGTGCTATATTTTCCTACTTCCTCACTAAAATTAAATGCAAAATAGGAAATAATATGAACGAAAATCTTACCTGAAGACGACTGAGACAGCTCGGAGTCTGAATCCACCTGAAGGTTGATGTCTTCTCCGTCTGAGTCGCAAGGGTTTGCTCCATCCAGGATCATTTCCAATGCCTGTCCAGTGGTGAATCTCTGCATCTTCGTTGCTTGGAGAGGAGCTTCTTTCACAACCAAATTCTTGAGGGAACTGAAGTGATAGTGCATGAGCACTGAGGTATTTATCCATCAAACAATTGCCTGGTTGCAGTCACATGAGTTGTGATGGCCACATCGGACCACTTCACCACTGTAAGGTGTGAACGTCTCACCTGGCAGTATGAATAGAAAGAGGCAAGGCTTAGCTTTGCCTCTTTAAACTAGCTTAGCTTGTCATTACCATAACAAAATCAGCGTCCACAGGGGGGCTTGGGGCCAATTGGCCCTCTTCTGGGTCTTCTCGGTAGACAGAAAAAAGCTGGGACTTCTAGAAAGCCCATGAGAAGGCCAATTGGCCCCAAGTCCCCCCTGTGGATACCTACCTTGTTATGTTAATGTGGAGGTGAAGGTAATTCACCTGGGTGAATTACCTTCACCTCCACATTAACATAACAAGTTAGGTAGAAGCAGAGCCCCAGCAGAAGCAGAGATGGGCAGCACTTACCCAGACCAGACTCAGGGACACTTGGTCACGCACACGCGCATTCACACACACACACACACACACACACTCACACGCACAGTGGAAAGGATGAACAGGAAGGAAGGGATCAACTCACTGACATTTATTGTTAACAAAAAAAAACATATTTACAAAAAACAAAACATATTTACAAAAAAGCATAGCAGTCACTCACAATCCTGGCACTGCCATTGCTCCTTTCGGCATTTCCCACATGTATATCGGTAGCAGTCAACACAGCGCACAGTTGCATGATTGTCCTTACATTTAATTTTAGCCTGACACTTGGCTCTTTTTCCTTGTTGTGGTGTGGAGGGTTGTTGCCGGAGTAATTGTTCCTTTTGGGCCTTTTTCATACCCATGTGGTCGTGAGCCAACTCTCTTGCAAGCTCCAGCAGGAAATCCACCCGTCTCTCCTGCTTCCCGGTGCATAATTGATAGAGCACGTGCGCATTCAGTGCTGCTATATCAATCATGTTATAGAAGACTGCTACTGGCCAGCGCCGTGTTCCTGTGCGGACAGTGTACTCCCGCACCATCTGGTCCATGACATCGACGCCACACTTTGTTGTGTTGTAGAGTGTGATGGTGTTTGGCTTCTTTTTGGTGGTATCCTGTGTCTGAATCATGCTGTGCATGCTGCTGAGAACATATACAGTCTTCTTCCGCTTGGGCGCATACACCGTCAGTGTGGCACCAGTGGTTGAAAAAACTTGGGTGGTAAATTCATTGCGGTGCATCTGTCGAGTTGACCGTGGAATTTCTTGGCGAATCTTGTTGACTGTGCCGAGGATGGTTGTATTCCGGCTAAGTAGTCGTTTTGCAAGTGACAGTGATGTAACAAAATTGTCTGTGGTAACATTTCTGCCCTTGTCCAGGAATGGTTCCATCAGCCTCATGACTACACTCTCAGACACTCTCTCCCCACGAGGCCGAGTGGGGTCCTTGCCAAGATACGGGAGGATGTTGCAGACGTATTTGGTTTTCAAGTCACACGCCACCCAAAACTTGATCCCAAACTTGTCTGGTTTAGATGCAATGTACTGTAGGAAACAGCAGCGAGTCTTGGACGGGAAAAGTTGTTCGTCGATGGTGATGTGTCGTCCTGGGATGTAGGATGTGATGCAGTTGGTGACAAACGATCCCCATATGTTCGAAATTGCAGCAAACTTATCGGTCTGTGCTCGCTCGCTGCGGGTGTCTCTGTCATCAAAGCGCAGGTGATGCATGATGTTTTGGAACCGCCCTCTGGACATGGTTTCGATGACCTGTGGGCTTCCCAGGTATTTCGACCAGCAGTCACGCAGCGATGGCACCCTGATGATTCCCCGCATGATGGTGATGGAAATAAATGCCATTAGTTCAGGGAGGCCCATGGACCAATCCACATGCTCTGTTTGCTTTGCATGTTGAACAGTACAGTCTCGAATGATACCAAGCATGTCTGGAGTGATGAAACACAGGAAGCTCTGAAGACGACTTGTGATTGACCTCCTGGCCTCAGCTGTTGGCTCTCCATCTGCGTTGTATGGCGATGGCGGGGTGAAATGTGGACCCGTTCCCACCTGTTCTTCGTGCCATACTGTGCCGTCTTTTGCAGTCTCTGTCACGTCAGTCCCCAGCCGAGCTCTCTTTTTTGTTTGGGGAGCAGTCTCCTCATCTGTAGTATGAAAGAAATGTAGTTATGAGCAATGGGAAAGTCAAATGATATCACAAATGCAAGCATAGAAGCTAATAATAATAATCCCAGAACATCTCAAATAGGTTGGCTAAGGTGCAGAGACCTCAGGAGAAGTAGAATCAAACAAAACTGACGGCAGTCCACACTCGGAAACAAAATGGAGGCTCTATTCACATGGTGCTATATTTTCCTACTTCCTCACTAAAATTAAATGCAAAATAGGAAATAATATGAACGAAAATCTTACCTGAAGACGACTGAGACAGCTCGGAGTCTGAATCCACCTGAAGGTTGATGTCTTCTCCGTCTGAGTCGCAAGGGTTTGCTCCATCCAGGATCATTTCCAATGCCTGTCCAGTGGTGAATCTCTGCATCTTCGTTGCTTGGAGAGGAGCTTCTTTCACAACCAAATTCTTGAGGGAACTGAAGTGATAGTGCATGAGCACTGAGGTATTTATCCATCAAACAATTGCCTGGTTGCAGTCACATGAGTTGTGATGGCCACATCGGACCACTTCACCACTGTAAGGTGTGAACGTCTCACCTGGCAGTATGAATAGAAAGAGGCAAGGCTTAGCTTTGCCTCTTTAAACTAGCTTAGCTTGTCATTACCATAACAAAATCAGCGTCCACAGGGGGGCTTGGGGCCAATTGGCCCTCTTCTGGGTCTTCTCGGTAGACAGAAAAAAGCTGGGACTTCTAGAAAGCCCATGAGAAGGCCAATTGGCCCCAAGTCCCCCCTGTGGATACCTACCTTGTTATGTTAATGTGGAGGTGAAGGTAATTCACCTGGGTGAATTACCTTCACCTCCACATTAACATAACAAGTTCGGTAGAAGCAGAGCCCCAGCAGAAGCAGAGATGGGCAGCACTTACCCAGACCAGACTCAGGGACACTTGGTCACGCACACGCGCATTCACACACACACACACACACACACACTCACACGCACAGTGGAAAGGATGAACAGGAAGGAAGGGATCAACTCACTGACATTTATTGTTAACAAAAAAAAACATATTTACAAAAAACAAAACATATTTACAAAAAAGCATAGCAGTCACTCACAATCCTGGCACTGCCATTGCTCCTTTCGGCATTTCCCACATGTATATCGGTAGCAGTCAACACAGCGCACAGTTGCATGATTGTCCTTACATTTAATTTTAGCCTGACACTTGGCTCTTTTTCCTTGTTGTGGTGTGGAGGGTTGTTGCCGGAGTAATTGTTCCTTTTGGGCCTTTTTCATACCCATGTGGTCGTGAGCCAACTCTCTTGCAAGCTCCAGCAGGAAATCCACCCGTCTCTCCTGCTTCCCGGTGCATAATTGATAGAGCACGTGCGCATTCAGTGCTGCTATATCAATCATGTTATAGAAGACTGCTACTGGCCAGCGCCGTGTTCCTGTGCGGACAGTGTACTCCCGCACCATCTGGTCCATGACATCGACGCCACACTTTGTTGTGTTGTAGAGTGTGATGGTGTTTGGCTTCTTTTTGGTGGTATCCTGTGTCTGAATCATGCTGTGCATGCTGCTGAGAACATATACAGTCTTCTTCCGCTTGGGCGCATACACCGTCAGTGTGGCACCAGTGGTTGAAAAAACTTGGGTGGTAAATTCATTGCGGTGCATCTGTCGAGTTGACCGTGGAATTTCTTGGCGAATCTTGTTGACTGTGCCGAGGATGGTTGTATTCCGGCTAAGTAGTCGTTTTGCAAGTGACAGTGATGTAACAAAATTGTCTGTGGTAACATTTCTGCCCTTGTCCAGGAATGGTTCCATCAGCCTCATGACTACACTCTCAGACACTCTCTCCCCACGAGGCCGAGTGGGGTCCTTGCCAAGATACGGGAGGATGTTGCAGACGTATTTGGTTTTCAAGTCACACGCCACCCAAAACTTGATCCCAAACTTGTCTGGTTTAGATGCAATGTACTGTAGGAAACAGCAGCGAGTCTTGGACGGGAAAAGTTGTTCGTCGATGGTGATGTGTCGTCCTGGGATGTAGGATGTGATGCAGTTGGTGACAAACGATCCCCATATGTTCGAAATTGCAGCAAACTTATCGGTCTGTGCTCGCTCGCTGCGGGTGTCTCTGTCATCAAAGCGCAGGTGATGCATGATGTTTTGGAACCGCCCTCTGGACATGGTTTCGATGACCTGTGGGCTTCCCAGGTATTTCGACCAGCAGTCACGCAGCGATGGCACCCTGATGATTCCCCGCATGATGGTGATGGAAATAAATGCCATTAGTTCAGGGAGGCCCATGGACCAATCCACATGCTCTGTTTGCTTTGCATGTTGAACAGTACAGTCTCGAATGATACCAAGCATGTCTGGAGTGATGAAACACAGGAAGCTCTGAAGACGACTTGTGATTGACCTCCTGGCCTCAGCTGTTGGCTCTCCATCTGCGTTGTATGGCGATGGCGGGGTGAAATGTGGACCCGTTCCCACCTGTTCTTCGTGCCATACTGTGCCGTCTTTTGCAGTCTCTGTCACGTCAGTCCCCAGCCGAGCTCTCTTTTTTGTTTGGGGAGCAGTCTCCTCATCTGTAGTATGAAAGAAATGTAGTTATGAGCAATGGGAAAGTCAAATGATATCACAAATGCAAGCATAGAAGCTAATAATAATAATCCCAGAACATCTCAAATAGGTTGGCTATGGTGCAGAGACCTCAGGAGAAGTAGAATCAAACAAAACTGACGGCAGTCCACACTCGGAAACAAAATGGAGGCTCTATTCACATGGTGCTATATTTTCCTACTTCCTCACTAAAATTAAATGCAAAATAGGAAATAATATGAACGAAAATCTTACCTGAAGACGACTGAGACAGCTCGGAGTCTGAATCCACCTGAAGGTTGATGTCTTCTCCGTCTGAGTCGCAAGGGTTTGCTCCATCCAGGATCATTTCCAATGCCTGTCCAGTGGTGAATCTCTGCATCTTCGTTGCTTGGAGAGGAGCTTCTTTCACAACCAAATTCTTGAGGGAACTGAAGTGATAGTGCATGAGCACTGAGGTATTTATCCATCAAACAATTGCCTGGTTGCAGTCACATGAGTTGTGATGGCCACATCGGACCACTTCACCACTGTAAGGTGTGAACGTCTCACCTGGCAGTATGAATAGAAAGAGGCAAGGCTTAGCTTTGCCTCTTTAAACTAGCTTAGCTTGTCATTACCATAACAAAATCAGCGTCCACAGGGGGGCTTGGGGCCAATTGGCCCTCTTCTGGGTCTTCTCGGTAGACAGAAAAAAGCTGGGACTTCTAGAAAGCCCATGAGAAGGCCAATTGGCCCCAAGTCCCCCCTGTGGATACCTACCTTGTTATGTTAATGTGGAGGTGAAGGTAATTCACCTGGGTGAATTACCTTCACCTCCACATTAACATAACAAGTTAGGTAGAAGCAGAGCCCCAGCAGAAGCAGAGATGGGCAGCACTTACCCAGACCAGACTCAGGGACACTTGGTCACGCACACGCGCATTCACACACACACACACACACACACACTCACACGCACAGTGGAAAGGATGAACAGGAAGGAAGGGATCAACTCACTGACATTTATTGTTAACAAAAAAAAACATATTTACAAAAAACAAAACATATTTACAAAAAAGCATAGCAGTCACTCACAATCCTGGCACTGCCATTGCTCCTTTCGGCATTTCCCACATGTATATCGGTAGCAGTCAACACAGCGCACAGTTGCATGATTGTCCTTACATTTAATTTTAGCCTGACACTTGGCTCTTTTTCCTTGTTGTGGTGTGGAGGGTTGTTGCCGGAGTAATTGTTCCTTTTGGGCCTTTTTCATACCCATGTGGTCGTGAGCCAACTCTCTTGCAAGCTCCAGCAGGAAATCCACCCGTCTCTCCTGCTTCCCGGTGCATAATTGATAGAGCACGTGCGCATTCAGTGCTGCTATATCAATCATGTTATAGAAGACTGCTACTGGCCAGCGCCGTGTTCCTGTGCGGACAGTGTACTCCCGCACCATCTGGTCCATGACATCGACGCCACACTTTGTTGTGTTGTAGAGTGTGATGGTGTTTGGCTTCTTTTTGGTGGTATCCTGTGTCTGAATCATGCTGTGCATGCTGCTGAGAACATATACAGTCTTCTTCCGCTTGGGCGCATACACCGTCAGTGTGGCACCAGTGGTTGAAAAAACTTGGGTGGTAAATTCATTGCGGTGCATCTGTCGAGTTGACCGTGGAATTTCTTGGCGAATCTTGTTGACTGTGCCGAGGATGGTTGTATTCCGGCTAAGTAGTCGTTTTGCAAGTGACAGTGATGTAACAAAATTGTCTGTGGTAACATTTCTGCCCTTGTCCAGGAATGGTTCCATCAGCCTCATGACTACACTCTCAGACACTCTCTCCCCACGAGGCCGAGTGGGGTCCTTGCCAAGATACGGGAGGATGTTGCAGACGTATTTGGTTTTCAAGTCACACGCCACCCAAAACTTGATCCCAAACTTGTCTGGTTTAGATGCAATGTACTGTAGGAAACAGCAGCGAGTCTTGGACGGGAAAAGTTGTTCGTCGATGGTGATGTGTCGTCCTGGGATGTAGGATGTGATGCAGTTGGTGACAAACGATCCCCATATGTTCGAAATTGCAGCAAACTTATCGGTCTGTGCTCGCTCGCTGCGGGTGTCTCTGTCATCAAAGCGCAGGTGATGCATGATGTTTTGGAACCGCCCTCTGGACATGGTTTCGATGACCTGTGGGCTTCCCAGGTATTTCGACCAGCAGTCACGCAGCGATGGCACCCTGATGATTCCCCGCATGATGGTGATGGAAATAAATGCCATTAGTTCAGGGAGGCCCATGGACCAATCCACATGCTCTGTTTGCTTTGCATGTTGAACAGTACAGTCTCGAATGATACCAAGCATGTCTGGAGTGATGAAACACAGGAAGCTCTGAAGACGACTTGTGATTGACCTCCTGGCCTCAGCTGTTGGCTCTCCATCTGCGTTGTATGGCGATGGCGGGGTGAAATGTGGACCCGTTCCCACCTGTTCTTCGTGCCATACTGTGCCGTCTTTTGCAGTCTCTGTCACGTCAGTCCCCAGCCGAGCTCTCTTTTTTGTTTGGGGAGCAGTCTCCTCATCTGTAGTATGAAAGAAATGTAGTTATGAGCAATGGGAAAGTCAAATGATATCACAAATGCAAGCATAGAAGCTAATAATAATAATCCCAGAACATCTCAAATAGGTTGGCTATGGTGCAGAGACCTCAGGAGAAGTAGAATCAAACAAAACTGACGGCAGTCCACACTCGGAAACAAAATGGAGGCTCTATTCACATGGTGCTATATTTTCCTACTTCCTCACTAAAATTAAATGCAAAATAGGAAATAATATGAACGAAAATCTTACCTGAAGACGACTGAGACAGCTCGGAGTCTGAATCCACCTGAAGGTTGATGTCTTCTCCGTCTGAGTCGCAAGGGTTTGCTCCATCCAGGATCATTTCCAATGCCTGTCCAGTGGTGAATCTCTGCATCTTCGTTGCTTGGAGAGGAGCTTCTTTCACAACCAAATTCTTGAGGGAACTGAAGTGATAGTGCATGAGCACTGAGGTATTTATCCATCAAACAATTGCCTGGTTGCAGTCACATGAGTTGTGATGGCCACATCGGACCACTTCACCACTGTAAGGTGTGAACGTCTCACCTGGCAGTATGAATAGAAAGAGGCAAGGCTTAGCTTTGCCTCTTTAAACTAGCTTAGCTTGTCATTACCATAACAAAATCAGCGTCCACAGGGGGGCTTGGGGCCAATTGGCCCTCTTCTGGGTCTTCTCGGTAGACAGAAAAAAGCTGGGACTTCTAGAAAGCCCATGAGAAGGCCAATTGGCCCCAAGTCCCCCCTGTGGATACCTACCTTGTTATGTTAATGTGGAGGTGAAGGTAATTCACCTGGGTGAATTACCTTCACCTCCACATTAACATAACAAGTTAGGTAGAAGCAGAGCCCCAGCAGAAGCAGAGATGGGCAGCACTTACCCAGACCAGACTCAGGGACACTTGGTCACGCACACGCGCATTCACACACACACACACACACACACACTCACACGCACAGTGGAAAGGATGAACAGGAAGGAAGGGATCAACTCACTGACATTTATTGTTAACAAAAAAAAACATATTTACAAAAAACAAAACATATTTACAAAAAAGCATAGCAGTCACTCACAATCCTGGCACTGCCATTGCTCCTTTCGGCATTTCCCACATGTATATCGGTAGCAGTCAACACAGCGCACAGTTGCATGATTGTCCTTACATTTAATTTTAGCCTGACACTTGGCTCTTTTTCCTTGTTGTGGTGTGGAGGGTTGTTGCCGGAGTAATTGTTCCTTTTGGGCCTTTTTCATACCCATGTGGTCGTGAGCCAACTCTCTTGCAAGCTCCAGCAGGAAATCCACCCGTCTCTCCTGCTTCCCGGTGCATAATTGATAGAGCACGTGCGCATTCAGTGCTGCTATATCAATCATGTTATAGAAGACTGCTACTGGCCAGCGCCGTGTTCCTGTGCGGACAGTGTACTCCCGCACCATCTGGTCCATGACATCGACGCCACACTTTGTTGTGTTGTAGAGTGTGATGGTGTTTGGCTTCTTTTTGGTGGTATCCTGTGTCTGAATCATGCTGTGCATGCTGCTGAGAACATATACAGTCTTCTTCCGCTTGGGCGCATACACCGTCAGTGTGGCACCAGTGGTTGAAAAAACTTGGGTGGTAAATTCATTGCGGTGCATCTGTCGAGTTGACCGTGGAATTTCTTGGCGAATCTTGTTGACTGTGCCGAGGATGGTTGTATTCCGGCTAAGTAGTCGTTTTGCAAGTGACAGTGATGTAACAAAATTGTCTGTGGTAACATTTCTGCCCTTGTCCAGGAATGGTTCCATCAGCCTCATGACTACACTCTCAGACACTCTCTCCCCACGAGGCCGAGTGGGGTCCTTGCCAAGATACGGGAGGATGTTGCAGACGTATTTGGTTTTCAAGTCACACGCCACCCAAAACTTGATCCCAAACTTGTCTGGTTTAGATGCAATGTACTGTAGGAAACAGCAGCGAGTCTTGGACGGGAAAAGTTGTTCGTCGATGGTGATGTGTCGTCCTGGGATGTAGGATGTGATGCAGTTGGTGACAAACGATCCCCATATGTTCGAAATTGCAGCAAACTTATCGGTCTGTGCTCGCTCGCTGCGGGTGTCTCTGTCATCAAAGCGCAGGTGATGCATGATGTTTTGGAACCGCCCTCTGGACATGGTTTCGATGACCTGTGGGCTTCCCAGGTATTTCGACCAGCAGTCACGCAGCGATGGCACCCTGATGATTCCCCGCATGATGGTGATGGAAATAAATGCCATTAGTTCAGGGAGGCCCATGGACCAATCCACATGCTCTGTTTGCTTTGCATGTTGAACAGTACAGTCTCGAATGATACCAAGCATGTCTGGAGTGATGAAACACAGGAAGCTCTGAAGACGACTTGTGATTGACCTCCTGGCCTCAGCTGTTGGCTCTCCATCTGCGTTGTATGGCGATGGCGGGGTGAAATGTGGACCCGTTCCCACCTGTTCTTCGTGCCATACTGTGCCGTCTTTTGCAGTCTCTGTCACGTCAGTCCCCAGCCGAGCTCTCTTTTTTGTTTGGGGAGCAGTCTCCTCATCTGTAGTATGAAAGAAATGTAGTTATGAGCAATGGGAAAGTCAAATGATATCACAAATGCAAGCATAGAAGCTAATAATAATAATCCCAGAACATCTCAAATAGGTTGGCTAAGGTGCAGAGACCTCAGGAGAAGTAGAATCAAACAAAACTGACGGCAGTCCACACTCGGAAACAAAATGGAGGCTCTATTCACATGGTGCTATATTTTCCTACTTCCTCACTAAAATTAAATGCAAAATAGGAAATAATATGAACGAAAATCTTACCTGAAGACGACTGAGACAGCTCGGAGTCTGAATCCACCTGAAGGTTGATGTCTTCTCCGTCTGAGTCGCAAGGGTTTGCTCCATCCAGGATCATTTCCAATGCCTGTCCAGTGGTGAATCTCTGCATCTTCGTTGCTTGGAGAGGAGCTTCTTTCACAACCAAATTCTTGAGGGAACTGAAGTGATAGTGCATGAGCACTGAGGTATTTATCCATCAAACAATTGCCTGGTTGCAGTCACATGAGTTGTGATGGCCACATCGGACCACTTCACCACTGTAAGGTGTGAACGTCTCACCTGGCAGTATGAATAGAAAGAGGCAAGGCTTAGCTTTGCCTCTTTAAACTAGCTTAGCTTGTCATTACCATAACAAAATCAGCGTCCACAGGGGGGCTTGGGGCCAATTGGCCCTCTTCTGGGTCTTCTCGGTAGACAGAAAAAAGCTGGGACTTCTAGAAAGCCCATGAGAAGGCCAATTGGCCCCAAGTCCCCCCTGTGGATACCTACCTTGTTATGTTAATGTGGAGGTGAAGGTAATTCACCTGGGTGAATTACCTTCACCTCCACATTAACATAACAAGTTAGGTAGAAGCAGAGCCCCAGCAGAAGCAGAGATGGGCAGCACTTACCCAGACCAGACTCAGGGACACTTGGTCACGCACACGCGCATTCACACACACACACACACACACACACTCACACGCACAGTGGAAAGGATGAACAGGAAGGAAGGGATCAACTCACTGACATTTATTGTTAACAAAAAAAAACATATTTACAAAAAACAAAACATATTTACAAAAAAGCATAGCAGTCACTCACAATCCTGGCACTGCCATTGCTCCTTTCGGCATTTCCCACATGTATATCGGTAGCAGTCAACACAGCGCACAGTTGCATGATTGTCCTTACATTTAATTTTAGCCTGACACTTGGCTCTTTTTCCTTGTTGTGGTGTGGAGGGTTGTTGCCGGAGTAATTGTTCCTTTTGGGCCTTTTTCATACCCATGTGGTCGTGAGCCAACTCTCTTGCAAGCTCCAGCAGGAAATCCACCCGTCTCTCCTGCTTCCCGGTGCATAATTGATAGAGCACGTGCGCATTCAGTGCTGCTATATCAATCATGTTATAGAAGACTGCTACTGGCCAGCGCCGTGTTCCTGTGCGGACAGTGTACTCCCGCACCATCTGGTCCATGACATCGACGCCACACTTTGTTGTGTTGTAGAGTGTGATGGTGTTTGGCTTCTTTTTGGTGGTATCCTGTGTCTGAATCATGCTGTGCATGCTGCTGAGAACATATACAGTCTTCTTCCGCTTGGGCGCATACACCGTCAGTGTGGCACCAGTGGTTGAAAAAACTTGGGTGGTAAATTCATTGCGGTGCATCTGTCGAGTTGACCGTGGAATTTCTTGGCGAATCTTGTTGACTGTGCCGAGGATGGTTGTATTCCGGCTAAGTAGTCGTTTTGCAAGTGACAGTGATGTAACAAAATTGTCTGTGGTAACATTTCTGCCCTTGTCCAGGAATGGTTCCATCAGCCTCATGACTACACTCTCAGACACTCTCTCCCCACGAGGCCGAGTGGGGTCCTTGCCAAGATACGGGAGGATGTTGCAGACGTATTTGGTTTTCAAGTCACACGCCACCCAAAACTTGATCCCAAACTTGTCTGGTTTAGATGCAATGTACTGTAGGAAACAGCAGCGAGTCTTGGACGGGAAAAGTTGTTCGTCGATGGTGATGTGTCGTCCTGGGATGTAGGATGTGATGCAGTTGGTGACAAACGATCCCCATATGTTCGAAATTGCAGCAAACTTATCGGTCTGTGCTCGCTCGCTGCGGGTGTCTCTGTCATCAAAGCGCAGGTGATGCATGATGTTTTGGAACCGCCCTCTGGACATGGTTTCGATGACCTGTGGGCTTCCCAGGTATTTCGACCAGCAGTCACGCAGCGATGGCACCCTGATGATTCCCCGCATGATGGTGATGGAAATAAATGCCATTAGTTCAGGGAGGCCCATGGACCAATCCACATGCTCTGTTTGCTTTGCATGTTGAACAGTACAGTCTCGAATGATACCAAGCATGTCTGGAGTGATGAAACACAGGAAGCTCTGAAGACGACTTGTGATTGACCTCCTGGCCTCAGCTGTTGGCTCTCCATCTGCGTTGTATGGCGATGGCGGGGTGAAATGTGGACCCGTTCCCACCTGTTCTTCGTGCCATACTGTGCCGTCTTTTGCAGTCTCTGTCACGTCAGTCCCCAGCCGAGCTCTCTTTTTTGTTTGGGGAGCAGTCTCCTCATCTGTAGTATGAAAGAAATGTAGTTATGAGCAATGGGAAAGTCAAATGATATCACAAATGCAAGCATAGAAGCTAATAATAATAATCCCAGAACATCTCAAATAGGTTGGCTAAGGTGCAGAGACCTCAGGAGAAGTAGAATCAAACAAAACTGACGGCAGTCCACACTCGGAAACAAAATGGAGGCTCTATTCACATGGTGCTATATTTTCCTACTTCCTCACTAAAATTAAATGCAAAATAGGAAATAATATGAACGAAAATCTTACCTGAAGACGACTGAGACAGCTCGGAGTCTGAATCCACCTGAAGGTTGATGTCTTCTCCGTCTGAGTCGCAAGGGTTTGCTCCATCCAGGATCATTTCCAATGCCTGTCCAGTGGTGAATCTCTGCATCTTCGTTGCTTGGAGAGGAGCTTCTTTCACAACCAAATTCTTGAGGGAACTGAAGTGATAGTGCATGAGCACTGAGGTATTTATCCATCAAACAATTGCCTGGTTGCAGTCACATGAGTTGTGATGGCCACATCGGACCACTTCACCACTGTAAGGTGTGAACGTCTCACCTGGCAGTATGAATAGAAAGAGGCAAGGCTTAGCTTTGCCTCTTTAAACTAGCTTAGCTTGTCATTACCATAACAAAATCAGCGTCCACAGGGGGGCTTGGGGCCAATTGGCCCTCTTCTGGGTCTTCTCGGTAGACAGAAAAAAGCTGGGACTTCTAGAAAGCCCATGAGAAGGCCAATTGGCCCCAAGTCCCCCCTGTGGATACCTACCTTGTTATGTTAATGTGGAGGTGAAGGTAATTCACCTGGGTGAATTACCTTCACCTCCACATTAACATAACAAGTTAGGTAGAAGCAGAGCCCCAGCAGAAGCAGAGATGGGCAGCACTTACCCAGACCAGACTCAGGGACACTTGGTCACGCACACGCGCATTCACACACACACACACACACACACACTCACACGCACAGTGGAAAGGATGAACAGGAAGGAAGGGATCAACTCACTGACATTTATTGTTAACAAAAAAAAACATATTTACAAAAAACAAAACATATTTACAAAAAAGCATAGCAGTCACTCACAATCCTGGCACTGCCATTGCTCCTTTCGGCATTTCCCACATGTATATCGGTAGCAGTCAACACAGCGCACAGTTGCATGATTGTCCTTACATTTAATTTTAGCCTGACACTTGGCTCTTTTTCCTTGTTGTGGTGTGGAGGGTTGTTGCCGGAGTAATTGTTCCTTTTGGGCCTTTTTCATACCCATGTGGTCGTGAGCCAACTCTCTTGCAAGCTCCAGCAGGAAATCCACCCGTCTCTCCTGCTTCCCGGTGCATAATTGATAGAGCACGTGCGCATTCAGTGCTGCTATATCAATCATGTTATAGAAGACTGCTACTGGCCAGCGCCGTGTTCCTGTGCGGACAGTGTACTCCCGCACCATCTGGTCCATGACATCGACGCCACACTTTGTTGTGTTGTAGAGTGTGATGGTGTTTGGCTTCTTTTTGGTGGTATCCTGTGTCTGAATCATGCTGTGCATGCTGCTGAGAACATATACAGTCTTCTTCCGCTTGGGCGCATACACCGTCAGTGTGGCACCAGTGGTTGAAAAAACTTGGGTGGTAAATTCATTGCGGTGCATCTGTCGAGTTGACCGTGGAATTTCTTGGCGAATCTTGTTGACTGTGCCGAGGATGGTTGTATTCCGGCTAAGTAGTCGTTTTGCAAGTGACAGTGATGTAACAAAATTGTCTGTGGTAACATTTCTGCCCTTGTCCAGGAATGGTTCCATCAGCCTCATGACTACACTCTCAGACACTCTCTCCCCACGAGGCCGAGTGGGGTCCTTGCCAAGATACGGGAGGATGTTGCAGACGTATTTGGTTTTCAAGTCACACGCCACCCAAAACTTGATCCCAAACTTGTCTGGTTTAGATGCAATGTACTGTAGGAAACAGCAGCGAGTCTTGGACGGGAAAAGTTGTTCGTCGATGGTGATGTGTCGTCCTGGGATGTAGGATGTGATGCAGTTGGTGACAAACGATCCCCATATGTTCGAAATTGCAGCAAACTTATCGGTCTGTGCTCGCTCGCTGCGGGTGTCTCTGTCATCAAAGCGCAGGTGATGCATGATGTTTTGGAACCGCCCTCTGGACATGGTTTCGATGACCTGTGGGCTTCCCAGGTATTTCGACCAGCAGTCACGCAGCGATGGCACCCTGATGATTCCCCGCATGATGGTGATGGAAATAAATGCCATTAGTTCAGGGAGGCCCATGGACCAATCCACATGCTCTGTTTGCTTTGCATGTTGAACAGTACAGTCTCGAATGATACCAAGCATGTCTGGAGTGATGAAACACAGGAAGCTCTGAAGACGACTTGTGATTGACCTCCTGGCCTCAGCTGTTGGCTCTCCATCTGCGTTGTATGGCGATGGCGGGGTGAAATGTGGACCCGTTCCCACCTGTTCTTCGTGCCATACTGTGCCGTCTTTTGCAGTCTCTGTCACGTCAGTCCCCAGCCGAGCTCTCTTTTTTGTTTGGGGAGCAGTCTCCTCATCTGTAGTATGAAAGAAATGTAGTTATGAGCAATGGGAAAGTCAAATGATATCACAAATGCAAGCATAGAAGCTAATAATAATAATCCCAGAACATCTCAAATAGGTTGGCTAAGGTGCAGAGACCTCAGGAGAAGTAGAATCAAACAAAACTGACGGCAGTCCACACTCGGAAACAAAATGGAGGCTCTATTCACATGGTGCTATATTTTCCTACTTCCTCACTAAAATTAAATGCAAAATAGGAAATAATATGAACGAAAATCTTACCTGAAGACGACTGAGACAGCTCGGAGTCTGAATCCACCTGAAGGTTGATGTCTTCTCCGTCTGAGTCGCAAGGGTTTGCTCCATCCAGGATCATTTCCAATGCCTGTCCAGTGGTGAATCTCTGCATCTTCGTTGCTTGGAGAGGAGCTTCTTTCACAACCAAATTCTTGAGGGAACTGAAGTGATAGTGCATGAGCACTGAGGTATTTATCCATCAAACAATTGCCTGGTTGCAGTCACATGAGTTGTGATGGCCACATCGGACCACTTCACCACTGTAAGGTGTGAACGTCTCACCTGGCAGTATGAATAGAAAGAGGCAAGGCTTAGCTTTGCCTCTTTAAACTAGCTTAGCTTGTCATTACCATAACAAAATCAGCGTCCACAGGGGGGCTTGGGGCCAATTGGCCCTCTTCTGGGTCTTCTCGGTAGACAGAAAAAAGCTGGGACTTCTAGAAAGCCCATGAGAAGGCCAATTGGCCCCAAGTCCCCCCTGTGGATACCTACCTTGTTATGTTAATGTGGAGGTGAAGGTAATTCACCTGGGTGAATTACCTTCACCTCCACATTAACATAACAAGTTAGGTAGAAGCAGAGCCCCAGCAGAAGCAGAGATGGGCAGCACTTACCCAGACCAGACTCAGGGACACTTGGTCACGCACACGCGCATTCACACACACACACACACACACACTCACACGCACAGTGGAAAGGATGAACAGGAAGGAAGGGATCAACTCACTGACATTTATTGTTAACAAAAAAAAACATATTTACAAAAAACAAAACATATTTACAAAAAAGCATAGCAGTCACTCACAATCCTGGCACTGCCATTGCTCCTTTCGGCATTTCCCACATGTATATCGGTAGCAGTCAACACAGCGCACAGTTGCATGATTGTCCTTACATTTAATTTTAGCCTGACACTTGGCTCTTTTTCCTTGTTGTGGTGTGGAGGGTTGTTGCCGGAGTAATTGTTCCTTTTGGGCCTTTTTCATACCCATGTGGTCGTGAGCCAACTCTCTTGCAAGCTCCAGCAGGAAATCCACCCGTCTCTCCTGCTTCCCGGTGCATAATTGATAGAGCACGTGCGCATTCAGTGCTGCTATATCAATCATGTTATAGAAGACTGCTACTGGCCAGCGCCGTGTTCCTGTGCGGACAGTGTACTCCCGCACCATCTGGTCCATGACATCGACGCCACACTTTGTTGTGTTGTAGAGTGTGATGGTGTTTGGCTTCTTTTTGGTGGTATCCTGTGTCTGAATCATGCTGTGCATGCTGCTGAGAACATATACAGTCTTCTTCCGCTTGGGCGCATACACCGTCAGTGTGGCACCAGTGGTTGAAAAAACTTGGGTGGTAAATTCATTGCGGTGCATCTGTCGAGTTGACCGTGGAATTTCTTGGCGAATCTTGTTGACTGTGCCGAGGATGGTTGTATTCCGGCTAAGTAGTCGTTTTGCAAGTGACAGTGATGTAACAAAATTGTCTGTGGTAACATTTCTGCCCTTGTCCAGGAATGGTTCCATCAGCCTCATGACTACACTCTCAGACACTCTCTCCCCACGAGGCCGAGTGGGGTCCTTGCCAAGATACGGGAGGATGTTGCAGACGTATTTGGTTTTCAAGTCACACGCCACCCAAAACTTGATCCCAAACTTGTCTGGTTTAGATGCAATGTACTGTAGGAAACAGCAGCGAGTCTTGGACGGGAAAAGTTGTTCGTCGATGGTGATGTGTCGTCCTGGGATGTAGGATGTGATGCAGTTGGTGACAAACGATCCCCATATGTTCGAAATTGCAGCAAACTTATCGGTCTGTGCTCGCTCGCTGCGGGTGTCTCTGTCATCAAAGCGCAGGTGATGCATGATGTTTTGGAACCGCCCTCTGGACATGGTTTCGATGACCTGTGGGCTTCCCAGGTATTTCGACCAGCAGTCACGCAGCGATGGCACCCTGATGATTCCCCGCATGATGGTGATGGAAATAAATGCCATTAGTTCAGGGAGGCCCATGGACCAATCCACATGCTCTGTTTGCTTTGCATGTTGAACAGTACAGTCTCGAATGATACCAAGCATGTCTGGAGTGATGAAACACAGGAAGCTCTGAAGACGACTTGTGATTGACCTCCTGGCCTCAGCTGTTGGCTCTCCATCTGCGTTGTATGGCGATGGCGGGGTGAAATGTGGACCCGTTCCCACCTGTTCTTCGTGCCATACTGTGCCGTCTTTTGCAGTCTCTGTCACGTCAGTCCCCAGCCGAGCTCTCTTTTTTGTTTGGGGAGCAGTCTCCTCATCTGTAGTATGAAAGAAATGTAGTTATGAGCAATGGGAAAGTCAAATGATATCACAAATGCAAGCATAGAAGCTAATAATAATAATCCCAGAACATCTCAAATAGGTTGGCTATGGTGCAGAGACCTCAGGAGAAGTAGAATCAAACAAAACTGACGGCAGTCCACACTCGGAAACAAAATGGAGGCTCTATTCACATGGTGCTATATTTTCCTACTTCCTCACTAAAATTAAATGCAAAATAGGAAATAATATGAACGAAAATCTTACCTGAAGACGACTGAGACAGCTCGGAGTCTGAATCCACCTGAAGGTTGATGTCTTCTCCGTCTGAGTCGCAAGGGTTTGCTCCATCCAGGATCATTTCCAATGCCTGTCCAGTGGTGAATCTCTGCATCTTCGTTGCTTGGAGAGGAGCTTCTTTCACAACCAAATTCTTGAGGGAACTGAAGTGATAGTGCATGAGCACTGAGGTATTTATCCATCAAACAATTGCCTGGTTGCAGTCACATGAGTTGTGATGGCCACATCGGACCACTTCACCACTGTAAGGTGTGAACGTCTCACCTGGCAGTATGAATAGAAAGAGGCAAGGCTTAGCTTTGCCTCTTTAAACTAGCTTAGCTTGTCATTACCATAACAAAATCAGCGTCCACAGGGGGGCTTGGGGCCAATTGGCCCTCTTCTGGGTCTTCTCGGTAGACAGAAAAAAGCTGGGACTTCTAGAAAGCCCATGAGAAGGCCAATTGGCCCCAAGTCCCCCCTGTGGATACCTACCTTGTTATGTTAATGTGGAGGTGAAGGTAATTCACCTGGGTGAATTACCTTCACCTCCACATTAACATAACAAGTTAGGTAGAAGCAGAGCCCCAGCAGAAGCAGAGATGGGCAGCACTTACCCAGACCAGACTCAGGGACACTTGGTCACGCACACGCGCATTCACACACACACACACACACACACACTCACACGCACAGTGGAAAGGATGAACAGGAAGGAAGGGATCAACTCACTGACATTTATTGTTAACAAAAAAAAACATATTTACAAAAAACAAAACATATTTACAAAAAAGCATAGCAGTCACTCACAATCCTGGCACTGCCATTGCTCCTTTCGGCATTTCCCACATGTATATCGGTAGCAGTCAACACAGCGCACAGTTGCATGATTGTCCTTACATTTAATTTTAGCCTGACACTTGGCTCTTTTTCCTTGTTGTGGTGTGGAGGGTTGTTGCCGGAGTAATTGTTCCTTTTGGGCCTTTTTCATACCCATGTGGTCGTGAGCCAACTCTCTTGCAAGCTCCAGCAGGAAATCCACCCGTCTCTCCTGCTTCCCGGTGCATAATTGATAGAGCACGTGCGCATTCAGTGCTGCTATATCAATCATGTTATAGAAGACTGCTACTGGCCAGCGCCGTGTTCCTGTGCGGACAGTGTACTCCCGCACCATCTGGTCCATGACATCGACGCCACACTTTGTTGTGTTGTAGAGTGTGATGGTGTTTGGCTTCTTTTTGGTGGTATCCTGTGTCTGAATCATGCTGTGCATGCTGCTGAGAACATATACAGTCTTCTTCCGCTTGGGCGCATACACCGTCAGTGTGGCACCAGTGGTTGAAAAAACTTGGGTGGTAAATTCATTGCGGTGCATCTGTCGAGTTGACCGTGGAATTTCTTGGCGAATCTTGTTGACTGTGCCGAGGATGGTTGTATTCCGGCTAAGTAGTCGTTTTGCAAGTGACAGTGATGTAACAAAATTGTCTGTGGTAACATTTCTGCCCTTGTCCAGGAATGGTTCCATCAGCCTCATGACTACACTCTCAGACACTCTCTCCCCACGAGGCCGAGTGGGGTCCTTGCCAAGATACGGGAGGATGTTGCAGACGTATTTGGTTTTCAAGTCACACGCCACCCAAAACTTGATCCCAAACTTGTCTGGTTTAGATGCAATGTACTGTAGGAAACAGCAGCGAGTCTTGGACGGGAAAAGTTGTTCGTCGATGGTGATGTGTCGTCCTGGGATGTAGGATGTGATGCAGTTGGTGACAAACGATCCCCATATGTTCGAAATTGCAGCAAACTTATCGGTCTGTGCTCGCTCGCTGCGGGTGTCTCTGTCATCAAAGCGCAGGTGATGCATGATGTTTTGGAACCGCCCTCTGGACATGGTTTCGATGACCTGTGGGCTTCCCAGGTATTTCGACCAGCAGTCACGCAGCGATGGCACCCTGATGATTCCCCGCATGATGGTGATGGAAATAAATGCCATTAGTTCAGGGAGGCCCATGGACCAATCCACATGCTCTGTTTGCTTTGCATGTTGAACAGTACAGTCTCGAATGATACCAAGCATGTCTGGAGTGATGAAACACAGGAAGCTCTGAAGACGACTTGTGATTGACCTCCTGGCCTCAGCTGTTGGCTCTCCATCTGCGTTGTATGGCGATGGCGGGGTGAAATGTGGACCCGTTCCCACCTGTTCTTCGTGCCATACTGTGCCGTCTTTTGCAGTCTCTGTCACGTCAGTCCCCAGCCGAGCTCTCTTTTTTGTTTGGGGAGCAGTCTCCTCATCTGTAGTATGAAAGAAATGTAGTTATGAGCAATGGGAAAGTCAAATGATATCACAAATGCAAGCATAGAAGCTAATAATAATAATCCCAGAACATCTCAAATAGGTTGGCTAAGGTGCAGAGACCTCAGGAGAAGTAGAATCAAACAAAACTGACGGCAGTCCACACTCGGAAACAAAATGGAGGCTCTATTCACATGGTGCTATATTTTCCTACTTCCTCACTAAAATTAAATGCAAAATAGGAAATAATATGAACGAAAATCTTACCTGAAGACGACTGAGACAGCTCGGAGTCTGAATCCACCTGAAGGTTGATGTCTTCTCCGTCTGAGTCGCAAGGGTTTGCTCCATCCAGGATCATTTCCAATGCCTGTCCAGTGGTGAATCTCTGCATCTTCGTTGCTTGGAGAGGAGCTTCTTTCACAACCAAATTCTTGAGGGAACTGAAGTGATAGTGCATGAGCACTGAGGTATTTATCCATCAAACAATTGCCTGGTTGCAGTCACATGAGTTGTGATGGCCACATCGGACCACTTCACCACTGTAAGGTGTGAACGTCTCACCTGGCAGTATGAATAGAAAGAGGCAAGGCTTAGCTTTGCCTCTTTAAACTAGCTTAGCTTGTCATTACCATAACAAAATCAGCGTCCACAGGGGGGCTTGGGGCCAATTGGCCCTCTTCTGGGTCTTCTCGGTAGACAGAAAAAAGCTGGGACTTCTAGAAAGCCCATGAGAAGGCCAATTGGCCCCAAGTCCCCCCTGTGGATACCTACCTTGTTATGTTAATGTGGAGGTGAAGGTAATTCACCTGGGTGAATTACCTTCACCTCCACATTAACATAACAAGTTAGGTAGAAGCAGAGCCCCAGCAGAAGCAGAGATGGGCAGCACTTACCCAGACCAGACTCAGGGACACTTGGTCACGCACACGCGCATTCACACACACACACACACACACACTCACACGCACAGTGGAAAGGATGAACAGGAAGGAAGGGATCAACTCACTGACATTTATTGTTAACAAAAAAAAACATATTTACAAAAAACAAAACATATTTACAAAAAAGCATAGCAGTCACTCACAATCCTGGCACTGCCATTGCTCCTTTCGGCATTTCCCACATGTATATCGGTAGCAGTCAACACAGCGCACAGTTGCATGATTGTCCTTACATTTAATTTTAGCCTGACACTTGGCTCTTTTTCCTTGTTGTGGTGTGGAGGGTTGTTGCCGGAGTAATTGTTCCTTTTGGGCCTTTTTCATACCCATGTGGTCGTGAGCCAACTCTCTTGCAAGCTCCAGCAGGAAATCCACCCGTCTCTCCTGCTTCCCGGTGCATAATTGATAGAGCACGTGCGCATTCAGTGCTGCTATATCAATCATGTTATAGAAGACTGCTACTGGCCAGCGCCGTGTTCCTGTGCGGACAGTGTACTCCCGCACCATCTGGTCCATGACATCGACGCCACACTTTGTTGTGTTGTAGAGTGTGATGGTGTTTGGCTTCTTTTTGGTGGTATCCTGTGTCTGAATCATGCTGTGCATGCTGCTGAGAACATATACAGTCTTCTTCCGCTTGGGCGCATACACCGTCAGTGTGGCACCAGTGGTTGAAAAAACTTGGGTGGTAAATTCATTGCGGTGCATCTGTCGAGTTGACCGTGGAATTTCTTGGCGAATCTTGTTGACTGTGCCGAGGATGGTTGTATTCCGGCTAAGTAGTCGTTTTGCAAGTGACAGTGATGTAACAAAATTGTCTGTGGTAACATTTCTGCCCTTGTCCAGGAATGGTTCCATCAGCCTCATGACTACACTCTCAGACACTCTCTCCCCACGAGGCCGAGTGGGGTCCTTGCCAAGATACGGGAGGATGTTGCAGACGTATTTGGTTTTCAAGTCACACGCCACCCAAAACTTGATCCCAAACTTGTCTGGTTTAGATGCAATGTACTGTAGGAAACAGCAGCGAGTCTTGGACGGGAAAAGTTGTTCGTCGATGGTGATGTGTCGTCCTGGGATGTAGGATGTGATGCAGTTGGTGACAAACGATCCCCATATGTTCGAAATTGCAGCAAACTTATCGGTCTGTGCTCGCTCGCTGCGGGTGTCTCTGTCATCAAAGCGCAGGTGATGCATGATGTTTTGGAACCGCCCTCTGGACATGGTTTCGATGACCTGTGGGCTTCCCAGGTATTTCGACCAGCAGTCACGCAGCGATGGCACCCTGATGATTCCCCGCATGATGGTGATGGAAATAAATGCCATTAGTTCAGGGAGGCCCATGGACCAATCCACATGCTCTGTTTGCTTTGCATGTTGAACAGTACAGTCTCGAATGATACCAAGCATGTCTGGAGTGATGAAACACAGGAAGCTCTGAAGACGACTTGTGATTGACCTCCTGGCCTCAGCTGTTGGCTCTCCATCTGCGTTGTATGGCGATGGCGGGGTGAAATGTGGACCCGTTCCCACCTGTTCTTCGTGCCATACTGTGCCGTCTTTTGCAGTCTCTGTCACGTCAGTCCCCAGCCGAGCTCTCTTTTTTGTTTGGGGAGCAGTCTCCTCATCTGTAGTATGAAAGAAATGTAGTTATGAGCAATGGGAAAGTCAAATGATATCACAAATGCAAGCATAGAAGCTAATAATAATAATCCCAGAACATCTCAAATAGGTTGGCTATGGTGCAGAGACCTCAGGAGAAGTAGAATCAAACAAAACTGACGGCAGTCCACACTCGGAAACAAAATGGAGGCTCTATTCACATGGTGCTATATTTTCCTACTTCCTCACTAAAATTAAATGCAAAATAGGAAATAATATGAACGAAAATCTTACCTGAAGACGACTGAGACAGCTCGGAGTCTGAATCCACCTGAAGGTTGATGTCTTCTCCGTCTGAGTCGCAAGGGTTTGCTCCATCCAGGATCATTTCCAATGCCTGTCCAGTGGTGAATCTCTGCATCTTCGTTGCTTGGAGAGGAGCTTCTTTCACAACCAAATTCTTGAGGGAACTGAAGTGATAGTGCATGAGCACTGAGGTATTTATCCATCAAACAATTGCCTGGTTGCAGTCACATGAGTTGTGATGGCCACATCGGACCACTTCACCACTGTAAGGTGTGAACGTCTCACCTGGCAGTATGAATAGAAAGAGGCAAGGCTTAGCTTTGCCTCTTTAAACTAGCTTAGCTTGTCATTACCATAACAAAATCAGCGTCCACAGGGGGGCTTGGGGCCAATTGGCCCTCTTCTGGGTCTTCTCGGTAGACAGAAAAAAGCTGGGACTTCTAGAAAGCCCATGAGAAGGCCAATTGGCCCCAAGTCCCCCCTGTGGATACCTACCTTGTTATGTTAATGTGGAGGTGAAGGTAATTCACCTGGGTGAATTACCTTCACCTCCACATTAACATAACAAGTTAGGTAGAAGCAGAGCCCCAGCAGAAGCAGAGATGGGCAGCACTTACCCAGACCAGACTCAGGGACACTTGGTCACGCACACGCGCATTCACACACACACACACACACACACACTCACACGCACAGTGGAAAGGATGAACAGGAAGGAAGGGATCAACTCACTGACATTTATTGTTAACAAAAAAAAACATATTTACAAAAAACAAAACATATTTACAAAAAAGCATAGCAGTCACTCACAATCCTGGCACTGCCATTGCTCCTTTCGGCATTTCCCACATGTATATCGGTAGCAGTCAACACAGCGCACAGTTGCATGATTGTCCTTACATTTAATTTTAGCCTGACACTTGGCTCTTTTTCCTTGTTGTGGTGTGGAGGGTTGTTGCCGGAGTAATTGTTCCTTTTGGGCCTTTTTCATACCCATGTGGTCGTGAGCCAACTCTCTTGCAAGCTCCAGCAGGAAATCCACCCGTCTCTCCTGCTTCCCGGTGCATAATTGATAGAGCACGTGCGCATTCAGTGCTGCTATATCAATCATGTTATAGAAGACTGCTACTGGCCAGCGCCGTGTTCCTGTGCGGACAGTGTACTCCCGCACCATCTGGTCCATGACATCGACGCCACACTTTGTTGTGTTGTAGAGTGTGATGGTGTTTGGCTTCTTTTTGGTGGTATCCTGTGTCTGAATCATGCTGTGCATGCTGCTGAGAACATATACAGTCTTCTTCCGCTTGGGCGCATACACCGTCAGTGTGGCACCAGTGGTTGAAAAAACTTGGGTGGTAAATTCATTGCGGTGCATCTGTCGAGTTGACCGTGGAATTTCTTGGCGAATCTTGTTGACTGTGCCGAGGATGGTTGTATTCCGGCTAAGTAGTCGTTTTGCAAGTGACAGTGATGTAACAAAATTGTCTGTGGTAACATTTCTGCCCTTGTCCAGGAATGGTTCCATCAGCCTCATGACTACACTCTCAGACACTCTCTCCCCACGAGGCCGAGTGGGGTCCTTGCCAAGATACGGGAGGATGTTGCAGACGTATTTGGTTTTCAAGTCACACGCCACCCAAAACTTGATCCCAAACTTGTCTGGTTTAGATGCAATGTACTGTAGGAAACAGCAGCGAGTCTTGGACGGGAAAAGTTGTTCGTCGATGGTGATGTGTCGTCCTGGGATGTAGGATGTGATGCAGTTGGTGACAAACGATCCCCATATGTTCGAAATTGCAGCAAACTTATCGGTCTGTGCTCGCTCGCTGCGGGTGTCTCTGTCATCAAAGCGCAGGTGATGCATGATGTTTTGGAACCGCCCTCTGGACATGGTTTCGATGACCTGTGGGCTTCCCAGGTATTTCGACCAGCAGTCACGCAGCGATGGCACCCTGATGATTCCCCGCATGATGGTGATGGAAATAAATGCCATTAGTTCAGGGAGGCCCATGGACCAATCCACATGCTCTGTTTGCTTTGCATGTTGAACAGTACAGTCTCGAATGATACCAAGCATGTCTGGAGTGATGAAACACAGGAAGCTCTGAAGACGACTTGTGATTGACCTCCTGGCCTCAGCTGTTGGCTCTCCATCTGCGTTGTATGGCGATGGCGGGGTGAAATGTGGACCCGTTCCCACCTGTTCTTCGTGCCATACTGTGCCGTCTTTTGCAGTCTCTGTCACGTCAGTCCCCAGCCGAGCTCTCTTTTTTGTTTGGGGAGCAGTCTCCTCATCTGTAGTATGAAAGAAATGTAGTTATGAGCAATGGGAAAGTCAAATGATATCACAAATGCAAGCATAGAAGCTAATAATAATAATCCCAGAACATCTCAAATAGGTTGGCTATGGTGCAGAGACCTCAGGAGAAGTAGAATCAAACAAAACTGACGGCAGTCCACACTCGGAAACAAAATGGAGGCTCTATTCACATGGTGCTATATTTTCCTACTTCCTCACTAAAATTAAATGCAAAATAGGAAATAATATGAACGAAAATCTTACCTGAAGACGACTGAGACAGCTCGGAGTCTGAATCCACCTGAAGGTTGATGTCTTCTCCGTCTGAGTCGCAAGGGTTTGCTCCATCCAGGATCATTTCCAATGCCTGTCCAGTGGTGAATCTCTGCATCTTCGTTGCTTGGAGAGGAGCTTCTTTCACAACCAAATTCTTGAGGGAACTGAAGTGATAGTGCATGAGCACTGAGGTATTTATCCATCAAACAATTGCCTGGTTGCAGTCACATGAGTTGTGATGGCCACATCGGACCACTTCACCACTGTAAGGTGTGAACGTCTCACCTGGCAGTATGAATAGAAAGAGGCAAGGCTTAGCTTTGCCTCTTTAAACTAGCTTAGCTTGTCATTACCATAACAAAATCAGCGTCCACAGGGGGGCTTGGGGCCAATTGGCCCTCTTCTGGGTCTTCTCGGTAGACAGAAAAAAGCTGGGACTTCTAGAAAGCCCATGAGAAGGCCAATTGGCCCCAAGTCCCCCCTGTGGATACCTACCTTGTTATGTTAATGTGGAGGTGAAGGTAATTCACCTGGGTGAATTACCTTCACCTCCACATTAACATAACAAGTTAGGTAGAAGCAGAGCCCCAGCAGAAGCAGAGATGGGCAGCACTTACCCAGACCAGACTCAGGGACACTTGGTCACGCACACGCGCATTCACACACACACACACACACACTCACACGCACAGTGGAAAGGATGAACAGGAAGGAAGGGATCAACTCACTGACATTTATTGTTAACAAAAAAAAACATATTTACAAAAAACAAAACATATTTACAAAAAAGCATAGCAGTCACTCACAATCCTGGCACTGCCATTGCTCCTTTCGGCATTTCCCACATGTATATCGGTAGCAGTCAACACAGCGCACAGTTGCATGATTGTCCTTACATTTAATTTTAGCCTGACACTTGGCTCTTTTTCCTTGTTGTGGTGTGGAGGGTTGTTGCCGGAGTAATTGTTCCTTTTGGGCCTTTTTCATACCCATGTGGTCGTGAGCCAACTCTCTTGCAAGCTCCAGCAGGAAATCCACCCGTCTCTCCTGCTTCCCGGTGCATAATTGATAGAGCACGTGCGCATTCAGTGCTGCTATATCAATCATGTTATAGAAGACTGCTACTGGCCAGCGCCGTGTTCCTGTGCGGACAGTGTACTCCCGCACCATCTGGTCCATGACATCGACGCCACACTTTGTTGTGTTGTAGAGTGTGATGGTGTTTGGCTTCTTTTTGGTGGTATCCTGTGTCTGAATCATGCTGTGCATGCTGCTGAGAACATATACAGTCTTCTTCCGCTTGGGCGCATACACCGTCAGTGTGGCACCAGTGGTTGAAAAAACTTGGGTGGTAAATTCATTGCGGTGCATCTGTCGAGTTGACCGTGGAATTTCTTGGCGAATCTTGTTGACTGTGCCGAGGATGGTTGTATTCCGGCTAAGTAGTCGTTTTGCAAGTGACAGTGATGTAACAAAATTGTCTGTGGTAACATTTCTGCCCTTGTCCAGGAATGGTTCCATCAGCCTCATGACTACACTCTCAGACACTCTCTCCCCACGAGGCCGAGTGGGGTCCTTGCCAAGATACGGGAGGATGTTGCAGACGTATTTGGTTTTCAAGTCACACGCCACCCAAAACTTGATCCCAAACTTGTCTGGTTTAGATGCAATGTACTGTAGGAAACAGCAGCGAGTCTTGGACGGGAAAAGTTGTTCGTCGATGGTGATGTGTCGTCCTGGGATGTAGGATGTGATGCAGTTGGTGACAAACGATCCCCATATGTTCGAAATTGCAGCAAACTTATCGGTCTGTGCTCGCTCGCTGCGGGTGTCTCTGTCATCAAAGCGCAGGTGATGCATGATGTTTTGGAACCGCCCTCTGGACATGGTTTCGATGACCTGTGGGCTTCCCAGGTATTTCGACCAGCAGTCACGCAGCGATGGCACCCTGATGATTCCCCGCATGATGGTGATGGAAATAAATGCCATTAGTTCAGGGAGGCCCATGGACCAATCCACATGCTCTGTTTGCTTTGCATGTTGAACAGTACAGTCTCGAATGATACCAAGCATGTCTGGAGTGATGAAACACAGGAAGCTCTGAAGACGACTTGTGATTGACCTCCTGGCCTCAGCTGTTGGCTCTCCATCTGCGTTGTATGGCGATGGCGGGGTGAAATGTGGACCCGTTCCCACCTGTTCTTCGTGCCATACTGTGCCGTCTTTTGCAGTCTCTGTCACGTCAGTCCCCAGCCGAGCTCTCTTTTTTGTTTGGGGAGCAGTCTCCTCATCTGTAGTATGAAAGAAATGTAGTTATGAGCAATGGGAAAGTCAAATGATATCACAAATGCAAGCATAGAAGCTAATAATAATAATCCCAGAACATCTCAAATAGGTTGGCTATGGTGCAGAGACCTCAGGAGAAGTAGAATCAAACAAAACTGACGGCAGTCCACACTCGGAAACAAAATGGAGGCTCTATTCACATGGTGCTATATTTTCCTACTTCCTCACTAAAATTAAATGCAAAATAGGAAATAATATGAACGAAAATCTTACCTGAAGACGACTGAGACAGCTCGGAGTCTGAATCCACCTGAAGGTTGATGTCTTCTCCGTCTGAGTCGCAAGGGTTTGCTCCATCCAGGATCATTTCCAATGCCTGTCCAGTGGTGAATCTCTGCATCTTCGTTGCTTGGAGAGGAGCTTCTTTCACAACCAAATTCTTGAGGGAACTGAAGTGATAGTGCATGAGCACTGAGGTATTTATCCATCAAACAATTGCCTGGTTGCAGTCACATGAGTTGTGATGGCCACATCGGACCACTTCACCACTGTAAGGTGTGAACGTCTCACCTGGCAGTATGAATAGAAAGAGGCAAGGCTTAGCTTTGCCTCTTTAAACTAGCTTAGCTTGTCATTACCATAACAAAATCAGCGTCCACAGGGGGGCTTGGGGCCAATTGGCCCTCTTCTGGGTCTTCTCGGTAGACAGAAAAAAGCTGGGACTTCTAGAAAGCCCATGAGAAGGCCAATTGGCCCCAAGTCCCCCCTGTGGATACCTACCTTGTTATGTTAATGTGGAGGTGAAGGTAATTCACCTGGGTGAATTACCTTCACCTCCACATTAACATAACAAGTTAGGTAGAAGCAGAGCCCCAGCAGAAGCAGAGATGGGCAGCACTTACCCAGACCAGACTCAGGGACACTTGGTCACGCACACGCGCATTCACACACACACACACACACACACACTCACACGCACAGTGGAAAGGATGAACAGGAAGGAAGGGATCAACTCACTGACATTTATTGTTAACAAAAAAAAACATATTTACAAAAAACAAAACATATTTACAAAAAAGCATAGCAGTCACTCACAATCCTGGCACTGCCATTGCTCCTTTCGGCATTTCCCACATGTATATCGGTAGCAGTCAACACAGCGCACAGTTGCATGATTGTCCTTACATTTAATTTTAGCCTGACACTTGGCTCTTTTTCCTTGTTGTGGTGTGGAGGGTTGTTGCCGGAGTAATTGTTCCTTTTGGGCCTTTTTCATACCCATGTGGTCGTGAGCCAACTCTCTTGCAAGCTCCAGCAGGAAATCCACCCGTCTCTCCTGCTTCCCGGTGCATAATTGATAGAGCACGTGCGCATTCAGTGCTGCTATATCAATCATGTTATAGAAGACTGCTACTGGCCAGCGCCGTGTTCCTGTGCGGACAGTGTACTCCCGCACCATCTGGTCCATGACATCGACGCCACACTTTGTTGTGTTGTAGAGTGTGATGGTGTTTGGCTTCTTTTTGGTGGTATCCTGTGTCTGAATCATGCTGTGCATGCTGCTGAGAACATATACAGTCTTCTTCCGCTTGGGCGCATACACCGTCAGTGTGGCACCAGTGGTTGAAAAAACTTGGGTGGTAAATTCATTGCGGTGCATCTGTCGAGTTGACCGTGGAATTTCTTGGCGAATCTTGTTGACTGTGCCGAGGATGGTTGTATTCCGGCTAAGTAGTCGTTTTGCAAGTGACAGTGATGTAACAAAATTGTCTGTGGTAACATTTCTGCCCTTGTCCAGGAATGGTTCCATCAGCCTCATGACTACACTCTCAGACACTCTCTCCCCACGAGGCCGAGTGGGGTCCTTGCCAAGATACGGGAGGATGTTGCAGACGTATTTGGTTTTCAAGTCACACGCCACCCAAAACTTGATCCCAAACTTGTCTGGTTTAGATGCAATGTACTGTAGGAAACAGCAGCGAGTCTTGGACGGGAAAAGTTGTTCGTCGATGGTGATGTGTCGTCCTGGGATGTAGGATGTGATGCAGTTGGTGACAAACGATCCCCATATGTTCGAAATTGCAGCAAACTTATCGGTCTGTGCTCGCTCGCTGCGGGTGTCTCTGTCATCAAAGCGCAGGTGATGCATGATGTTTTGGAACCGCCCTCTGGACATGGTTTCGATGACCTGTGGGCTTCCCAGGTATTTCGACCAGCAGTCACGCAGCGATGGCACCCTGATGATTCCCCGCATGATGGTGATGGAAATAAATGCCATTAGTTCAGGGAGGCCCATGGACCAATCCACATGCTCTGTTTGCTTTGCATGTTGAACAGTACAGTCTCGAATGATACCAAGCATGTCTGGAGTGATGAAACACAGGAAGCTCTGAAGACGACTTGTGATTGACCTCCTGGCCTCAGCTGTTGGCTCTCCATCTGCGTTGTATGGCGATGGCGGGGTGAAATGTGGACCCGTTCCCACCTGTTCTTCGTGCCATACTGTGCCGTCTTTTGCAGTCTCTGTCACGTCAGTCCCCAGCCGAGCTCTCTTTTTTGTTTGGGGAGCAGTCTCCTCATCTGTAGTATGAAAGAAATGTAGTTATGAGCAATGGGAAAGTCAAATGATATCACAAATGCAAGCATAGAAGCTAATAATAATAATCCCAGAACATCTCAAATAGGTTGGCTATGGTGCAGAGACCTCAGGAGAAGTAGAATCAAACAAAACTGACGGCAGTCCACACTCGGAAACAAAATGGAGGCTCTATTCACATGGTGCTATATTTTCCTACTTCCTCACTAAAATTAAATGCAAAATAGGAAATAATATGAACGAAAATCTTACCTGAAGACGACTGAGACAGCTCGGAGTCTGAATCCACCTGAAGGTTGATGTCTTCTCCGTCTGAGTCGCAAGGGTTTGCTCCATCCAGGATCATTTCCAATGCCTGTCCAGTGGTGAATCTCTGCATCTTCGTTGCTTGGAGAGGAGCTTCTTTCACAACCAAATTCTTGAGGGAACTGAAGTGATAGTGCATGAGCACTGAGGTATTTATCCATCAAACAATTGCCTGGTTGCAGTCACATGAGTTGTGATGGCCACATCGGACCACTTCACCACTGTAAGGTGTGAACGTCTCACCTGGCAGTATGAATAGAAAGAGGCAAGGCTTAGCTTTGCCTCTTTAAACTAGCTTAGCTTGTCATTACCATAACAAAATCAGCGTCCACAGGGGGGCTTGGGGCCAATTGGCCCTCTTCTGGGTCTTCTCGGTAGACAGAAAAAAGCTGGGACTTCTAGAAAGCCCATGAGAAGGCCAATTGGCCCCAAGTCCCCCCTGTGGATACCTACCTTGTTATGTTAATGTGGAGGTGAAGGTAATTCACCTGGGTGAATTACCTTCACCTCCACATTAACATAACAAGTTAGGTAGAAGCAGAGCCCCAGCAGAAGCAGAGATGGGCAGCACTTACCCAGACCAGACTCAGGGACACTTGGTCACGCACACGCGCATTCACACACACACACACACACACACACTCACACGCACAGTGGAAAGGATGAACAGGAAGGAAGGGATCAACTCACTGACATTTATTGTTAACAAAAAAAAACATATTTACAAAAAACAAAACATATTTACAAAAAAGCATAGCAGTCACTCACAATCCTGGCACTGCCATTGCTCCTTTCGGCATTTCCCACATGTATATCGGTAGCAGTCAACACAGCGCACAGTTGCATGATTGTCCTTACATTTAATTTTAGCCTGACACTTGGCTCTTTTTCCTTGTTGTGGTGTGGAGGGTTGTTGCCGGAGTAATTGTTCCTTTTGGGCCTTTTTCATACCCATGTGGTCGTGAGCCAACTCTCTTGCAAGCTCCAGCAGGAAATCCACCCGTCTCTCCTGCTTCCCGGTGCATAATTGATAGAGCACGTGCGCATTCAGTGCTGCTATATCAATCATGTTATAGAAGACTGCTACTGGCCAGCGCCGTGTTCCTGTGCGGACAGTGTACTCCCGCACCATCTGGTCCATGACATCGACGCCACACTTTGTTGTGTTGTAGAGTGTGATGGTGTTTGGCTTCTTTTTGGTGGTATCCTGTGTCTGAATCATGCTGTGCATGCTGCTGAGAACATATACAGTCTTCTTCCGCTTGGGCGCATACACCGTCAGTGTGGCACCAGTGGTTGAAAAAACTTGGGTGGTAAATTCATTGCGGTGCATCTGTCGAGTTGACCGTGGAATTTCTTGGCGAATCTTGTTGACTGTGCCGAGGATGGTTGTATTCCGGCTAAGTAGTCGTTTTGCAAGTGACAGTGATGTAACAAAATTGTCTGTGGTAACATTTCTGCCCTTGTCCAGGAATGGTTCCATCAGCCTCATGACTACACTCTCAGACACTCTCTCCCCACGAGGCCGAGTGGGGTCCTTGCCAAGATACGGGAGGATGTTGCAGACGTATTTGGTTTTCAAGTCACACGCCACCCAAAACTTGATCCCAAACTTGTCTGGTTTAGATGCAATGTACTGTAGGAAACAGCAGCGAGTCTTGGACGGGAAAAGTTGTTCGTCGATGGTGATGTGTCGTCCTGGGATGTAGGATGTGATGCAGTTGGTGACAAACGATCCCCATATGTTCGAAATTGCAGCAAACTTATCGGTCTGTGCTCGCTCGCTGCGGGTGTCTCTGTCATCAAAGCGCAGGTGATGCATGATGTTTTGGAACCGCCCTCTGGACATGGTTTCGATGACCTGTGGGCTTCCCAGGTATTTCGACCAGCAGTCACGCAGCGATGGCACCCTGATGATTCCCCGCATGATGGTGATGGAAATAAATGCCATTAGTTCAGGGAGGCCCATGGACCAATCCACATGCTCTGTTTGCTTTGCATGTTGAACAGTACAGTCTCGAATGATACCAAGCATGTCTGGAGTGATGAAACACAGGAAGCTCTGAAGACGACTTGTGATTGACCTCCTGGCCTCAGCTGTTGGCTCTCCATCTGCGTTGTATGGCGATGGCGGGGTGAAATGTGGACCCGTTCCCACCTGTTCTTCGTGCCATACTGTGCCGTCTTTTGCAGTCTCTGTCACGTCAGTCCCCAGCCGAGCTCTCTTTTTTGTTTGGGGAGCAGTCTCCTCATCTGTAGTATGAAAGAAATGTAGTTATGAGCAATGGGAAAGTCAAATGATATCACAAATGCAAGCATAGAAGCTAATAATAATAATCCCAGAACATCTCAAATAGGTTGGCTATGGTGCAGAGACCTCAGGAGAAGTAGAATCAAACAAAACTGACGGCAGTCCACACTCGGAAACAAAATGGAGGCTCTATTCACATGGTGCTATATTTTCCTACTTCCTCACTAAAATTAAATGCAAAATAGGAAATAATATGAACGAAAATCTTACCTGAAGACGACTGAGACAGCTCGGAGTCTGAATCCACCTGAAGGTTGATGTCTTCTCCGTCTGAGTCGCAAGGGTTTGCTCCATCCAGGATCATTTCCAATGCCTGTCCAGTGGTGAATCTCTGCATCTTCGTTGCTTGGAGAGGAGCTTCTTTCACAACCAAATTCTTGAGGGAACTGAAGTGATAGTGCATGAGCACTGAGGTATTTATCCATCAAACAATTGCCTGGTTGCAGTCACATGAGTTGTGATGGCCACATCGGACCACTTCACCACTGTAAGGTGTGAACGTCTCACCTGGCAGTATGAATAGAAAGAGGCAAGGCTTAGCTTTGCCTCTTTAAACTAGCTTAGCTTGTCATTACCATAACAAAATCAGCGTCCACAGGGGGGCTTGGGGCCAATTGGCCCTCTTCTGGGTCTTCTCGGTAGACAGAAAAAAGCTGGGACTTCTAGAAAGCCCATGAGAAGGCCAATTGGCCCCAAGTCCCCCCTGTGGATACCTACCTTGTTATGTTAATGTGGAGGTGAAGGTAATTCACCTGGGTGAATTACCTTCACCTCCACATTAACATAACAAGTTAGGTAGAAGCAGAGCCCCAGCAGAAGCAGAGATGGGCAGCACTTACCCAGACCAGACTCAGGGACACTTGGTCACGCACACGCGCATTCACACACACACACACACACACACACTCACACGCACAGTGGAAAGGATGAACAGGAAGGAAGGGATCAACTCACTGACATTTATTGTTAACAAAAAAAAACATATTTACAAAAAACAAAACATATTTACAAAAAAGCATAGCAGTCACTCACAATCCTGGCACTGCCATTGCTCCTTTCGGCATTTCCCACATGTATATCGGTAGCAGTCAACACAGCGCACAGTTGCATGATTGTCCTTACATTTAATTTTAGCCTGACACTTGGCTCTTTTTCCTTGTTGTGGTGTGGAGGGTTGTTGCCGGAGTAATTGTTCCTTTTGGGCCTTTTTCATACCCATGTGGTCGTGAGCCAACTCTCTTGCAAGCTCCAGCAGGAAATCCACCCGTCTCTCCTGCTTCCCGGTGCATAATTGATAGAGCACGTGCGCATTCAGTGCTGCTATATCAATCATGTTATAGAAGACTGCTACTGGCCAGCGCCGTGTTCCTGTGCGGACAGTGTACTCCCGCACCATCTGGTCCATGACATCGACGCCACACTTTGTTGTGTTGTAGAGTGTGATGGTGTTTGGCTTCTTTTTGGTGGTATCCTGTGTCTGAATCATGCTGTGCATGCTGCTGAGAACATATACAGTCTTCTTCCGCTTGGGCGCATACACCGTCAGTGTGGCACCAGTGGTTGAAAAAACTTGGGTGGTAAATTCATTGCGGTGCATCTGTCGAGTTGACCGTGGAATTTCTTGGCGAATCTTGTTGACTGTGCCGAGGATGGTTGTATTCCGGCTAAGTAGTCGTTTTGCAAGTGACAGTGATGTAACAAAATTGTCTGTGGTAACATTTCTGCCCTTGTCCAGGAATGGTTCCATCAGCCTCATGACTACACTCTCAGACACTCTCTCCCCACGAGGCCGAGTGGGGTCCTTGCCAAGATACGGGAGGATGTTGCAGACGTATTTGGTTTTCAAGTCACACGCCACCCAAAACTTGATCCCAAACTTGTCTGGTTTAGATGCAATGTACTGTAGGAAACAGCAGCGAGTCTTGGACGGGAAAAGTTGTTCGTCGATGGTGATGTGTCGTCCTGGGATGTAGGATGTGATGCAGTTGGTGACAAACGATCCCCATATGTTCGAAATTGCAGCAAACTTATCGGTCTGTGCTCGCTCGCTGCGGGTGTCTCTGTCATCAAAGCGCAGGTGATGCATGATGTTTTGGAAACGCCCTCTGGACATGGTTTCGATGACCTGTGGGCTTCCCAGGTATTTCGACCAGCAGTCACGCAGCGATGGCACCCTGATGATTCCCCGCATGATGGTGATGGAAATAAATGCCATTAGTTCAGGGAGGCCCATGGACCAATCCACATGCTCTGTTTGCTTTGCATGTTGAACAGTACAGTCTCGAATGATACCAAGCATGTCTGGAGTGATGAAACACAGGAAGCTCTGAAGACGACTTGTGATTGACCTCCTGGCCTCAGCTGTTGGCTCTCCATCTGCGTTGTATGGCGATGGCGGGGTGAAATGTGGACCCGTTCCCACCTGTTCTTCGTGCCATACTGTGCCGTCTTTTGCAGTCTCTGTCACGTCAGTCCCCAGCCGAGCTCTCTTTTTTGTTTGGGGAGCAGTCTCCTCATCTGTAGTATGAAAGAAATGTAGTTATGAGCAATGGGAAAGTCAAATGATATCACAAATGCAAGTGTGGTGGCATAGCATATGCGTTGCACCGGAGGGTCCTTGAACGCACCCTGACAGTCTGTTGGCAATCTAGTGGATACATTGCACCTGGTTGCTCCTGAACACACCCTGGTGGCCTGTGGCCTATCAGTGATCAGGTGCTGACTTTTTAGGCCGGCCCTCCCTCTTCCTCTTCACTTCTGCAATACTCCTGTTGAGAAGCCGCAGCGTGCGTGGGCCGTGCTGTGTGGTTGTGGGCCTGTTGATCGCCTCTCTACACTCTGCTTTGGCAGTGGAAAACGCCGATGTCAGGCTCCGTCCCTCTCACCTCCTCTCTGGTATGAGTGTGCGTGCGTGCGTGGATAAGTTTCTGCTAACAGGGAAAACCACCTAGGACCCTGCTGTTTTGTCTTCGTTTGGACTCCAGCTGACTTGTGGGGTACTGCTCTGCTGTTTGCTGTGGCTGCCTGGGCTACTGATGCGGCTTGAGGCCCGGTTGGACGTGGATCCAGACTGTCTAACTTACCCTTCATATTAATCTTGGACCGTGCTGCAGTTAATTAATTCACCTCTTTTATGGCAGCTGTTATCCTGCATTTTTACGGCGGTGTTGCATCTCTCTTTTAAAAGAATTTAATTCTTATACTGGTGTTTGATTGGTGATGGTGTTTTTTTGTTTATTTTTTTCTGGGCTTTGGATCAGCTTAGAGCTGTCTTTTCTTCCTTTTTTGTTTGCCCGTTTATTGAGTTATTGTGTGTTTAGTTTCATTGTGATTTCTTTTAATTGTGCTTTCTTTGTTTCAGTGTCAGAGGCTGGTGGAGGTGGCGGTGACTGGCGGTGTCCCCTCACGTGGTGTGCTGTGCTCCCTGGTGGTGGTAACTTCATGTGTGTGTGGGTGATTTTGTGTTTATTTCTTTGATTTTGTTAATTGGTGTGGGCCCCGCCATACACTTGTTCACCAGCCCCTAGCCTCTGCCCTGATTAGTTCCTCTTTTTTTTCTTTTGGTTTGCGTGTGTGTGAGTGTGGATGAAGTTGTTTTTATTGTTGCAACTTACCTTGAGTACAATAAAGAGATTCCATTTTTTGAATACCATGAACCTCGTCTCAGCGATTCAGTAGAACGAACTGGTGTGCCTTAGAACAGAGTTCCCTGGGTGAAATTCCCAGGGTGGCGTTGTCGTGCAACAATTTAAGATCTGGTTAAAACTCCACCTTTATACTCCCTCACCACAAACTTGGCGTTGTCGGCAGGATCTATTCATAGCTGAGACGTGTGTTTATGGTTTTGTTTTTTTTTTTTGGTGATTGGCTCCTATTGTAATTTTTTTTTTTCCTTTTTTCCTTTCTTTGATTGTACACAGGTTGGAGAGACGAAGACAAAGCAGCAGCAGTCCTTTTGAGTGGTTGGTGAGTTAAATTACTGCAGGGAACTTTGTGTAGTGCTGTTGTGCTATAGTCATCGTTTTCTTTTTTTTGCGGTGAGTGACTGCAGGAACTATGGAGCAGGAAGTGCAGGAACTTAGAGAATTGGTCGCGCAGTTGAAGGCTGATAATGAGAGGTTGCGGCAGGCACAGGCCGGCCCTAGTGCCCAATCGTCTACTGCTGCAGCTGCCTCGGCGGCTCCTTCCGCGCCTAGTCTCCCTGTCGCAGAGAGATTGATTTTTTTACCTAGAGATCGGAAATGTCCAATCTTTAGAGGAACGACAGGTATAGGGCTGCGTGAGTGGATGGAAGAGGCGCAGGCATGTATGAGGGCCCGGCGTCTGTCGCCGCTAGACCAAGCCTTTTTCCTGTTTGACCACCTAGAAGGAGAAGCCAGAGATGAGATCAAGTATCGGTCCGATACAGAAAGAGGGGATCCAGATAGGATACTTGCCATTTTAAGCGAGTTGTATGGGTGTGCGGAGTCATATGTTGCTCTACAGGCAGCTTTCTTTTCTAAGAAGCAGCAGGAGGGGGAGACTCTCTTAGAGTTCTCCCTGTCTCTGAAAGGCCTTATGGAGAGGGTGAAGCAGTGTGCACCGGTTGCCATGCCGAATGCTGAGGCCCTCCTGCGAGACCAGTTTGCGGAGCGTGTCCTGGATAGTTCTTTGCGCCGTGAGCTGAAGCAATTTGTCCGCAGACAGCCAGACTCTACCTTGCTAGAGGTTAGAGCGGAAGCTATCAGGTGGGAGCGGGAAGGTCTACCCGGTGGTGCGCGCAGCCGCAGTCAATCCCTCCCTTCCATATGTGGTGTCCAGTATGGCGTACAGGGTGGTCCTCAGGCTGCGGCATCCGGGTCTGAAATGAGTCAAATGAGGGAGATGTTGTCACGTCAGCAAGCACAGCTTGATCAGCTGGTGGCAAGTATTGCCCAGCTGCAGAACCCTCGTAGGGAGCATCGCCCCTCTCGTACTGGCCCACTAATTTGTATGCGTTGTCAGCAGCCGGGGCATTTTGCACGTGAGTGTGATGGTGAACGTGTTCCCCATCGCCCCCAGGTTTCTTCCTCACGCCCCTTAAATTCTAATCGTCAGGCCCGCTCCGCTTCAGTGTCGGAAAACTAGAGCCCACCGAACTGCCGAGCCACAGTTTGGGTGGGGCTGCGACTGGCTCGCAGGCTGCATCATGCAGCATAGATGCGTCTGAGCTGATTTCATCATGTCCTCATTTAGACGTTGACATGGGGGGGGTAAAGGTCCCCTCCTTAGTCGATACTGGTTCCATGGTATCCACCGTCTCTGAGAGCTTCTTTTGTCAGCACTTTGAGCCCTGGGGCCAGGAGCGCCTCCACGCTTGCAATTGGTTGGAGCTTAGAGCTGCCAACGGTCTTAAGATTCCTTTCCTTGGCTATTTGGAGCTTGATGTGAAACTTTGTGGCAAACTGATGCCCCGTTGCGGCATCCTGGTGGTGCGAGACCCCCCCTGCGGTGTGCCGGCACCAGTATCTGGTGTTTTGGGGATGAATGTCATCAGAAAGTGCTATGAGGAACTTTTTGTGCAGTACGGGGCCACCTTATTCTCACAGCCTTGTGTCTCTGAGGGCCCTACGCAAGTCCTTGCAGCACTACAGAAGTGTCACAGTGCAAGCCTTAAACCCCCTCGAGACTGCCTTGGTGTGGCAAGGGTCAGGGGTAGGAAGGCCTGGCGAATCCCCGGGGGCGTCACCAAGGTTGTTGCCGCCACTTGTTCCCAGCAGTATGCAGATTCCACCATACTGTTTGAGCCTACTGACTCTGGGTTGTCTGAAGGTTTGCTTGTTTCCCCAGCCTTAGTGCGAGTGATCAGGGGCACTGTCTATGTTCCCATCCTGAACGTTGGCTCAACTGACGTGGTGTTGCACCCTCGTACGGCTGTTGGTACCCTGGACCACGTAAACGTTGTCAGTCTTCCTCCAGGGGTCACTGAAGTGCCCTCTGTGGTGGCTACGACATCCTCTCAGACTGTTCCCCGTAGCGTTCAGTGTCAGATAGAGGACATGAATTTGTCCTCTTTGTCTGCCGAACAACAGTGTCGGGCCCGGTCTCTACTCCAGCAGTACACCTCTGTCTTCTCTGCTCACGAGGGAGACTTGGGCTGCACAGATCTTGTTTCCCATGACATTCCTCTGATTGACGATACCCCAGTCAGGCAACGCTACAGACGTATCCCACCTTCTGAGTATGAGGTCGCAAAAGAGCACATTAATCAGCTATTGGCATCCTCCATCCTTCGGGAAAGCAGTAGCCCTTACGCTTCCCCCATCGTGCTAGTCAGAAAGAAGGATGGTAGTATTCGCATGTGTGTCGACTACAGACAGCTCAACAGCAAGACCAGACGAGACGCATTCCCTCTACCACGTATAGAGGAGTCTCTGGACGCTCTGTCGGGTGCGTGTTGGTTTTCCACGTTGGACTTAGCCAGTGGGTACAATCAGGTGCCAGTCAGTGAGGCAGATAGGCACAAGACCGCCTTCTGTACACCCTTTGGCTTGTTCGAGTGGAACAGGATGCCTTTCGGCCTCTGTAATGCCCCCAGTACGTTCCAACGGTTAATGCAGCGCATCTTTGGAGATCAACAGTGCAAATCCTTGTTGTTATACCTGGATGACATCGTGGTGTTCTCCTCCTCTGTAGAACAGCACTTGGAGAGACTGAAGGTGGTGCTGGGGCGACTTCAGCATGAGGGCCTAAAGGCAAAATTAAGCAAGTGCGCTTTCTTCCAGAAGGAAGTACACTACCTGGGCCATGTTATTTCTGTCGATGGTGTTTCCACCGACCCAGGCAAAATTGCCGCGGTTGCCAATTGGCCGATTCCCACTACTGCCTCGGAGGTGCGTTCTTTCCTTGGCTTTGCCAGTTATTACCGCCGATTTGTGGAAGGCTTTGCTGAGCTAGCAGCCCCTTTACATCGGCTAGCAGCAGAGTGTGGTGGTACTAGAGCTAGCAGAAGGCCAGGGCGTGGTGTTCTTCAGGGTTGGAGTGATGAGTGTCAGAAAAGTTTTGAAAGCTTGAAGGCTAAGCTCACCACTGCACCGGTGTTGGCTTATGCTGACTTTTCCCTCCCCTTCATCTTAGAGGTTGATGCGAGCTATGGTGGCCTTGGGGCCGTTCTTTCCCAAACACAGGCAGGGAAGGTGCGGCCGATAGCCTATGCTAGTCGGTGTCTTAGCTCCACGGAGAGGAACACAGCAAATTACAGCTCAATGAAACTTGAATTCGTGGCCCTTAAATGGGCCATGACTGAAAAGTTTAGAGATTATTTGCTAGGGAACAAGTGTATAGTGTACACGGATAACAATCCTCTTAGTCATCTGTCTTCTGCCAAGCTGGCGGCCACGGAGCAGAGGTGGGCTGCCCAGTTGGCGTCATTCGACTTTGAGTTAAAGTACCGGTCAGGGCGAGCTAACAGAAATGCAGACGCCCTCTCCCGTCAGCACCCACCCGCCCCCTCCGACCTGGATGCTATGCTTCCAGGTACTGCTATACCAAAGCCCTTGCAGCAAGCATTGGGTCGGACGACAGAGGCGGTACAGGCTTCTGTCACTGCTTTGCCACAGCAGACCCCCACCGAGCTTCGCAGTGCGCAGCAAACTGACCCCAGCATTCAGCCACTGTTGCCATTCTGGGTGAACAGGCAGCGTCCCAACAGCGAGGAGAGTGCACGGCTACCTCAAGCCACACGAACCTTGCTTAAACAGTGGGACCGGTTGGTTGAAAGGGATGGATTGTTGTATCGGCAGGTTTTCCGCCCGGACGGTGCTGAGGCTGTGCTTCAGCTTTTGTTGCCTAGTCAGCTAACTGAGACGGTGTTGACGCAGGTTCACCAGGAGCATGGCCACCAAGGAGTGGAACGCACGCTGGCACTGTTGCGGTCCAGATGCTATTGGCCTGGTATGGCCACTGATGTGGCCCAGTGGTGCCAAACTTGTGAGCGGTGCCAAGTTGCCAAGGATGTCCACCCTAAGGCAGCCAGCCGTATGGGTCACCTGCTAGCCTCACGTCCCAATGAGATTCTCGCTATTGACTATACCACTCTCGAGCCAGCAGAGAGTGGTGTCGAAAACGTTCTGGTTTTAACTGATGTCTTCAGCAAGTACACTGTAGCCATCCCCACCCGTGATCAGCGTGCCAGTACGGTGGCAAGAGTTCTGGTTTCAGAGTGGTTTTACAAATTCGGTGTTCCTGCTCGCATTCATTCCGACCAGGGGCGGAACTTTGAAAGTTCCCTGATTCAGCAGTTGTGCAGCCTGTATGGTGTGGTAAAATCACGCACTACCCCGTATCACCCTGAGGGGAATGGTCAATGCGAGCGGTTTAACCGCACGCTCCACAATCTGTTGCGTACGTTGCCCGTCTCCCGTAAGAGAGACTGGAATGCATGTCTTCCCCAGGTAGTGTACTGCTATAATACCACCCCCCACCGGAGCACAGGAGAGTCCCCTTTTTTTTTGATGTTTGGTCAGGAACCCCGCCTGCCTATTGATTTCTTGTTGGGGAGGGTTGAGAGTCCGGTTAGTGGTTCAGTTTGTGAGTGGGTTCTAGAGCATCAAGCCCGGTTGCAGGTAGCATTCGAAGGGGCACGGGAGCGATTGCAACAGGCTGCCGATCATCGCAGCCGAACCCGTGACCAGCGCTCCCCTGCCCCGCCGTTGACTGAAGGGCAATTGGTTTTTATGCGTGACTTCAGCGCAAGAGGCCCTCACAAGATCCGTGATCGTTGGCATTCAACGAGGTACAGAGTCCTCAAAGCACCTAAGCAGGGTGGCGTCGTGTATACCATTGCCCCTGTAGAAAATCCAACTCAGGTGCGGCATATCCACCGCCTTATGTTAAAAGCAGTGGTTAGTGTGGACTCTCCAGCCTCTGCTCCCACCCAGGATTCACCTCCTGGGGAGGAGCCAGTTTCAGAAGCTTGTTCATTTGATTATGACCTGGCAGTTCTTGGCCAGCAACCTGCTGGGGTTGCCTCCACTAGCTCGAATGCACCAAGTGAATCTGCAGTTCAAGTGCTGGTGTCAACATCAACGTCAGCCCGTGATTGTTCCCAGTACGGCCCGTCTATAGTGCCACATCCTGAAGCATCGACGTCACGGCTTGTCCCACCTGCCCTTGTCCCTAGCTCCAGTCCTGTGGCGTTGCGCCGTACTGCACGGTCCACTGCAGGCCATCACTCTAATGTACACCATCTTCCCCGGCCCGCTGGAGGGGTTTCGGGGGCTCCTGCTTCGATGTCCAATGCCGTGGTTGCTCTCTTCAGGCCTTGGAGTTAGCGCCTGTTTTACATCGTCGGGACGACGATGCGTAAAGGGGGGGTAGAATGTGGTGGCATAGCATATGCGTTGCACCGGAGGGTCCTTGAACGCACCCTGACAGTCTGTTGGCAATCTAGTGGATACATTGCACCTGGTTGCTCCTGAACACACCCTGGTGGCCTGTGGCCTATCAGTGATCAGGTGCTGACTTTTTAGGCCGGCCCTCCCTCTTCCTCTTCACTTCTGCAATACTCCTGTTGAGAAGCCGCAGCGTGCGTGGGCCGTGCTGTGTGGTTGTGGGCCTGTTGATCGCCTCTCTACACTCTGCTTTGGCAGTGGAAAACGCCGATGTCAGGCTCCGTCCCTCTCACCTCCTCTCTGGTATGAGTGTGCGTGCGTGCGTGGATAAGTTTCTGCTAACAGGGAAAACCACCTAGGACCCTGCTGTTTTGTCTTCGTTTGGACTCCAGCTGACTTGTGGGGTACTGCTCTGCTGTTTGCTGTGGCTGCCTGGGCTACTGATGCGGCTTGAGGCCCGGTTGGACGTGGATCCAGACTGTCTAACTTACCCTTCATATTAATCTTGGACCGTGCTGCAGTTAATTAATTCACCTCTTTTATGGCAGCTGTTATCCTGCATTTTTACGGCGGTGTTGCATCTCTCTTTTAAAAGAATTTAATTCTTATACTGGTGTTTGATTGGTGATGGTGTTTTTTTGTTTATTTTTTTCTGGGCTTTGGATCAGCTTAGAGCTGTCTTTTCTTCCTTTTTTGTTTGCCCGTTTATTGAGTTATTGTGTGTTTAGTTTCATTGTGATTTCTTTTAATTGTGCTTTCTTTGTTTCAGTGTCAGAGGCTGGTGGAGGTGGCGGTGACTGGCGGTGTCCCCTCACGTGGTGTGCTGTGCTCCCTGGTGGTGGTAACTTCATGTGTGTGTGGGTGATTTTGTGTTTATTTCTTTGATTTTGTTAATTGGTGTGGGCCCCGCCATACACTTGTTCACCAGCCCCTAGCCTCTGCCCTGATTAGTTCCTCTTTTTTTTCTTTTGGTTTGCGTGTGTGTGAGTGTGGATGAAGTTGTTTTTATTGTTGCAACTTACCTTGAGTACAATAAAGAGATTCCATTTTTTGAATACCATGAACCTCGTCTCAGCGATTCAGTAGAACGAACTGGTGTGCCTTAGAACAGAGTTCCCTGGGTGAAATTCCCAGGGTGGCGTTGTCGTGCAACAATTTAAGATCTGGTTAAAACTCCACCTTTATACTCCCTCACCACACAAGCATAGAAGCTAATAATAATAATCCCAGAACATCTCAAATAGGTTGGCTATGGTGCAGAGACCTCAGGAGAAGTAGAATCAAACAAAACTGACGGCAGTCCACACTCGGAAACAAAATGGAGGCTCTATTCACATGGTGCTATATTTTCCTACTTCCTCACTAAAATTAAATGCAAAATAGGAAATAATATGAACGAAAATCTTACCTGAAGACGACTGAGACAGCTCGGAGTCTGAATCCACCTGAAGGTTGATGTCTTCTCCGTCTGAGTCGCAAGGGTTTGCTCCATCCAGGATCATTTCCAATGCCTGTCCAGTGGTGAATCTCTGCATCTTCGTTGCTTGGAGAGGAGCTTCTTTCACAACCAAATTCTTGAGGGAACTGAAGTGATAGTGCATGAGCACTGAGGTATTTATCCATCAAACAATTGCCTGGTTGCAGTCACATGAGTTGTGATGGCCACATCGGACCACTTCACCACTGTAAGGTGTGAACGTCTCACCTGGCAGTATGAATAGAAAGAGGCAAGGCTTAGCTTTGCCTCTTTAAACTAGCTTAGCTTGTCATTACCATAACAAAATCAGCGTCCACAGGGGGGCTTGGGGCCAATTGGCCCTCTTCTGGGTCTTCTCGGTAGACAGAAAAAAGCTGGGACTTCTAGAAAGCCCATGAGAAGGCCAATTGGCCCCAAGTCCCCCCTGTGGATACCTACCTTGTTATGTTAATGTGGAGGTGAAGGTAATTCACCTGGGTGAATTACCTTCACCTCCACATTAACATAACAAGTTAGGTAGAAGCAGAGCCCCAGCAGAAGCAGAGATGGGCAGCACTTACCCAGACCAGACTCAGGGACACTTGGTCACGCACACGCGCATTCACACACACACACACACACACACACTCACACGCACAGTGGAAAGGATGAACAGGAAGGAAGGGATCAACTCACTGACATTTATTGTTAACAAAAAAAAACATATTTACAAAAAACAAAACATATTTACAAAAAAGCATAGCAGTCACTCACAATCCTGGCACTGCCATTGCTCCTTTCGGCATTTCCCACATGTATATCGGTAGCAGTCAACACAGCGCACAGTTGCATGATTGTCCTTACATTTAATTTTAGCCTGACACTTGGCTCTTTTTCCTTGTTGTGGTGTGGAGGGTTGTTGCCGGAGTAATTGTTCCTTTTGGGCCTTTTTCATACCCATGTGGTCGTGAGCCAACTCTCTTGCAAGCTCCAGCAGGAAATCCACCCGTCTCTCCTGCTTCCCGGTGCATAATTGATAGAGCACGTGCGCATTCAGTGCTGCTATATCAATCATGTTATAGAAGACTGCTACTGGCCAGCGCCGTGTTCCTGTGCGGACAGTGTACTCCCGCACCATCTGGTCCATGACATCGACGCCACACTTTGTTGTGTTGTAGAGTGTGATGGTGTTTGGCTTCTTTTTGGTGGTATCCTGTGTCTGAATCATGCTGTGCATGCTGCTGAGAACATATACAGTCTTCTTCCGCTTGGGCGCATACACCGTCAGTGTGGCACCAGTGGTTGAAAAAACTTGGGTGGTAAATTCATTGCGGTGCATCTGTCGAGTTGACCGTGGAATTTCTTGGCGAATCTTGTTGACTGTGCCGAGGATGGTTGTATTCCGGCTAAGTAGTCGTTTTGCAAGTGACAGTGATGTAACAAAATTGTCTGTGGTAACATTTCTGCCCTTGTCCAGGAATGGTTCCATCAGCCTCATGACTACACTCTCAGACACTCTCTCCCCACGAGGCCGAGTGGGGTCCTTGCCAAGATACGGGAGGATGTTGCAGACGTATTTGGTTTTCAAGTCACACGCCACCCAAAACTTGATCCCAAACTTGTCTGGTTTAGATGCAATGTACTGTAGGAAACAGCAGCGAGTCTTGGACGGGAAAAGTTGTTCGTCGATGGTGATGTGTCGTCCTGGGATGTAGGATGTGATGCAGTTGGTGACAAACGATCCCCATATGTTCGAAATTGCAGCAAACTTATCGGTCTGTGCTCGCTCGCTGCGGGTGTCTCTGTCATCAAAGCGCAGGTGATGCATGATGTTTTGGAACCGCCCTCTGGACATGGTTTCGATGACCTGTGGGCTTCCCAGGTATTTCGACCAGCAGTCACGCAGCGATGGCACCCTGATGATTCCCCGCATGATGGTGATGGAAATAAATGCCATTAGTTCAGGGAGGCCCATGGACCAATCCACATGCTCTGTTTGCTTTGCATGTTGAACAGTACAGTCTCGAATGATACCAAGCATGTCTGGAGTGATGAAACACAGGAAGCTCTGAGGACGACTTGTGATTGACCTCCTGGCCTCAGCTGTTGGCTCTCCATCTGCGTTGTATGGCGATGGCGGGGTGAAATGTGGACCCGTTCCCACCTGTTCTTCGTGCCATACTGTGCCGTCTTTTGCAGTCTCTGTCACGTCAGTCCCCAGCCGAGCTCTCTTTTTTGTTTGGGGAGCAGTCTCCTCATCTGTAGTATGAAAGAAATGTAGTTATGAGCAATGGGAAAGTCAAATGATATCACAAATGCAAGCATAGAAGCTAATAATAATAATCCCAGAACATCTCAAATAGGTTGGCTATGGTGCAGAGACCTCAGGAGAAGTAGAATCAAACAAAACTGACGGCAGTCCACACTCGGAAACAAAATGGAGGCTCTATTCACATGGTGCTATATTTTCCTACTTCCTCACTAAAATTAAATGCAAAATAGGAAATAATATGAACGAAAATCTTACCTGAAGACGACTGAGACAGCTCGGAGTCTGAATCCACCTGAAGGTTGATGTCTTCTCCGTCTGAGTCGCAAGGGTTTGCTCCATCCAGGATCATTTCCAATGCCTGTCCAGTGGTGAATCTCTGCATCTTCGTTGCTTGGAGAGGAGCTTCTTTCACAACCAAATTCTTGAGGGAACTGAAGTGATAGTGCATGAGCACTGAGGTATTTATCCATCAAACAATTGCCTGGTTGCAGTCACATGAGTTGTGATGGCCACATCGGACCACTTCACCACTGTAAGGTGTGAACGTCTCACCTGGCAGTATGAATAGAAAGAGGCAAGGCTTAGCTTTGCCTCTTTAAACTAGCTTAGCTTGTCATTACCATAACAAAATCAGCGTCCACAGGGGGGCTTGGGGCCAATTGGCCCTCTTCTGGGTCTTCTCGGTAGACAGAAAAAAGCTGGGACTTCTAGAAAGCCCATGAGAAGGCCAATTGGCCCCAAGTCCCCCCTGTGGATACCTACCTTGTTATGTTAATGTGGAGGTGAAGGTAATTCACCTGGGTGAATTACCTTCACCTCCACATTAACATAACAAGTTAGGTAGAAGCAGAGCCCCAGCAGAAGCAGAGATGGGCAGCACTTACCCAGACCAGACTCAGGGACACTTGGTCACGCACACGCGCATTCACACACACACACACACACACACACTCACACGCACAGTGGAAAGGATGAACAGGAAGGAAGGGATCAACTCACTGACATTTATTGTTAACAAAAAAAAACATATTTACAAAAAACAAAACATATTTACAAAAAAGCATAGCAGTCACTCACAATCCTGGCACTGCCATTGCTCCTTTCGGCATTTCCCACATGTATATCGGTAGCAGTCAACACAGCGCACAGTTGCATGATTGTCCTTACATTTAATTTTAGCCTGACACTTGGCTCTTTTTCCTTGTTGTGGTGTGGAGGGTTGTTGCCGGAGTAATTGTTCCTTTTGGGCCTTTTTCATACCCATGTGGTCGTGAGCCAACTCTCTTGCAAGCTCCAGCAGGAAATCCACCCGTCTCTCCTGCTTCCCGGTGCATAATTGATAGAGCACGTGCGCATTCAGTGCTGCTATATCAATCATGTTATAGAAGACTGCTACTGGCCAGCGCCGTGTTCCTGTGCGGACAGTGTACTCCCGCACCATCTGGTCCATGACATCGACGCCACACTTTGTTGTGTTGTAGAGTGTGATGGTGTTTGGCTTCTTTTTGGTGGTATCCTGTGTCTGAATCATGCTGTGCATGCTGCTGAGAACATATACAGTCTTCTTCCGCTTGGGCGCATACACCGTCAGTGTGGCACCAGTGGTTGAAAAAACTTGGGTGGTAAATTCATTGCGGTGCATCTGTCGAGTTGACCGTGGAATTTCTTGGCGAATCTTGTTGACTGTGCCGAGGATGGTTGTATTCCGGCTAAGTAGTCGTTTTGCAAGTGACAGTGATGTAACAAAATTGTCTGTGGTAACATTTCTGCCCTTGTCCAGGAATGGTTCCATCAGCCTCATGACTACACTCTCAGACACTCTCTCCCCACGAGGCCGAGTGGGGTCCTTGCCAAGATACGGGAGGATGTTGCAGACGTATTTGGTTTTCAAGTCACACGCCACCCAAAACTTGATCCCAAACTTGTCTGGTTTAGATGCAATGTACTGTAGGAAACAGCAGCGAGTCTTGGACGGGAAAAGTTGTTCGTCGATGGTGATGTGTCGTCCTGGGATGTAGGATGTGATGCAGTTGGTGACAAACGATCCCCATATGTTCGAAATTGCAGCAAACTTATCGGTCTGTGCTCGCTCGCTGCGGGTGTCTCTGTCATCAAAGCGCAGGTGATGCATGATGTTTTGGAACCGCCCTCTGGACATGGTTTCGATGACCTGTGGGCTTCCCAGGTATTTCGACCAGCAGTCACGCAGCGATGGCACCCTGATGATTCCCCGCATGATGGTGATGGAAATAAATGCCATTAGTTCAGGGAGGCCCATGGACCAATCCACATGCTCTGTTTGCTTTGCATGTTGAACAGTACAGTCTCGAATGATACCAAGCATGTCTGGAGTGATGAAACACAGGAAGCTCTGAGGACGACTTGTGATTGACCTCCTGGCCTCAGCTGTTGGCTCTCCATCTGCGTTGTATGGCGATGGCGGGGTGAAATGTGGACCCGTTCCCACCTGTTCTTCGTGCCATACTGTGCCGTCTTTTGCAGTCTCTGTCACGTCAGTCCCCAGCCGAGCTCTCTTTTTTGTTTGGGGAGCAGTCTCCTCATCTGTAGTATGAAAGAAATGTAGTTATGAGCAATGGGAAAGTCAAATGATATCACAAATGCAAGCATAGAAGCTAATAATAATAATCCCAGAACATCTCAAATAGGTTGGCTATGGTGCAGAGACCTCAGGAGAAGTAGAATCAAACAAAACTGACGGCAGTCCACACTCGGAAACAAAATGGAGGCTCTATTCACATGGTGCTATATTTTCCTACTTCCTCACTAAAATTAAATGCAAAATAGGAAATAATATGAACGAAAATCTTACCTGAAGACGACTGAGACAGCTCGGAGTCTGAATCCACCTGAAGGTTGATGTCTTCTCCGTCTGAGTCGCAAGGGTTTGCTCCATCCAGGATCATTTCCAATGCCTGTCCAGTGGTGAATCTCTGCATCTTCGTTGCTTGGAGAGGAGCTTCTTTCACAACCAAATTCTTGAGGGAACTGAAGTGATAGTGCATGAGCACTGAGGTATTTATCCATCAAACAATTGCCTGGTTGCAGTCACATGAGTTGTGATGGCCACATCGGACCACTTCACCACTGTAAGGTGTGAACGTCTCACCTGGCAGTATGAATAGAAAGAGGCAAGGCTTAGCTTTGCCTCTTTAAACTAGCTTAGCTTGTCATTACCATAACAAAATCAGCGTCCACAGGGGGGCTTGGGGCCAATTGGCCCTCTTCTGGGTCTTCTCGGTAGACAGAAAAAAGCTGGGACTTCTAGAAAGCCCATGAGAAGGCCAATTGGCCCCAAGTCCCCCCTGTGGATACCTACCTTGTTATGTTAATGTGGAGGTGAAGGTAATTCACCTGGGTGAATTACCTTCACCTCCACATTAACATAACAAGTTAGGTAGAAGCAGAGCCCCAGCAGAAGCAGAGATGGGCAGCACTTACCCAGACCAGACTCAGGGACACTTGGTCACGCACACGCGCATTCACACACACACACACACACACACACTCACACGCACAGTGGAAAGGATGAACAGGAAGGAAGGGATCAACTCACTGACATTTATTGTTAACAAAAAAAAACATATTTACAAAAAACAAAACATATTTACAAAAAAGCATAGCAGTCACTCACAATCCTGGCACTGCCATTGCTCCTTTCGGCATTTCCCACATGTATATCGGTAGCAGTCAACACAGCGCACAGTTGCATGATTGTCCTTACATTTAATTTTAGCCTGACACTTGGCTCTTTTTCCTTGTTGTGGTGTGGAGGGTTGTTGCCGGAGTAATTGTTCCTTTTGGGCCTTTTTCATACCCATGTGGTCGTGAGCCAACTCTCTTGCAAGCTCCAGCAGGAAATCCACCCGTCTCTCCTGCTTCCCGGTGCATAATTGATAGAGCACGTGCGCATTCAGTGCTGCTATATCAATCATGTTATAGAAGACTGCTACTGGCCAGCGCCGTGTTCCTGTGCGGACAGTGTACTCCCGCACCATCTGGTCCATGACATCGACGCCACACTTTGTTGTGTTGTAGAGTGTGATGGTGTTTGGCTTCTTTTTGGTGGTATCCTGTGTCTGAATCATGCTGTGCATGCTGCTGAGAACATATACAGTCTTCTTCCGCTTGGGCGCATACACCGTCAGTGTGGCACCAGTGGTTGAAAAAACTTGGGTGGTAAATTCATTGCGGTGCATCTGTCGAGTTGACCGTGGAATTTCTTGGCGAATCTTGTTGACTGTGCCGAGGATGGTTGTATTCCGGCTAAGTAGTCGTTTTGCAAGTGACAGTGATGTAACAAAATTGTCTGTGGTAACATTTCTGCCCTTGTCCAGGAATGGTTCCATCAGCCTCATGACTACACTCTCAGACACTCTCTCCCCACGAGGCCGAGTGGGGTCCTTGCCAAGATACGGGAGGATGTTGCAGACGTATTTGGTTTTCAAGTCACACGCCACCCAAAACTTGATCCCAAACTTGTCTGGTTTAGATGCAATGTACTGTAGGAAACAGCAGCGAGTCTTGGACGGGAAAAGTTGTTCGTCGATGGTGATGTGTCGTCCTGGGATGTAGGATGTGATGCAGTTGGTGACAAACGATCCCCATATGTTCGAAATTGCAGCAAACTTATCGGTCTGTGCTCGCTCGCTGCGGGTGTCTCTGTCATCAAAGCGCAGGTGATGCATGATGTTTTGGAAACGCCCTCTGGACATGGTTTCGATGACCTGTGGGCTTCCCAGGTATTTCGACCAGCAGTCACGCAGCGATGGCACCCTGATGATTCCCCGCATGATGGTGATGGAAATAAATGCCATTAGTTCAGGGAGGCCCATGGACCAATCCACATGCTCTGTTTGCTTTGCATGTTGAACAGTACAGTCTCGAATGATACCAAGCATGTCTGGAGTGATGAAACACAGGAAGCTCTGAAGACGACTTGTGATTGACCTCCTGGCCTCAGCTGTTGGCTCTCCATCTGCGTTGTATGGCGATGGCGGGGTGAAATGTGGACCCGTTCCCACCTGTTCTTCGTGCCATACTGTGCCGTCTTTTGCAGTCTCTGTCACGTCAGTCCCCAGCCGAGCTCTCTTTTTTGTTTGGGGAGCAGTCTCCTCATCTGTAGTATGAAAGAAATGTAGTTATGAGCAATGGGAAAGTCAAATGATATCACAAATGCAAGCATAGAAGCTAATAATAATAATCCCAGAACATCTCAAATAGGTTGGCTATGGTGCAGAGACCTCAGGAGAAGTAGAATCAAACAAAACTGACGGCAGTCCACACTCGGAAACAAAATGGAGGCTCTATTCACATGGTGCTATATTTTCCTACTTCCTCACTAAAATTAAATGCAAAATAGGAAATAATATGAACGAAAATCTTACCTGAAGACGACTGAGACAGCTCGGAGTCTGAATCCACCTGAAGGTTGATGTCTTCTCCGTCTGAGTCGCAAGGGTTTGCTCCATCCAGGATCATTTCCAATGCCTGTCCAGTGGTGAATCTCTGCATCTTCGTTGCTTGGAGAGGAGCTTCTTTCACAACCAAATTCTTGAGGGAACTGAAGTGATAGTGCATGAGCACTGAGGTATTTATCCATCAAACAATTGCCTGGTTGCAGTCACATGAGTTGTGATGGCCACATCGGACCACTTCACCACTGTAAGGTGTGAACGTCTCACCTGGCAGTATGAATAGAAAGAGGCAAGGCTTAGCTTTGCCTCTTTAAACTAGCTTAGCTTGTCATTACCATAACAAAATCAGCGTCCACAGGGGGGCTTGGGGCCAATTGGCCCTCTTCTGGGTCTTCTCGGTAGACAGAAAAAAGCTGGGACTTCTAGAAAGCCCATGAGAAGGCCAATTGGCCCCAAGTCCCCCCTGTGGATACCTACCTTGTTATGTTAATGTGGAGGTGAAGGTAATTCACCTGGGTGAATTACCTTCACCTCCACATTAACATAACAAGTTCGGTAGAAGCAGAGCCCCAGCAGAAGCAGAGATGGGCAGCACTTACCCAGACCAGACTCAGGGACACTTGGTCACGCACACGCGCATTCACACACACACACACACACACACTCACACGCACAGTGGAAAGGATGAACAGGAAGGAAGGGATCAACTCACTGACATTTATTGTTAACAAAAAAAAACATATTTACAAAAAACAAAACATATTTACAAAAAAGCATAGCAGTCACTCACAATCCTGGCACTGCCATTGCTCCTTTCGGCATTTCCCACATGTATATCGGTAGCAGTCAACACAGCGCACAGTTGCATGATTGTCCTTACATTTAATTTTAGCCTGACACTTGGCTCTTTTTCCTTGTTGTGGTGTGGAGGGTTGTTGCCGGAGTAATTGTTCCTTTTGGGCCTTTTTCATACCCATGTGGTCGTGAGCCAACTCTCTTGCAAGCTCCAGCAGGAAATCCACCCGTCTCTCCTGCTTCCCGGTGCATAATTGATAGAGCACGTGCGCATTCAGTGCTGCTATATCAATCATGTTATAGAAGACTGCTACTGGCCAGCGCCGTGTTCCTGTGCGGACAGTGTACTCCCGCACCATCTGGTCCATGACATCGACGCCACACTTTGTTGTGTTGTAGAGTGTGATGGTGTTTGGCTTCTTTTTGGTGGTATCCTGTGTCTGAATCATGCTGTGCATGCTGCTGAGAACATATACAGTCTTCTTCCGCTTGGGCGCATACACCGTCAGTGTGGCACCAGTGGTTGAAAAAACTTGGGTGGTAAATTCATTGCGGTGCATCTGTCGAGTTGACCGTGGAATTTCTTGGCGAATCTTGTTGACTGTGCCGAGGATGGTTGTATTCCGGCTAAGTAGTCGTTTTGCAAGTGACAGTGATGTAACAAAATTGTCTGTGGTAACATTTCTGCCCTTGTCCAGGAATGGTTCCATCAGCCTCATGACTACACTCTCAGACACTCTCTCCCCACGAGGCCGAGTGGGGTCCTTGCCAAGATACGGGAGGATGTTGCAGACGTATTTGGTTTTCAAGTCACACGCCACCCAAAACTTGATCCCAAACTTGTCTGGTTTAGATGCAATGTACTGTAGGAAACAGCAGCGAGTCTTGGACGGGAAAAGTTGTTCGTCGATGGTGATGTGTCGTCCTGGGATGTAGGATGTGATGCAGTTGGTGACAAACGATCCCCATATGTTCGAAATTGCAGCAAACTTATCGGTCTGTGCTCGCTCGCTGCGGGTGTCTCTGTCATCAAAGCGCAGGTGATGCATGATGTTTTGGAACCGCCCTCTGGACATGGTTTCGATGACCTGTGGGCTTCCCAGGTATTTCGACCAGCAGTCACGCAGCGATGGCACCCTGATGATTCCCCGCATGATGGTGATGGAAATAAATGCCATTAGTTCAGGGAGGCCCATGGACCAATCCACATGCTCTGTTTGCTTTGCATGTTGAACAGTACAGTCTCGAATGATACCAAGCATGTCTGGAGTGATGAAACACAGGAAGCTCTGAAGACGACTTGTGATTGACCTCCTGGCCTCAGCTGTTGGCTCTCCATCTGCGTTGTATGGCGATGGCGGGGTGAAATGTGGACCCGTTCCCACCTGTTCTTCGTGCCATACTGTGCCGTCTTTTGCAGTCTCTGTCACGTCAGTCCCCAGCCGAGCTCTCTTTTTTGTTTGGGGAGCAGTCTCCTCATCTGTAGTATGAAAGAAATGTAGTTATGAGCAATGGGAAAGTCAAATGATATCACAAATGCAAGCATAGAAGCTAATAATAATAATCCCAGAACATCTCAAATAGGTTGGCTATGGTGCAGAGACCTCAGGAGAAGTAGAATCAAACAAAACTGACGGCAGTCCACACTCGGAAACAAAATGGAGGCTCTATTCACATGGTGCTATATTTTCCTACTTCCTCACTAAAATTAAATGCAAAATAGGAAATAATATGAACGAAAATCTTACCTGAAGACGACTGAGACAGCTCGGAGTCTGAATCCACCTGAAGGTTGATGTCTTCTCCGTCTGAGTCGCAAGGGTTTGCTCCATCCAGGATCATTTCCAATGCCTGTCCAGTGGTGAATCTCTGCATCTTCGTTGCTTGGAGAGGAGCTTCTTTCACAACCAAATTCTTGAGGGAACTGAAGTGATAGTGCATGAGCACTGAGGTATTTATCCATCAAACAATTGCCTGGTTGCAGTCACATGAGTTGTGATGGCCACATCGGACCACTTCACCACTGTAAGGTGTGAACGTCTCACCTGGCAGTATGAATAGAAAGAGGCAAGGCTTAGCTTTGCCTCTTTAAACTAGCTTAGCTTGTCATTACCATAACAAAATCAGCGTCCACAGGGGGGCTTGGGGCCAATTGGCCCTCTTCTGGGTCTTCTCGGTAGACAGAAAAAAGCTGGGACTTCTAGAAAGCCCATGAGAAGGCCAATTGGCCCCAAGTCCCCCCTGTGGATACCTACCTTGTTATGTTAATGTGGAGGTGAAGGTAATTCACCTGGGTGAATTACCTTCACCTCCACATTAACATAACAAGTTAGGTAGAAGCAGAGCCCCAGCAGAAGCAGAGATGGGCAGCACTTACCCAGACCAGACTCAGGGACACTTGGTCACGCACACGCGCATTCACACACACACACACACACACACACTCACACGCACAGTGGAAAGGATGAACAGGAAGGAAGGGATCAACTCACTGACATTTATTGTTAACAAAAAAAAACATATTTACAAAAAACAAAACATATTTACAAAAAAGCATAGCAGTCACTCACAATCCTGGCACTGCCATTGCTCCTTTCGGCATTTCCCACATGTATATCGGTAGCAGTCAACACAGCGCACAGTTGCATGATTGTCCTTACATTTAATTTTAGCCTGACACTTGGCTCTTTTTCCTTGTTGTGGTGTGGAGGGTTGTTGCCGGAGTAATTGTTCCTTTTGGGCCTTTTTCATACCCATGTGGTCGTGAGCCAACTCTCTTGCAAGTGTGGCAGGACAGTGCCTGGGAATTCGTGAGGGTGCCTACACACTCACCCCACCCCACGTGTGGTCAGGTGGTTGCTAGCCACGCCCTTATAAACGCCGGCAGGGCTGTGCAGGAAACATCTGCCTGTCCCAGGGGAAGACGCAAGGTTGAGTGTTCATGCTGCCCAGCACTCGCTGTAGCTCCAGAGAGTATCCTTGGTTCTACTGGCTTACCGGTATAGTCCCTTTCCTGTCCAGTTTCGTACGTTCTGACATGTATGTTCTGACACAGTAAGGAGACTTACTGTGGTTTACATTCTAGCCGTAGGTTCGCTGCTAAAGCTAACTGGCTAGCAGCGCTGTTCTATTCCCTCCGGTGCTTCCACTATCCTCGGCTCAGGTATGTCTTGGTCATTTATGTATTCACTGCACGCGTGAATAGGTGAGGCAACATGCTGACGCTGTGTGTGGATTGCAGCATCTAACCGGCACGAAGTGCTTTGCCAGCCGAGCTTCCTGTAGCTTTTGTTAACTGCTTCTCGGTAGGTCCTGCCTTCCCTCCGCTCTCTTAGTCATTGTAATGGTGTGTAGCATTGCAAATAACTCTCATGTCTCCTCTAGGGCCGACTGGCGTCTGGCCGGGTGGTCGCCGTTGCTGTTTTGTCCTCTGGAGGTATTCCCGTCCTGCTACGCTGCTGCTAGCTTCAGCTATCCGACCGACAGGCCGCTTGCTATAGCGCTCGGCTGTGGTCTGGATGTGCATGGCGTGTGCATGCAGGTGTGCGTGTGCGGCTGCTGTCTCGATGTGCATGTGGGTGTGCTTGCAGTTTGTGCTTTCTGTGAAACCCTTTGTCTGCCTGTCTGTGTGCTCGTTTGTTGGTCTGCCCAATTAACCGTCGATTGCTGTTGGGTAATTGTGTACTGTCTGTAATCCATTGTTTTGTTTAATTTGTTTATTTTGTTTTATTTCTATTGGTGGTGGCCCCTAGTCCTATATCTGCTGTATGCTGGTGGCTGTGTCGCAACTACTGCCTCTAGTGGTAGCAGATTCTGTTTTCTATTAATTTGTTTGTAGTGTGATTTTTGGCTTGCAGTGCATGGCTTTGCTTGGCGTGTATAAACTTGTGTGCTTTAATGTGATTTTCTTTTGGGTTTGGGTTCAGGGAATCTGCGCTGCTCGTCTTGGCATGTTGCTAATAGCTAACCCAGCGTACCATGTATAGGCAGTGTGCATGATTGTGTTCTACTAAGGCCTTAGTCTTTTACTGATGTGTTGTCATAAGAATAGCCAATAAAATATTTGTGGATACGAAAGACCACGCCTCCATTGTTCTGACCCTTTATTTGGGGTACTCAAGTGCTATAAAGAGGGGAGAATAAAGCGGGGAAAGCAGGCAAAGTGTCCCTTACTTTGTGGCACTGTTACAATCTGGCGCTGTGAGCAGGGTATCACGAACTAAGTGGAGACGTGTGTTTCTTTTGTATGCCTTGTTTTTTTTGTGTGTTTGGTTTTTTTTTTCTTTTCTCTTTTCCCCTGTGTTTTCCCTAGGAGCAGATGTGTGGTTGTGCTGTATGAGTGGTGCCTTTTCTGGAGGACAAAACAGCAACGTCTGTCCTGTGGTCCAGTACCACCCAGCGGAGTTGTGGACTTACAGGCTGACTGCTCAGTGATCTTCTCCCGTACGTAACCCCATTATGGAAGACGATACGCAGGACCTTAGGGAATTAGTGGCGCAACTGAGGGCAGAGAACGACAGGCTGCGGCTGGAACAGATGAATAATCAACAGCCTAGTGTTCCTCCATCACAGGCACCTTCAGTAGCTTCTAATTCGCCTCCAGTCGGAAGTGCTGATGATCCAGTGCGCCCCACAGCTAGCAGTGTTGCCCCACCTACAGAAAGGCTCGTTTTTGTGCCACGCGACCGTAAATGCCCGCAATTTAGTGGTAAATCCAGTATGAATATTGAAGAGTGGATCGAAGAGGCTCAGGCATGTATGCGGGCCAGGCACTTGTCTCGTTTTGATCAAGCTTTCTTTCTTTATGATCATCTAGTGGGTGAGGCGAGAGATGAGATCAAATATCGGCCTAGCACAGACCGTGCGGACCCAGATAGAATAATTACTATTTTGAAGGAGTTGTATGGGTGTTCTAAATCATACGTTGCCCTTCAAGAGGCATTCTTTTCCAGAAAACAGCAGGAGGGAGAGACTTTGCATGAGTTCTCTCTGGCCTTGTTGAGCCTCATGGACAGAGTGAAGCAGTCTGCCCCCGACGCCGTACCCAATTGCGACGTTCTGCTGCGGGATCAATTTACAGAGCACGTTGTGGATGGTGCTCTTCGCCGGGAATTAAAACAGTTAGTGCGGAGGCAGCCACGTGCAACTTTGCTGGAGGTACGGGCGGAGGCGATCAGGTGGGAACGCGAGGGCATGCCGGGGGCTGCTCGGGCCCGTAGCTATTCTCTACCCTCCACTCAGGGCATTCAGTATGGCGTTCAGGGGGGGTCTCGGTTTCCTGCCGGTAACCAGTCAAACAGTTCGGAACTGGCTGAATTGAAAGAGATTCTTAAGAAACAACAAGACCAACTTAATCTACTGACGCAGAGCGTTGCTTCATTGCAAGGGCCCCGTCAGTTTCATCGGCCACTTCAACGCCAGCCAGTGATTTGCCGTAGGTGTCAGCGCCCTGGCCATTATGCCCGTGACTGTGATGGGGAACGGGTCCAGCGCCAGCCCCCGCCTCCTGTAACTTCTGTAGCCCGGCCAGTTAGTGGCAACTCACCCCAACTGCCCACTCCGGCGGAAAACTTCTACCCACCAAACTGTTGAGCCACAGTTTGAGTGGGGAGCCTACTGGCTCACAGGAATCTAATGGTCGATCCGGTAGACTTGCTAACCTGATGTCCTCCTGTCCCCACTTGGATGTATCCATGGGAGGGGTCCAGGTGCCCTGTCTGATAGATACTGGGTCTATGGTTTCCACGGTTACCGAAACTTTCTTTTACAAACACTTTGCACCATGGGGCCCAGATAGCTTGAAGTCCTGTAATTGGCTCCAACTCCGTGCAGCCAATGGGTTGGCTATTCCCTACATCGGTTACATGGAGTTGGATGTTCAACTTTGTGGTAAACAAGTATCAAATTGTGGGATCTTGGTGGTCAAGGATCCCCCGGATGCTCCAAATCAGGTTCCTGGGGTACTAGGTATGAACATCTTAAGTAAGTGTTATCAAGAGTTGTTTGGCCAGTACGGGTTAGCTTTTCTTGAAAACCCTTCAATATCTCAGGCTCCAGCACCCCTTTTTCAAGCATTTCAGCATTGCCATCAGGCAGAGATCCAACCCCCCATTTGGGTGATTGGGCAAGTGAAGGTGAGGGGCAGAAAGGCTTGCCGTATACCGGGTGGATCTATGAAGTTGGTGCCTGCCACGTGCTCCACTCAATATGCTAGTGGTATCATATTGTTTGAGCCGTCAGAGTCTGGCCTGCCCTCGGGGCTGCTTGCTTCTCCAGCCCTGGTACGCGTCGACCGTGGTACGGCTTCTATTCCAGTTGTTAATGTTGGTACAACTGATGTCCTCTTGTTCCCTCGCGTTTCCCTGGGAACATTACAATGCATTCACGTTGTTAGTCTGCCTGCAGGCGTGACAGAGGTTCCCTCAGTCACCGCTACTGTTGCTTCTCAGACAACATGCTCCTCGACACCACTGATCCAACAGCAAATTGAGAATATTGACTTGTCTTGTCTGTCCAGTCCAGAGCAGGTCCAAGTCCGTTCCTTGCTAGACCAATTTCACACAGTGTTTTCCACTCACGATGGTGACTTAGGCTGCACTAAACTGTTATCTCATGACATCCCACTTCTTGATGAAGTGCCGGTTCGTCAGAGATATCGCAGGATACCCCCATCCGACTACGAAATGGTCAAAGCGCATATTAACCACCTACTGGATGCGCAGGTAATCAGGGAAAGCTGTAGTCCGTACGCTTCACCAATAGTTCTAGTCAAGAAAAAGGATGGTAGCTTGCGCTTGTGTGTAGACTATCGCCAACTGAACGCAAAAACCCGTAAGGATGCGTTTCCACTTCCTCGCATCGAAGAGTCGCTGGATGCATTAACCGGGGCCTGCTGGTTCTCTACTTTGGATCTGGCAAGTGGTTACAACCAGGTCCCGGTCACTGAGAGGGATAAGGCTAAGACCGCCTTTTGCACCCCGTTTGGCTTATTCGAGTGGAATCGAATGCCATTTGGGTTGTGCAACGCACCTTCTACATTCCAGCGACTTATGCAGCGACTTTTTGGAGACCAACAGTGCCAGTCTCTGCTCTTGTACCTGGATGACATTATCGTGTATTCATCTACAGTTTCCCAACACCTGGATCGCTTAGGGTTGGTCCTAAGCCGGCTTAAGGACGAAGGCCTCAAAGCCAAACTAAGTAAGTGCGCTTTCTTTCAGAGAAAGGTCAATTACTTAGGCCATGTTGTTTCAGATCAAGGGGTGGCCACAGACCCAGGTAAAATTACATCAGTTACCCAGTGGCGGCGTCCTAGTACTGTGTCTGAGTTGCGGTCTTTCCTTGGCTTTGCTAGCTACTACCGGCGGTTTGTAGAGGGATTTGCGAAACTGGCAGCCCCTCTGCATAAACTGGTAGCTGAGCAGGCTGGTACCAAGGGAAGACCCGCTACTAAAATTTCAGCTGGTTCATGGACGGAGGCTCATCAGACCAGTTTTGAAGCCTTAAAACGGAAACTCACCACTGCACCTGTACTGGCGTATGCAGATTTCTCCCTGCCCTTTATCCTGGAAGTGGATGCCAGTCATGGAGGACTGGGAGCTATCCTTTCCCAAGAGCAGGGGGGAAAGGTGAGACCAATCGCCTATGCCAGTCGCAGCCTTCGGCCCACTGAGCGCAACATGACAAACTACAGTTCCATGAAATTGGAATTCTTGGCGCTCAAGTGGGCCGTGACTGAAAAATTCAAGGAGTACCTATGGGGAAATAAGTGTGTGGTGTACACAGATAATAATCCCCTAAGCCACCTTGCATCTGCCAAGTTAGGGGCAACTGAACAGCGCTGGGCAGCACAGCTGGCCTCCTTTGACCTGGAACTGCATTATCGGTCAGGCCAAAGTAACACAAATGCCGATGCTCTATCGCGGCAAGACCCGGGTGACTGTGGGTTGCAGAGCCTGCTTCCTGGCACGGTAATTGCCACCTCTTTACGACAGGTGCTGGTACCAAAGTTCACCCAAGGGGCGAGTCAGGCCCTCATATCAGTCCTCCCTTGCCATACTACTGCCGATTTGCACCACTTGCAACAGGCCGATCCGATACTGGAGCGTGCACTGTTCTTTTGGAGACAGAACAGGCGGCCTGGGCCAACAGAACGGAAACAGCTCTCGAAACAAGTGTTGATCTTGCTTGGGCAGTGGGATCGACTTGTGGAGCAGGAAGGGGTGCTGTATCGGCGAATTTTTCGCCGGGAAGGGGGGGAGGAAGTGCTGCAATTGGTTCTTCCCACCTGCTTGCAGCCAGAAGTGCTTACACAGACGCATCAAGAGCACGGCCACCAGGGTGTTGAGCGCACGACAGAGTTGCTACGGCTACGCTGTTACTGGCCGGGCATGACGGCAGACATCGTGCGTTGGTGCCAGGAGTGTGAGCGATGCCAATTGGCTAAAGAGGCCAGGCCGGTTGCACCCAGCTTTATGGGACATCTGTTAGCTGCTCGTCCAAATGAGATCCTTGCACTTGACTTTACCGGCCTCGAACCTTCGGCATCAGGCTGTGAGAATATCTTGGTGTTGACTGATGTGTTTAGCAAGTACTCATTGGCCATACCTACATGGGATCAGCGGGCCTCGACGGTGGCAAAAATACTGGTACAAGAATGGTTTTATAAGTTTGGAGTGCCGAGCCGTATTCATTCGGACCAGGGCCGGTGTTTTGAATCCCACATTCTGCAGCAGCTGTGCAACTTTTATGGCGTGCAGAAGTCTCGCACTACGCCATACCACCCAGCTGGTAATGGCCAGTGCGAAAGGTTTAACCGAACACTCCATAATCTGCTGCGCACTCTGCCTGTCTCTAAGAAGAGAGATTGGGCCTCTTGCCTACCCCAGCTGCTGTTCTGTTATAACAGTACCCCTCATCAGACTACTGGGGAGTCACCGCACTTCCTTATGTTCGGCCAGGAGCCACGACTCCCGATTGACTTCCTTTTGGGACGGGTACCCGAACCAGTTGCTGGAAGTGTGCACGATTGGGTTCAGGAACATCAAACCCGGCTGAGGGTAGCTGCAGAAGGGGTCCAGGAGCGTTTACAAGTGGCGGCCGATCGTCGTAAGGCCAGCCACGATGTAAATGTCCGCGATGCACCGCTGGAGGAGGGTCAGCGGGTCTATTTACGGGACTTATCCGTAAGAGGCCGGCATAAGATCCATGACCTTTGGAGCCCAGTGGTGTATCACGTCCTGAAGGCACCCCCACAGGGCGGCGCGGTGTACACCATAGCACCTGAAGCTAATTTGCAACAGGTGAGGCATGTACATCGCACTCTGTTGAAGGCATGCGTGGAGAGACCCCCTTCTGGCCACACCCAGGTAGAGCCTGAGCTATCGAGCCTGCGTAGACCTCCCTCAGATGGGGGAGAATCAGACGATGAGGTTTTGCTGGTTGTGACCCCTGGGCCCTCCCCTTGGTCAGGCGACCTAACGGTCTCCAATGACCACACTCTCCTCATGGCAGTTTCTGACGTCGACGAGGGCCCCATAGCTCCAGTGGGCCCAAGTTTAGGATCACCGGTAGCGGCAGCCACCGGAAGCCAGCGGCGGACAACACGTACAACAGCGGGAAAACACTCCAACCCTCACCGGTTACCACAAACGGCTAGGAGCTCGGCAGGTGATAGCAACCGTTAAGATCAATCAGGGTAGTCTAGCACCTAGGCTCCTTACTCAGAATGATTTTACTTTTGTGGGGTCGTCGGGACGACGACACAAAAAAAAGAGGGGGCAGATTGTGGCAGGACAGTGCCTGGGAATTCGTGAGGGTGCCTACACACTCACCCCACCCCACGTGTGGTCAGGTGGTTGCTAGCCACGCCCTTATAAACGCCGGCAGGGCTGTGCAGGAAACATCTGCCTGTCCCAGGGGAAGACGCAAGGTTGAGTGTTCATGCTGCCCAGCACTCGCTGTAGCTCCAGAGGGTATCCTTGGTTCTACTGGCTTACCGGTATAGTCCCTTTCCTGTCCAGTTTCGTACGTTCTGACATGTATGTTCTGACACAGTAAGGAGACTTACTGTGGTTTACATTCTAGCCGTAGGTTCGCTGCTAAAGCTAACTGGCTAGCAGCGCTGTTCTATTCCCTCCGGTGCTTCCACTATCCTCGGCTCAGGTATGTCTTGGTCATTTATGTATTCACTGCACGCGTGAATAGGTGAGGCAACATGCTGACGCTGTGTGTGGATTGCAGCATCTAACCGGCACGAAGTGCTTTGCCAGCCGAGCTTCCTGTAGCTTTTGTTAACTGCTTCTCGGTAGGTCCTGCCTTCCTTCCGCTCTCTTAGTCATTGTAATGGTGTGTAGCATTGCAAATAACTCTCATGTCTCCCCTAGGGCCGACTGGCGTCTGGCCGGGTGGTCGCCATTGCTGTTTTGTCCTCTGGAGGTATTCCCGTCCTGCTACGCTGCTGCTAGCTTCAGCTATCCGACCGACAGGCCGCTTGCTATAGCGCTCGGCTGTGGTCTGGATGTGCATGGCGTGTGCATGCAGGTGTGCGTGTGCGGCTGCTGTCTCGATGTGCATGTGGGTGTGCTTGCAGTTTGTGCTTTCTGTGAAACCCTTTGTCTGCCTGTCTGTGTGCTCGTTTGTTGGTCTGCCCAATTAACCGTCGATTGCTGTTGGGTAATTGTGTACTGTCTGTAATCCATTGTTTTGTTTAATTTGTTTATTTTGTTTTATTTCTATTGGTGGTGGCCCATAGTCCTATATCTGCTGTATGCTGGTGGCTGTGTCGCAACTACTGCCTCTAGTGGTAGCAGATTCTGTTTTCTACTAATTTGTTTGTAGTGTGATTTTTGGCTTGCAGTGCATGGCTTTGCTTGGCGTGTATAAACTTGTGTGCTTTAATGTGATTTTTTTGGGTTTGGGTTCGGGGAATCTGCGCTGCTCGTCTTGGCATGTTGCTAATAGCTAACCCAGCGTACCATGTATAGGCAGTGTGCATGATTGTGTTCTACTAAGGCCTTAGTCTTTTACTGATGTGTTGTCATAAGAATAGCCAATAAAATATTTGTGGATACGAAAGACCACGCCTCCATCGTTCTGACCCTTTATTTGGGGTACTCAAGTGCTATAAAGAGGGGAGAATAAAGCGGGGAAAGCAGGCAAAGTGTCCCTTACTTTGTGGCACTGTTACACAAGCTCCAGCAGGAAATCCACCCGTCTCTCCTGCTTCCCGGTGCATAATTGATAGAGCAGGTGCGCATTCAGTGCTGCTATATCAATCATGTTATAGAAGACTGCTACTGGCCAGCGCCGTGTTCCTGTGCGGACAGTGTACTCCCGCACCATCTGGTCCATGACATCGACGCCACACTTTGTTGTGTTGTAGAGTGTGATGGTGTTTGGCTTCTTTTTGGTGGTATCCTGTGTCTGAATCATGCTGTGCATGCTGCTGAGAACATATACAGTCTTCTTCCGCTTGGGCGCATACACCGTCAGTGTGGCACCAGTGGTTGAAAAAACTTGGGTGGTATATTCATTGCGGTGCATCTGTCGAGTTGACCGTGGAATTTCTTGGCGAATCTTGTTGACTGTGCCGAGGATGGTTGTATTCCGGCTAAGTAGTCGTTTTGCAAGTGACAGTGATGTAACAAAATTGTCTGTGGTAACATTTCTGCCCTTGTCCAGGAATGGTTCCATCAGCCTCATGACTACACTCTCAGACACTCTCTCCCCACGAGGCCGAGTGGGGTCCTTGCCAAGATACGGGAGGATGTTGCAGACGTATTTGGTTTTCAAGTCACACGCCACCCAAAACTTGATCCCAAACTTGTCTGGTTTAGATGCAATGTACTGTAGGAAACAGCAGCGAGTCTTGGACGGGAAAAGTTGTTCGTCAATGGTGATGTGTCGTCCTGGGATGTAGGATGTGATGCAGTTGGTGACAAACGATCCCCATATGTTCGAAATTGCAGCAAACTTATCGGTCTGTGCTCGCTCGCTGCGGGTGTCTCTGTCATCAAAGCGCAGGTGATGCATGATGTTTTGGAAACGCCCTCTGGACATGGTTTCGATGACCTGTGGGCTTCCCAGGTATTTCGACCAGCAGTCACGCAGCGATGGCACCCTGATGATTCCCCGCATGATGGTGATGGAAATAAATGCCATTAGTTCAGGGAGGCCCATGGACCAATCCACATGCTCTGTTTGCTTTGCATGTTGAACAGTACAGTCTCGAATGATACCAAGCATGTCTGGAGTGATGAAACACAGGAAGCTCTGAAGACGACTTGTGATTGACCTCCTGGCCTCAGCTGTTGGCTCTCCATCTGCGTTGTATGGCGATGGCGGGGTGAAATGTGGACCCGTTCCCACCTGTTCTTCATGCCATACTGTGCCGTCTTTTGCAGTCTCTGTCACATCAGTCCCCAGCCGAGCTCTCTTTTTTGTTTGGGGAGCAGTCTCCTCATCTGTAGTATGAAAGAAATGTAGTTATGAGCAATGGGAAAGTCAAATGATATCACAAATGCAAGCATAGAAGCTAATAATAATAATCCCAGAACATCTCAAATAGGTTGGCTATGGTGCAGAGACCTCAGGAGAAGTAGAATCAAACAAAACTGACGGCAGTCCACACTCAGAAACAAAATGGAGGCTCTATTCACATGGTGCTATATTTTCCTACTTCCTCACTAAAATTAAATGCAAAATAGGAAATAATATGAACGAAAATCTTACCTGAAGACGACTGAGACAGCTCGGAGTCTGAATCCACCTGAAGGTTGATGTCTTCTCCGTCTGAGTCGCAAGGGTTTGCTCCATCCAGGATCATTTCCAATGCCTGTCCAGTGGTGAATCTCTGCATCTTCGTTGCTTGGAGAGGAGCTTCTTTCACAACCAAATTCTTGAGGGAACTGAAGTGATAGTGCATGAGCACTGAGGTATTTATCCATCAAACAATTGCCTGGTTGCAGTCACATGAGTTGTGATGGTCACATCGGACCACTTCACCACTGCAAGGTGTGAACGTCTCACCTGGCAGTATGAATAGAAAGAGGCAAGGCTTAGCTTTGCCTCTTTAAACTAGCTTAGCTTGTCATTACCATAACAAAATCAGCGTCCACAGGGGGGCTTGGGGCCAATTGGCCCTCTTCTGGGTCTTCTCGGTAGACAGAAAAAAGCTGGGACTTCTCGAAAGCCCATGAGAAGGCCAATTGGCCCCAAGTCCCCCCTGTGGATACCTACCTTGTTATGTTAATGTGGAGGTGAAGGTAATTCACCTGGGTGAATTACCTTCACCTCCACATTAACATAACAAGTTAGGTAGAAGCAGAGCCCCAGCAGAAGCAGAGATGGGCAGCACTTACCCAGACCAGACTCAGGGACACTTGGTCACGCACACGCGCATTCACACACACACACACTCACACGCACAGTGGAAAGGATGAACAGGAAGGAAGGGATCAACTCACTGACATTTATTGTTAACAAAAAAAAACATATTTACAAAAAACAAAACATATTTACAAAAAAGCATAGCAGTCACTCACAATCCTGGCACTGCCATTGCTCCTTTCGGCATTTCCCACATGTATATCGGTAGCAGTCAACACAGCGCACAGTTGCATGATTGTTGCATGATTGTCCTTACATTTAATTTTAGCCTGACACTTGGCTCTTTTTCCTTGTTGTGGTGTGGAGGGTTGTTGCCGGAGTAATTGTTCCTTTTGGGCCTTTTTCATACCCATGTGGTCGTGAGCCAACTCTCTTGCAAGCTCCAGCAGGAAATCCACCCGTCTCTCCTGCTTCCCGGTGCATAATTGATAGAGCACGTGCGCATTCAGTGCTGCTATATCAATCATGTTATAGAAGACTGCTACTGGCCAGCGCCGTGTTCCTGTGCGGACAGTGTACTCCCACACCATCTGGTCCATGACATCGACGCCACACTTTGTTGTGTTGTAGAGTGTGATGGTGTTTGGCTTCTTTTTGGTGGTATCCTGTGTCTGAATCATGCTGTGCATGCTGCTGAGAACATATACAGTCTTCTTCCGCTTGGGCGCATACACCGTCAGTGTGGCACCAGTGGTTGAAAAAACTTGGGTGGTAAATTCATTGCGGTGCATCTGTCGAGTTGACCGTGGAATTTCTTGGCGAATCTTGTTGACTGTGCCGAGGATGGTTGTATTCCGGCTAAGTAGCCGTTTTGCAAGTGACAGTGATGTAACAAAATTGTCTGTGGTAACATTTCTGCCCTTGTCCAGGAATGGTTCCATCAGCCTCATGACTACACTCTCAGACACTCTCTCCCCACGAGGCCGAGTGGGGTCCTTGCCAAGATACGGGAGGATGTTGCAGACGTATTTGGTTTTCAAGTCACACGCCACCCAAAACTTGATCCCAAACTTGTCTGGTTTAGATGCAATGTACTGTAGGAAACAGCAGCGAGTCTTGGACGGGAAAAGTTGTTCGTCGATGGTGATGTGTCGTCCTGGGATGTAGGATGTGATGCAGTTGGTGACAAACGATCCCCATATGTTCGAAATTGCAGCAAACTTATCGGTCTGTGCTCGCTCGCTGCGGGTGTCTCTGTCATCAAAGCGCAGGTGATGCATGATGTTTTGGAAACGCCCTCTGGACATGGTTTCGATGACCTGTGGGCTTCCCAGGTATTTCGACCAGCAGTCACGCAGCGATGGCACCCTGATGATTCCCCGCATGATGGTGATGGAAATAAATGCCATTAGTTCAGGGAGGCCCATGGACCAATCCACATGCTCTGTTTGCTTTGCATGTTGAACAGTACAGTCTCGAATGATACCAAGCATGTCTGGAGTGATGAAACACAGGAAGCTCTGAAGACGACTTGTGATTGACCTCCTGGCCTCAGCTGTTGGCTCTCCATCTGCGTTGTATGGCGATGGCGGGGTGAAATGTGGACCCGTTCCCACCTGTTCTTCATGCCATACTGTGCCGTCTTTTGCAGTCTCTGTCACATCAGTCCCCAGCCGAGCTCTCTTTTTTGTTTGGGGAGCAGTCTCCTCATCTGTAGTATGAAAGAAATGTAGTTATGAGCAATGGGAAAGTCAAATGATATCACAAATGCAAGCATAGAAGCTAATAATAATAATCCCAGAACGTCTCAAATAGGTTGGCTAAGGTGCAGAGACCTCAGGAGAAGTAGAATCAAACAAAACTGACGGCAGTCCACACTCGGAAACAAAATGGAGGCTCTATTCACATGGTGCTATATTTTCCTACTTCCTCACTAAAATTAAATGCAAAATAGGAAATAATATGAACGAAAATCTTACCTGAAGACGACTGAGACAGCTCGGAGTCTGAATCCACCTGAAGGTTGATGTCTTCTCCGTCTGAGTCGCAAGGGTTTGCTCCATCCAGGATCATTTCCAATGCCTGTCCAGTGGTGAATCTCTGCATCTTCGTTGCTTGGAGAGGAGCTTCTTTCACAACCAAATTCTTGAGGGAACTGAAGTGATAGTGCATGAGCACTGAGGTATTTATCCATCAAACAATTGCCTGGTTGCAGTCACATGAGTTGTGATGGTCACATCGGACCACTTCACCACTGCAAGGTGTGAACGTCTCACCTGGCAGTATGAATAGAAAGAGGCAAGGCTTAGCTTTGCCTCTTTAAACTAGCTTAGCTTGTCATTACCATAACAAAATCAGCGTCCACAGGGGGGCTTGGGGCCAATTGGCCCTCTTCTGGGTCTTCTAGGTAGACAGAAAAAAGCTGGGACTTCTCGAAAGCCCATGAGAAGGCCAATTGGCCCCAAGTCCCCCCTGTGGATACCTACCTTGTTATGTTAATGTGGAGGTGAAGGTAATTCACCTGGGTGAATTACCTTCACCTCCACATTAACATAACAAGTTAGGTAGAAGCAGAGCCCCAGCAGAAGCAGAGATGGGCAGCACTTACCCAGACCAGACTCAGGGACACTTGGTCACGCACACGCGCATTCACACACACACACACACACTCACACGCACACGCACAGTGGAAAGGATGAACAGGAAGGAAGGGATCAACTCACTGACATTTATTGTTAACAAAAAAAAACATATTTACAAAAAACAAAACATATTTACAAAAAAGCATAGCAGTCACTCACAATCCTGGCACTGCCATTGCTCCTTTCGGCATTTCCCACATGTATATCGGTAGCAGTCAACACAGCGCACAGTTGCATGATTGTCCTTACATTTAATTTTAGCCTGACACTTGGCTCTTTTTCCTTGTTGTGGTGTGGAGGGTTGTTGCCGGAGTAATTGTTCCTTTTGGGCCTTTTTCATACCCATGTGGTCGTGAGCCAACTCTCTTGCAAGCTCCAGCAGGAAATCCACCCCTCTCTCCTGCTTCCCGGTGCATAATTGATAGAGCACGTGCGCATTCAGTGCTGCTATATCAATCATGTTATAGAAGACTGCTACAGGCCAGCGCCGTGTTCCTGTGCGGACAGTGTACTCCCGCACCATCTGGTCCATGACATCGACGCCACACTTTGTTGTGTTGTAGAGTGTGATGGTGTTTGGCTTCTTTTTGGTGGTATCCTGTGTCTGAATCATGCTGTGCATGCTGCTGAGAACATATACAGTCTTCTTCCGCTTGGGCGCATACACCGTCAGTGTGGCACCAGTGGTTGAAAAAACTTGGGTGGTAAATTCATTGCGGTGCATCTGTCGAGTTGACCGTGGAATTTCTTGGCGAATCTTGTTGACTGTGCCGAGGATGGTTGTATTCCGGCTAAGTAGCCGTTTTGCAAGTGACAGTGATGTAACAAAATTGTCTGTGGTAACATTTCTGCCCTTGTCCAGGAATGGTTCCATCAGCCTCATGACTACACTCTCAGACACTCTCTCCCCACGAGGCCGAGTGGGGTCCTTGCCAAGATACGGGAGGATGTTGCAGACGTATTTGGTTTTCAAGTCACACGCCACCCAAAACTTGATCCCAAACTTGTCTGGTTTAGATGCAATGTACTGTTGGAAACAGCAGCGAGTCTTGGACGGGAAAAGTTGTTCGTCGATGGTGATGTGTCGTCCTGGGATGTAGGATGTGATGCAGTTGGTGACAAACGATCCCCATATGTTCGAAATTGCAGCAAACTTATCGGTCTGTGCTCGCTCGCTGCGGGTGTCTCTGTCATCAAAGCGCAGGTGATGCATGATGTTTTGGAAACGCCCTCTGGACATGGTTTCGATGACCTGTGGGCTTCCCAGGTATTTCGACCAGCAGTCACGCAGCGATGGCACCCTGATGATTCCCCGCATGATGGTGATGGAAATAAATGCCATTAGTTCAGGGAGGCCCATGGACCAATCCACATGCTCTGTTTGCTTTGCATGTTGAACAGTACAGTCTCGAATGATACCAAGCATGTCTGGAGTGATGAAACACAGGAAGCTCTGAAGACGACTTGTGATTGACCTCCTGGCCTCAGCTGTTGGCTCTCCATCTGCGTTGTATGGCGATGGCGGGGTGAAATGTGGACCCGTTCCCACCTGTTCTTCGTGCCATACTGTGCCGTCTTTTGCAGTCTCTGTCACGTCAGTCCCCAGCCGAGCTCTCTTTTTTGTTTGGGGAGCAGTCTCCTCATCTGTAGTATGAAAGAAATGTAGTTATGAGCAATGGGAAAGTCAAATGATATCACAAATGCAAGCATAGAAGCTAATAATAATAATCCCAGAACATCTCAAATAGGTTGGCTATGGTGCAGAGACCTCAGGAGAAGTAGAATCAAACAAAACTGACGGCAGTCCACACTCGGAAACAAAATGGAGGCTCTATTCACATGGTGCTATATTTTCCTACTTCCTCACTAAAATTAAATGCAAAATAGGAAATAATATGAACGAAAATCTTACCTGAAGACGACTGAGACAGCTCGGAGTCTGAATCCACCTGAAGGTTGATGTCTTCTCCGTCTGAGTCGCAAGGGTTTGCTCCATCCAGGATCATTTCCAATGCCTGTCCAGTGGTGAATCTCTGCATCTTCGTTGCTTGGAGAGGAGCTTCTTTCACAACCAAATTCTTGAGGGAACTGAAGTGATAGTGCATGAGCACTGAGGTATTTATCCATCAAACAATTGCCTGGTTGCAGTCACATGAGTTGTGATGGTCACATCGGACCACTTCACCACTGTAAGGTGTGAACGTCTCACCTGGCAGTATGAATAGAAAGAGGCAAGGCTTAGCTTTGCCTCTTTAAACTAGCTTAGCTTGTCATTACCATAACAAAATCAGCGTCCACAGGGGGGCTTGGGGCCAATTGGCCCTCTTCTGGGTCTTCTCGGTAGACAGAAAAAAGCTGGGACTTCTAGAAAGCCCATGAGAAGGCCAATTGGCCCCAAGTCCCCCCTGTGGATACCTACCTTGTTATGTTAATGTGGAGGTGAAGGTAATTCACCCAGGTGAATTACCTTCACCTCCACATTAACATAACAAGTTAGGTAGAAGCAGAGCCCCAGCAGAAGCAGAGATGGGCAGCACTTACCCAGACCAGACTCAGGGACACTTGGTCACGCACACGCGCATTCACACACACACACACGCACACGCACAGTGGAAAGGATGAACAGGAAGGAAGGGATCAACTCACTGACATTTATTGTTAACAAAAAAAAACATATTTACAAAAAACAAAACATATTTACAAAAAAGCATAGCAGTCACTCACAATCCTGGCACTGCCATTGCTCCTTTCGGCATTTCCCACATGTATATCGGTAGCAGTCAACACAGCGCACAGTTGCATGATTGTCCTTACATTTAATTTTAGCCTGACACTTGGCTCTTTTTCCTTGTTGTGGTGTGGAGGGTTGTTGCCGGAGTAATTGTTCCTTTTGGGCCTTTTTCATACCCATGTGGTCGTGAGCCAACTCTCTTGCAAGCTCCAGCAGGAAATCCACCCGTCTCTCCTGCTTCCCGGTGCATAATTGATAGAGCACGTGCGCATTCAGTGCTGCTATATCAATCATGTTATAGAAGACTGCTACTGGCCAGCGCCGTGTTCCTGTGCGGACAGTGTACTCCCGCACCATCTGGTCCATGACATCGACGCCACACTTTGTTGTGTTGTAGAGTGTGATGGTGTTTGGCTTCTTTTTGGTGGTATCCTGTGTCTGAATCATGCTGTGCATGCTGCTGAGAACATATACAGTCTTCTTCCGCTTGGGCGCATACACCGTCAGTGTGGCACCAGTGGTTGAAAAAACTTGGGTGGTAAATTCATTGCGGTGCATCTGTCGAGTTGACCGTGGAATTTCTTGGCGAATCTTGTTGACTGTGCCGAGGATGGTTGTATTCCGGCTAAGTAGTCGTTTTGCAAGTGACAGTGATGTAACAAAATTGTCTGTGGTAACATTTCTGCCCTTGTCCAGGAATGGTTCCATCAGCCTCATGACTACACTCTCAGACACTCTCTCCCCACGAGGCCGAGTGGGGTCCTTGCCAAGATACGGGAGGATGTTGCAGACGTATTTGGTTTTCAAGTCACACGCCACCCAAAACTTGATCCCAAACTTGTCTGGTTTAGATGCAATGTACTGTAGGAAACAGCAGCGAGTCTTGGACGGGAAAAGTTGTTCGTCGATGGTGATGTGTCGTCCTGGGATGTAGGATGTGATGCAGTTGGTGACAAACGATCCCCATATGTTCGAAATTGCAGCAAACTTATCGGTCTGTGCTCGCTCGCTGCGGGTGTCTCTGTCATCAAAGCGCAGGTGATGCATGATGTTTTGGAAACGCCCTCTGGACATGGTTTCGATGACCTGTGGGCTTCCCAGGTATTTCGACCAGCAGTCACGCAGCGATGGCACCCTGATGATTCCCCGCATGATGGTGATGGAAATAAATGCCATTAGTTCAGGGAGGCCCATGGACCAATCCACATGCTCCGTTTGCTTTGCATGTTGAACAGTACAGTCTCGAATGATACCAAGCATGTCTGGAGTGATGAAACACAGGAAGCTCTGAAGACGACTTGTGATTGACCTCCTGGCCTCAGCTGTTGGCTCTCCATCTGCGTTGTATGGCGATGGCGGGGTGAAATGTGGACCCGTTCCCACCTGTTCTTCATGCCATACTGTGCCGTCTTTTGCAGTCTCTGTCACATCAGTCCCCAGCCGAGCTCTCTTTTTTGTTTGGGGAGCAGTCTCCTCATCTGGAGTATGAAAGAAATGTAGTTATGAGCAATGGGAAAGTCAAATGATATCACAAATGCAAGCATAGAAGCTAATAATAATCCCAGAACATCTCAAATAGGTTGGCTATGGTGCAGAGACCTCAGGAGAAGTAGAATCAAACAAAACTGACGGCAGTCCACACTCGGAAACAAAATGGAGGCTCTATTCACATGGTGCTATATTTTCCTACTTCCTCACTAAAATTAAATGCGAAATAGGAAATAATATGAACGAAAATCTTACCTGAAGACGACTGAGACAGCTCGGAGTCTGAATCCACCTGAAGGTTGATGTCTTCTCCGTCTGAGTCGCAAGGGTTTGCTCCATCCAGGATCATTTCCAATGCCTGTCCAGTGGTGAATCTCTGCATCTTCGTTGCTTGGAGAGGAGCTTCTTTCACAACCAAATTCTTGAGGGAACTGAAGTGATAGTGCATGAGCACTGAGGTATTTATCCATCAAACAATTGCCTGGTTGCAGTCACATGAGTTGTGATGGTCACATCGGACCACTTCACCACTGTAAGGTGTGAACGTCTCACCTGGCAGTATGAATAGAAAGAGGCAAGGCTTAGCTTTGCCTCTTTAAACTAGCTTAGCTTGTCATTACCATAACAAAATCAGCGTCCACAGGGGGGCTTGGGGCCAATTGGCCCTCTTCTGGGTCTTCTCGGTAGACAGAAAAAAGCTGGGACTTCTCGAAAGCCCATGAGAAGGCCAATTGGCCCCAAGTCCCCCCTGTGGGTACCTACCTTGTTATGTTAATGTGGAGGTGAAGGTAATTCACCCAGGTGAATTACCTTCACCTCCACATTAACATAACAAGTTAGGTAGAAGCAGAGCCCCAGCAGAAGCAGAGATGGGCAGCACTTACCCAGACCAGACTCAGGGACACTTGGTCACGCACACGCGCATTCACACACACACACACTCACACGCACAGTGGAAAGGATGAACAGGAAGGAAGGGATCAACTCACTGACATTTATTGTTAACAAAAAAAAACATATTTACAAAAAACAAAACATATTTACAAAAAAGCATAGTAGTCACTCACAATCCTGGCACTGCCATTGCTCCTTTCGGCATTTCCCACATGTATATCGGTAGCAGTCAACACAGCGCACAGTTGCATGATTGTCCTTACATTTAATTTTAGCCTGACACTTGGCTCTTTTTCCTTGTTGTGGTGTGGAGGGTTGTTGCCGGAGTAATTGTTCCTTTTGGGCCTTTTTCATACCCATGTGGTCGTGAGCCAACTCTCTTGCAAGCTCCAGCAGGAAATCCACCCGTCTCTCCTGCTTCCCGGTGCATAATTGATAGAGCACGTGCGCATTCAGTGCTGCTATATCAATCATGTTATAGAAGACTGCTACTGGCCAGCGCCGTGTTCCTGTGCGGACAGTGTACTCCCGCACCATCTGGTCCATGACATCGACGCCACACTTTGTTGTGTTGTAGAGTGTGATGGTGTTTGGCTTCTTTTTGGTGGTATCCTGTGTCTGAATCATGCTGTGCATGCTGCTGAGAACATATACAGTCTTCTTCCGCTTGGGCGCATACACCGTCAGTGTGGCACCAGTGGTTGAAAAAACTTGGGTGGTAAATTCATTGCGGTGCATCTGTCGAGTTGACCGTGGAATTTCTTGGCGAATCTTGTTGACTGTGCCGAGGATGGTTGTATTCCGGCTAAGTAGCCGTTTTGCAAGTGACAGTGATGTAACAAAATTGTCTGTGGTAACATTTCTGCCCTTGTCCAGGAATGGTTCCATCAGCCTCATGACTACACTCTCAGACACTCTCTCCCCACGAGGGCGAGTGGGGTCCTTGCCAAGATACGGGAGGATGTTGCAGACGTATTTGGTTTTCAAGTCACACGCCACCCAAAACTTGATCCCAAACTTGTCTGGTTTAGATGCAATGTACTGTAGGAAACAGCAGCGAGTCTTGGACGGGAAAAGTTGTTCGTCGATGGTGATGTGTCGTCCTGGGATGTAGGATGTGATGCAGTTGGTGACAAACGATCCCCATATGTTCGAAATTGCAGCAAACTTATCGGTCTGTGCTCGCTCGCTGCGGGTGTCTCTGTCATCAAAGCGCAGGTGATGCATGATGTTTTGGAACCGCCCTCTGGACATGGTTTCGATGACCTGTGGGCTTCCCAGGTATTTCGACCAGCAGTCACGCAGCGATGGCACCCTGATGATTCCCCGCATGATGGTGATGGAAATAAATGCCATTAGTTCAGGGAGGCCCATGGACCAATCCACATGCTCTGTTTGCTTTGCATGTTGAACAGTACAGTCTCGAATGATACCAAGCATGTCTGGAGTGATGAAACACAGGAAGCTCTGAAGACGACTTGTGATTGACCTCCTGGCCTCAGCTGTTGGCTCTCCATCTGCGTTGTATGGCGATGACGGGGTGAAATGTGGACCCGTTCCCACCTGTTCTTCGTGCCATACTGTGCCGTCTTTTGCAGTCTCTGTCACGTCAGTCCCCAGCCGAGCTCTCTTTTTTGTTTGGGGAGCAGTCTCCTCATCTGTAGTATGAAAGAAATGTAGTTATGAGCAATGGGAAAGTCAAATGATATCACAAATGCAAGCATAGAAGCTAATAATAATAATCCCAGAACATATCAAATAGGTTGGCTAAGGTGCAGAGACCTCAGGAGAAGTAGAATCAAACAAAACTGACGGCAGTCCACACTCGGAAACAAAATGGAGGCTCTATTCACATGGTGCTATATTTTCCTATTTCCTCACTAAAATTAAATGCAAAATAGGAAATAATATGAACGAAAATCTTACCTGAAGACGACTGAGACAGCTCAGAGTCTGAATCCACCTGAAGGTTGATGTCTTCTCCGTCTGAGTCGCAAGGGTTTGCTCCATCCAGGATCATTTCCAATGCCTGTCCAGTGGTGAATCTCTGCATCTTCGTTGCTTGGAGAGGAGCTTCTTTCACAACCAAATTATTGAGGGAACTGAAGTGATAGTGCATGAGCACTGAGGTATTTATCCATCAAACAATTGCCTGGCTGCAGTCACATGAGTTGTGATGGTCACATCGGACCACTTCACCACTGTAAGGTGTGAACGTCTCACCTGGCAGTTTGAATAGAAAGAGGCAAGGCTTAGCTTTGCCTCTTTAAACTAGCTTAGCTTGTCATTACCATAACAAAATCCACAGGGGGGCTTGGGGCCAATTGGCCCTCTTCTGGGTCTTCTAGGTAGACAGAAAAAAGCTGGGAGTCCTAGTGTTAATGGAGAAGTTGTCGAGAGCTCGGTCTTCTTTGATCGGGGGGAGTTGGTCTAGAGATCTCAGTTCGGCGAGAGCATAGCTCCATGGACGGCCGTACCGGGCATCCAAGTCCTTTATTGCTGATGTGTAGGGAGTCAGGGATGGCACATGTGCGAGGACCATGTTGTGAGCATGGGGATTCTTCACATGCTGTAGGAGCACAGCGTATTTGTACTGCTCTAAGTATGGACCTTCGAGTAGAGTATCCAAGCAGATACGCAATTCCACATACTGGCTCCGATCTTCATCCTTGAAGTAGGGGAACTTGGGTCCCTCCACTCGTGGACTTAGCATCTGGTAGATGGTTTTTGCAGTTGGGGAGGCTACTCGCTTTTCTGGCTGTGATGTAGATCGACACGCGTTCTGGGACCGCGGGGGGCTAGTGGGTGGAGTTGGGTACATCGGCATCCTGCAGCAGAAGCACTCACCTTTTGTGCTGTTGCTGTCCAGTCTCTTCTTTAGGTGCTCCTCTCTATCCTGGTCCTCTTCTCCTGGCAGGGTCAGCTGTTTCTTCAGCTGTTCACCAGTGAGTGGTTCGCTCTCCTGGTGTACTTGGGTTTTAGGCTCCCTTTCTTCAATTCCTGGACGTTCAGGAGATGGCAGTCGGGAGGGTTGAGCTGATGGGGTCCTAGAACCGTGGATAGATGTGGGTCTGCTAGCAACCATGGCCAGTAGAGTTTGCGTATGGATGCGTTCGCGTTCCAGTGCAGTATGGCGCTCCTTATCTGCGGCATCCAATAGCATACGCTCACGTGCCGCTGCTTGGCGGTCACGTTCCAGCACCTGTTCTGATTGTTTTCGAAAAATATCAGATAGGAATGCAAGATCCATGCCTGTGGAGCGTCTGCTCACATTTGAATATGCACCAGATGCCGGTGTGTCCGACTCGAGGGTGGGACGGCTCTGGCCTTCTTCTCCTCTCTGTGACTCTTCTTGAGTTGGTGAACAACGGCCCAGTTACGTTTGCGTCGTTCCACCCGGACTATACATAAAAATTATGGGCGACCTCGACCCACAAAATATGATAGTAAAATGGATAGCAAGCCGCTAATGATCCACACTCTCTGTCGCTCTCCGCGCTAACTCTCTCACTCGGTGAACTCAACTGCTAGCCGTTGGTGCCTGCCCCCCTGCCGTCTGATTCGTCACTGGTTCCCCTGACAACACTAACACACACAAACATTGGCTGGATACAGATGTCACTCGCCCATTCACCAGAACTCACCAACGGTTACTTACTTACCCTAGAACACTGACACTTAATAGAAATTATCATGGGCATAAACCAACTGAACTATTGCCCAACTATAATAATGCATGGGCCTTCATAACAGTTACATTATCAAAAAATTATACATTTCACAGGACATACAAATATTGCATTCAATCCAGTGAAACTCATGGCAATTTAAAGGCATTAGAGCTAAATGTGCTTAATTGTCTCCCTTAGCACCAGTAACCATGAGAAACTGTACTAAACATTTACCTCTTTAATCACCACAAGCACACAGATCAGTCTCACACATTCTCATTTTCTCTACTTATTCAGTCAACAATAGCTTAGAAAAATATCATATATATAAATAAATAACCTAGGTTACATACGCAAGGCAGGTGCATGACATGGTAGCTAGGGGTGCAGCTGTAAAGCTTACCAAAGATGAGGTGGACAGTTGGAGTGGGGCTGTGTGGTGGGTGAACCACTTAGCAGCACCCAACCCACACTCCGTCTCCGCTCCAGTGAGATTGGTTTGGGACAGTAGCGGGGAATTTAGGGCTGTTAACCTGAATAGCATCCCACTGAAGGGCCCAGATGTCTTGAACCCTATCTGGGCAGTTGTGCTTCATTTCCGGGAAGGGGAGCACATGGCGATTGGAGATGTATCTAAAATGTACAACTCTGTGTGGTTGGAGGATTAGGAAGTACATGTTCACCGCTTCCCATGGAGGGATTCTCCAGCAGATGACATCGTCAACTATGCTGTGGTACAGGTGAACATGGGTGACAAACCAGCTGGTTGCATTGCCCAGGTGGCCATGTGGGAAACTGCCCATCTGCCACAGTTTGCTGATAAAGTGGAAGCAAAACAGGTCATTATAGATAACACCTATGTGGACGACATTCTGGCCTCCCACAATGACCCCAAGGGCTGAGTGAAATCCTTGAAGATGTTGATTCTTGAAACTGGAGGGTTCCACCTCAAGCCATGGGTGCGGTCTGGCCAAAGTGGGAGGCAAGGCAGTGTTCCCACTAGAATGGAGACTGTTGTGTTGCCTAACCAGTTATGAGACGAAGACAACAAGGCCCAAGGACTGGGTTACCACGTAGAGGGGGACAAACTTTTTCTCATGGTGGCTGTTAATTTCTCTGCGAGAAAGAAAAAGATGCATACTGAGCTCGACCTAACTGTGGTAGACATTGAGGAGAAGACACCAGATCCACTTACCTGTCGCATGCTACCGAGTCAAGTAGCTGGACTTTATGACCCCCATTGGTTTGGCAACAAACCTGAAACAGAAAGGTGTCATTCTTGTCAGGAGGGCCTTTCAAGATGCTGGGATGTGGACTAAGGATACATGGGACAAGCCAATGTCTAGTGAGCTCCGTGGGAGGGCGAGGGATTATGCCCAGCTGAATTCGGTCTATATATATATATATTTCACACTTTTTTTTTCTTCTTGAACCGAGTGCCCAACAGTTCAATGCCCATAGTCACGCACACACCATGGCAGGTGTGTCGTTTCCAACCCAAGTATGTGGAATGTAGTGGGCGTGTACATGTCTTCATTCTTCATGTCGTGTAATATAAGGGCATGGTGGCAGCATTCGGCATACACCACCAGCCTGAAGCAGTGTACTGTGCATGGTGGCAGCGTTCAGCGTACACCACCAGCCAGCATAGACAATGATAACTTGACCCAAAGAAAATGGATCAAGTTGACACAGGAGGTTTTTGATCCTCTACTGGAAGAAGGATCACAAGCCTTCTTACACGTCTCCTGATGACTGTCGTGGGCAATGGAGGGCCACCCATGTTGCGGCTACCTGACTGGGAAATGGGAACGCCAGCACAAGTTGTAATACCCGCGTCCCCGACGATCCCTTTGCTGTCAGGGCAAACAGTCAGGATTCGGCCCCTATTAAGGCGTTTGGGTCAGCTACCCAGACGAGGTCGCTGAACATTTCTCTCCGACCGGTGCCACTTTTGTCGAACGAACAGGTTTGGGCCGGCAAGTTCTCACCACTTTGCCCAGAAGTGATCCACGCCAATTTGAATGGCTCATAGTCGGTGCCAGGAATGACCCAGGATTAGAGAGTTTGGCGTAAGATACTCAGCCGAGTTCTCCTGTTCTTGAGCTCTGGCATCTATTGGGCGCTCATTTGAGGGTTGAGGGTTGAGGCAATACCTTCATGATTTTCGTCATGGGCCTCTCTGACCAGAAGAGTTGCAAGCCACGCATTGTAGGGGATTAAGGGAACTGCTAATAGATCCTCGTTCAAACATTGAATCCTCCCTCCACAAACGAAGAGACCCGTTTTTTCTTCCTGCTGAACGACCAGGCGATCAAGAGCAGTGTGACGAAACACCTTCTTGAGCTTCAAGAGCCAAGAACTTGAATGCAGTCAGTCTTTCTTCTGCTGACAGATATGGTCTCGCCTCCCACTTTGAGCGGCCTGGGGTCGGGGTACACTTGCCCAGCCAAGTGTCTACTGCTCTCTTCAGTCAGCCCACAGCCCCACATAAGCAAGTCAGGGAGCTGAATCTTTTGGGTTCTATCAGCTGTGCCACAATTGTCAACCTTTTCCAGGACTGATCTCCAGCCGTTGCAGCCATTGCTGAGAAAGCCTTTCTTCTGAGTCCTCCAGTCTTTTCAGAGGCATAGGTGATTACTTCCTTGGCAGTTTTCACGGGCCAATCCTCAATGGGGAGTTTGAGGAATCTGGGACCTTCCTGCCAGGCTGTGCCTTCAGCAAGGTCTTCAGGGGGTGCGGGGTGTGTGATGAGGTCAGCGATGTTTTCTTTCCCTTCGATCCACCTCCAGCTGGCAACAGGTCTGGCTTTTTGGATTTCTCCTAAGCGATTAGTAAAAAATGTCTGATAGTCATAACTCTCCTTCTGGATGGCCCCTAGTATTGTCTGGCTATCAACAAAATGAATCCATTTATCGACCTTGATGTGGCAGTGCTTCTTAAAGATGGTCTTCAGACGGGTCGCAAATACAGCGCCATCTTGTGCTGTCTCCCAGCGAAGGTAAAGAACAGCTCCGTAGGAAGCTTCGCTGCCATCAGAGAATGTTAGTCCCATTGGACGGCCTGTGGCTCCATGGGGTGTAAGGCTCCTGTCAAATCTCACCTGACCAAGTCTTACACACTGCTCAAATACGGTTATTGCCGCCTCCCAGAGATGCGAAGAGAGAGGCTCATCCCAGGTGTCTTTGGCAGGTCGACCTTTCCCTGCCTCCTGAAAGGACTCTCTCACAAGCATCACTCCTCTTTGCTCGACTGGTGAGGCCAGGCCAATAGGGTCGTAAAACCCTGCAATCTGACTCAGTAGCATTCTTTGGGTGAGAGGATCCGGGGTGTTTGTCCTGACTTCTTTCCAACCCGGTTCTCATCTTTCCTCTTCTTTTGGAAAAGTTCACCGATGTCAGCAGATGGAGTTTATCAGTTTCAGGCTCATAGCTGAGTCCAAGCGCCTTATTTTCTTCATCCCGCATCTGATTTGGGAGTATCAGGGTCTTAGGCTCTATTGACCTGCCATTGCTGGAGCTGTCACATTCCTCACTCCTCCCACTTTGACCAGTCAGGACCCAGGGTTTGAGTGAGAAGCCCCCTGCTTTTAGGATTTTTTCAACCCCTTTGGTCATTTTAATTAGAGCTTGGAGATCATCATGGGAGGTCAATATGTCATCAACATAGCAGCCCTCTGTCAGAATGTGGCGCTCTGCGATCATAGATGAGAACTGGGGTATGTTGGCCGTCTCCCTCATGGCAACCTGAGCAATGCATCCAGCCGGTTTGTCGCCAATATTGACCCTGACGACTGCAAACTCACTGATTTCTTCGTTGGGTTCATCTCTCCCGAGGAATCGGTGGAGGTGTACTTCTTTGTCCTTCAGCCACACCGAGTTATACATTTTCTTGACGTCGCCGAGGGCCGCATACAATCCACTTCTAAATCTCAGGAGGACGCCGTGAATAGGGTTGAGTACATCAGGGCCTTTGTGAAGCAGGTTGTTTAGACTCATCCCTCTGAACTCCTGGCTACTATTCCAGACTATTCTCACTGGCGTGGAACTCGAGTGAGGATTGGGTGCGACCAGATGGCTGATATACCATATATATATTCCAGTCTTTTATCTGTTTGCTGGTGAACTTGACAGCAGCACCTCTTGACACCATGTCATGGATCTGCTCTCCATACGCTGCTTTTCACACGGGTTCTCTTCCCAGCCGCGCCTCAGTGATCCAGAATGTTGCTTCCACTGCTTGGCGGTTATTTGGCAGAATTGCTGGATCGGCTTTCCACGGGTAAGCTGTATCCCAGTGTGGAGCGTCACTGTATTTGTCCACCAGGACATATGACAGACAGCTTTTTATTTTCTCCAGGTCTCTTTCTTCTCCAAGGGTCATCTCTTTGCCACCTGGGGAATGCACTTGCAGCCCCCACATTTTGGATTACATGCCGCTCTGATGCAGTCCCACTTAAACCACTCAAGCACTTCTTTATTTATGGCAGCGGTGTTACTGAGGGTTGCTGATGCACAATCTTCGTGGACCTCTCTGTAGAGCTTTGATGATGCCCTCATGGTTTGAGCAAATTGCGTTTCAGACTGGTGCAGCGTCAAGTCAACAGACTCAAAAAGGTCAGGGTGCATGCCGCCAATTGTTTTGCCAAGTGGGCCATCCCAGAGGATGAGATCGCCCTTCCTCCTGAATGGTTGTGGAACCAGTCGACCTTCCCTGTGACTTATGAGAAGGTCAATGGTCTCAGGACGGGCTAGCTCTGATAAGCTAACATCTGGGAATATTTTCTGGAGCTGTTGTGGGGTGACTGGATGGCTGACTTCAGCTATGCTCTCCAGCCCGTAGCAAAGCAGCTTGCGTTCTACCACTGTTCCTTGGATAGTCTTCACTCTGTCGGAGGGAGTACCTCTTTGTTCTGACCGTCTTGGTCATTCCTCTGACACCATGGACTATCAGTCGAATGCTCTCACCATTCAGACCGAGCCTCTGAGCCGCGCCATGAGTAATGTAATTCGTGTCGGAGGCGAGGTCTATCAGAGTGCCTATAAGCTGGCCTGAGTTGGTTGTGACTTTCAGCAACATCATCACTACAGGATACTCCACCGGTCCATTTCCAGCAGCGCAGGTTATGGCAGAGGTTTTATTAGAAAAGGCTTTTCTGAATTCCTCCCTCAATTCAGGAGCAACCTTTGCCAATAGTTCTTCTTGCCGATTGGTGAGACCGAAGCCTTTGCTACTCATCTTCTTCCTGGGATTTTCCAGGGGCATAGCTCGGGGACAGAGTAGGTAGTGGTGAGGCTCATCAGTTCGGCAGTCTGCTTTGGTGCAGATGAATCTTTTGTTGCTACAGGCACTGAGTAAATGAGAGCCAAGACACTGATAGCACAGCCCGTGCGAGTTGAGATGAGTTTTCTTGACCTGAAGATCAATACCGGTGCATGCAAAAAGCCTCCCGGCGTGGGTCTTTTCAGAGCAAGCTGTGTGTAACAGTGCCACAAAGTAAGGGACACGTTGCCTGCTTTCCCCGCTTTATTCCCCCCTCTTTATAACACTTGAGTACCCAAATAAAGGGTCAGAACAATGGAGGCATGGTCTTTCGTATCCAAAAATATTTTATTGGCTATTCTTATTATGACAACACAACATCAGTAAAAGACTAAGGCCTTAGTAAAACACAATTGTGCACACTGCCTATACATGGTACACTGGGTTAGCTATTAGTAACGTGCCAAGACGAGCAGCGCAGATTCCCTGAACCCAAACCCCCCAAAAAAAAAAAAATCACATTAAAGCACACAAATTTATACACCCCAAGCAAAGCCATGCACTGCAAGCCAAAATCACACTACAAACAATTTAGTAGATAACAGAATCTGCTACCACTGGAGGCAGTAGTTGCGACACAGCCACCAGCATACAGCAGATATAGGACTACTGTGCCACAACCAATAGAAATAAAACAAAATAAACAAATTAAACAAAACAATGGATTACAGACAAATAGTACACAATTACTCACAGCAATCGACGGTTAATTGGGCAGACCAACAAACGAGCACACAGACAGACAAAGGGTTTCACAGAAAAGCACAAACTGCAAGCACACCCACATGCACATCGAGCCAGCAGCCGCACACACACACCTGCATGCACACGCCATGCACATCCAGACCACAGCCGAGCACTACAGCAAGCGGCCTGTCGGTCGGATAGCTGAAGCTAGCAGCAGCGTAGCAGGACGGGAATACCTCCAGAGGACAAAACGGCAACGGCGACCACCCGGCCAGACGCCAGTCGGCCCTAGGGGAGACATGAGAGTTATTTGCAATGCTACACACCATTACAATAACTAAGAGAGCGGAGGGAAGGCAGGACCTACCGAGCAGCAGTTAACAAAAGCCACAGGAAGCTCGGCTGGCAAAGCACTTCGTGCCGGTTAGATGCTGCAAGCCACACACAGTGTCAGCATGTTGCCTCACTTATTCACGCGTGCAGCGAATACATAAATAACCAAGACATACCTGAGCCGAGGATAGTGGAAGCACCGGAGGGAATAAGAACAGCGCTGCTAGCCAGTTAGCTTTAGCAGCGAACCTACGGCTAGCATGTAAACCACAGTAAGTCTCCTTACTGTGTCAGAACATACAACATGTCAGAACGTACGAAACTAGACAAGAAAGGGACTATACCGGTAAGCCAGTAGAACCAAGGATATCCTCCGGAGCTACAGCGAGGGCTGGGCAGTATGAGCACTCAACCTTGCGTCTTCCCCTGGGACAGGCAGATGTTTCCTGCACAGCCCTGCCGGCGTTTATAAGGGCGTGGCTAGCAACCACCTGACCGCACGTGGGGTGGGGTGAGTGTGTAGGCACTATCACTAATTTCCAGGCACTGACCTGCCACATGTGCATGTTCCTGCCTGTGACCTTGACTGCTGCCCTCTTTGGCCTGAGGTGGCTTTGGAGAATGCCCTCTTTGCTGTCTTTTCCACTGATGGTTTCATTGAGGCGTTCCCTTCTCTGCAGCTCTCATCTAATTGGTCCAACTCCTCTAGCACAGTCTCCTGTCTCTGGAGGAATTGCAGCAGACAGTCAAAGTGGTTGTATGGGCTGAATTCATTTCGCAGCTCTGCTTTATGCTCAATCCATTTCTCCTTTAATGAACTGGGCAGCTTTCTTTCTAATGACTGTGCAACAAGATGGTTTTTCAATACGTCTTCCTCACCCAGGATTACCAGATTGCTCAAGGCCCGCTCCACGGCCTGCATTTGCTCTATTGCCTTTCGGGGGCCGTTTCCCCTCACAGGGCTTAGGCCTTCAATATCCTCAGCAATCTTTAAAACAATCCTTGCTTTATTTCCACAGCGAGACAGCACCAGGTCTTTCTTCACCATCTCACTCAGGTTTGCCAACAGGTGGAAACGTGTGACCCCAGCAGTTCTTTGTGGATTGCCTAATAACTCCAACTCCGCCCACTCAGCCTTCCACTGATAGTAATTGGTCATGTCTCCTGAGAAAATAGGTAGCCGAGTCCTTTCCAGGCTAATCTGTGGTTTTGAGATGGCAGCAGCTGATAGACAGCTGGGTGATTGCAAGGCCTCAGGGGTGGGGTGTTGTTTGGGGCTGAGTGTTTGCTGCATACCAGATCCACTTGGGTCTTCCTTGGGTGTGCGGCTTGATTTCCTCCAGCTACGCCCCCAGTCCCTTGCTCAGTTTCTGAGTTTGAAGAGAACTTGCTTCTGGACAATGATTTTATCTGAGACGATTCTCGATGCTCGAGCTCATGGATCATTTCCAGCAGGCATTCACGTAGAGCTTCAAAATCCTGCTCTGGCAATTCTTGAGCATAGATGGCTTCCACCTCTTGACACTTTTCTTCTGTGGCTTCAGCATACATTTTAATTTCTGGCTGAGCAAACTTGGTCCAAAGGGTTTCTCTGGCCAGCTGGATGGTTTCGGTGTACGTAGACCGGCATTGCTCTGTTTTTGCTTTTACCCTTGCTTCTTCTTCAACACCGCTCACCTCAGCTAAGGCCTCCAAGAGCTCCAGGCCAAAGTCATGCACTCTGCTAAAGTCACTACTAAGTGCACGGATTTCCTCACCGAGTGCTCCTTTTTCCAGGATATCGACAGTGAGACTGAGCTTGTTAGCTTTTTTTGTGAATACTGCTTGTGCAGAGGCACGTTTTCCTCTCAGGGCAGTGATCTCAGCCGACTCCATTTCGTTTTTGTGAAGAAGTGGAACTTAACAGAGGGCTTTTCCTCTTCCTCTTCCTCTCAACAGCTCAACAAGATAGTTTGGTGTTGCACTGTGGTTAATAACTGTTCGGTTTTCCCACTGAAAAAGGGTTGTCGAGCTGCAGCTATAGGGATAACTCTTGTGGACTTTATTTCGTTTTGAAAGTTTATTTTCCACAGGTCTTTTAGGTTATTAACCTGAAATCATACAAGCCACAAGGCCAGGAAAAGCAGTGAGCAATGAGCAGCAAAAACAGTTGGTCAAACAGTGCACTATATTATTACATTAAATAACAAACAGTAATTTGCAGCTTACTCCCTCTACCTGCACAAACTCATTAAAATGCAAATAAATGTATTGGTCAGTTAAATAATTCAGTAATTTATGCAGCAAACAATGACTACTTTAGCAGTAGCTACTTTAGCTAGCAGCAGACAACAGACAATAGGCGCTGGACACCGGAAGACAGTCTAAAAACGTCACCTCCCAGAATGCATTGCGCCACAGACTGCTAAGCGCTACAAACGTTAAATTTGCGGGCTTCAAAGCAAAACCGCGATCAGAAACAAGCTAAAACAGACAGAGAATCTTGCAGTAGAGAAAGCAGTGGAATAACCTATGTAAAAAAAAAACGACAGTGAACCCTCAGTGAAGCCTAGCGTCACTGAATGGTCACTGGATTCAAGTTCAGGATTTGAACGTGGACGTGAATGAATTTGAAATTGTGGAGGTCATTTTGGCGGGATAGCATTCAGAGCTGTTGCTGTCTATGTGGGAAAAAGATTGGGCGCAAGGTTTATGGACTTAGCATGTTGCAGGATAATACAACATGTATTATTAGCGAGACCCCTGTTACGGTTGTAAGACGATTGCGAGGTGAGGCAACTGAAAAATACAGACATACATCTGCACCGTTATCAATCGCTGCCTCCGATGTCGCGAAACCAGGAGTGGAGTTTGGCATGCTATGGTCAGAGGGGAAAATGGGGATATGTATTTAGGTACAAGACGGGTGAGTATCTGTATCAGAGGGATAAGTGTAAATTACCCAGAGCCTGGACGGATCTTGCTACTGTGTGATCCAACGATTGGGGTGTGTTAAGGTTGATCAACCCTAGAAATGTGTGTGAGAATGAAAAAGAAGAAGAAGAAGAAGGAGGAGTTGTTTCAGGTCCGGCAAAAAGACCAAAATGTAATGCTTTCCCCAGAGTCGTTGAGATTTGTGAGCAAAACTTTGAAAGCATTTGGTTGACAAAAACCTGAGACCCAGGTCGCTGGTTCTATGGTGCCATGGGAGGGATGTCACCAGGATTCAAGAAATTTCTTTGTTTTGGAACTTTTTAACTCAGACTGTGGGCTTTTTCACAATGTGTTGACGCTACCGGCTGAAGCATGAATCGAAAAGATGGAGGAAATTAGTGATAAAATCACCACGGTTTTTCACTGCTGCGGGCTTTTGAACAACGTTCTGGTGACCAAAAAGTCCTCCTCTGCCGCCTCCTCCTCCTCCTGCTCCATGTAAGAACACTCCTATAGCCCTCCCTCACCCAAGCTGACTCCATCTCTATTGCGGCTTCCTTTGTTCCTTTTAGCCGCTGAGAGTATGAAGCTGGGTCCTGCAGGTTCGCTTATTTGTGACGCGCTGAAGTTTGTCGTAATGATGCGCTGAGATCCAAAAATGGCTTTGATGCGTTTATTAGCACCGGTGCAGAAAAAGACAGCACCGGTGCAGAAAAATGAATGCATAGAAAAAATGAAAAACAGAGGTTTAAACAAATATAAGGGTGATGAATAAATAAATGAATGAATGAATGGGTAGCATGTGTAGCGGTCAACAAAAATCATGGCTTCTACCCAACCCTGACTCTCCTATGTGCCACAGGTACGTGCACACCTTTATACACACACACTTCCGCCAGTGGACCCGCCTACTCATCCTAAACACACACGCACACACACACAGTGCTCGTCATCCTCTACCTATATGTCTCCTATACACCAGCCCCTAATTATTAGGTCTAACATAATTCATTTCAATTTCAAACACAATAAGAGACATTAATCATCATACGAATATCAAAATGCAACAATGTCTAATAAATTGGTCCAGTCCATGAGTAACCCATTACACTCAATATTCCTTCTTCTGCTGGTCATCCCCATGACCAACTAATGGAAAGTCCAGCTCAAGTCAAAAATAAGCCCGAAGTCCCTGTAGGGGTCAGCAGCGTCCTTATACTGCCTCCTCTTTCTCCAGCAACAAACACACCTTGGATATGGGTCTGTCCAAGCAACTGGTTCTAGTCTTAATCCGAATCTGCCGAACAAACCCCTTGCGATCCAGAAAGGTTTGCAAGACACGTCCCATAATCCAGGAATTGTGAGGTGCGGTACTGTCCATGAGCAAAACTAGATCTCCTGCGACAAGTTTTATCTGGACCCCAGTCCATCTCTGTCGCTCCTGTAACAGAGGCAGGTATTCCTTGTCCAGCGCTTCCAGAAAAGAACAGAGATGTACTGAACTTGTCTCCATCTTCGCTGTGCGTAAAGATCTGCTGGTTGGAACTCTCCAGGTGGTAATGAAGGCTGGGTTTTAAGCAATAACAGATGGTTTGTTGTCAGTGCTTCCAGGTCATTAGGATCTGTGGAGGCCTTGGTGATGCGCCTGCTGTTGATAATGGCTTCCACTTGACGGAGAACTGTGTGGAGTCCCTCCTCATCTAAGCGTTGTATCTTAAGGGTGGAGTTCAGAACTTTCCTCACCAATCTGATCAGCCTTTCCCACGCTCCTCCATGATGCGATCCAGCAGGGGAGTTGAATGTCCATTTGATGCCCTGTTGGAGCAACACATCATGCACCTGTGCCTGGTTCCACTGCGCAATCGCTGTTTTTAGCTCACGTTCTGCTCCCACGAAATTTGTTCCATTGTCGGAACGCAGCTCACGGACCTGTCCTCTTCTTGCTATAAAACGCCTCAGTGTATTTATGGAGCAGTCAGTATCCAGAGAAGATGCCACCTCGATGTGAACAGCTCTCAATGCAAGGCAGGTAAATATGACACCATATCTCTTCACAGTGCTCCTTCTGCTTCTCACTTCAAAGGGTCCAAAATAATCAACTCCCACACAAGTGAATGGAGGTTCATCAGGCTTGAGTCGATCTGTGGGCAAGTCTGCCATTTGCTGGTAAACTGGAGTTGCATTTAATCTTCTGCAGATGGTGCACCTCGACAGAACTCTTCTAATGGCAGTACTTACTCCTGTCATCCAATATTTCTCCCTGAGCTTGGACAACATGTGGTTGCGGCCACTGTGTCCTACCTCTTGGTGTATATTTCTCAGCAGAAGGGTAGAAATATGGAGATCCTTTGACATGAATGATAGGATGCTTAGACTCTTAAGGCAGTGCCGCTCTACTGAGCTGTGCTCCCACACGCAAGACTCCATCCTCCAGCTTTGGAGACAACTCGTACAGGTGACTACTTTTCCTGACATTTTGTCCCTTTTCCAAACATGAGAGCTCCTGCTCCTCCTTTTCTCTTCTGACAAAACTGAATTATCGCCAGCTCAGCTGTTGGGACTTTATGTCAACCAATATAGTCAAGTATCTGGACGATCCAGCCGTCAAGCTAAGACCGACTCAAAATAGGATCCCCTTTAAGTTGGCCTTACACCGCTGGAGATGAGACAGTTGTGCAGCTCACTCAAGGTGCCAACTACTGGAACCTAGTGGAGGTAAACCTAGATTATTAGCTTACTATTTATTAGAATTATTAATCGGGGCACCACCCTGTAAAACAGGGACCAATAATCTGGTTAACCAGTTTAGCCTAGTAAATTACATCAGTCAAATTACAAATTATCTCTGGACTCTCTGAAGGAGGCGAGATCCGAGCACTGACCTGGATTTAGCAACTGTTGCGCAGGTTCAATATTTACACACTTCTTAGTACAACAATCACACTTTAATGACACATCTATTTTACAATTAGTGCATTAAGGTTATCATTGACCTTTTATTACTCTAAGAAGAGACATGCATTCCTGACTAGACAGACTGAACAAACAATAAACAATAAACCAAGCATGCATCTGTGTGTGTGCGTGTGGGTACGTATGTGCGCACGGGTGAGTGCACGTGCATGTGATCATGTGGTCCGCTTGGACGCACGAGAACAAAGGGGAAGAAGTAATAGGAGCCGGTCAGAGATGGATTCACTCAGCCGTGCGTCCTACACTGTCGTACATTAACATAACGTTCGTGTAGGCTTCAATACTTAAGAGGTGCTACTGCGTCACAGTCTCTGCCCGAATCGAGCCCTTACGTGTCCCATGTGTTGCGGTCCCGATTCTGTCCTGTGGTCCAGCTCAGCATAGCTCCTTGATGCTGCACGTCCTCCTGACGGCGCAGACTTGGCCCTCTCGCTGCCTCTGCTGCAGCGTGGGTTTCGGAGTTGGAGGAGGGTGAGGCGCTCAGACCCTGGGTGCTCTTCTTGCACGGGCGTGCCTCACCTCTCCAGGTACGGATCGGTTGGTGCAGTGAGGTTGCGAGTCTCAGCCCCTTGGTGCTCTCTTGGCACGGGCGTTTTGACTCTCTTCTCCTCTCAGGATCTGTGATCCTGTCGGCAGACTCCCCGCGGAGTTGGCTGCCGTCTGTTCGCGGTCCGGGTGGACTGGGGTTTGATCACCGGGTGGTGGAGCAAACGCAGGAATCAACTCTTTTAGTCCTGAAAAGGACTGTGGCGCAGCGCTCAAAGCGGCTGCGGCGGCTCCTGTGCGTCTTGGCGCAGTGGCGGCAATGTCCGGCGTCTGGAGCTCTGGGCGGTCAGCTGACGAGTCGTAGTGTGGAAGTAGATGAATGGAGGCAGAGTGTGGAGGCAGAGAGTGAGCAGCTTGCTTCTGACACGTTTATTCCCAGAGGGCTCCTTACCCCCTGCAGGTATTAGGGACCCGCGTCACCAGGTTGGGTGCGGGTGGTTGGCGCGCTGGTTTCACGCCAGCGGCCGATAGGCTCCAGGGCAGGTTTAAAACGTAACGTCGGGGGAACAGAGTGCGGGGGGGGGGGGTCGCCTGGCAGGCGCCTCTGTCTGCTTTGATCCCCAGGGCGGCTGCAGCAGGAATTTATGACCTAGACTGTTGTTTGTAAAATCACATGCATTGCTATTCCTGCACCATATGAGTGTAGCAGTCCCAACACAGCTTTGTCAATGTCCTCCACTGTAAGGACTCTCAGGACATCTGCACTTTAAATGTGTGCCTTTCCTGCTCCATCACTCCTTGTTGCTGCATGCTCTCTTCACCCTGTGGTGGAAATTTTACATGCATCTAGGAACATTTGATTAATGTCAGCATTCATTCAGTTGTAGCCTGAACTCTGTGTGCTGCAGTCAAAGACTCAAGAACTTCACTGTAAAATCACCCCCTGCTGTTAACACCTTCATTGTTAAGCCTATGAAAGGGTCCTGCTCAGAGGACACCAGCTGTAGAGACTTGCTCAGCTCCTGACAATTTGTTTATTGTGACCGAATGGTTTTCACACTTAGGGGTGTGTTCCTGTAGGTTCAGGATAAAATGCATTGTGACCCTTCCTTCAGGGAAGCAGTCCTCTGATCCACTGACAGTCGTCAGAGTGTGCCGTCTTCCTTCTCTGCAGAGAATAAACGCTTGGTGCCTGTTCCAGTCTTGCTTTTTGATTTTCCCAGCCATATGAAGAATTTTTCCACAACAACCCTGATTGGCTGTTAGCCCTTTCCTCCTCCTGTTGCAAGAACACAACCATTCATTATATTTCAGCACCATGCAACAGCTTTCTTTAATCGGATCCATGAGGAATAATGATGGATTAGCTGAGTAGTGGGATCATTTCCAGTTTGTACGACATTAACAACAGCACTTTTCTTCACCTCTGGATCGTCTTGAGAAAGATTGCTCACAAGCTCAGGGTTCACAGGCCATTCTGGTCCCGTTAACCAGAGTCTGTCATTCAGGAATGCTTCCACTTTGACCCCTCTGGATGCTGCGTCTGCAGGATTTGATTTTGTATTTACATACCTCCACTGAACAGGTCGAGATGATTTTAATACCTCTGAAACACAAATCTGGAGCTTTCATTGTTAATGTATCAGCACAGAAGCACTATTTGCCCAAAATACAGATTCCTGAAGACTCATGTGTAGCTCTTGCTTCAACAGGAGATCTATGCGGCTGGCCATTGTTGCAGCAATCAGTTCCATTCTTGGGATTGTACCGGTCTTCAGTAGGGCAACACAAGCTTTTCCCATTGTGAAGGAATGGACGAGGGGATGCCACTAAGGATAGATGGGTCAGGCCCAAAAACAGAGGGAGAGGAAAAATCCTAGGAAGTATATTTTATTCATAATGTGATGCAAAAAAAAAAAAAACAGTCAAAAATAAACAATAAATGTCCTTTTTCTTTTTAGTTTTTGCTATTTTAGAAAAATCAGTTTACAAACCTCATAAAGTTGCCAGTACGGACAAACTACACGCTGCAAAAGCATCCAAAGCTTTGCTCAGCAGAGGTCTTTAACAGCAGCAAAACTCTAGGCGTACTCACCAGCTCACCGGACAAGACAAAAACCAGACTGAAGACAAAACACTCGACCCTGACATATAAAGCACCATTTCCACACAGAAGGGGGTGCGCATAACAGTCTAAGGACCAACAATAAAACCACAAACTCTGGTGCAGTGCTAGGACACCTTACAATATATAGAAGTGAATTGACCACATTTACATTTAAAATTAATAGCAACTACAATGTCAGAGAGAGGAGACGGCTTGATTAGGGCCGCCTGCATCCCCCCATAACATTGCAACAGAATGGTGTGGTCCAATTGTGGCTGGAGCAATAAATAGCCACACAATCCCAGGCAGCACTCTTTTGCCCGAGGGACCAGAGAAGTCCTGCCCATTCTCCAATGTACCCGAGCCTGCAGTTACCCGGAGCACAAAGGAAACTGGCCTCCATGCCAGCAACCCCATGTGGAGTTTGTAGCCAGTAGCCAGCACCTCAGCTTGCTAACACAGGCAAGTGAGATGTGCGGTCTGTCCATGACTGTCACACCCATAATGAAAGCAGTGTGCGTCTGGAGGTGCGCATTCTGTAACCGCAGGTAAGTGACTGTACCATAGCCTTCCTCACAAGCATCGCAGAAATGGTGCAGTTGCGCAGTAATAACATCTCCAAACTCCGAGGCTTCAGACATCTGGGTAGCTCAAAGTTGTCCAGTAGGTGGAGGCCTTGCACCCACTTAAGCAATTCAATTCAATTCAGTTCAAGCTTTTATTTGTCATATGCATGATTAACAGGGTAAAGGATGCAATGAAATGCTTGCGGTGGGAAGAACCGCTTGTAACTCGCTGTAAATAGTAAGTAAAAAAACAGTTCTACACAGTAGAAAAATAACATAATATACGATAAATAGTATTTTAAGATGTAAAAGATAAAAAAGATATAAAGTGTCAACATTAGTGAAAGGTGCATGAGGTGTAAACATTCTATTGCACATGGCTGGAGTTGAGCAGCCTGACAGCCTGGGGGTAGTAGCTGTCCCTCAGTCTCTTAGTGCGGGCGGGCAGGCTCCTGTACCGTCTGCCAGATGGTAGCAGACGGAAAAGTCCATGTGCAGGGTGTGTGAGGTCTTTGGTAATGTTCTGAGCCTTACTCAGACCCCTGCTGCTGTAAATGTCCTGGATGGAGGGGAGGCTGCTGCCTGTGATGCCCTCTGCCGCTCACACCACCCTCTGTAGTGCTTTGCGGCTCTGGGCAGTGCAGTTCCCATACCACACTGTGATGCAGCCCGTCAGCAGACTCTCGATGGTGCACCTGTAGAAGTTGGTGAGGATGCTGGTGTTCATGCCAAACTTCCTCAGCTTCCTCAGGAAGTAGAGTCGCTGCCAGGCTTTCTTCACCACAGTGTCAGTGTGGAGTGACCAGGTCAGATCCTCGGTGATGTGGACGCCCAGGAACTTGAAGCTGCTGACCTGCTCCACCTCCGCGTTGTTGATGTAGATGGGCGGGTGCTGGTCAGTCCGCTGCCTCCTAAAGTCCACGATCATCTCTTTGGTCTTGCTGACGTTCAGGGAAAGGTTGTTGTCCTGGCACCAGCTGGTCAGCAGGTTGACCTCATCTCTGTAGGCTCTCTCGTCGTTGTTGGTGATGAGGCCCAGGATGGTGGTGTCGTCAGCAAACTTCAGGATGGTGTTGGAGCTGTGCCTGGCGGTGCAGTCGTGGGTGAAGAGGGAGTAGAGTAGCGGGCTGAGAACGCAGCCTTGCGGCGTGCCGGTGCTGAGGACTCGTGTGGAGGAGAGGTGGCTGCCGATCCTCACTGCCTGTGGTCTGTTGGTGAGGAAGTCCCAGATCCAGCTGCAGATGGGACTCCCCAGGCCCAGGGCGGAGAGCTTGGAGACCAGTTTGGAGGGGATGATGGTGTTGAATGCCGAGCTGTAGTCGATGAATAGCATTCTCAGGTAGGTGTTACTTCTCTCCAGGTGGCTGAGAGAGGTGTGAACTGCCAGAGCAATGGCGTCGTCTGTGGACCTCTTTGCTCTGTATGCGAACTGCAGGGGGTCCAGGGTGGGGGGGAGGGAGCTGCAGATGTGTTTCTGGATGAGTTTCTCAAAGCACTTCATAATGACAGATGTGGGTGCTATGGGCCGGAAGTCATTGGGGCATGAAGCTGTGGGGGTCTTTGGGATGGGAACCACGGTGGAGGTCTTGAAGATGGTGGGCACAGTCGACAGGCTCAGGGACAGGTTGAAGATGTTGGTGAACACCTCAGCTAGCTGGTTGGAGCAGGCTCTCAGCACCCGCCCGGGGATGCCGTCGGGCCCTGGTGCTTTGCGGGGGTTCACGTTTCTGAGTGCCTGCCTGACTGAGGCTGTGTCCAGGTGGAGCATGTCGTCCTCACTGCTCACCTGTGGTCTGGAGGCAGGCGTGGTGTTGTCTTCATCAAACCGGGCGTAGAAGGTGTTGAGCTCGTCCGGGAATGATGCGCTGGACAGTTCCACTGGCCTGCTCCTCCCCTTGTAGTCGGTGATGCAGCGTAGTCCCTGCCACACACACGTCTGGAGTCGTGGCTCAGATGGGCAGACTCCACTCTCCTCCTGTATTCCCTCTTTGAAGTCCTGATTGTCTTTCTGAGGTCGTATTTGGCTGCCTTGAAGGCTTCAGGGTCTCCTGAGTTGAAGGCAGAGGTGCGAGCGCTTAGTTTGACACGCACCTCTGGTCCATCCCAGGGTTTCCGGTTAGGGTAAGTGCGGATGGAGATTTGGGGCACGATGTCATCAATGCACTTCCCTATGTAGCCTATGACAGAGTCTGTATAAGCATTGATGTCTCCATCAGCTGCGTCTGCAAACATCTGCCAGTCCGTTGTTTCGAAGCAGTCTTGGAGGACCTCGTCAGATGTGCTGCTCCACTTGTGGATTAGCCTGGAGACTGGTTTTTCCTGTTTGAGTCTCTGTTTGTAGGCCGGCAGCAGCAGAATGGCACTGTGATCTGATTTATCAAAGGGGGGGCGGGGGAGGGGTTTGTAGCAGTCTTTGAATGGCGTGTAGCAGCGGTCCAGTGTCTGATCACCTCTGGTGGGGATGTTTACATGCTGGTGGTATTTTGGTAGTACAGTCCTCATATTTGCTCTGTTGAAGTCCCCCAGAACAATGAAAGCTGCATCAGGGTGTGAATTCTCGAGTCTGTTTACAATCCCATACAGTTCTTCCAGGGCTTGTGTTTTGGCAGCATGGGGGGGGATGTAGACAACAGTGAGGATAACAGCGCAAAGTTCTCTTGGTAGATAGAAGGGCCTGACTTTGATGGTTAGCAGCTCCAGGACTGGAGAGCAGTGGGATGTTAGGACACGTGCATCTGTCCAGCCATGACTCGGTGAAGGCAAAGACAGCAGTTCCTCACGTCCCGCTCGAAAGATATCCGTGCGCGCAGGTCATCCAGTTTATTCCGGAGGGACTGAACGTTTGCGAGCAGGATCGTCGGGAGAGAGGGTTTGTTATGTCTGTCGGGTTCTCCATAGCACACCGGCCCGTTTTCCCCTCTTCGTCTTTCTCTTGCGGCGCCCGAGCCCGAGCGCGAGTAAACAAAGAGGCAGTACGTCCATGGCTGAAGCCTCGAAGGTGGGCATAAAGTCCGTACTAGCGGCCGAACGTAGCTCCAAAAGTAAGCTCCGATCGTACACGTAGCGTCCATGCACATTGCAGGTGCATCCGGAGAAGAAAAAGACAATAAATAAAGTTAAAAGAAGAAAAAAAGAGCGAGTCAGCGCGGAGCTCCTCACCAGTGCGGCCATCTTGACGGCGCTCATCACCACTACCGTTTAGTGACAGCTTCTGGTATTGCCTCATCCCAACCAATTCCTCTTCTGCACAAATCCGTCAAGAGCTTCTTTGCTGTCAGAACAAGGGGACTTAACATACCCAAAGGGTCATAAATGGAACTCACATTAGAAAGAATGCCTCTGCGGCTGAGTGGTCTGTCCTTCCATACAAATTTGAATTTAAAGGTGTCGGACCAATGGGCACAAACTCCCGCTTCAGGTCCAACTGCTCCACGCCCTTTGCTCTGTGGGGCTCTGGGATGGCCTTGAGAACTACAGATCTGTTACTGTGCCACTTGGTCAAACAGAATCCCCCTTTTGCGCACAGACACATGAGCTCATGACAAACGGTCATTGCTTCCTCTGTTGCAACTGACACCAAACAGTCATCCACATAGAAGCAGTGCTGTAGCTTATCCACTGTCTCCTCTATGTACTCGTGTCCAAAATCCTCTGCACATTTCCTGAGGGCGAAGTTGGCACAGCTAGGGGAGGATGTAGCTCCGAAAAAGTGTACCTTCATCCTATATTCACATGGTGTTAGGCTCAGGTCTCCTTGCGGCCACCAAAGGAAACGCAGCAGGTCAGCGTCTTCCGGGGGCACTCGCACTTGGTGAAACATAGCTTCTATGTCAGCCATGATGACAACAGGTTCTCTCCTAAACCTGGTTACAACTCCAATTAGTGAGCTGGTTAGATCAGGGCCTTGCAACAGCTCTTCATTCAGAGATTTTCCTTGGTAACTGGCGGCATAGTCAAACACAACTGAGTTTTCCTTTTGTCGGGCTGTGGATGTTGTGGAAAAATTCTTCATATGTCTGGGAAAATCAAAAAGCAAGACTGGAACAGGTACCAAGCATTTATTCTCTGCAGAGAAGGAAGACAGCACACTCTGACGTCAGCCAGTGGATCAGAGGACTGCTTTCCTGAAGGACAGGTCACAATGCATTTTATCCTGACCTCCAGGAACACACCCCTAAGTGTAAAAACCATTTGACATTAGTTCCAATTAACAACTCAATTCCAGCCTCAATCTGTGGTAATGAGATATGTTTTAGATGTGTCCATCTTGTAAGATCATTATTAGTGGGTATGTTTGCTTTGTGGACTGGCATTGACAACTGAGTGTACGCTTTTGGTAACTCATTGACGCCGTCATCTCCAAGTGCTGCCACCTCCAGCTCTGGCACAATGTAGCTACTGACCACCTTTTCCTGCCCCATGGTCCTGAGAAGAATATTGGCTCTTTTTCCTGACAAATTGAGCTTCTGCTTCAGACTCTCAGTACAGAACACTGCAGTACTTCCCTGGTCCAAAAAAGCATAGGTGAGGATTATTTTATTTCCTTTTTTGCCTTTACTTGGACCGGCACAATAGGAAGCTTGCAATCCATCTCACCAGCCCCTGTAAGCCCACTTGAAACTAAAGCGCCAGCCACTGTAGCTGGAGTCCACTCTCAGCCGGTTTTGCAGTTGCTACACTGTCCTTATGGAGCACAGTTGGATGTTTTTGGCCACACTTTGAACAGGAAATCTTCCTTTGGCAATTTTTGCTGTGGTGTCATTTACACAGGCAGCGAAAACAAGCACCATTTTCCTACAAAAAGTTAATTTTCTCCTTGTGTGCCATTTTTTCCAACCGTGCACACACATCCAATGTGTGTCCTCCAGTGCAGCAGAGACAGAACTTCTTGGTTGGTGGTTTTATGTCCTTGGCTTTGTTCACAGGTTGGGCTGTTGTCTCCATGTGGTTCAATGTGGTAGCAAAGCTGGTTCCTTTGATTCTGGAGCGAGGGTGAGATTTGTGTTTCAGTTGTTTAGTTGATAAATCAATCTCCTGGAGGTTTCCAAACACAGGGTCTGTCAGGATTTTCACTTGTTTTTCAACAAAGTTGGCAATGTCCATAAACTTAACTCTATTGTCCCTTTCGTGCAGGTCACATATGTGGCACCTCCAGCTATCTCGGAGTTTGTAGGGAAGTTTTTTGATGATTTCCAACATATTTTTGGGTGTGTCCAGATCATTTAAATACTGCACATCCCCCATTACATTGTAGCAATCACGCAGAAAGAGACTGTATTCCTGAAGGGCCCTCACATCCTCTATTTTAATAATGTATGTATGCTGCTGCCACCTTTAACTCATTGTCATAATGTTCTTTCAATAGAGCCTTTGCCTTCACATATCCTCTGTCTGATTCGATGTGCTGACAGCTCCTCACCAGCTCTTTAGCATGTCCTTTGGTGTACTGTTCAAGGAAGTAGTCTGTCACAGTTATTGGTGTTTCGCTCAACTCCATTTTCAAAAGCTTTAATAAATGAATGATATTTGAGTGGGTTACCATCAAACATGGGAATTTCTCTTTTTGGAAGTGCAGACAGGCATTGTTGTTGCAGTAGGAGTGTTGTGATTTCATTTTGTTTTCTCATTATGTCCAGCACACTGTCATTTTGTGATAAATCAGTTTGTGTAACAATGATCACAGGATCTTCAGGGGCATTAAGATAACGCTGGAGCATGTAAGAAGGACCTGGAAGGTGTTTCATGTCAGGTAGCTGAGTGACTTTAGTCTCTACAGCTGTCTGTGTGGTTTCAATTGCCTTGGATTTTGGTTCAACTGGCAGTGATGGGGCAAATTTGTTGTTTTGAACATGTCCTTTCATAATATGAGTTCATGCCATCTAAAACCTTTGACTTTGATTTACAACCAACACTGCCTTGTGATTTTATAACACTCAGTTTTGCCATTTCCTCAGCTATTTCATTCTCCAGTAAAAGCTGTTCTCTTCTTTTGCGTAGCTTTAACTCCTCTTCATCCAATGCATGTTTCTCCAATAATGCCTTTTTTCTTGCTGCCAAAATTGCAAGATTTGTTTCCATTTTCAAGCAGGCAGATGAGCGTGAGGCTGAGGATGAGGAATAATGTGAGCGTGATCTCTTGCTGCATTTCAGATGCTGTCACAGGGCCGCAGTTCATCCTGCAGGGTCAGCAGCAGCCAAATCCTTGCCATTTTCCACAGGAACTTGTGATACATGATTTATTTCCTTCAGTGATTGCTCGGAAGTATTTGTTTGATATGGCAATTTGATTTCTCATGGAGATTTTCCTGCATCCATTTTTCCACTCGTTCCTTGAATGCAATCCTTAATGCTGAAAAACCACCTTTTTGTTTTCTTCATCAGGAAGTAGTGGCAGTAAGTCATTGTGCAGATCAGTGGCCTTTTTACTCAGTACTTCCAAGTTGTTCAGTTGCGAGGAGATTTCAGTTAAATTCTCGTTTGATTTCATGTGCGCTTTTATTTGCGGAATCAGCGCTTTGATTTTATTAACGGCACTTTTGCGCTCATGCTGGAGCCGTTCAACTTTATTTTCCACAGCTTTTGCCGTCATTTTGATTTCCCTTTTTTCATTTTCCATGAACATTCAGCAGCAGCGTTTATTCGATTCACTTTCATCGGATTGTATTTTGTACGAAGCGATGCGATCACAGTTCATCAAGAGCACATTCAAAATCCATCCACAGACATTGCATTTAGATTCATTTGATATAGCGGATTCTAGCCAAGCATTCCATTCATATTTAACCCCACCAGCCGCCACATATTTAACTCCACAAAGTCCCGACATCACAACCATATAAATCACGGGGAAGTTATGGCCATAAATGCGTCAATACAACCAGCGCACCATCCATTTGATACATTGTCCTCATTTCAGACGATACATACCGATCAGAGCGGATTCCTTAATCCACAAACATAGACAGGTTGAGGCCTACCTGTGCCCAGGTGTATGGATGGCGTGGTGTGACACTCAACTGTGGCTCCTTTGCTCTCGGGCTCGTGGCTGCGTGATGGCTTGGTTCTTTGGTGCGGCTTGATGATTTTCATTAAACGCCTTTTTGTTGGCAAAGTATTGCGGCTTCCTTTATACCTTTTAGCCGCTGAGAGTATGAAGCTGGGTCCTGCAGGTTCGCTTATTTGTGACGCGCTAAAGGTTGTTGTAATGATGCGCTGAGATCCAAAAATGGCTTTGATGCGTTTATTAGAGACAGCACCGGCGCAGAAAAATGAATGAATAGAAAAAATGAAAACCAGCGGGTTAAACATATACAAGAGTAATGAATGAATGAATGAATGAAAGAATGAATGGGTAGCGTGTGTAGCGGTCAACAAAAATCACGGCTTCTACTCAACCCTGACCCTCTCCTATGTGCCTCAGGTGCGTGCACACCTTTACACACACACTTCCGCCAGTGGACCCGCCTACTCATCCTAAACGCACACACACACACAGTGCCCCCCATCGTCTACTTACATGCACACACACACACACACACACACACACACACACACACACACACACACACACACACACACACACACACACACACACACACACACACACACACAGTGCTCTCCATCCACCTATATGTGCCCAAATGCGGGCTCGTCAGACACTGACAGTGATGTGGAGACTTTCAACCTCATCCTCAACCTCACCCCCTGATATCTCGACGCAGGAACACCACGGCGTCTCAGATCAGACACCACCCGGACGCTGGTTCGATGATGCTTACCAGATTGATGGGTGGGCAAGGGAGTTCTTCAAAGTTGTGAGAACAGCTGTCCTTCATCTACTCTGCGTTGTTCTGCGCAGGTTCAAGGAGGAAAATTGCCCTGGTTGTCTGATCAATCACCCAAGCCAGTGTGAACACCCGTGTCTGAAGGTGCTCAACCAGGATTTGTTCAGCAATAACTATCTGAACTTGCCGGTGCTGTCTATGACCCCATCCTCGAGAATAATACCTTCAATCGCTGGGGTGAAATTCTGAAGATCGAGGACGACGGCAACGACGTCAACGCGATCAGAGCTGAGCATCTGGATGAGATAACAAACTTCTGGGCATACCCCAATTTTTAACTTCTAAAGAACTTTTGATTTAGAATTTATCTTTGAAAACAAATTTCAAAAAAGTTAGTTTTAGTATTAGACTTTTGTTTGCTGATGCTTTGTTTTGTTGTTTTTCTTCCGAGACAAAATTGTTTACTCGTGTTCGTCATAGTTTTTGTTGTTGTCTTGATACAAACATTATTGCTTTATTCATATTCATTAACGTCAAATAAAAAAAAGAATTAATATCTCACAAACTGTCTTTACTTCTCAATCCAGTCTCGAGATGTCTGAGATACGTTTTATGAAAAACATGTATTAAACCCTGCACACCTTTGCGGAGCCGCTCTACACCTCCGAAGTTACTTGGGTGAAAAAAGAAAAAGCCACAAAAAAACCTACGAATAACATGAGTAAACAATTTTGTCATAGAGGTCACAAGCTGTCAAAAAGTTTGACGAAAAGAACCCCATATCATCTCTCTAACATCTGTTATGAACTGACACTTAAAATAATTTTGAAATCGTTGAAGGCCCCGAACACCGTCTCTGTGAAGGTTCTTAACAGGTTCAACTCCCAGAGGTAGCTGGTCATATACATAGATGGTGATACACAGGGCTGTGGCTACAAACAGACGTGGCACAGTTCGATCCTCTGGCTCTGAGCCACTGCTCCCTCTGTCTCCAGGAGGGGACTCTACAATACCTGTGGCTCAGGTGTCCTAGACTAGGCCTGCTGTGTTGCCGAGGCTGCCGAGTCGTCGCGGGGAGGCTCTGGACCACAGGCTGTTTGTCTTTGGGCCTCGGTATGTTGCAGCACAGCACAGCCGACTCATGCTGCTCAACCTCCTGATAGGACAGGATCAGATGAGCATCTGGCTGAGCAGGAGGAACCAGGCCATGGGATCAGGGTCGACTGACCCTGCAGCCATGTTGCAAGTGAAGTTTGCCTAGGAAAAATGGTGTGCTGTTGTTTGTTTCTTTACCAGTGTTCTGTCTAGGGGATGTGATATATTGTCCATAATTTGTACGTTTCTGTAACATCCCCCTCTCCACCACCAGGGTACCAGGGTAGTCCCCAGCACAGAGCTTAACTTTCTAGTCAGTTTGTTCAGCCCGTTAGAATCGCTAGCCCTGATACTGCTACCCCAGCAGAAGACAGCAAAGAAAATAGCATTTGCCATCACGGACTGATAAAACACTGACAAAACATCTTGGTACACACATTACAAGACCTAAGCCTCCTACGTAACTTGCTCTGACCCTTCTTGTAGACAGCCTCCGTGTTGTGCTTCGAGTCCAGTTTATTGTCTGTGTGAAACCCCAGATACTTATAGCTCTTTACCACGTCCACCTCCTCCCCCAGGATGGAAATTGTGTTAAGCTTAGCCCTTGTCGATCTGAAGTCCAGCACCATCTCCTTGGTCTTGGCAACATTTAAGAGCAGGTGGCTGTTACCACACCACTCCACAAAGCTGTCCAGCAGTCGCTGATACTCAGTTTCCTCTCCCTCCTGAAACATCCCACCAAAGCAGAGTCATCCGAGAACTTCTGCATGACTCAGAAATGTACTGAAAGTCAGAGGTGTACAGTGTAAAGAGGAGGGGAGATAGAACAGTCCCCTGAGGCAACAGCGCATTTTTGAAATTGGGGGGTGCAAAGCTGTCAGCAGATACGTCTTTTTTCCTAAAGTGAGAGGGACAAAGTGAGAGTCCCACCTGACCCACCCTCCATCTGCACCCATGCCCTGAGGTGCTCCTGTACCACTGACTGCCTGCTAGGTAATTGAAAACAATTATCTTATCTAATTTTTTTGACCATTAAAGGACATTTTAATGGTCAAAGATCTCTCTCTCCTTCTCCCTCACACATTAACATACACACACAGCTGAAAGAGAGAGAGAGAAAGTGAGACACAGCTGGTGGGGTGGGGGGGGAGACATCAGGTTTTGCACAGATCTTGTGGAGATCTCATTACCTTGTGTTCAAGGACACTGGAAAGCATGTGAAATGTCGTTGATGGGTTGCAGTCGGACCCCTACAGATCATGTTATGCAACTTTGCAGAGGTTCACCATGGACATATAACACTGTAAATGTTCTGAAATATGGAACAGCACAATATGTCCCTTTTAGTGCCGATAGATGTTATCATTTGATAGTCTATTGAACAATAATGATGAAATTCATTCTTTTTTATTTACATTTTCTCTAACATCTCAGTCAAGCAAGATACATTATAGACACTTGGGCACAAGATGACATTTATTGGTCCACATTACCCTCATACTATCATCTCTCTTTTCCAACACGGATTTGCTGCCATTCTTTTTTGTTGTTTTTTTTTCTCAAATTTCTCTGGTCATTGTCCACTTAATAAGTTAGGCAAGAAATTGGTTAAAAGCTACTGGACAGAGTAGACGGACTGTGCATTGTAGCCTCTGTCACCAGTGTATGAATGGATGTGAATGGGTGATTATGACTTGCGACGCAGTTTGTAAAGCGCTTTGACAGGTCACAAAGACCAGAAAAGAGGCGTTTAAGAACCAGTCGATTTACCATGTCTTTTTTTACAACAACTTAACTTCCTGAGGACATTTCATGACACTTATTTTTACTGCACAAAAAGTTATTAATAAATCAAATGCCTGGGTTGTATTTATATGGTGTAATATTTTATGTAGTCCTCCCCTCTCTCACTGCTGAGTAGCAGCCTGTAAAAAGTGGAACAAACACAAAGGTTGTCAGAATGACTATCATTTTTAGTGTCTGGTCTGGGGGCCGTTAGGGACATTATTCACAATTACCTCTCCTGTGAAATGCTGTTTCATACACTGCTGACACATCCTCATACATAAAACTGAAAAATGATCTGCTCTCATACACACAAATGAAGTGCTCTCATTCATATCAAGTGAAACGTTCTCATACACAAAACTGAAAATTTTTCATATACACAAGTGAAATGCTCTCAGACAAACCAAAATAGTCAAGTGCTCTCACACAGTGTGTAAGACACAATCTAAGACGCAATAAGTCATTATTCTGTTCATCAGTTATGTTTCTCCTTTATTCCTCGCTTTGCTTTCTGTCAGAACGCACACACACACACACACACCACCGGTCTCAAACACACGACTGAAATGCTTTCATACACACTAATGAAATACTTTCATATAACCAAGTGAAATCTCTCACTCATTATGGTAAAATTGAAAATGAAATAGTGAAAAAAATGGAATGGAATGGAGCATTTCAGGAGTTTATATGAGAGAATTTCAGAAGCATACGTTTTTCAGTTGTATGTGTGTTTCAGTAGTGTATGTAAGAGCATTTGACGTGTATGTGAGGGTGTTTCAGTTGTGCATGTAAGAGCATTTGACGTGTGTGTGAGAGGTAATTATGAATAATGTCCCTGACAGCCCCTTACAGTCTGGTGCTAAACATACAAATATGGACATGGTTTGAAGCAAAGAGATTGAGACCTGTGCTCTGCTCCAGAACAGAATGGTTACACTGATGGGTTACATGGTATGAAAATATCTGCTGTAGATGGTTGGGAGCCAGCTTGGTGTGTATATATATATAAATATCCCTTGTTTTCCATACTCTGCATTTTAAAAAGTTCATCATGATGTTATTATTTTATTGAAATAAAATAAAGAAATATAAATAAATAAGTTGGGGTGAAGGTTGTGCAGGGATCTGAAGCAGAGACTTCATTCACATCACACTGCTACTTGGTACGAACACAGGCTGCAGCACAGCAAGTTTGGGGGTATGCCACACATACACAAGTTAAGGTGAGGTGGGTGATCCCCCCTCGGCCAAGGTCTTAAAATGGGTAGACAGGGACTCTTCCTCTGGGTTTGGTGGACGTCTGTACTCCTCCCTGGTGATGAGATGGCCCAATATAATCCCAAAACACACCAGCGTCAGTCCCAGGGTGTTGGCCAGCACCCCCTCTGAGACAAACAAAGAGTAGGTGTCCCTGTCCATACAGACACAAACACAGACATGAATCAGAAACCAGCCAATGCTAAATAAATATAGAGGTAAACAGCACAGACAAACTGTACAGTATGTAAAGTTAGACAGACGCACACAGACATACAGACAGATACATAGACAGATGGACACAGACAGACAGATACATGTACAGGCATAGACACATAGACTCATGGATACATACAGACAAACAGGAAGACAGACAGATTAGACAGACACGTGCACGCGCGCGCACACACACACACAAGTGTGTAGGCAGATGGACGTACGGGATTGCGAAGAGAAGTTTCTCTGTGATGCCGAGTAAGGACGTTCCTATGGCCATAACCAGCAGAGCCAGTCCGCAGAACACATGGATGGGAAGATACCAGGCTCGTAACCATGACGACACAACCGGAAACAGGAAGAACATCAAGCCCATGACCCACTGGAAGAAGCATAAAGGAGAGTTAAGTCACAGCCAACTGTTTAAAATATAAACACTTAAGCTATGTTTGGATTTTGGGAACTCTCATCCCTAATATACAAAAACATGCATTGTACACATAATATACATACATACATCAATATATGTGTGTGTGTTTTTGTGTACCTGAATGCAAAACACAATTAAGGTAGCCATGCCACACCAGCTGTGTAGAGAGTACATGTCTGGAGTGTTTCCTGCTTTGTGGTTTTGAAACACCGCTACAAAACCTGCAAACCATGATACGTAATCAGTAGCCGGTCTTTCTTTTATGTTCTTCTCTCCATCTGTCTTGCACATTGACATGCACATTTATGCCTCTCACCTATGATGCTGATGATTAGGGCCAGCAGGTGGATGATGCCATGGAGCGCCTTCACGTTCCTCTTTGCCTCATTTCGAAATACTCTGTATACCAGGATGGCTAGAGACATACGTAAGTACAGTACCATAATTTAACTAATGTATACTGCGCACACACACACACACACACACACACACACACACACACACACACACACACACACACACACACACACACACACACACACACACACACACACACACACACACACACACACACACACACACACACACACACACACACACACACACACACACACACACACACACACACACACACACACACACACACACACACACACAAACATCCATTTTAGATGACTGTCACAACGTGTATGTTTCTCACACACCCCACCACTGAGGTGTTTCCATTTCTCTTTATGCTACTTCACCCTGTTCAAAAATCCTCCTGACCTTTGCTTTTATTGCTCTAATGCAATCCAGCTCTGTAACAGACAGCTGTGAACCAGTTGAGCTAATCTCATTAGCCTCATTAGCAGAAGTATCTGTTGCTCCAGGCACAAAGTGAAGGAAAACAGGACCATCAACCAGTCTTAATTCCCCTGAATGGATGAAGCAGGGGTGCTGCAGTGTGAATAAAGAACAGATGGAGTGTAAAAGCTAGTTTATCATTTCAAATAAAAACTCACTCTCAATTTGAATTTATGTTTTGTTTTGCAGTAGTTTGTTCTTTTGACTTCGTGTTTCCTTTTGATGGCCTCACCTGGTTTCACCTCCACTTCTCACTATCCTCTTCCTGGGTGGTGTTTGCATGCATGCGTGAAGATGAGTGCAAGGGTTTGTGGGCGGTGTCAGGCAGAAGTCTGGCTAATATCAGCTTAATTCAGGTCTGGAATCAGTGCTTGAGGCCTCAGCATGCATGCACACTGTGACAGCCACAGACACAAACGGATAGGCTGACTGAAGTGCAGCATCCACTTTCTCATGATGTCTATATCCAGTTTTATCCAATTTACAGAGTGTTATTTGAAAGTGCGCTGCTGTTACCATGACTACAACCTGATGTAACTGCAGCTGGGTTCATCTGAAGGGGTGAGCAATGCCATCCCTGTGATGGCCTGTTTTTTCTTGCTTTGTCCATACTCTGAGGGTGGATGTGTCTGTCTGATATCTATGGTGAAGGTCCATCAGATCACATCAAGTGATGAACTTTGCACAAAGAATCACTACTCTGTGGTAGCGGTTCTTAGTGCAACGTGGTGAATCTTTTACTTCTGTGTACATCTGTGTTTGCCTGTCTGTCATTGTAGCATCCGTTTGCGGTTCAGAGCGAAGTATAACTGTACTTACAATGCCATAAAGCTAATGGATGAATGCTAGTGAGTTTTTAGGTTAGCTAGCTAACTTAAGTTAGTTATTAGTTATTAGGAGCTAGCTAGCTTGTTTGTTTTGGATGTTTTTTTCACATTTTTTTAATTCTATCTTACTCTTACTGTTACGTGGAGTTCATCAACTGATAATTAATCATACTGATTGTTTTAAGTACCTGATAAACTTGGATCTGAGACGAATGCAGTTTAAGCAATGCAATGCATGACTTATTCAAGAAAAACAGGTTAGAATTTATTTTCAAAGTGGTTACTTAAAAGATGAGGTAATCACTTTTTAAATTATGAAAAGAAATTACACAAAGATCCCTGCGTGTCATTTGGAGCCTGGGGCACTCGTTATGTGACCACAGCAATAGTCACATAATAACAGTGAATAGTTGTTCATAGTCAGCCACAATCATTCATGTAAGCTGAAACATTAGGAACATTAGTAACAGGATGGTAAAATCGCGGTTCCATCTGAGAGGGTTGCACAGATCTCGTTTGAGATCAGCGGAGGGGCTCACCATCACCATGCAGAAAGACCAGGCCAAGCACCATGCACAGAGGATGAACGTTAAACTCATGGGAAGAGCCATCCCAGGCGAAGCCACCACGGTAATGACCCATCCACACCCCGGTCAGCACCACTGAAACCAGGCCCAGCACCTGGGATGCCCCCACCAGCCAGGGGAAAAGGGAGTGGCGTTGACGGGGAGCAGCATTATCCATGATCTGAAAATGTCAAACAGCAACACTGGCCTAAGTGCCTTTGAAGCCGCAGGCTGCTGCATGTTCAATTGTAGAAACATAAAGAAAGACAAACACAACTAACAGGTTTCTGCTGCAAAAAATTTCACAAGGTAACACGTTTTCCCTCTCCTCTAAGGTCCCAACCATGCTGAGAAGAATTCAATTAGAGAAAACTGCCCTGAAGGGAGTGAGTCATATGTCACAGAACACATTTGTAATGATATCCAGTCAAATCCAAATGATCTGATTATTACTATCAGCTTGAATAGCATAGACGTTTCCCTGAAAACATCCCTGAGGCCCTGAAATACAGGAAGCATGATGCAGCACATACATAATATTATCATATTCATATCAAATATTACTTATTTATCCATTCATACATTTTTATATAAAATTAGATATAGAAAGTACTTCACTTTGAGATGTCAGTAAAAAGTGCAGCAGTATGAAATTATTGGAGAAAAGTGCAAAATTCAAAAAATGTTATTCGCTCTTCAAAGCAAGTTTCACAGGCCGATGTCAATAAATAAGAATGATCACGCACGCACACACACACACAAACACAGCTGTTGTGGATTTTCTATAAACTGAATCTGAGACACGGGCTGTCCATCCGGCTGCAGGGAGCGACACGCATGGAACCGAACCAGAGGGACTTACAGTGTCCCCATAGCCTCACCTACACCTACACACACACACACACACACACAGTGGAGAACGACAGAGAAATAATAAGCCGCTGTCAGGCTACTGGCCCGCCTGTCATCGGGCACCTGTTACCTCGAACTCGGACTACGTCAGTATGTCACTTCCGGCACACTCTTTTGACTTGCGGTGGCATAAGGAAAGAGAAACAGAGCAGAGTTTGGGGACGTGGAGTGGTGGCCGTTTATAATGACGCTATGGAGTGGTGTACTTACCGTGCTGTTCCTGCTGCTGCTCTGCTGCTGCTGCTGCTGTTGTTGGCTGTGAGGAAGTCCTGGACTGTGCAGTCAGATCCGCCTCCCTCCTCCTTTTGACAGGGAACTCTGTGTGTGCGTGTGTATGTGTGTGTGTATGTGCGTGCGCGCACGCGCGCGTGTGTTTCTGTCCGTACTGGAAGCCGAACCCACCTGTCAGCAGGTCGATGTAGGAGGATACTAAATGCACAGCTGGAGTGGCACTAACAGCGCTGTTATGATCATTTGTCTTTGTTAGTCTTCCATCGTGCCTATTCATTACACAGAATTTTGCGACAGCCACAGATGTTAGGCAGAGAGAAACACTTGAAAAGCACAGAGAGAAATCTAACAATGAAAGCAGAAGTGCACACGTCACTGTTGCGTCACAACAACGCCAAGAGAGGGGAAGGGAGGGGAGGAGAGGAGAGGAGAGGGGAGGAGAGCAGGGTAAACTGAACTGATAATTCCTGTTGGTCTGTTGCCTTGACAACACTAAACGGGGGTGATGTTGGGGATAGTGAAGAGGAAGGGGAGAAGGGTGAAAAAAAGACATTTGGGTGAGGAGAGAGTGTGACAGTGAATCACAGCTGTTCATTAGAGGTGGAGGAGATCAGTAAGAACAATCATTCATTTGTGAGTGCATTCATTTAACCAGCACACCTTCAGTACCACAGCTCCTGGCACTGACTGCTTCACTGCTGGATGCTCCACACATGAGACACCTCAGATTGTTTACTTAATTTGCTAGCATGAGCAACTGAAGAATATAAAAAACAATAAACCCTTAGTTTTAACAAGTAAATTCCCAATTTGCTTTTTATTTGAGCTTGTTAACTAGTAAAGGTTACTGTACAAATCACATTACTGTTTTGCATTTTTTTTTCATTTCAATTGGCAGGCTGCCAACAGCTCTACCAAAACTCCACCTCTTTACTATGTTTTGGATTAACCAGGAATGAGGCACATTCAGACAATGTTGGGATGAAGCCTTCTGCTAATGTTTATGGAAGTAAGACCTAAAATACATGGGAAATGGAAATATCACTAATTGAATATTGTTGGATATAGATATCATCCGTCACAGCACTTTATGTTAGTAACACACATATAAACTTTTCAACAACACAAATTAACTCTTATTGCTTGAGTACCTCCCAAATACATGAACTGCCTCTCAGGATCGTCACCACAAACTTCAAGGACTTCAAAAGCAATATACAGATAAACTTACTTTGCCCACATGCATAATGGACACAGACTTACAAGTTATATAATATGAGGCTGATCCACTACACTACACTTCAACTGCAGGCAAGAAAACATATCTGTGTTGTTTATCCGGCAGTCTTGGGGAGCTGTGCATGATTTCATTGGGATCCCAAGCAGGTATGTTTGCACTCTGTTGAAAAAGTTTGACATATTGCTTTGGGCCTAATTATTTACATAAGTGTAATGCAAATGCTTCACCACGTGTGTGTGTTTTTCAACTGTCAAGTTCTCTGTTGACACATGCACAACAATTACAAAAGGGGCTGGTGATGCAAGGGCTTATTTGGTAGAGCACATGGCTAGAGAAATAATGCATGATACAAAGATAATGTACATGTCACACCTTAGTGAGGTTGTCTCGTCTGGCTTTTCTGTCTAGTGTCATTTCCTGTTTTGTTTTGAAGTTCTAACCCTCCTCTTGTTCAAGGTCACTTGCCCTTCCCCCTGTGTCTCCTGTCACCTGCAACTCCTTGTGGTTGTGTCACACCTGCCCGTAATTACTCCCCAATGTATAAATAGTCTGCGTCTCCCTGTGTATTTTGCCAGAGTGTTGCATCTCATGACCCTTCATTCCAGCCTGCTTTCATGCCCTTTTTCACAGCCACAGAGTGCCTTGTCACAGAAGCCCTTTTTGATTCTAGTGAAGAGTGAATTTTTTTTGTAGTTTTTTTCCCAACCCCATTTTGATCTATAGCCTTAGTTATTTTCATAGACGATTTTTATACCTTAATAACCTTAATACCTTAATAACAATAGTTTATTTGAGTCCTTCCAGTCTGGTCTTAGAATGAATCATGGCACTGAGACTGCACTTGTTAAAGTCACCAATGACCTCTTAATAGCGTCCGACCAAGGTCTTGTTTCAGTGCTTGTCTTGTTAGATTTAATTGTTGATTTTGATATAGTAGGCCACCAGATCTTACTAAGGAGAGTGGACAATCAACTTGGAATCAGAGGCACTGCTTTAGATTGGCTTCAGTCCAATCTTTCAGACCGATACCAGTTTGTTTGTGTCAATGATAATCTCCACGCACTGAAGTTAGTCACAGGAGAATCTGCACTCGGTCCAATTCTCTTTTCTTTATATATGATGCCTCTAGGCAATATCTGGAATCATAGATTTCCACTGTAACACGGACAACACCCAATTTTATCTATCAAGCCGCAGCTTCAATCCTCCCTTGATGTTATGGATCACCCATAATTTCCTTCTTTTTAACTCGAAAAGAGTTCGGCACTGCCGTAAAGACCTGTCAATTAGTTCCCATGAAAAATATATCTCACTGCCTACTAAGGTAGGGAGTATATGCCTAAAATTAGACAAACTCCCGTTTCACACAGCAGAACAGGTGGTCCATGGCTTTGTTACTTTCAGGCTGGACTACTGCAACTCTTTACTGGCTGGATGCTCCAACAGGTCGCTGAGAACTTTGCAGCTCATTCAGAACAAAGCAGCTCGTGTCCTGACTAAAATTAGAAAGAGAGATCATATCTCTCCAGTTCTAGCCTCTTTGCACTGGTTTCCTGTACCATTCAGGATTCAGTTCCAAATCCTTCTTCTTGTCTCTTCATGGTCTGGCACCCTCATATTTCAGAACTCATAAAACCTTATTACCCGACTAGGACTCTGAATGCAGGCCTACTTGTGGTTCCAAGAATTTCTAAGTCAAGATTTGGAGCCATAGGCCCTCTCCTGCGGAACCATCTACCAGTCCCATCTGAGACACCCTCTTTACCTTCAAGAGTAGGTTAAAAACCTTCCCTTTTGACAAAGTCTACAGATAAACCTTAAATCCTAGATAAGCTGCTATAGGTTGAGACTGCCAGGTGTCCACCGATCCATACCCACAGAAAGAACAGAGAATATAGAGCATAGTGCCTATGCCATGTAAAATAATATGTATAATATTTGTATGTAGTATAATATGTATAATATATTTAAGTACCAGAACACTGTTGTTGAATAAATATATAGTCTTTGCAAAAAATGTCCCCTTTCAAAACCACACAGCTATGTGACAGGCTCAAAAACCATTCTGATTGCACGAGGCCTGCCAAGAATTATTGCCCACTGGCAAAGAACCCCATCCAGTCCAACTGTAAGAGTTCTGATCAACACTCTCCATGCTGAATTGGAGAGACAATTTGGGAATGTTGAGAGTATTCCTGTACTGGGTGAAGCAACCGTTTTGGACCCATGGTTCAAGAGGCACGCTTTTGTGAATGACTGGTATGCAGAGGATGCTATGTAAAGAGTGGTGGCAGCTACATCACAAGCATCATCCTCATCTTCACAGTCAACAACCTCTCAGGAGAGGGAAAGTGCTGGAGCTGAAAGTTCTCAAACTGAGGCTGTACCCCTAGTTTGGGCTGACTTTGAGGAGAGGGTGACACGCTTGCGTCCAGGTGCGCAAAACCCTCTCACAGAGGCCATGCTAGAGGTGAAGGGGTTCACAGCAGAACAGCTCATCCCTCGCACAGCTGACCCACTGGACTGGTGGAGGACCAGGTCACTGGTGTACAAGAACATGTGCACAGTGATGAACACAAGGCTGTGTATTGTGGCTACCTCTGTGCCGCCTGAATGAATTTTCTTGAAAACTGGACAAATTGTCTGACAGGAGGAGCAGCCTCAGCACTTCAAAAGTTCAAGAGTTTTTTTTTAAATGATCATATTTAAAGCAATTACATACCTTTGTATATAGTTATTTATTTACTCTTCAGTTTGTTTACTCATTTATTCTTATTTTTGGTTTCACATTTTGCCTTTTTGCTGTTACGCTTATGTTTAGGTTTTGTATTATTTGTTTGCATATAGTTATTTATTTACTTATTTTAGTTTGTTTACTTATTTATTCTTATTCTTGGTTGCACATTTTGCCTTTTTGCTCTTATGCCTAAATTTAAGTTTTATATTATTTTGTTTGTATATAGTTATTTATTTCAGTTTGTTTACTTTTTCTTATTCTTGGTTGCACATTTTGCCTTTTTACTGTTATGCCAAAGTTTAAGGTGTGGTGACCCACATTTAGGTGTGGAGAAGTTAGACATTGACCAAAGATGATTTCCCCTTTAAGAGAGCGGGGGATTATGGGTAGGTTGCTATGGAAACGCTGTTAGGTTTCCATCGAAATGCCGGTTGAGAGAGGAAGAGAGTAGCTTTCACCGTTGTGACCTGTTGTCATCTGTTTTAATCCTCTGGTTGGGAATAATAAAAGGACTCAGCATCCGCACACTGCCTCGTCTTTTCATCTTCCACATTGGTGACCCTGCGAACACACCCGATCATGTCTGACAACATGCCACCACCACAGCACGGGCGATGATGTTGCTGGAGGAGCCACTGGCTACCGGCAAATACGCTGCTCTCAAAACTTTTCTCCTGCAGGTGTATGAACTGTCAGAACCGGAGAAAGCGGACCGCTTGTTGTCGCTTAACGGCCTTGGCGACGGCAAGCCGTCTGATCTGATGGAGAAGATGCTCTCTGTGTTGGGATCGGTTAATCCCGCATTTCTCTTCACACGCATTTTTCTGCGTCAGCTCCTGGCGCCCGTGCGCACAGCCCTGGCCAGCTCCCCCCACGCCTTCACCAAGGATTACCGTGCCATGGCTGCTGAAGCAGATAAAGTTTTTCTCGCCAACCGCCTGCAGTTTGTCCACGCGTTGCTCCCTCATCAAGGTGCCATGCCCCGGCATCTTCCTATGGACGACTACATGGACACAGCTGACGGCTCGTCGCCAACCCGATGACGGACTCTGTTTCTATCATGCCAAGTACGGAGCCAAGGCGAAGCAGTGCCGCAAACCGTGCAGTTTCAAGGGCCAGGGAAACGCCAGGGCCGGCGCGCGTTAACAGCTTTGAGCGCTGGCCGTGACTGCAAACTGTTGATCATCACTGACTCCCTGTATGGCCGGCAGCTGCTGGTCAATGCAGCATCCTGCCAGCTCAGGCTGTGGACATTACGACTGACACACACGGCCCCCAGATGGACGCTGCCAACTGCACGCCAATACGTACTTATGGTACTAGATATGTGGAGGTGTGTTTTGGAATGCGCCGTTTCGGCTGGGACTTTGTTATGTGTCCACACCTCTGCTGGTTGCGGATTTCCTCTGCTTTCCTTCAATCTGCTCGTCGACGTGAAGAACTGTCGCTTGATTGATGCCACGGTTGTCTCTTTGTACCCCTGCACGCTTGGAGGGGGCGGAGCTCTCTGTCTGTCCAACACTGTAGTCACTGGGAATCCCTACCTGCATCTGCTTGCCGAGTTCCCAGACCTCACCACACCCATGTTCTCGTCTACAGTGGCTAAGCACGGCGTCGAACACCATATTACTACAGTTGGGCCCCCAGTCCATGCCCGGGCACAGTGCCTGGACTTGCCAAGGAGGAGTTTTCGACCATGGAGCGCCTCAGCATTGTTCGACGCTCGAACAGTCCATGGGCTTCTCCTCTGCACATGGTCACTAAGGCCAACGTGAGCTGGCGTCCCTGCGGTGATTTCCGGTGCTTGAATGATGCCACCACTCCAGACCGGTACCCTGTCCCGCACATACAGGACTTCACTGGCCATCTGGAGGGGGCAGTGGTCTTCTCCAAAGTGGACGTAGTGCACGGGTATCACCAGGTGCCCGTCCACCCGCAGGATGTACCAAAGATGGCTGTCATTACACCCTTTGGCCTTTTTGAGTTTCTGCGCATGCCTTTCGGACTCAAGGGGGCGGCACAGACATTTCAGTGCCTACTCCGTGACATGCCATTTTTGTTTTGCTACTTGGACGATATTTTGGTGGCAAGCGGCTCCATTCCAGATCACCTGGCACACCTCCGGTTACTGTTTGAGTACCTCAGTTAACACGGCCTCATCATTAACCCTGCCAAGTGCCAGTTTGGCCAATCATCCATCACCTTCCTTGGGCACCACGTCACAACCCAGGGACCCTTCCCGCCAGGGTGGTTGCCTTCACCAAGTTTCCTTGCCCCCGCACGGTGCAGTCTCTGCAAGAGTTCCTGTGCATGGTGAACTTCTATAACCGGTTCAGCCCCCACGCTGCCCAACTCATGCAGTCTCTGTATGGTGCCCTGCGGGGCAGGAAGCCTCAGGACAGTTTGGACTGGTCTCCGGAGCTGGACAAGGCTTTTGATGCTGCCAAGACCGCGCTAGCCAACGCTGCTCCGCAAGCACATCTTCCTCCATCTTCCGCCCCCATCGCCCTCACAACAGACGCCTCTGACTACGCAGTGTGGGCGGTATGCGAGCAGTGGGTTGGGGGGGCCTGGCAGCCGCTGGCTTTCTTCAGCAAGCAGCTCTGCAACAACGAGTGCAAATACAGCACCTTTGACAGAGAACTGCTGGGCCTTTTCATCGCCAGGGATCTGCCATCAGCAGATCCCTGTTTTTGTCCGCCATGACAGCCATCGCTCTCCGCTTCAGCCCCTGTACGACGGACCATTCGCGTCCTGGAGGCAGTCGTCAAGAAATTTGTTGTCAACATGGGGGGGCGGCTGTGGCGGATCACCATAATTCCCATTACAAGGCACTTTACTTTCTATTTAAACCGATTTAAACTATTCAGCTGCGTCCCAGCTGTCGATTTAGCAATACTGACTCAGGTGACTCAAGTGGCTCAAGTGACTCGCAGATCCGGATCAGTTCAGTGAGTGACTCAGAGGGAGCTGAATCCTTAAAAGGATGCGAGTTTTACAGTTCTACCTCAACTAGCCTGTGGTGCGCCGTATATACTACTAGCTGTTCCCTGGATTGGACCAAACCAATCCAGAGAACAGGTACCCCCCCTTCAAAACCATATTTACAATAATAAGAATGCATTGTAAATAAAAATAAACACAATAACAGTGACCAATCAACCATATATCATTGTAAGATCACCACCAAATTAACATAATTATTCATACTAATTAAAAACACACCAAACACCCCTCCACCGTGCACAGTGTATGCAACCGCAGCTCTGAGGGCGGAGTTAAAACCCCGGCTCCTCCGGTGGTGACTAGTGCGTGTTTTGTGCATGGATGTATAATAAGAACTGGATATAGCGCCACCCCTCTGCTGGCCAGCCGATTTTTCCCAGTGGCCAACCCTGATATTGCGACAGAAATCCCATTGGGCCCAAAAAGCATTTTTCCCATAGATGGCAATAGTAAAAGACGGTTGTAAAACTGTTGACAGGACGTCCTCAGCTGCATACATAGCTAATTACTGATCCTATTGCATACTTTTTATTCATAGACTTTTCATTTATCAAAAAAAATTTTAATGGGAGAAAAGTCACTAAAAAGTTTCACAGCACAGTGTGACGTCACAGCAGCTTACATGCACTCTCAAAGCGCATGCGTGTCGTCTCGCCACGCTTTCTCCCCGTGCTGCTCCCGAACGCGGATTGGTTCATGGTCCCATGTTGCCTGATGGGAGTGACTCTACTGCGCAAACTCTATTATTTACTTGATGCGGAAGCAAGTCGTATGCGCCAGTGAGCAGGGTTACGTAGGAATGTATGGGCCACCATGTTTGGTCCGGTATCCAGTTCTTATTATACATCCATGGTTTTGTGTCGGGTGCTGGTGACTGAGGTGAGAAATTACGGGTGAATGTGTGTGTAAATGGAACCGGGTTGCGGGTACCTCGCTACCCGGTGGTGATGGTGATGTGGTGAGTATGGAGCTAGTGGAGAAATGACCGGTAAGTGCTTAAGTGACCGTGGCTGACGCCACGCCAGAGCACCAATTGCACAAGCATTCCCCCACACCCCATTCACACGTTAAATAAACGAACACCGATCAAAATCACCACAGTGCCGGGCGCATTTGTGCGCTTGTGCCCGTGCACTGGGAGGGCAACGAATCTCTCCCCTCCCCCGCTTGCGCAGAAAAGAGAAGGGGGGGGGGTGTCACCTTCTCACAAAAGGTATTACATTTATTTGACCATTGTGGCATAGGCCTGTATGTCTTTATTTTTGGTATCCAAACACATAGGCTACTTGGCTAGAGTGCAAATTGTGTGTGTCCGCTATAACGCACTTTCTTCATAAAGTGCATTTCTGCAAGCTCAGTGTTTTACATATATTATATTCCAGTGGCGGGCCGTGCATTTCAACCCTAGGCCTTCAGTGACGTCATATTTCTTCCTTCCTAGATTAATATGCCTCATAATGATATCAATATGACACCAGGCCTTGAGAATCCACACACATACACTACATCATCCTGAATATAGGCCAATACTTAATTTAATAACTAATAAACATGACAAAAACCTGTTAAAAATATAAATAAAATGTTTGCACTCACCAACGCGGATCCGCACAGTGCCTCGTTCTTTAAAAATGAAATCCATCCTTCTTTCTTTCCTCAAGAACACATCAATGGCTCTGTCAAACAATTTACCCTTGCGTTTCAGGTCCAGCTGCAGTTCTTTCTCAATGGACATAGAGGCCAACGCTGAAAGCCGCATCTGTCCGGTCGTGTTTCTGGCGTATGTTTTAAGATGTTTCAATGCCGAGAATGAGTGTTCAACAGAGGCAGTGGACACAGGGATGGTTACAGCCAAACAGGCCAATCTTGTTATCTCGTCTCCCATCACTTAAAAATAAATGAGGTTGTTTTGGATTTTTCCTGATGCCCCAGTAAATACTGGACAGGTGGTGCTTCAAGCCTGGGTCATATTCAGCAAGGAAAGAAAGAAGCTCCACGTAGTTGCCTCCGTTTAAGGACTTGGAGTTTTCATCATGTCCCCTAAATGAAAGTTCCTGTTTTCCCAAAAATGACACAATACATCAGTCTCCCTATTCTTCCTCACCTTTTCATTGTGGAGCTCCGTTTCCCTGAGTGCCTGTTCACTGAGCTGCAAATCCACTTGGGTGTCTCCAAGCGTTTTTAAGAGTACCGCGGCTATTAAGTGCCCAGCCGATATTTGGTGTTTCGTTGCTGCTTTGGTGAGACAACACATGTTGACAAACCCAGTTCGACTCCAAACACCAAACCGGTCAGATGCAAACAGGCATTGCCAGCAATATAATTTACAGCGTTTCTCAGAAGCAACGGGTACTGTTCATAGTTGCTTGTTTGAAAGTGACGGACAAAATGGGAGCATGGGAGTCGGCAGACCTCTGCTCACAACATCCAGTTTTTCTTGGAAGGCCCGCCTTGAAAATGGTGTGGCAAGTATATCTGCAACCAGATCCACCTCTTCTCCTCCTTCTGCCACCGTGGGTTGAATAAAAACACCAATGTGTCGGTAGGAAACAAATATCCATGCTCAAATTCAATATCTCTCAAGCGGGAGAGCTTAAAATTCATTTTTTAAGTGAATAAACAAAACAATCAATCATGCACAATGAGTTCTACACATACATAAATACAAATTACAGATATTATTAAATATACAAACATACCTCGCTGTGCTCACCAAGGAATGCAAAATTACAAAAAAAAAACCTCCTCTGTTTAAACAGTACGTCCACATATACCATTTATTATACAAATCCAACAAAGATCTAAAAGCTCACTTCATGCCCACTTCTCAGGCCCAACCAAACAGCATCTAAAATCATTCACACCTGGGTTACCTTTAATGGTTCTCCTCCAGGTAACTTCACAGTGTCACCTACAGGCCAAAATTCATCACTGCAGGCACACACCAGAAAATCTCACCCCAAATAACATGCAGACAATCAACAGTCAATAAGGTAGAATCCATAGAGTCTAGTGTGGTCCATTACTCTCCCACCAATCATGTTATATTGCCACCAACCAAACATGATTCCTCAAATTTTAAGGACCATTCATTACCCGAATAAGAAAATGTACGAATAAACAAAAAGATATGTTCATTAAAATCCTGTATGTTCCATTTAGACACATTTATAGTTGTAGTGTGTATGCGTACCTATATGTATCTATTCACTCTCAAGCAGCAGAACTCATTTTTGTACTGGTCTCTATGAGGGTTTAGATGAAGAATTCTGTTTAGATGCTTTCTGTTCTCCAACTTGCACTCTGACTTCGCACCAAACCATCACTGTCCAGAGTTGTTTCCACCACTCGTCCCAACTGCCACTGATTCCTTGGAAGGATTTCTTCCTTAATAATGACCACATCATTCACCTTCAGGTTACGTCGGGGAACATGCCATTTCTGCCATGTGGAGATGTTACAAAGATACTCTCTCTTCCATCGGCTCCAGAACTGCTCAATCAGATACTGAATCCTCTGCCATCTTTGTGCCATATACATCCTCTTTCACAAGTTTTCCACGAGGTGGAAAAGCCACTTTTGATTTCATCAGAAGTAGATGATTGGGTGTTAAGGGCTCAAGAGAGTTTATTCCATCAATGTTTAATAGGCGGCTGTTGACAATAGCCATGGCCTAAAAAGAGCGTTCGAAGAGACACTTCTTCAAGCCTACCTACACTTTGGGCCAAGGACATTTCTTATGTATTTGCTGCTCCCAAATACCACCAGCATGGCTTGCTGCAGGGGCATTGAACACAAACTGACACTGCTTCTGAGCCAGAAAATTTTCCAAAGCCTGGTAGTCACACTGTGATTCTCCTAGTTCATTCTTGGCTCCTATGAAATTCCTGCCCTGTTCACAGTAAAGCTGGCGCACAGCTCCTCTCAGGCTGATGAAGCATCTGAGTGCATTGATAAATGAATCAGTGGATACATCTTCTATCAGTTCTATATGCACAGCTCAAGAGTAAAGGCAAGTCAATATCAAGCCGTATCTTTTATACTCCTTGTGACTTTTAACTAGAAATGGTCCAAAACAGTCCATTCCACAGTTTGTAAAAGGAGCAGATTCCTCAACTCCCTCCTTAGGGAGCTCAGCCATACGCTGCTCTTCAACAGGACGTCTCAATCTTCGGCATTGCACACATTTGTGTATGAGTTTAGAAACCAACTTGCTAAAGCCCAGGATCCAGAATCAAGAATTTGAGTTTGACTTTTACCTTGAAGGCATACTTGAGAATGATAGTGAGACGGAATGAGCCGAGTAATATGGCCATTATTGGGCAAGATGACTGGGTGCCGAAACTCTTCACTAGCAGTTGCATGCTTCAATCTTCCACCAATGCCCTCACTCAGGATTGGATATTAATGGAAGAGGGGACTGGAGCTTGAAATACTTTGTCCAATCTGAAGTGTTTTTATCTCTTCACTGAATGACTGCTGTTGGACAAGACTTGTTAAAACTTTAGTTGCATTCTCACATTCTTTGACTGTCACAACCTCACCTTTGTTCAGAGCCAAGTCTCTTAATTCTTGCCACTACTACACTACACTAGTAGTGTTGTCCAGGATGAGATTCTACACAGGTGCTCAAGCATATCTGTACACTAGATAATGCTTGATGCAAACACTTGGACTGCTTTAACCTCTGTGTCGCCGACCAAGAGGTCCTTTGATGTAAAAGGTTTAAGTTGAAGATCTTACTTCCACAAGAACTCGGGGCCTGACAGCCTGTTGGTTGATTGGATCTCTGATACACTAAGCCCCCTAGAGGCGTGATCAGCTGGGTTTTCTGCTGTGTCAACCTAATGCCACTGGTTTGGGTTGGTACTCTCCCATATTAGCTGTACATGATTTGCAACGAACACCTAAAACCTCCGTGCTTCATTGTAGATGTATGCTAAAGTGACTTGAAAATCTGTCCAGAAGAACTCTTGATCAATCTTCATGTTCAACTCTGATTTCAGAAACACACAACTCAATCGGGCAGCAATCACAGCAGCTGAAAGTTCCAAATGGGGAATACATTTGTGACCTTTGAGGGTGCAACCCTAGCCTTGGCCATGACAAAGCTGCAGTGCACTTTGTTGTGGTCAGTCTTGTATCAAAGATAGGAGCATGCACCATATTCAACACTATTAGTGTCTGAAAAATGGTGCAATTCAACACTCACATTCTTGCCGAACTGTGGAGGATAGTAACATCTGGAGATTAAGACCTCTCTCAGCCCTTCAAGAGCATTTTTCCATCTCTCCCGAGAACACAAGTCATCAGGAAGTGGGTCATCCCATTCAATACCCCTACGACACAGCTCCTGGAGGATGCTCTTTCCACTCAGAACAAATGGGGCCACAAAACCCAGTGGATTATACAAGGAAGCTATAACTGAAAGAATGCCACGGTGGGTGTCAGGCTTGTCTTTCAAGTTTACATTGAAACTGAAGTGGTCACTCTTAATTAAAGACTGAATGCCCAATGTGTGCTCCACTGTGGTAGAGTCTTAATTTAAAACCAGGCGTTCAACTCCTGTTGTCCTCTCTGATGGATCCACACAACTAAGAACTTCTCTCTCGTTCGAGTTGAATTTGTGGAGCTTGATGCCTCCTCTTTTACACAACTCAGAGGCTTCTTCAATTGACTCGTATTTCTGTGCCAAATGCTTCAAACCAAAATTAGCGCATCCTGGTGAAGATGCAGCGGCAAAAAGGTGGACAGCCATCTGATGTTCTTTGGACTCACTGTCAAGATCCCCATGCTCCCACCATAGAAATCACAAATAACTGTGATTCTCAGATGTGACAAAGAATTGATGAAACATTCTTTCAATATCGCAGATAATGGCTACTGCTTCCTTCCTGAAAGGGCAGAGAATTCCCACCAGAGAATTGATAAGGTCAGGGCCTGTCAGCAAAGTGTCGTTTAAAGAGATGCCGTGGAATCTAGCTGAGCAATCAAAAACAACTCTTAGCTTGCCAGTCTTCTTAGGATGGTATGTACCGTGGTGAGGTATATACCAAAGGACCTCTCCAACCGTTGCCTCTGGAATTGGCTCTGCATCACCATTATTGATTACATCTTCCATAAAGGCCTTGTAATGATCATAGAACTGCTGATGAGCTTTTAACTTTCTCTTCAAATGCTGAAGGCGAATTATGGCCAGTTTCTTATTATTTGGCAGTGGGGGAGGACTTTGGCTTTTAAACGGAAGTTGCATCTCTAGATGGCCATCTGCTCTGTGATGAATGGTTTCACTGAGAAGCTGAATAAAATGCACATCATCTTGGGAGACAGGTTTGTCCTCAATTTTTCTCATTGAAGTCTGACTCCAGGACTCTCAGAATGTGTGCTGTGGATGGAACTGCAATTTCCTTCACGCCAACTCTTTGGTGAACTCTCATGAAGTTTACAATCACTTTCCAGCTTAATGAGTTTAATCTGTTGAGCTTGTATCTCCTGCATGGACTTTGCTTTTTCTAATGTAGCCGCCAGATCTGCTTCCGCGTCTGCTCGCTTACTAGAAGCTTTGGAGTTGGCAGTAGACACACTATCTGATAATTCAGGCTCTTCTGAGATAACACTTTCTGTGTTTGTTCCGCCGAAGATGGATTTATATTCGTCTCTATTCAAAGTCATTCTCACCCTTTCCTTTTCGACTTCTGGTTTAAAGGTGTCCTGCACATAGCCCACTTCCATTCGTTCACTCACTAAACCACATATTTCTGTAGTCAGTGTGTTACATGCATCCAATTTCTGCACAATATCAGGAGTGTTAATCAAATTGCGTTGTGGTTCATAACTGATTTACACAATCATATCGACTTTGGATGCATTGATTTATTTTATCAAGATCATCCTTTGAACAGAATTTCTTAAGACTTCTACATTCTTTTGCTGTCTGCTTCCAGGATTCATAAGCTTTCAAGAATGCCTTTACATGCCTTATAGCATTTACCTCATGCATCTACTTGCCTCAATCAGTGAGTTGCCTTACACGAGGACCAGAGACCATCGCTTGTGTGTGAACTAAATTTTTTCCCTTGAAAACTAAATTCTCTTGTTGGAGGTTCTTCAGATAAGTCTGTCTCTTCAGTGGATTTTTTCTTTCCTGCTGACACTGACATCTTAATTTTAAAGCTTCTAAATATGTGATATTGACTAACCCTAACCTATCAAAAAAGCCAAACAAACAAAACAATAGGCCTAGCAAGTAATTAAAACTGCCATCAATAACTTGGGCCTGAGCTTGCTTGATTTAACTTCAAATGCAAAGGGCTCCCTAAAGATGTGATCTCCAACATGAACAATTTGCATTTGAAAATAGTCAAACATTTTACATTTAGCATGTCAATCCTTTAACTCAAACCTTTAAATCAAAAGTCATTCACGAACAAAAGCGCATTATGCCTTAATTGAATCACTTGGCATATTGCGCTAAACAGCTCAGTTCGATTGAAGTTATCCCATAAATCAGGTTCTTTCACCGCATCTGCTGTCTCTGTTTAAGCTGGTAACATGATGCAGCTTGCCTGATCTCATGGAGCGGAACCCGAAGCAGGATCTCCCCTCCGAAGTGACGTCTGCTCCAACGAAGCAGATGACTCAGATGCAGCGTCGAGTTTTCACTGTAGCAGCCCTTGGTCCCAAAGAGAGCGTCTCGACAGATGCTTAAGGTTTCTTTATTTAAGATCATCTGGGCCAGTCCAGTCCTTACAGCACCGTGAAAACTACATCAAATACAAACATTTCAAAATTCATCATTTAAGTGAATAAACAAAACAATCAATCATGCACAATGAGTTCTACACATACATAAATACAAATTACAGATCTTATTAAATATACAAACATACCTCGCTGTGCTCACCAAGGAATGCAAAATAAAAAAACCCTCCTCCTCTGTTAAAACAGGATGTCCACATATACCATTTATTATACAAATCCAACAAAGATCTAAAAGCTCACTTCACGCTCACTTCTCAGGCCCAACCAAACAGCATCTAAAATCATTCACACCTGGGTTACCTTTAATGGTTCTCCTCCAGGTAACTTCACAGTGTCACCTACAGGCCAAAATTCATCATTGCAGGCACGCACCAGAAAATCTCACCACAAAAATCATACAGACAATCAATCAACAATCAACAGTCAAAAAGGTAGAATTCATAGTCTAGTGTGGTCCTTTACAGATTTAGTGATGTGCAAAAAGGAACCGTGGTTTACAGCATCTCCCGATGGAGTGATAAACAAAGACATCTGTTGGAAATCAAATGTGATGTGAAACACATTGCAGAATTGCAGAATTGCGAAATTAAGACTGTGGCAAACAGTGATAGGGCAGAGTACCATACTGCCTACAATGGTTTAAAAGGCTACTACATGCAGGTTCAACTTGGGATGCACTGCACAGTGCTTCAACACTACAAATTAGTGATCTGGAACAAAACTGAGCACAAATCAAATCACCCTATGACCATGGCCTTGTCCGGGGGCATATCACAAGGCTGCACACATTCTACTTTGCCCATATGCTCCCAAAAATTGTTGATGATTTTACTGAGGGAAGGTTATAGTTCTGTTGTAAATATCTCAGCATTTTAAAACCAAAATAAACAGGTCAGGTCCCACAGGAGTCAACAAATGTCCACTGTTTACATGTTTACATTGCAGTTACATTATGTCTTCATGCTGTGCACTATATGACTGTGCCTGTTGTTTGAGTGAAAATAAAGTTTGATGTCATTTCATTGCTGCACTGAATTACGATCATGAATGAGATTCTTGTCTTCATTAGAGGGCAACAATTTCTTTTAACAGTTCATAGTTCATAGTAAGTTCAGACCACACATTAATAATACTGGATAAATTATTGTTTTGGGGAAACTAAACAATTGGTTTCACCAGAAAGGTCACGTTTTAATCCTAACAGGTATTAAAAAGTAAAATACCAAAGCCCACACAATTCATTATAAAAATATCCATATATATTAAAAATACAATGTACACAGTACTTGTTGTGTTATCATTTTTTAATGAACGTGGCTGGGTGTTGGTACACAGTGGACACAAGGCAAGATTCTAAACCTCACGAGGCACTCTGATCAGTGGACTCCTCAGGTTAACTAGGCCAGCGCAGATGGTTAAGATTTTGTCCACTTTCGGTGCCATGCTAATGGGAACAGTCTGGGATAAAATCTTAAAGACTTTCAGTCTCTGGATTGCTCTTGCACCTGAATGTGGACATTGGCTACTCACCTGGTGCATGTTGTCTCCTCATTGGTCAGCTGATTGCACCTTTAGGTGAATGCAGTGATGTTCAACTGACCCTTCTGTCATCAAGCACATCTCAAATGGTGAACCCACGATCGGCAATGACCTTATCACCAGCCCTCAGATACGCCGGAAAACCACCGTCTATGGTGATACACTTATCAGTAAACGTATCAGCGTTGCATGATTTGTACTGGCTGAAAGTGTCATTCCTTGAGTCATGGTTTGTGACTCTCTGCGTCAATGATGCAAGTGTTTTGAGAGTAGTTCCTCTGAAATGACAAGACATGGTGACATGGATGTTCTCTTTTGGAAGCCAAGGGATCAGGACTTTGAACTGGTCACCCAACCCGTGAATCCAGTGAATAATCAAAATGTTTGCCATGGATGTAGACACATCCATGACGCAGTGGTGAGCAATATCTCCCAATATTAGGTTTAGTTTTAGCTTCATCAAGGTCATCAGGATTTGATCAACAGGAAGGGAAATTGATGGCTTACTGAAAGGCAATAACACCATCACCAGGGTGAAAAATTGAACCATACGCACTCCTGTATACAGCCGAGAGCTAGCATCATCAGTATCCGGGGTGCTAGTTACAGTAGGAGCCATTTCTGCCTCGCACTGTGTTGCCATGTCTACTTTAACAGGCTGTGTTGTTGAACAGTATGCATGGTCATTATGTGAGAGATTCTGGGCATAAGTAGGTTGACAGACTTATCATATTATCTTCACAACAGCAGCACATCCACGCACATAGGATACAGACAAATACACAGAAATATATACATTCAGGGATGATTTTTCCAGGACATTCAATGTCCTGAGAGAATTGAATGTTTTTTTTCCCGGGACAGACTGTGAAAACCGACACAGGTGGCAACACAAGTCGCCGAGAGAGTTGTTTACATCTCGTTCTACTACGTGTACTTCGGGGGGCAGGACAGGCCTGTGTATAGATTGGTACGGTCCCCTTGTGGTGGCCACGAATATTACAGAGCTCGGAAGAATGGTCGCGGAAATATGGGCGAAGCAGGGCGCGCCATGAGCCACAAGCCGCGTCGCTGCGGAAGCTTGTGCGGGCCTTCAGGGTAATGATTCTCCTTGGTTTTTTTGTATACAAAGTGGTGCGAACACACAAAAATGTTGCGGGTTGACTTCTTTAGATTCAGTGCCATCAGTCAGGCCAGGTGCTTTTTTCTAGGCTTTCTGGAGTTCTTACAGCCAACTACTGCAGACCATGTAGTAAAGTTGCTTTAACCACTGTCACTGCGATGTTAGTGCTTATCTTTATGCTACCTAGCAAAACAGACCAGCCCGCCAGAATGGAAGTGAATTGCGTCAACGGTTCATTTCAGGAAGTAGAAACAGCTCAAAAACTTGCCTATAGGGCAGAAGCGGCACCGTGGAGACTGAAATGATGACAATAGCCACCACAATAGCAGCAACCTGAATGATCCTGTAGTCTATAGTTCCCACACACGTTTGCCCAGGAGGAGGGAGGGGAGAGGATTTGGCCAGGACTCGGAGAGGATAACCATGGCGTGCCTGTAACCACAGGAGTGGACAGGCGAGCACAAAAAGAACAGTTTACAGATTATAGGTTACAGGAACCTCACCCAGGGCACAAACAGTACAGTTTACAGACATGAACAGGACATTTCACAGATGTAAGTAGGTTTTCAGGCAGTTTAGAAATGGGCTGGATAAACCGCCCATCTTTCAAGCCGTTTCAGTAGTATTTCATGATCTGTGATCGTGTTAAAAGCAGCACTAAGTTCAAGTAATACAAGATTCGATACTTTTTTGGAATCTGTGTAAGTGTGCGGGTAATTGACTATTTTAATGAGTGCTGTTTCAGTAATATGTCTAAAAGCAAATTTGAAGTGAGATATATTTTTAACTGTTTTAAATGATGTAGGGAAAGTGCCTGAGTGCTAAGCAGTTGAAGACTATTTTCAAAAATTTTGTTGGGAGGGGATCCAGGCAGGAGGTGGAGGACCTGAGCTGGGTAACAATAATTCCCAATTCTGTTTGCACTAACACCTTGTCTAATAGTGGTGATTTTATCATTGAAAAGTTAGGCAAATTGTTCAGATTTTTCAGTGGACTGTATTTTCTGATGGGATGGTTTACGTTTGTCCACAGTTGAAAAGTTTATTTTTTTGCTTTTGCTTTCTTGGACGGTGCAACAGTTTCAAATGTTCTTTTTGGAATATGTTCTTCTTTTTGTGGCAACGTTTCTCCACAGGTTCTCCAGCTGCACATGCTGAGGTGAAAGACACCCCATTAAGAATTTTTTTGAAAGCTTTCAGCTGTGTTGTTATAAATTGTACATTTTTTTAAGCATTTGAGAGCTATTCTGTTGCATGAGGGTAGCAGACACTTCAAAGAAGCTGCAACAATGATTTACGAAAGCCATAATAATGAGGGTAGCAATGTTGAGTTGTTTGGAGACGATAGGGTCAGGAGTATGACCTTTATTGTGGGTAAATCCGTGGACATGCTGAGAGATTTCAAAAACCTCTAGTTAACTATTGGATCTGCATTTGGATCTCAGAGAGAAGTTGAGAGAACTCTTCCATAAAAATATTTTTGGACTTTGGCTGTTACTGTGTTACTGTGTAAAGATATAGCTAGGTGTTCAAAAGATAGGAATTCCCTAAGGGAGATTTCCTTGCAGCCATAGGTGTCAGAGGAAATGGCAGCAATTCCCAATTCCACCACCTCTGCTATTGCTTCTGGTAGTATGGATGAAGTTGTAGTTTGGAGGTGCACCTTAAGTAAGTGTAGTGGCACCATTTTTATCCAACCAAGTTTCAGTGAGCAGGGTAAAATGTAAACAGTGGGTGTTTATGTGGACGTTTACAAGAAATTATTTGTTTGTGATCTGACATTTAAAAGAGTCATTTTATTAATTGAGGTGCTCCACTATTTGGTGGGCTGTTGGCTGGACTAATAGTGATTAGATTATTAAAATTTGCATGATTTACTGGAGCAGAAATGCATTTCCCAGACCTAATATTTGTGATGACTTGGATATTTAGGGCTGTCACTGGGCTGTGATGATTATGATCGCTGAAGCATGGGTTTACTAACCCTCACTGGAGAAGGCCTTGGAAGAACGTAGTGTTAGTTTCATATTTAGGGACAAGAGATGAGATCCAGCAAAATTTGGGTGGAGGCAGTCTGGATTGAAGGGGTCTGTTCTGGGAAAGTGGTTAATTTGTCTTCAGACAGCAGCTGAGACCTCTTGAACAAGCACATCTGATTGGCAGGAGGTGCTGCATCTGGTAATCCTTACATCTGGGACCATGGATGTACCAACAACAAGCAGAGTAGAGTTATTAACCACAGTAGCTAGTTTAGTGTGTCTTCTCAACGCCAAGGAGGAAGGAGGAAGCTAGGAGATGGGGCTACAGTGTCCAACGGTGGTGGAGGTGATGTGTCTCCCAGGGTGCCAAGCCACCTGCTCTGGTCCAGAGACTTGTGAGTGGGCAGTGATAGATGGGGCAGCTCTGCGGCGGGTTTATAAATGGCATCCTGAAACTTGTTTTTGGCATGGTAAAAGAAAAGCATCCCAAATGCATGGCAAAGGGAAGGATGGATTCTTATTCCATGGGAGAACAATTTGTTAACTATCAAGCAGTTCCGCCAAATCAGTCTCCTGAATGTGAAAGGGAAGGATTTTTTTTATGTTCCCGAAGACGTAACAATGCTGGTCAAAGCCTACTTCCAAGATCTCCAGTTCTGTGCCACCATCTAATGGCAACTCAACTTCAACTCAACTTTATTTATTTTAAGTGCCATTTCATAACAGTCTCAAAGCACTTTCCGAAGAGAGCAACAGTATGTACAAAGTGAAAAACCCCTGTCCTTAGGCCCTCACAAAGGCTGAGGAACAACTCCCAAGAAAAAACCCTGACAGGGAAAAAAAAAGAGGACAACCCTCAGGATGAGAGACAGAGGCCAGACAAGTGGGCACAAGCAAAACAGTACTGATGGCTACAGTTTAGAATAAAGGTAAATCAGAAGTTCAATCAGTCCAGAGTAGGAAGTGGGAAGGACCGCAGCAGGAAGAGTGAGGTTGAGGGACGGGACAAAGTGTCCTAGTGTGGGGGGGGTCTGAAATATAAGAGGGTGCCAAACCATGAAGACCTTTACAGACAAGGAGAAGGATTTTGAACTGGATCCTGAAAGGTACAGGAAGCCGGTGCAAGGAGGCCAGAACAGGAGAGATATGATCTCTCTTTCTAGTTTTAGTCAGGACACGAGCTGCCGCGTTCTGAATGAGCTGCGTTCTCAGCGACCTATTGGAGCTTCCAGCCAGTAGAGAGTTGCAGTAGTCCAGCCTGGAAGTAACAAAGGCATGGATCAGCTGTTGCATGGAGAGGGAGTAGATGCCTAATTTTTTTGATATTGCGGAGATGGAAGTAGGCAGTCTGTGAAATAAATTTTACGTGGGGGCTAAAAGACAGGTCTTGATCAAAGCTAACACCTAGGTTATTTATGGCGGTGGCAGAAAGAGTAGCAAATCTATTTTGTAGAGCTATGGCGTCAGATATAATGTCACGTAGGTGTTTTGGACCTGTGAACAGAAAATGTTTTTTCAGAGTTTAGAAGGAGGAAATTATTTGTCCTCAACCGGCTTGATAGATAGATATAATTGAGTGTCATCAGCAAAAAAGTGGAAATCTATAGAATGACTCCTGATGATATCACCTAGAGGGAGCGTATATAAAGAGAAAATAATTGGGCCAAGGACAGATCCTTGTGGAACCCCGTGGCTGACTTTTGTGCGTGGAGATTGGTTATCACTGACACAAACAAAATGAAGATCCTATCTGAAAGATAAGAACAGAATCAGTCTAAAGCAGTGCCTCTGATTCCAAGTTGATATTCCAGTCTCCTTAGTAAGATCTGGTGGTCAACTACTATATCAAAAGCAGTACTGAGATTTACAGCACTGAGACACCCCTGCTTTAGCAATTCTGCGGCATGAACAAAAGATAGATATGTGAGCAGAAGGGAGGCATTTTTTAAAATGGCTGTGTTGTGCTGTGTTTGCACTGTTGGTTGTGATGCAGGCAATTTATGAAAAGCTGGACTTGGAGGGCAAAGTAACTGGTCAACAGGCCTCCAAGAAGTGGGAGCCTAAAACAGAGATACAAAGTATGCAATGCACAGTTTAAAATAATTTCCAATTGAAACTTGTGTTGTGAGTTTGTGTTTCAGAGATTACAAACTTCCAAAACAGGATCAGAGACAGACATGGGTGAGGTGACCACTGCTTTTATACAGACATGCCAGCGATGGACCCCCCCTGCGGTGATGGCATCCTTTCTGTCAGGAGTTGAAGACACCTTCACACTACTCATGGTGAGGCCAATGTAACATTTACCTTGTAATTCAGTACCTCCATTAATTCCACAAACATCAGAGCCTGGCACCTCAGTAGCCAGCACTACAAAACAGAGGTCTTTGCATTCTGGCAGGGCTGTATTATAGAGGTGGGTGTAGCGGTGGACTTCCTCAACAAGTCTTTCGTCTAACAACAACAAACCCTTGTTCGTGTTAGAGAAAAATGAGCCTTTCCTGGTTGCCCCCAGAAGACTCCACCTACTGTTGTGGCAATTTCGACAGGGTGCACATGCGACTGTGGCGAGGTCTCAAATTATAGGGTGCATAAAACGGGCTGCGAAGCAGGTCGCACCTCCTGGCTGCTTGGCAGGGCCTGTGGCCAAAGCCGCTGTAGCTTGCACGGACCTTTGCTGCGAAGATGGACAAAATGGACAATTGATGGACAAACAAGAGGCGTGTTTCCACTATCGGAACTTCCGGGCCGTTTTACAGGAACTTCACGCTATGTGCGTGTCTCTACTGACCGGGCCGTTCTGACAGGCCTACTTTCAGGAACTTTTACAGGGACCAACGGAGTACCTGCTCGAGGGTAGGTACTCGAGAATGGCCCGATAGAGTCGCTGGGCGGTGCTAGTGGCTAAGAAGCGCAGATTGGCTGCCGTTAATGACATTAGCAGATTGCGATGAGATCAAACGACTGCGATCTGCAGCTTCATGAAAGCTTCATGAAAGTAAGTAACCATTACTGTGTAAAGCAACAGCACAAACGCAACAAACATCCCAACTTCGTCCATGTCCATGTCTAGTTTTGTTGTGATTTTCTCCTCTGCTGCTGCTTTGTTTTGTACTGGGGGGGCTGCCAATCTGAAGGCCCTGCTCCAAAAGCTTGTCTGGGGGATGGTGAGGAGACCCAGGTTGGCAGTAGTCCGGTTTTGCAGTCGTCCAGACGGGAGGTAATGAAGGTGTGTATAAGATCAGCGATGGAATCAGAGAGTGATGGCCAGAGTCTGGAGATATTTCTGAGGCGGAAAAAGGCAGATTTAGTGACAGATTTAATGTGTGAATCAAATGAAAGACCAGGATGACACCAAGGTTGCAGACCTTCATGGACCGTGAGATGGAAATGCCATCCACTGAGAGGACGACATCCGTGACCTTGTGAAGCAGATATTTGGGAGCAATGGCAATGGCTCCCTTTTTCTGGATGAATGAGAATTTTATTTGTGGAAAGGCAAATCAGCAGAATTTAGAGGGAGACTGTGTCGAAGGCGGCAGTAAAGTCCAACAGGACCAGAATACTGACATAGCCTGAATCCGCAGCCCCTGAGGAGGTAATTTGTAATCCTCATGACGGTGGTCTCAGTGCTGTGGTGGGCACTGTAGACAGTTTGAAATGCTTCACACTGGGAGGCAACTGCTTTCTCGAGTGTCTTACTGAGCAACGGGAGGTTCGAGATTGATCAGTAATTGCCCAGGTTACTAGGGTACAAGCCAACCTTTTTTAAAAATAATTTTAATAATAATAATAATAATAATAATAATAATAATAATAATAATAATAATAATAATAATAATAATAATAATAATAATAATAATAATAGTTGTTGTTGTTGTTGTTGTTGTTGTTGTTGTTGTTGTTGTTGTTGTTGTTATCATATTCTTAATTTTGGATTTTATTCTTATTTTTATTTTTCATTTTATTTTGACCACCTCTACCCGGCTCATCTTACTGCGGTTCCTCCTGCCTGCTACTCTGGACTGATTCAATTCATTGATTTATTTATATTCTGAACTGTTAGCCATCAGTACTGTTTTGCTTGTGCCCGCCTGTCCGTCCTGGGTGAGGATCCCCTCCTCTGTCTCTCACCCTGAGGTTTCTCCCGTTTTTTTCACTGTCAGGGTTTTTCTTGGGAGTTGTTCCTCAGCCTTTGCGAGGGTCTAAGGACAGGGGGTTTTTCACTATGTACACATTGTTGCTCTCGTTGTAAAGTGCTCTGAGATAACAGCTGTTATGATATGGCACTTAAAACAAATAAAGTTGAAGTTGAAGTTGTTACTGAATGTGATCGCATGATGGTCAGACACAGCTTGGAACAAACCAAGTCGTGTGTAACCCTTACTGTGCGTAGGACCTTGTACTTGCTGCATTAAGTTGAGACAGTCAAGTAGAGAAAGGAACAAGGAGCTCAGATAGATGAGGACAGCCTGAAGCTGAGAATTTCCAGCCAGTGTGAGCACAACACTCTCAAATGTGGTGGAGGGAGGCACAGAAACCTCAACAACTCCTGTATGCACATGAGTATCTGGCTACCTATAACTATATGATAGCTAAAGATGAGGAGTCAAGACTATAATACAACAATAAGAACAGTGCAGAAATTCTGAGCTAAATTACTTTGTATTGTACCTCGAGTAAAGATTGGATAATGTCTAGGCAACCTCCTTTTCCTTCCACTTGGGGACACTGTAGGCTTTGATTCTGTTGAGCAGCAAGGTAGTGTACACTTTGGTGTTGGGGGTGTGGCAAATGTAGCATCTCAGAGGGAAACAACATGGAAAATGATGGATGGGCTGTCATCACATACTCATCAAAAGTGAGTGGAAATGTGCCACTGCAGCATCAAATCCCATCATCCGTGTGTACCAGAACTCCGCACTCAAATGCACAAAGAGAACAGTTGTTTCATTAATGCCAGAATCTGGGTGTTACAGCTGTGTGTGTGGTGTGTGTGTGTGTGTGTGTGTGTGTGGCTCCTTTTCTGTCTGACATTTTTTATTTCTCTTGTGACTCACAGGAGGCTGACTCACCACTTCTTTGTTATGTGTGTGTGTGTGTGTGTGTGTGTGTGTGTGTGTGTGTGTGCATTTGCATGCAGCATATTGATTTCTAATTTGATCATCATTCTCTGCATTTTTTTCTGCATCAATCATATTACTTTGAATGATAACAGTGGCCCTGTTTTGTCACCCATCTTTCAGTGAAATAGCTTAATTAAAGAAGAAGGCTAACCTTCAGTCGTGCTGGACATGTTCTAGATAATTCTAGATAATTCTAGTTATCTAGTGCTGGGACTGTTACATGACCATGATTAAGACTAATAAGAGGAAGTGTTAGGAGCTTTTGAAGGAACAGTGCACTTGTAAACAAAGACCTTCCAGAGGACATCTTGAAGGGGGGAGTGAATCCCCCCAGCCTCCCTGCCACAGAGCCAGAGGTTAGGCAACAACACCCCTTTGCGGCTGGGTAGTTTGAGAATCTGTTCTAGCCAAACACTCGAGCTCCTGGCTGGGGAGGCAGGACAAACAACCTCACACCGCAAAGCAAGACCCAACCTGCCTGATGTCCCACCCCTGAACACACATTTAAACTATCAAGCACATCTTACACACAAACTATCTCTCTTTCCTTTGGTACCCAAAGAGGACACATGTCCTCTCTCTTTGTCGTCTGTGACCTGGAAGGGGTCACAACATCACCGCTACACCCAGACCTTGAGAAGTAATACACTCCACTCATCTGGCTACTCGGCCTTCATACAGGCCCTGATCGCACCAGCACCAGCACCAGCACCAGCACCAGCACCAGCACCAGCACCAGCATCAGCATCAGCATCAGCATCTCTTCTAGTCTCTCCCTCTCTCTCTCCCTTTGTCTCTCCCTTAATGTCTCTGGAGTCTCCTCTGGAAGAGCGCAAGATATGGCAGATCTACCTCAACAGAGCCGACACCTGATCCTGAAAGCCCCTAGTCACATCGGCCGAAATACCAATCGAGGCACCAATCTGCCAAAAGCATTACCAAACACTCGAACACCAGAACAGTGTTCTGATGTGTCTAGAAGACAGAGGAGCAGAACTGGAGAAACTACATCAGCTGTTACGCACAATAACAGCGCATCGCTAAGCAGACCCTGGACGCTGAGCCGAACTGAGCCGGAGAAAGCATATGACGCATGAGGATATTGCTCTAGGTAGATGCCTAACTAGTAGCATAGCATATTGCTAATATTACCATCTGTGCCGATTCCCTTCTTGATCAATACTTGTCAACGACCAATACATACAGATATGCTACACGCAGGCTCATAGGCAGAGACACAGACCACGTGGTCACATGCACTCACACACATACTTAAAGCAATCATAAATAGGATATAAAATCATAAGTAGCACAGCTAACACACAAACCAAAATAAGGTTACAAAGCTAGTTGCTGGGGTCCCAGCAAGCCACTTTGAGAGCACTGCATGGATTTCAGACCTGCAAAGGGCACGGTGAAGAAATCAACACAAGAGATTTCTGCACGTCATCAAGACCTGACAGGCGTAAGGGGGGCTCCTGACAGGGGTCAGGGGGGTTTCACTGTGGCTCTGAAACATGTAGGAAATGCAGAACATTAGACGATGGGACACATACATTATACAGACTCCTATCTAACTCTGGTATCTAGCGGTCTAGACTTTTGAAGTTGGAAATGTTTTCATTATTGACAAGATGCTTAATGGTGACAGCAAGTGTGATGAGGTTTCATCACGTACCAGGGAGGTTAGACTGTGGCTCTGAAACAATAGAAACACAGAACTTTAGACCAGTGGACAGAAACATAATACATTGATAATATATAAATAAAATAAGGTATAGAACTCCAGCATATCTATAACAAACTCTTTTTCAGTTTATTGCAAGTCTTATCATATAATCTCCTCTTAAATATCATACCGCAGTCAGATTTTTTAGGTAATCTTTTCAGGACAATACATACTATTTAACAGACACAGGCCTTTACTTACCAGTGATGGCAGGTTGGAATCTGTCTCCTGATGCTTGATTTGTGGACACAGCCAAGCAAGTTGCTCCAAAAGCGGTGACTGCGTAATGCTGTGGGCACCATCCCCGCTCCTGCCTTTTGCTCTCTTCCTTGCCTTTACATATTTGTCACATAAGTTCCTACAACATTGCCGACAAATATGCTCCCCTATCCCCTGCTTCCTTGTGATTTCGTTCCAGGATTTGGTACAGTGAAAGGCGTCCTAGTATTGCCGAAGTGAGGCGTTGTATAGGTGAGGGTACAGCCGTACTTTCTCACAGTCTTTCATCCACAGCATCCATAGTACAAACAACTTCTCCTTAAAAAACAAGTTCCTCCCTGTTCTCGACAACTCCACCTACTGACATGATGAGTACAGTTTGGCACATGTGCAGTCATGTAAACGTTGCCCGCTTCACGGACAATGCATTACATCTCACATGAGACCTTGTACGCACTCCAAAGCGTTGCATGAAATACACCATGCGATGGCACACAACGTGTTTTGCGGAAGTATAACCGAGCCTTAAGATCCCAAAAATCATGGTTTTAATAACTGTGACTAACTCTACAGGAGTGCTCAGTGTACAAGTTGTGAAACTGCAGCTAAGACACCCTGCTGGCTAACTGTGTAACTACAGTGCACAGTAAGTAATGCACATACACCTCACACATTGTCACAACAAAAAAGTGTCCTGTGCGTAGCAGCCATTATGTAATGTGAACCTCACAACCTAAATGGTGTCTTGTATCAGGCAACAGTGTTTGGCAGTCACTACTATGATCAATATTTTTCTGACTGAGAATTTGATTTTCTGGAGTAAAATCCAAAAATCATATTTCCATAGGCATGACTTTGCTAACACAATTTACACAAATAGAACTCACTCATGACAGTGCCTTGTGTAAGTTAGTGTTTATTAGCAGTGTGACTAATGGACTAATTATTAACATCAGAGTAACCCAGCTGAGACCATAGGAGATCAGGACAGGGCCCCTCTTTAAACTGTGAGGTTGACTCCTGATTTCAAGTGTCCAGGTTCCATCACATCACAGAGACTGCAGTGACATGGAAGAGGAAGGATGATGACCTATCTGCAAGAAATGGTCAGCTGCACTGTTAGACTCTCTCCAGATGGAGTGGACAGAATCTACACATACACTACCAGAACCTGCAACGAAGAAATCAATAAGTGGCTGGGCTGGATGGGACAATTTTACCAGCGGTGCACTGACAAGGAATGCCCTGCTCTTGGAACAAGCAAACTTCATTATGCAAAAGAGCTCCAGCAGACACAGGAAAAGCTCAACACAAAGGCTTTGAAGTGATGGAACAAGTAGCCCCTTACTTGTCCACAATGCAACAGCAAAACCAGGAGATGGACCATGACCTCCAGGAGTAGAGACAAGAAAACTCCCTCCTCTGAGAGGAACTCCAGCAGCTCCCAAAACAAAGGTGTCAACTGCAAATCGAGCTAGAACTGAACTTTTTGAGGGAGAACCACGCACAAGAACAAATCCAAGAGGCAAACTCCCTCCTGCAAACTAAGGTGCACTGCCGTCAGCAGAAACAAGCCAATGCCCTCCTTCAAGAAGAGCGCCAGGAGCTCAGAGAAAAGAACGGCCGAGTGCAGCATGATGAGAAAGCCACTTATTCACTACTCTAACCTGCTCAGGAAGGCACAAGAGCTGAGAGGGACAAACAGACTCCCAGCTTTTAGGAGTGTAGTAATGATAGTGCACCAACCAGCGGTCAAAGCATGCTCCATCGCGGACTAGCCCAGAGAAAGCTGTGACTCCTTCCAGGTGGCAAATACCAAAAACAACAAAACTGTCAAAACCAGTTCTTTGCCCGCTTTGAAAAATCCCTCTCCTGTACATCATCTATACCAATGGCCGCTACCCCATATATCCCTGCAACACCATCATAACGCTCACCGATGAACCCACTCCGGTGATATGTTACATACACACACAGGCTCATAGAGTAACAGACCACATGGTCACATCCACATGCACATACATAGACCCGTTCACCGTGAACGTGCACATACACACATGCACACACGTAAATACACCCACTTTTTGTATTCGTTTCTAAGGCTAAGGCAGGGTGATGGCTAGATGTCCTCTGTGAGGTGAGCACTAGCAAGTAGGGATGGGTACCGACAGTGACGTGCGGTGAGGTTCATGGCTGGTGAGGCACTGACGTCATCGCTATGAGACTTTCCTACATATGAGCCCCATAGAGTAGCTTATTTGCCATTTGATTGGCAGCATTTAGTGGATTGTTTAAAATCTCATATCAGCATTATTTATACATACAAACCGTGTCACTGTCTTACCTTTACTTATAATCGACGATAGGAGTAAATAGCGGATGGCTGCATTTGAAATCACTTGTTATTGTTACTTGTTCTGCAGCCGAGTCGTAGCGAGAAGAATCCCGGGATCGCCAGCGCCCCCTACCATGAGGCAGGAGAACTGCCTGCTTCACCCAGTGCCGCTTCACTGCCGTTGTAAGACCGCTGAGCACACGAATTCGGCTACACTCAAATATTACAAGCATCAGCCAAACTATGGAAAGTCAGGAGGGCATATATTAAAAGTGTTTGAAACATTCGATTGTCAAAACAGAAAGAGACAGTGACGCGCTGCCATTGCATGGCAGAGCACAGTTTGTGAGGGATTGCGCAGTTCGATGTGAGGCTCAGTTTGTTGCTTCCTCACCCTGCGTCTATTCCCAGCGTTTTAATGGTAAAGTGAAAATTCAGCGATTTTTAATAAAAAAAAAACAGTCCAATTGATCAAATTAAATGGGAAATTTGTTCATAGTTCAAACCATTTGATAAATATAACCATTTTATTTATTTGTTTATTATATATATATTTTTTTCCATGATTACAGGTGAGGCTCATGCTTAATAAAAAGGCACCGTTTTTGGACAAAGTTTGCATGTTTGGACAAAGTTTGCATATTTTCCATTCTTCACCAGTTCTGGCACCATTTCAGCACCGGCACTGTTTCATAAGTACCGGTTTGGCAACAGTACTGGATAAAACCTTAACAATACCAAATCCTACTAGCAAGTTGTCCAGGCAGGAGTGATAGCTAGGGTGAGGTGGCAGGCTGGAGCAAGGCTGGAGCGATGCTTTAAAGAAGGCTGGAGCAGCACTGCAGTAAAGCTTTTACAACAGTCTGGCAAAGAATGAGTGTCCGGCATCTGGGCATTACAGGGTGGGAGTGTGCAATTATTGGAGCAGCCATAGTAGTTTGTGGAGGTTTTCAGGTTCGGTTGGCTTGCAGCGGCGTGGCTTTCAGGTGGCTTTTTACGTGAGTGGGGAAATACTCAAACAGGAGTGTGTATGAGCAGCTCAAGGTCGATTCATTACAGGTTGTCACTTGTCACACCAAAATGTAACCCTAATACTGAAGAAATGTTTATATATTTAAACCTACTGCAAACTATGAAGTCCATCATAGTCTATTCTTGTCAAAAGCTGTACTTAACCTTCCACAATTTTTGTGGACAAAACCTGGTACAGAACATCTTCAGACTGTCCTACAAAAATTATCCACAGATTTTAGAGTGCATCACAGTATTAAACGTCTTAACAGCATTTTAAACATATACAAGCAGATTTTCACTGTTCATTTAAAAATCTATTAAACTATGGAGTCATTGTAGATAATGTTAAAAAATACCTGAATTTTATCTCAAAAACTGAATTTTTAAATTTCGCTGTCGGGACAATTGGGCTCAACACAAAAATCCCATTTTTAAACATCAGTTTTTTAGCTATGGAGACAGGAAATCATTTTTTTTTAAAGCATAGTAACAACATCTCCATACTGTCTAGATGCAGTTTGTATATTTTTGGATCATTGTCTCATTTTTCGACAGTTGTATGCAATCAGCCTTAACACACTACAGCTCCTGTTTTGCACACAAGTGATCTACTGGCTTAGCCAATTGACTTCGTGAGGTAGAGGATGGTTCTTGCTGTGAGTTTGAGCCTCAGTTTGTGCAACATTTACATATGAAAAATCATATTGGAGATTCAAGACTAATCCTGATGGTGGCAGTACAGTAAGCTTCTAAATATCAGAACTTTGACAGTTTATATCAAATCACTCATGTGTGCTACAGCTTTGTAAATTCCATTTTGCTGAAAATTGCCCGACCCTGACCATTACTGTGAAGCAGCTATCATTACTTCCACGTTTCCTTGCCATTCATAATATAAGTCAAATATAATATAATATAAGTCAAATATAATATAAGTCAAATATAATATAATGTAATATAATATAATATAATATAATAGAATAGAATAGAATAGAATAGAATAGAATAGAATAGAATAGAATATAAAGAGATTAAATCAGCTTTCTTCTTTCAAATAAAGTAAATATATATAATAATATAATATATAAATAAAGTAAAACATCCCTGGAGAATTCTTCACAAGAATTCTTACTTATTATAAATCGTGATAAGAGCTTGCAAGTAAATGGCATTAACATTTGACTCCACAGGTTCTCTTTCCTTTCAGAATGTAAGTTTTTCATTTTTTTTGTGAAGATGTGTGTTTTCTCGTCATCTATTACTAAGTCTCATGTGAATATGTTCATAGAGATGGAGATGAGAACAGGTGAGCATTTTGTTTCGGGTGATGGATACAATGGAATGACCCTTGACCTATGTCAACCAATCAATAGTCCTCTGTTCCAAAGACATCCACCAAAAAAATACCCATAAGGCACCTGCGGAGTAGTCTGACTGAGGACACCTTCTCCATGGCAACAACATCATTACCAGAATAGCTCTTTCTTTCTCTCTATTTCTGTCTCTCACTCTCCCCGCCATTTTACTCCACCCACGCTCTTTCTCTTTTCCTCCATGCATGCAGAACATTTCTACCCTTTTCTCTTTTTTTCTCTGCCTCTCAATTTCCCTGATATTTTTTTCTCCTATCCCAACTTACCTTCCTTCTTTCCTCTACCATTGCCTCTGTATCTGCCCTACCCTGTCACATTCTCTTAGCTTCTTTTTTCCTCCACTCTCCCTCATTTCTATTGCTTCCTCCTCCTCCTCGTCTGTTTTGTTGTCAACTTGTGGTGAAAGTGAATATATTAATAGCTTCAGGCGATTCTTCTTTATTCTTTTCCTCTTCTTGCCTTACATTCTTATCCATGATGAATTAACATGAAATTTGGCCTTTTCTCCAGCTAAACATAGCTACTGTTTTTTGTTTGGTTCTCATGGACTCAAAATGAGTCATTTTAAAATCTATTTTGAAAAACCTTATAGACTGTCCCAGTACGGCTCTAATTTTCTGCAACATTTAAAAACTCCTTGATATTTGTGGCTGTAACCCACTAATCCACTAAATCTAAAGTGACATGATGAGAGCCGTCAATGGAGAGTATGTAACTAAACAGTGACTGAACAGCTTCTCCTAAGGGTCGAAGACAAAATCTTGAATGTGCTTGATTGACCAATGGCCCAGGTATACTTCCGCGCAATGGGTTGCGCGCACCACGTCATGTACTGAAAGCGGTCAGATGGCTGTTTTGATGGTTAAGGTTACTGACCCCTGGTCTAGAGGAAGTATTGTTGTTAGAATGTTAATGTATTAAGTCATTGTATTACAGAAACTCTTCTCAATCTAAATTTGCAAACAACATTTTATTCCCTGTTCTGTAACTTATTTTCCAAGAACTACAAATGCACTAGTTAACTGTTCAAACTATACACTGTTATACTTCACAGCATTATTCAATTGTGAAGATTGGATGGCCCTCACATTTTTTAACGGGCTTCAGGTGATGGACAACCTGAGAGTTTCTTCCATATTCACCTATTCCATCTGTGATGTTTGGCCACAGTGTTAACAGGACAATTTATCCTTTAAAATCAGTTATTAAATATAGTATGGTAGATGGTGTGTAGATGGTGCAGGTATGTACATGGTGTGTGTGTGTGTGTGTGTGACAGAGAGAGAGAGGAAGAGAGAGAGAGAACAGTATATGCAACCCCTGTCAGAGGCCCACTTGGCCACCCAAATCACTGAAGTATGGACACGCCTCTGTATGTAAGTCCGACACAGAGCTACTAGTCCAGACTGCAGCTCAGCGGTGAGCTCAGGGTCGGCGTGGGGTCAAGGTGGAAACGTGGGAAAGTGAAGTAAAACAGACACACAGGACAGACTGAACTGTCCCCCTGCCTGCCTGTCTAGTTGGGCCATGTCTGTCTACCTCCGCTGCCTTCCATTGAGTCTATTTTTAGCCCCAACAGACTGGTCACGTGGCAAGAGGAGGACGTCAATAATGTTGTTGTTGGTGGTGAGAGAGAGAGTGAGAGAGAGAGAGAGAGAGAGAGGGTGAAAGGACTGCAGGCGAGGCACTTCTTGCCTCCTAAATGACACAGTTTGTCCTGAATTAAAAGCGCAGAGGAGGAGTTCTATCGAGCGGAACGCACCGCGCCTCCGCGGACAAGCTTAGCCGGGAGGAAGCGACCTCTGCACTGATACGCCTTCCAGGAGGAGCCGCCGACATCCACGGTACAGGCTTTATCTCCAGAGCGACACTGAGGGCTTGCTTTTCAAGGAGCGGAGCACTGGGAACAGTGCAGTGTACACTTTAACAGCAGAGGTAACGCGGGGGCTAAGTTTGAGCCAGTTACCGTATGGTTAAAGACACAGGCTGAAGTCTGACAGATGAAGCAGCTAACATGCTGCCCTTACCCCGCACCAGTGTGTGGCTCCGCGGCCACTACTTCCAGCTAGCAGGGGCTGCTTTGAAGCCCTCCCATTGACGTTCATGCTGTGTTACTGACTAGCAGTAACTTAACCAGTGTGCAACCTCTAACCAGGTAGCCCCAATGACAGGTAGCCCAGTTACTCACACACCGGGAAATCATCTGAACGGTTATTAACTAACCCATCATCATGCTACATGCCACTTCAGCTGAGCTTGATCAATTCATAGACTAGCATTTGATTATTAGAGCAATTGTGTTCTCGGTACTCCTTTATCAGGATTGAAACACGGCATATTCTTGAAGAAATGCAGTCACACTTTTCTGTTGGTGCTGGAAGGGGGTTGGTAGCATCTGCGCTGCTATGCTTTAGTCTTAAGCATACCACCACTTTTGTGTCATTGACTAGTAGATGCCAGCCATATGCACGGGAATATTTTTTACTTTCACCACAGCAGATATTTTATTCGATTTCATTATTTTCTAGTTCATTTAATCCTCTGACAAAATGCTGAAGATCTATGTAGGATTTCAACTTGGTTTTGATGACAGGGATGACAATCTTTTTTGACATATCGTAGACTTCGTAGACTACAGCTAGATAGTCGTCAGATTAATCAGCTTCAAAAACACTAATTTGTTGCTGCCCTACACACAGCCCCGTCTAATGTATACTGAAGTTTATGGTTGATGTCACCTTTATGAAAACGAACCACGGTTTTACTATGATTAAATAACAGTAGTTTATCATATATTTCATTTTTTTGTGGTAACCATGAAAACCATGATGAGAGTAGTAACATGATACAAAGCCATATACCGTAGTTACTACATAGTTACCTTGATGTGCTATATGTAAACTACAGTAGTACCACATCTACCATGAAGTGCTAGGGACCATGGTAGTACGATGGGTAGGACCATAGAACTTGCACCATGAGGTACCATAGTAAAAGTTACTGCCTAAGAACCATAGGAAACCATAGTGAATTTTCGTAAAAGCACCGATTAGAACCACCAAAGTAAAGTGATCCCTCATGGCTGTCTGCAAGGTGTCTTGCATGAAGGAATTTCCTCTCTGATGTATAATAACTGAGGCAGTTTGAACATGCCTTTCATGTAGTTATGCTGTAAATCTATAAGTCTACTTCAAAGTTGCACTGTGGACATGCCAAATGTCCAGTGGCTGCTGAAGAATGGATCATTAAACCAACAAACAAACAAACAAAAACCGTCTTTGCTGTTAGGGCTGCACTATTTTTGATTGATGAATAGTTCCACAAACGTAAAGGTCTGATGATTTTGCTTGTGTGGAATTGATTGGGCATCGGCATGGTATAGTTGTGTCTGTGATGTGTTTGCACATTCCTATACTCCAGCCTGAGTGCTTTACCTGTCCAGACTTAAAAATGAAGTTTAAGGTCAGTGCAGTGATGTAGCTTGGTTGAGGCTGAAGAATTTCAAGGATTGGCCTTGCTCCCAAGAGGTAATGAATTCAGGTCAGCATGGATATGCACAGAAATGAAAACACCTCAAATCATGACTCAGCTTACTACACAGTTGCTTAAGTATGTCGCACATACAGCTGTTCAGAATCATAACTTGTCTTTTTGTGTAGTTGTAGTTTTTATTTTGTCTCTATCTTTTGTTTGTCGTTTTTGGACTTTTCGTATCAACGAAAAATGCGAGATAAGTGTAAATGTTTATATCAATTAGACGTATAACATTTGATGCCTTCCTCATCCAGGATTTAATTTGTGAAATAAATCATGGGATAAAAAGTGCAAAATTCATGTTTGTATACCTGAGTCATCAAAGCTCTTGCTGACATCCAAAGCACTATTTTCAGAATCATATGTATTGCCAAGTAGTTATACAACTAGTAATACAGTTACACGGGGTCTTACCTTACTCATTGTTGCAAAATCAAGCCAGGGGGATGACAAAAGTTAGCAGCACAGGACAGCAGATGAGTCTAGTACACCCAATATCTGAATGTATGCATTGTGTACAGGTTGAATGTGTAAAAGCTGTATAGCTGTGTGTGTGTGTGTGTGTGTGTGTGTGGAGGGGGCTGCGCATATGTAGTGGTGGGGGGCTGTTTTCATGTGTGTATGAGCATGTGTGCATTTGCATTCTGCTTGACCACTTGATTTTTCTGAATTTTGACATGGGCAAGACATGATGCTGAAGTCCAAGGTTTATTTTAATGTTTTATTCAAGTGTCGGGTTAGTCAAAGTGAGCTTTATTGTCAATTCTCTTACATGTGCTGGACATAAAGAGAATCAAGGTTTCGTTCCTCACTGTCCCATAGGTGGATTTAGACAGTCCAGACATTAAAGTGCAAAAACAGGACAAGACAGGACAACATTTAGTAATGAGTGGTATTATGTTCTGTCCCATCCTGAGTATAACACAAGGTAAGATGAATCTAAGCTAAACGAGATTATTAATGTGCATTACGCACTATGTGCAATGTATCCTAGCCTAAGATAAGATAGGTCTAAGCTAAACTGGACTGAACAGGAGGGGGTACAGTCCAGTCTAGTCCGATTATATCGTGCAGTGGACAGAGCAGGATAAGACGGTCATTCCTGAAGTCCAGTGCTCTTTCTTTGGGGAGTATTTGTCTTTCGGGCAAATTCCTAGCTCCCTGGCAGCCTGGTGGTTGGAGCCGGAGTTGTGTGTGATGGGAGAGAGGGAGGAGAGGGGAGACGGTTCAGTATCCTGACGGCCTGGTGGATGAAGCTGTTGGTGAATCTGGTGGCGCGGGAACAGAGGCTCCGTACCTCCTCCCAGAGGGCAGGAAGCTGAACAGGTTCTGTGCGTCTGAGGCAGCAGACGCGAAAAAGCAGCACGTCTACATTCATAACCAATGGAAATGGGACAATGACGTGTGATTTCAACGCGGGCGGCGCGAAAGGACACGAATGATGCAAATTGAGCGTCTGGCTTGGCACAAACTATGTGAATCTAGCTTCTGGCGCCTCGCTAATGACGTGAGTGACATGAATTAAGCGTCAGGAGTTGCACGAACGAAGTGTAAGGAGGCAGCGCAAACAAAGTTGCAAAAATTGAACTTCCTAGGCGACATCGTGACACGGCATAGAATCAGAGACGAGTTTATCCCAACGTCACTCCACTGACGTGAGCTTGCGCAGAAATACGGAGGAGAAACTTGTCATCGCTGCAGTGATTTATCGGGACCGGGAAAAAGAAGGGGCTTGGGCCGAAGTCAGCGGGAAGGCTGGGTCGCCTGGTAAGTTGTGCGACTCTCTGTGGCTTGTTTTATTAACTTATTGATTCTGTTTCTCTTGGAACGTTGGCAATGGCTTGCACGAGCATAGTAGACAGTCCCGTTTGTTGTCAATTAAAGGAGGGTTCCCACACAAAAGTATTTATCCTCCCTCCTGCCCCGTAAGTTAAGTTGTCAGTTTGTGAACTGCTTGCCTGCTTGCTTGCTTCTTGTGCGCTCTCTCTTTCTCCCTCTCTCTCTCTCCCTGCGCTCCGTGCAACTCTTTTTTTCTCCCGCTCAAAATCGGGGACAGTTTTAACTGGGGACGGGGCGGCTGAATTCCCCCCCGACATCCCCCGATTCCCGGGGACTGTCCCCGGGAATCTAGGATGTCTGGTCACCCTACTGTAGGCAATTGCGAACAGGTTATGCACGTCTCTTGTCACCTTATCTTCTGGACAACATACGGCACAGAGCTTGCCCCCCCCCCCTCTCACCCCATCGGACAAGGTCCACCACAGCACAGGGTGAAAATATCCTGGGAAAGTCCTGCAAATTAATTTCAGCTTAGGAGTGGGAATCCTGTTAAAGTTCATGTTTATGTCTTAATGAAATATCCCGTGGTTTTCTGCTAATTGTGCATAGTAAGTGCATATCTGTGTGCGTGTGTATTTGCAGTTGAGCTCTGTCAGAAAAAGTGGAAGGGACTGAGGAGAAAGAAAGAAAGAAAGAAAGAAAGAAGAAGAAGAAGAAGAGAGGAGTGGGTCAGCAGGAGTAGCGCTTTAAAAGTGGTGGTTCTCTGCAGTCCCGTCTTTCCTTGACCCTGTCACCACACCCAGGAAAACTAGCGGCACCATGGGTGTGGAGGAGGACGAAGACTGGACTGCGGAGAACCTCAGTACAGCAGACGATGAAGCGGCAGCACGGCCGTCAGATGCAGGAGCTCATGATAGTTGGTTAAGTTGGTGTGCTGATATTTACAGAACATTTCTGTGAACATTATGTGTGCCGTTACTGTAGAACCAATTTGGATTTGGAAAGAATGGTAATTTCTCTCAGTTCACTCCTCCTGTGTTTGGGAGGGTTTGGCTGCTGCTTGCTGCGCCTCCTGCTGCTTCTGCTATTGGTGCTGCTCCTGCTCCTCCCGCTCCTGCTCCTGTTGCTGCTTCAACCAGTGGTATGTACTCTACAAAAGATGGTGTGTGTTTATTTGTAGGGCTCCAGTAAATTATAGACTATATCATCAACTGAATATTGTGATTTTGATTTCATACAGGTGCTCAGAGAGACAGGAGGAAGACGGGGAGGGTGGATGGCGGGGAGACAGAGAAACTGACCAAAGAGCGCCTCATCCAGAGGCTGCAGTAGCCACCTGCTCCCCAGCCATGTCCTCCACCTGCCTGGGAAGAAGAGAAGTTTCTTGTGAGCCTGGCTCCTTCCCTCCATAGGCTGCCACGCCAGCGAAGAGAGCATGTTAAATTTCAGATTCATAAATTGATATATGAGTGGTTGTGTTACGTAACCTTAAATTTGGACAATGTGGAGTAGCTGGGTGACAGCCTCTGCTGGGAACGAGCCAGGCTGATTTGATCTACTTTTATAGTTTGACCCTGTTTTTTGTTTGTTTTTTGTTCTGTTATGTTTATACATATATATTTTATTGTATTGTAGAGGACTTTTCTAGGACAGGTGGAACTTGTCTGACTGGAGGTGGGGGGGATTCTGTTTTGTATGTTGCCCACAAGATAAGGTGACAACAGACATGCATGTGCATATCTTATAACCTGTTTGCATTCACTCACAGGGCAGGGGGAGGATAAATACATTTCTAGGACAACTTAAAGAATTTCTAAGACATTTAATCTTTTCTTTCTCATTTTCGATATGTTTTCCATGGCTGGAAAATTGGTCAGCTATTTTCCAGGTTTTCCAGGATGCGTGGAAACCCTTTGCATGCGGCCCAATAAGTTAGCAGTATCAGAATACTCATATTTGTACGTGTTAATTTTGCAATAGTTAGTAGACAAATTACGAAACTGTAACTCACCTCAGACAGATGGTGAGGCATTCGGCAGCTGAGATGCAGCGTCTGTAGTTGGGGTCCAGGCAGGGGATCCTGGCAGTGACCCGAGTTAACAGGTCCTTCAACTGGGCAGCAGGCATCCTGAGGTACCGCTGGAAGCGGTCGTTGATGGGACTTGTATAATATGTACAAATGACGTGATTTTCACATCAATGGTCAGGCGGTGGCACACTGATTTTGTTTTTTTGCATCTGCTGCTTTTTGGGTGAGGCAGCTGTATATATGTCTTTCATGCTGGCAGTAGGCAGATCGGTGTGTTGTTTTGTGCTCCAAAACGTGCAAAGAAGTTGTTCAGGTCATTTAGCAGGGAGGTGTCGATCTGTGACGCAGTCTGCGTGTCCTGCGCAGTCCTGCGTGTGACGCAGGCTTGTTGTCCATGATGGCCTGGACGCCCTGCCATAGGCTCTGTGCATCTTGGCTGTCTTGGCTGTATTTTGCTTTCCTGATGCCCTGCGACAGGTTGACTCTGGCTGTTTTCAGGCCCGCTTCATCTCCAGTTCTGAAAGCTCCATGTCAGGTCTTCAGCAGCCTGTGGACATTCCCTGTCAGCAGTGGCTTCTGGTTAGCGCGAGTGGTGATGCTTTTTGTGTTGGTCACATCATCAATGCATATGGTGATGTAGGAGGTCACAGAGTCTGTGTATAGTACAATAGTTTCTCGGCACCAGGCAGCTTACAGACACTGTGAACAACTACTGTTGGAATATAGTGTTTAAGAAGAGGGAGCCAGATACAATATATTGCCAAAAGTATTCTCATCTGCCTTGACTCGCATATGACAGTGACACCCAGTTCTTAATCCTTAGGATTTAATCTGACATCACTCCACCCTTTATATATATTGAACAGCTTCAGCTCTGCAAAGGCTTTCTACAAGGTTTAGAAGTCTGGTCAAAAATTTGGATAAACATTCTTCCAGAAGAACATTTGCAAGGTCACACACTGATGTCCGTCGGGAAGGTCTAATTCTCAGTTGGCACTCTAATTCATCCTGAAGGTGTTCTATTGGGCTGATGTCGGAACTCTGTGCAGGCCAGTCAATTTCATCCACACCAAACTCTCATCCATGTCTTTATGAACCTTGCTTTGTGCATTGGTGCTCAGCAATGTTCCCTCTAATTGTTTATGTATCTGGGCATACACACAAGCTCCCTGAGCACACCAAGGACCACTGTGAGCAACATCAGATGTGCACGCTGTGGCCACACACTAGTATCACACTTCAAAACCTGACGTGTAGTATGTTATATGTGAGTCCCGCTCTGGTCATGGGGAGAGTCTTGCTTTGGCTAAGGGAAGAGTCCTACTTTGGCCATGTGAAGAGTCCTGCTCTGGTCATGGGAAGAGGCCTGGCTTAGGGTCCTGTTCTGGAATAAATTATACATATACACCTTTCAGACATAACATTTTGTTTACATTAAAACATTCACATTTTGAACAATGTGTTGTTGCTTGTGATACAGTGTAAATTCCTCTAACACTTTGTCTGTAAAATATGAAATGACTGTTTTTTTAATCAGCATTTCTACGAGCCACAAATTATCTAGTAGTAACAGCATTTAATGATTAACATCTATACATAAAAAAAACTTAATGTCACCAGAATATGCACAAATCTGATTTTACCTCATTTTTTTCGCCTGTCCTTCTCACTTCTCCAATGTTCATAGACTTTGTCCAGGCTGATGGCTCCGTCTGCTTCTTGCTTTGACTTTATGCGCATAAGCTGGTCCAATGGTCGCATTTCTTTTTCGCTTTGGCTTTTTGAGTTGACGTGTCGCTGCCCGTTCGTTTCGCCATGATAAGGGGTTAGCATTTGCAGTTGCGTCTCTTAACTCCGCCGGCGCTGCACTGTTGTTAGCTTCTTGCTAGCCTGCACACGACACGTACAGGCAGGGCACTGTCAACGCCATGATTGGCTGCGTAGCGTACGTGAACCTTATCGTATCATTGGCTGGACACCTGTCACTCACTGAGTTGTGACGGAAAATGGTACAGAAGGCAATATTATTGGTCTAATTAATTTAGTCGTTTAATACGTCTATGTTGATTTTTATTTTGTGCGCTGCATAGATTTTCTTGTGCGCTGAGAACGCGAAAGCAGTGCGCAACTGCGCAAGCGCGCAGCTTAGAGGGAACATTGGTGCTCAGTCATGTTGAAAGAGGAAGGGGCTACACCCAAACTGTTCCCACAAAGTTGGGTGCATCTAATTGTCCAACATCTCTTGATATGCTCACTAACAACACTGGGACTAGTGCAGCTCATGAAAAACTATCCCACAACATAATCCTCCCCCCACCAAACTTTACACTTGGCAAAATGCAGTCAGACAAATACGATTCTCCTGGCAGCTGCCAAACCCAGACTCACCCATCAAATTGTGAGAAGGAGAAGTGTGATTCCAGAGAAAGCATCTCCACTGCTCTAGAGTCCAGTGGCAGTGTCAAAAGATGATGTGCATGCGGGCAAACTGCAAAGTCTTCAAAGGTCTCAGCCTGCCCATTAAGAAGGCTCAGCTGAAGAAAGCAGGAGCATACATCAGGTGCTTGTGGCACCATGGCAAAAACGATAGTTGCACCCTTAAATATCTCTGTTCCTGGCCTGTGTATGACCCTTGAGTGCTGGTCAGACATAATTTGCTCGTATGGTGGTGAAGCTAACATGGCAGTAGGAACTTTTTATGTTGAGATTGATATTGGAGTCTGAATGCCGTGAACATGTAAAAATGAAAATGGTCCTGGGCTCGTTACATCAATGATACAACTAATTTTATATATATGTATATGACTACCGCATTAATAATGACAACAACTATGTTTATATATATATATATAACAATTACAATAACGATTACATGTTTCCAAAAAAAACCCAACATGTAATCAGTACCTTCCATTGAAATGTACCTTTTCTTTTACCATAAATGACTGGGCCCACAGACCTAAGCACATATGGCACCCTGCCAACAGGTGCAACCATCAAGGCTCAACGGTAAGGTCCGCTCCATTCAAACAATCACAAAATAAATAACACAGGCACGATTTGAGAGTACTCATGAAATCCCCTGTTTGGCCACAAAGGTGGCCGTCTCTAGATGGTATATGGCAATGGAAATGGCAATGACAGTTTAGTCCACAGCAGCATTATCACAGACGAAAAAAGAACAAGAGAGGGTTGGAAAAGTCATCTCAATCCCTCGCTGCTTCTCCAATGTCCGCCTACCGAAATACATATTATCATATTTTCAGGCTTGAAATCAAATACTATTTCTGGAATTAGCTCATTTTAGCTTTGGACAAATCTTAATGCTAAAACTGATACAAGCACACACTAGCTAGCACATCGTTAACTGTGTTACTCATCCAGTCTTTTCATACTGTAACAGACATCACACATACTCCGACATACATATCATATTTGCCCCTTTTAGGTAACACAGAAGCTTAATTTAGGACCCCGTGTAGTCGACCTCTATTTAAACCTCTGCTCTCCACACTGCATATCTTCCTTGCTCTCTTGTCAGTAGTGACCACCTCTAAGTCTTATGCTCACTACACAAACATACTTAACTTTACCACTTAACTTTACCCGCCCCTTATACAGTTAGGTCATCAGGTCAGGTTGTCAGCATAAAGTAATACTTAATGCTCCATGTGACCTGTCTGGACACCAGATATGTTCTCAAAGAGCGAAGTACTGTGGCAAGCGGTTCAATAGCCAGGTCGAAAAGCATGGGATTGAGAGGACACCCCTGATGGGTTCCACTATGTAAAGTGAAAGGTCTTGACTGTTGTTAGTATGAATTGAAGCTGTGGGGTGCAAATATAGTAAAATATAGTTTGCCTCCATGAGGCTAAGTTTGGACCAAAACCAATTTTGTGCAGCACAGTAAATAGGTAGACCTATTCAACATGATTGAATGCTCTCTCTGTGCCAAGAGAAACAACGCATTCAGGGTCATCTTCAGGGGCATAATAAATAAAGTTGAACAGTTGTCTTATGTTGAAGTAGGACTGCCTGCTTTTAACAAAACCTGTTGGGTCTTTGGATATGATTGTGGGGAGGGTATTCTCCTATCTCTGACTTACTATCGGCAATGTGATCCAAGCTCCTGCACTTGTCAAACAGGGAATGCACGGCCCTCAGAGGAGGGCCTCTGACCCCGTACTCCTGCAGTACCGCCCACAGAATGCCATGAGCGACACGGTCAAAAGCCTTCTCCAAGTCCCCAAAACACATGTGGACTGGTTGGGCAAACTCCCATCAACCCTTGAGCACCCTGTGGAGGGTATAGAGCTGGTCCAGTGTTCCACGGCGGGGAAAACCACATTGTTCCTCCTGGATCCGAGGTTTGACTATTGGCCGGACTCTCCTCTCTAGTACCCTGGAATAGACTTTCCCCGGAAGGCTGAGGAGTGTGATCCCTTGATAGTTGGAACACACCCTCCGGTCCCCCTTTTTAAGAGGGACCACTGCCACGCTCCAAGGCCACTGTTCCCAACTGCCACGCGATGTTGCAGAGTCATGTCAACCAGGACAGCCCTACAACGTCCAGAGACTTGAGATGACACCACCACAAAGTTGATCATTGACCTTCAGCCTAGGGTGTCCTGGTGCCATGTGCACTGATGGACACCCTTATGCTTGAACATGGTGTTCGTTATGGACAAACTGGTACTATCACAGAAGTCTAATAACAGAACACTACTCGGTTTGACTTCAACATGAGCGTTGAGGTCTCCCAGCAGAACGATGGAGTCTCCAGTTAGAGCACCCTCCAGTATTCTTCCCAGGGACTCCAAGAAGTCTGGGCACTCTGCACTGTTGATCAGCCCGTAAGCCAAAACAACAGCGAGAGACCTACCTCCCACCGAAAGCCCAAGGGATGTGATCCTCGCCAGCACATGGTGGATGAGCTGGGGAGATATAAGCAAGCCCACACCAGCTCGCCACCTCTCAGCGTCGGCAACTCCAGAGTAGTAGAGAGTCCAACCACTCTCAAGGAGTTGGGTTCCAGAGCCCAGACTGTGTGTGGAGGTGTGCCTGACTATCTCTAGTTGGTAGCGGTAACCTCCCGCACAAGCTCAGATTCTTTCCCCTCCAGCGAGGTGCCATTGCATGTCCCCATAGCTAGAGTTGTTCTTGGATTGGTCTGTCGGGGTCTCCGCCCATGACTGCCACCCAGTTCACATTGCACCCTACCCCAGTCATTCACCCTGCAGTTGGTGGGTCCACAGGGTGATGGAGAAGATGGAGATGCCATGTGGCTCCTTTGGGCTGTGCCCAGCTGGGCCCTGTGGCTGACTAAGCCACCAGGCGCTCACTGAAGGCCTGGCTGTAAACGTAGGCCCCGGGCTCCCTCCGGGCAGGGTCCCATTTCTCTCCTTGTTTTTCCTCATGGGGTCTTCTGAACCATTTTTAGGGTGTGTCTCAATTCTTCCCCTTACCCCTTTGTCTTACTCCTACCCTTTCTTTTTGCGCGTTCATGCGAGAGCAAGGGGTGTCCCAATTCTCAATTCGACCAAGGGAAAGGACTAAGATGAAGGGCTACACACCCCTTGAAACCAAGTGAGCTCCCGACCACACCTCAAACCTAGGGTTACGAATTGAGACCAGCATCAGGATGGCTTCAGCACGTCAACCGCTAAAGGAGTCCCATAAATGTAAGTGTTTTAAGCAGTTTACCATGATATACAATTATGATGCTCATGTTTTACATTAAATTTGAACTTTCGTTGGGGTTAATTGTAGTAATGTGTGTTTAACCGATGTTATCGTTGTCATAAAACTTTCATGTTAACAAGCTAGTTATTTGTAGAGCTGTGTGCTATCTGATAATCCATGACACGGCTCTTTTTATGAGTGTTCGATGTTTAGTCAATTTGCTAGATAGGGCTTGACAGTTTTTTTTTGTTAGACCGGTATGATTACGTGATTTCACGTCACTACATGAGTTTACTGTACAGCAGAGACAGAAGCTCACAGTGGCTGCAAAGTTTTCTCCAATGATCATCTCACAGAGCTACGTTTTATGCACAAACATCGAGCAGTGAGACAGAGCAAAAAGGTGGGAGAGCACAGGAGGGGTGACAGACCTGAATTCACAAGTAACAATAGGGCAAGGCCTGGCTGCAGAGACACTTTGGCACCTCTGCTGCATGAACAAAAGATAGATGTGTGAGCAGAATTGAGGCATTTTTTTAAATGCCTGTGTTGTGCTCTGAATACTGACTATTTGTACTGTTGGTTGTGATGCAGGCAATTTGTGAAAGATCTGGGTTTGGAGGGAAAAGTAACCAGCCAACAGGCTTCCAAGAAGTGGGAGAACCTAAAACAGAGATACAAAACATGTGATGCACAGTTTAACATCCAACTGAAGGATGCATGTATTCACTGGACAGTTGTGTTTATTGTGCGAGTTTGTGTTTCAGGAATTGAGGACTTCCAAAACAGGATCAGTGCCTGGTTTCGTTAGGACATTGCGGAGCCCTCCACCTCTGACATCTTCATGTCAGGGCCCAGCATCTCAGCAGCCAGCACCACTAAACGGGAGTCAAACCCCATCCTGTTGGGGAGGCAGCCAGGGAACAAAAAAAAGCATGAAAAGACAGAGGCAAAAACAGAAGTTTTTAGACCTTTTTGAGAAAATAATAGACAAAATGTGACAGTAATTTGGAGTGTTTTTTTTGGGGTTGAGGGTGGGGGGGGGGGGGTTACCTGTCAGTTTTGTAGATGTTTTGTACAGATGTATATACATTTATATTTGTAAGCTTGTATCTTTAAAAATGTTTTTTAAATATGTATGTATATTTCTTTTTCAGTGTGACAGCTCAGCAATAAATGTGCTACATGAAAGCTGTTCTAGATGTGCATCCATTCAACAGTTTAACAAGTTTATAAACAAATGTGATTTAAAAAATATTTATTACAAATAGTTGCAGAAACCCCACCCCAATATACTACTGTGAAAACAATAAACATAATATACATGGAACAAAACAAACAGTATTTACAATTGCCATGAAAGCAAACAACACAATATCTATGTACTGTTGCCTTGGAGAAATTGAACATAGGACCTCGAGTTGATTTCCAGGTGACCTCAGCTTCTTTATCGGACCACAAGCGTAAGATGGGCACATTTGCATATACCCTGCAGTACATAGGTGGACAATCCTCCTGAAGGAACAAAAAACCTCACGTCACTGGCCCACGATTTAACAACTGCATAAATACACTGTATTTCATAGGTAATGTAGGTAACATAAACATTAGCAAGCGGCTCAGCTGGCTACGTGTCCAGCTGTGCCATTTGCTAATGTTTGTTACCATGTTACGTAGGTAAATGTCATGACAAACATACATTCATTGAATCTGTGAGTAGTCGTATGACTTCGCAGCGCTTTTGATTTTGAGTGGATTACTTTGGATCCTGTGGATTACCTTTATTTTTTTTGGGTGGACACCAGGAACTATGGGGACATAGGACAAGGACAAAGGGGAAAAGGATTTTGGTTTGGGTGGGAAGGGAATTTTGGTGTCTTTATATGTACCTTTGTATGGTATAATACAATATGCAAATTGAATATTTTCTGTCTGGTGATTCAATTAGCAAACAATAAGTTCAATCACCAGTTTAGAAATCTCTCGGTCCCCAGCTGTTTTCCATAGCTGATTGTTACAGGGCTGACTTAATCGCTGTGCTAGGGTTCACAAAGTATTGGTCAAGAACCAGGTCAAGCCAACAGTTAAAAGTCATCACCAAGTATAAGAGAATTTGCATTAAGATCAGGGAGTAAGGAGAATACTTGTTCAAAGAACACTACGTTTTCTTCTGTATGTGTTGCATAAACATTTGGTGTGTTGTATAATTTGCTAGAGATTATCACATATTGACCAAATTTGTCAGAAATCGCATTATGCCGTTCAAATGATACATCCTGACTGATAAGGATTGAAACTCCTTGGGCTTTGGCCTGAAATGATGAGTCAAATCCCTGCCCCAACCATTGTGAAAGTAAACGGCTATTGTCTGAATAGCGAATATGGGTTTCTTGTAGAAAGGCTTTCACATATAAAGTTGTTTTATATGTGAAAAGACCTCTCTTCTTTTAACAGGTTTGATCCAGGCCCTTAATATTCCTTCTCGCTAGATTCAAATGTCTACTCATAGCGTTTGATATGGAAAATTAGGATGTAAGCACAGTGACCTGGGCAAAAGCTGAAAGGAAATGGATGTGACGAGTGAAAAGTGTTTTCAAAGGAAATATTAAAACATTTCTGGCAATGACATACTCCCCCCAAACCACCCTTCCCAACCACGACAACTGCTAGAAAAAAAAGCAACAAGCTCTTCAGATGGAAAATTGAACAATAACTCAACTTCCTTATTCACATGAACTAATCCAGCTATTGCTCCTTTATTGTGAACATACATGGACTTAGTACCTCAAAACCAACAAGAGAGAGAAGAAAGAAGGGAGTATAAAAGGAATTCCCCTTTCAAAATAGGTCTTTGACACTCTTATTTGAGCTCTGAAATGTGTTTACAAAAAGACCAAGCAGACACAAATTTCTGGCGTAAATAATGTAGTAATAAAACCAAAGTAAACCAAAATTATTAGAGCTTGCCGTAAAGAGGAAAAATGTATATGCATTTTTAGAACTTGCCATATCAGGTTAAATTAGACAACGTGCTCTCAAAAGGTGCATATGATAGCAGGATCTGAAAAAAACAATGTTTCAAGCGCATTGTCAATGCAGGGTGTCCTAACAGGACAGGATTTGTTTGCATATTTGAAAAATGACCGGTAATAGTTGTATCATGTATGTATGTGTATGTGTATCATGTACGAACCAACATGCTCAACTATGTAAACAAACCACACCAGCTAAAATGGCACTGAACATTCGGAAAAGCGGGGCCGCAAGCGACAGTGAGTTAACAATCTCATTATGGCGGCTTCAGAGACTTGCGGAGGGTCTCAATGTATTTGTGCACCTCAACCATAGAGCTCAACCACTTTCTGGTCCCACTGGACAGTGTGAGACAGGGGATAGAGGAGAGCAGGCTTCAGACCCAGCTTATAGAGTTCTGCCATTCCTCCGCTGTATTCTGCTCGCTGAGCGAGAGGCTGCAGTCCTCCACAATGTGGACCAGCTGGCCATGATATTCAAGTTTCCCTCTCCGCCATGCCTCCCTGATGAGTAGATCCTACCGGTGTGGGCGGAGAATGCCCGGGCGTGGTTGTTATCCGGAGGCCAACTTGGGTGCTAGAGAGCAATGGGCTCTATCTTTCTGGTGGTGAGGCAACATGTCTGCTCCATCTGCTTGCCCATTTAACCTATTTTAATTTGGTTATAAATATAAATTGGTTATAATTTGGATATAAATTGAATTTTTGATAACTTAAACTTGGTTGTACAAAATGTGAATTACTTTGAAAAGAATGTGAAAGCATGAGATAAAAGTAATACGCTATGGGTCTTTTAAGGTACTTCATTCTGAATTACTTAATTACTTAATTCTGTAAAACAGAAGTGGAGCTCATCCTGCCTTTTTCGAAAAGATAGACCAGAAGGAAGATTAGCTGCCTTCCAAGATCTGGTGCTTGCGACCCTAAACAGCCTGGTGGTGCCCAAAAATACAGGACTATTTTTGTGTGGCGGTCGAGTCCAGTCTTGGAACAAAAATGGAACAGCTGTACCATTAATCCCTTTCCAGTTGTGGTTGGGTACTTTGCTGGCAAGGCCGATGCTTGATTTTCTGTTCTGAGGGGGCATCCAAAGAAGCTATGGTAGGACAGAGGCCCAAACATTGTGGATGCTAGATCTGTACTGAGAGAGCTACACAGCCTGTTTGCAGAAGGCGTCTGTTGAGGACATGATTGCCAAGAATGGCATGGAGTCACAATGGCACTTTAACCCTGCAGACGCACCTGCCAGGAATGGAGTAGGCGAAGCAGCGATAAAGCTCATTAAAAGAGCTCTTAACAGCCTCTGTGGAACAAGTGACTGCTACATCTGGTAGGAGTTCTAGATCCTTCTTTACTCTGCAGCTAATTTGACTAATGAACAACCCATTGGTGCCAAGGTGAAGAAGTGGGAAGATGCAATACCTGACTCCTAACTCCTTTATTGTGGGGCACACTGGAGATTGAGGAGACATGCATGGAACTGACATGGGTGCCCACCCTTGATGGAGGCTGAGAACTATCCAGACAGTGACAGGTTGTGGCCAAAGTAGAGTAAGCTGGCATGCCCTAACTTGTTTATCCAAAATAAGTGGAGCGAGGTGCAGTGTTTGGAGATGTTGTCTGGTTAACAGACCAAAATGCTCTGAGAGGACTGCTACGGCTTGGACAAGTTGTCCCTACATAGCCATATGAGAAAGGGGTTGTCTGAATTGTAGACTTGAAAATTTGTATGGGTTTCCCCTGCCCCCTATTGTCCCCCCCTAACTCTGATTTGCCCATAAAAAGTGTCCTTCGTAGAAACGTACGGTGGCCGGTGGTCTTGAATCCAAGTTAAGTGACTTAAGTGAATGTTGTGTTCATTTTGACCACTTTTGATCTTTGATCAGTTGGTCAGATCAGTCGGTTGCTTAGATTATTTTTTATTATGTGGGTCTATATAATTCCTTCTAGGTGTTTTGTAACCTACTTGTTTTAGTTTGAAAAGCTGTCAATCCATTCGACTACTGTGCAGGAGCACGCAGCCCGTTGGTTTTTGACACAAAACTTTTGGTACAAAAAGACAAACATGGGTCATTTGTGTGCTACCTTTCAAGCCTTTTCGGAGGGCTAAATGTTAAAAATCGGAACAGGCGGCATGCTTTACAAAAATGCATCCAGCGCTTTTCATGGCAGTTGCTAATGTATGGAATAGAATTGAACACCATTGTTCCTCAACAGGAAATGGCTTTGTTAGAACTGTAAGCCAGTCAACGCTCAGACATAAAAAATATTTTGGCTCTCCTTTCCTTTCTTTTTCTTTTCTTTTTTCTTTCTTTTCCAAGGGGCTGCAGAAATCGGATAATGAAGTCATTTTTCAATAGGAGCCCAGGGGAACTAAAAATGGCCGATGTGATAGTGCACAAGTGCAAAATCCTTTAAAAAACAAGTAGTTTCTGTGGTTTCATCCTTTAATTTAATGGACAGTTATTTAACACTGTTTTCTAACTCAAAATGCAGCAAATTCTCACTTTAGAGGCTGGATTAGATAATGGTCAGCCTTGGTTTGTGGCGAGCGTGCTTGTGCATGAATAAGTGAGTGGATGGTTGCAGGTTTGTCAATTTAATGAGTGAAATTGTTGTGCTCTCGTGGCTGGGAGTCACAACCAGGGTTTCACTCAGCGTATTATAGGACTAGTGGGCTGCCAGGCCTTACTTGCCGCATGCACACATGCATGCCCTGAACCTCCTGCCTACCTCTGCGGGCTTTGTATTGTCCTGTACCACCACAGGGGTCTGTACGCCGGCTGGTCCTGCCCCTGGCCAGAGGAGGAGGAAGAACAAGATTTAAAAACGTGCTATCTCCCTCCAGGCGTTCTGGGGCAGCGTTCCGTGCTCCTGGAGTTCAAACTGGTTGATTTCAGCGACACCAGTTGACACACCTTGATGCGGGGCTTTCCACAAGCATGGGCTGCCAGCCACAGAGCCGACTTCATCATTTAGCCCAACCAGCTCATTTTTTTAATAGCCTACAGGCCAAGTATTATTTCCGAATTGTCAGTGGTAATCCAGTATTTTCTTCGTTCATTCATTCATTTAGTAGCTATTATGAAGAATCAGCGAGTTACCCATCTATATTTCCGTAGTTCTTAAAACAGACATCCAAGTCAAATGAGCGTACTGTGTGTGGAGGAGGGCAGCAGGGGGACATGACACTCAGCTGCAGCGGTGTTGCGGCTGTAGCTGCGTAATGACGTGACATAGCACAGGCTGATGGCTTCACAGACGTGGCTTGAACGGACTGAAATGGACTGCTGGAATTATTTCCTTGTTGTAACATCTTGAGACACCAGATGGTGGTGGAGAGGCTTATTGTTACATATTGTACCATGGATGAATGATAGTAATTATCTTTAGAAAAGATCATTTTGTTTGTTTGGCTGCAGGAACATGCATCATTCTTTGAAGTTTTTTTAAAGTTATTATTTTTCTTGCGCCATTGTTGTGCAGTTATGAGTGCACATTCACTATTGCACATTGTTTAAATATTTTCATAAGAATCGGTGAGCACCAGGGCATCAGTGTGTGTTTGATCGCTACGAGGGCTGTTGAGAGGTCAGATCAGTCTTACATGCCCTTCCTGGTCCAGATCCTCTTGAGCCAAGAGCAACTCTATGAAGTCCTTCTTTAAGGGCATTCTTAAGAAGTTCTTAATGCTAAAGAGATTCTTAATGGATCTGGAAAACCCAACCAATCTCAGTCACCTTTGCTTAAGAAATTGCAATGTCAAAATAGGTATGTCCGTTTTCTTCCAAAGAATCAGGTTATCATTAGAACTAATTTGAAATAATCTTCAAATTGAAGTATTCTTCTCATGTCACATTTGAAACCATTGCCTTTGTCTGTTGTATTGTATTGTATTTTTCTGTATATGCATATATGTATTCTTGAGTCTCCTGGATGAGGACTTATGGGGATGGAGTGATTTTATGCATAGTTACTGTAAGAGCTGCGTGTGTGTGTGTGTGTGTGTGTGTGTGTGTGTGAGTGTTTGGTGGAAAAACATCATTAAGGCAAGCAAGAACTTGAGACTGCCAGCACAAACTGTCAGAAACACCTCCACTATACATCCCGTTCTCTAATGGTCTTTCCCGGCCTCACACTTGCTGTTTGTTTAGTGTGGAGGTGCTCAGGTGAATCGTTGCCACGGCAGCCAGCTCACTGGTTGCCAGGCAGCACTTCCTGCTCCCCTCTAGAATGGGAGGAGCCAGGTATTTTAGGAAATGATGGTGTGAAGAGGAGGAGGATTAAGTGACAGAGCAAGGAAGAGGGAGAGAGTGAGAAAATGACAGGAAAAAAATTGCGTTTTGATGCAGCAGGGATGCATATGCAGCATTTATATTTTAAATCCCTTTATAGATATCCTGATAACTATATATATATATATCTATATATAGACTAGTAATAATGACTAATGACTAGTGACTAGTAACAACTTGTTTAGTTGGTGTCTGACTTTTTTCATCCAAACCAAAGCCAAGCTGTGGAATACAGGTTCCTTCGTTTTGGCACCAATTCATCTTTGGGTTATGTTTCCACTGTGTTCTCTGCCAAACTCTCAGACAATGTCTATGCCACGTTGTTGTATACATCTGCGCTTCTAGCACTGCCTTGTAGTGATGTAGTGTTTATGGTGGAAAAATGGAGCTGCAAGGTGGTGGTGTTTCGGAACACAAATGTTATAAACGATAGAGGGTTATATTGTATGGTAGATATTTTTGTATTGCACTGTTCTATAGATATTGTCACCTAGCAGACCACTTGACGCTAAACATTTGGTTTTTCCTTTTTGGGATAGGTTCTTTTCTTTCTTTCTTTTTTTCTTTGTGTATAGGGTTTCCATGGGGTCTAAAAGTCTAAAAGGAGTTTAAAAAAAGAAAATCAAACTTTTAGGACTCAAAAGTTTGTATTCTTCTCAAATCCTATTTTTGAATAGGCCTTAATTTTTTAAATCCGTGTAACACTACCTCAAACGCTCCATAAAATGCTCTCGCGGCACTTTGTGCATTACTGGATGCATTCACAAACAAGCCAAGTGTTGTCGCTGTGGGAAAGTGTCAATTCAGTATCACCTGGCGTCAAAGGGACAAGTTCAAAGCTTTGTTCATGTAGCGACGATGGCTTTAAAGCCTTCTTCTTATGCCAAAAAAAAAAAAAGGTGAAACACTGGGTGTGGAAGAGATGAGACCCACTTTGGATCGGTAGACTTCACCAGGAGAGAAATCGTTTCTGAGGTGACTGGACCGGTCATACTCATGTTTGATGAAAGCGTGAATCAAACACGCTTTTGGCACACGCTTTTGGGAGGGGGATGAGGTACCGTTCAGACGCTTGGGATTCTAGTTTATGGGGCATGTAACAGCCAACGACTTGGTGAAGCGCGTGAAGGCAAGTCGATGTTTTCAGCAAACAGGTTTAAGTAAAGGATCTATAATGGGTTGGACATTTACGAATTACTGCAGTAAAATGTTCTTATATGTATTTGTTAGTGGTAAAAACAAACAATGTAATATTGTAGTTCCCAGTCTCAATATAAAGAATACAGAATGTCTGAATGAATGGTAGGTCCTGAGTTTCTTTATGTCTTTCCCTTAGGAATGTGTCGACCGTCTTGACTTAAGAAAACTGGTGTCCATATCGGTGCATGGGTTGGACGTCAATATATTGGGTTTTTTTTGACTCTTCCAACAAGGACATGCAGGAAAGCACGGGTGATCTCAACTTGTAGGGAGTTGTGCACTCCATACATTGCATAAGTCAGACTGCTGGCTTTTCAGTCCTTTTTTGAAGAGGTCAGGCCAGTCAGATAAGCCAGTGATGCCTTTGTTCAGCAGTGACCTGGCTGAGCTGATCAGGGCACTGATTTATATGGATAGTCCTATACATTATCATCACAGAATGACTCATGTTGTGACGTCCTCTATGGTTTTATATAATATGTATGTGTGTTTTTTAATTAACTTTTGGCAGTCCACTGAGACGCTTCATTAAGAGGTAGGTCCTCCTGGATATCACAACACTGCAGCTCACCAGGCTTGATGTAGCTGAAAAGAAGAGTTGGCTTGAACCAAATGACATCGACATCAGCTTGCGTGCAGAGTCGCTCCTCAAGACAGTGTGGTAGTCGTGCATTTTGAAAGATCTTTTCAGAAATCGTGTTGAGCAGTAGTGTCATTGTATCATTGAATTTTATTCAGTATTGACTGCTTTGTTCTCCCGTCCAAGGCAGGAAAATTGGTGCTCAGAAGCTTGAGCTGAGACGAGACGGCATGCAAGGCTTTCAGGGAGATGCAGGAGAGCCTTCTCAAATATGCAACGGTTAGGCAGATGGCTTGTCCAGCCCCCTCTGCTCTGTTCAGAGACCCAGACATGTACAAGTGGCAGATGAGATGTCTTGATGTGTCTCTTCAGTAATTTCCTCAGGACACACAACTGACTGGAGGCATTTCTGCTTGTAGGACTAGTTGTGTGTGTGTGTGTGGGGGGGGGCATTTAATAAAAATTCGATAATGGCTCAAAAAAAGTATTTTTAATCTTTAAATGGTGCTGCATTGTAGAATTACTCACAATATATTTTTTTCACAATTATTTTTTCGCATTAATTTGATTTCACAAAACCGTGACTATGTAAAATAGCCACAAAGTAAACGATCCATCAGAAAACACGTGTAGTTTTTCAAATCCATATATGTAACATTAAGTGGATGCTGTTGAACTTCTTCACGTTGCCCTGAAAGCCTTTCCACAAGCACCGGCTGGTGGCCGTATAGCCGACAACACAATTAAGTTCAGTACGTATGTAGAATATGGAATTTGTAGAATGATCATTTTGAGTTAAGATTACAATGAATTCATCGTAGCATATCACCAGTAATCATTTAATCAAGTTATTATGACATCCCTGTATTGCTATATGTTAAGGCTCGACTTTTTGTCCCTTGCCTTGTTAAATCTTACACTCCAAACACAATATCTGCAAGTTTTTCCTTTTCTGTAGACTTTTCATTTGTTGTGTTCACTTTTTTCTTGGTCATATTTTTGAGTGCTGACCTTTTTGACTTTCGTCATCTTTCCACTGATGCAAAGGAGGCTTGATGTCTTCTTGAACAGTGACCTCATTAACCAGCCAGACCTTTTTGCTTTTTTCCCAGAAGCTTCTGGTTTTGTCGCACGAACAGGCTGCTGTTGAGAGAGGTCTCAAGTTCTTCATGAAGAACTTGAAACCTGCAACATGCAAGAGGATACTGTTGTAGCGCAGAGGGGTTGTGTGTGACCATGTCATCCGACATGGGGGTGGTAGCGAAGTCTCTCTCACAGAAGAACTGGAGAATTCTGTGGCATCAGCCGGGACCAGATCCCATCACTATCTTGGAGAGAGAAAGATAATGTCCCTTGCACGGGTCCAAAAGAGAAAAGTGGCAAAGGATTATTATTTGGAGGAGCTCAAAAAAGGAGGAATACGGAGAACGCAAACCGTAGAAACTCTTTCCAAAGAGGCGGACGAATTTGCAGGGGAGGCTGAGGGCAAGGCTGGCAGTCAGATGGCTCAGCTGATAACAAAGTCAAACGCACTGAGGAGGGCCAGCGAGGAGGAAGCAGCTGAGCTCAAGAGCATTGAGGTGGAGATTCTTGCCAAGGGGGAGGAGCTGAGATTTGTGTAGTCCACCTCTTTTTCAACAATGCATGTAACCTGCGTTCAGTTCTACATTCAATTTATGATTATAATGACACCTGACCGCTGGGTCTGCCTGCCCCAAACATATATAAGGAGGAGTTTTTTTGAGTATAAAGAAGAAGAACCACAAGAAACAACCAAATATTCCTTTTCAGTTAATCGACACCTCCATAGATTCTTTTGGTAAACCAAATATAGCAAGATCTCAGGGATCAAACAGTAATGAAAGCCTATTTTACATTCAGTGTCAGTTTGCAACACTGCTTTTAATGAGATGCAGTGAGATACAGTTATGAGATACATGGCATCTTGTGCCAGAGCTTTGAACTTTGGCTCAGATGGTGTGATGGCCAGGCTGACACGCCAAGTGTTAAGCCCTCACTCGTCCTCTGCGGCACCGCGGCTCCTCGCCACGTTTAACGTCGAGAACGGAGTTTCACGGCGGTAGACTGAGGAAAACGTCTTAAGAATGTGAAGTGCAGTCTTCCGCAACGGAGGGGAGTTGTGAGTAACGCGTGCCAACGCCGCCCCGAGTCTCTTTCAGTTCGGTGTTCTCCTGCAGGTGCAGGAGAACACCTTTCTTTCCCTGCTTGTTCAACCTTACAAGCGGCTGCCCTCTCGGGATGGCTGAGATGGTGCTGCTCAAGAGAGACTGTATGCAGAGCTCATGATACACCAATGGAAACATTTTGGGAAATAAGATGCGTTTTAGCCGCTATGATAGCCTCCACAGTGTCTACACTGCTTCACCTGGTTGCGGTGGAATCTGAGACGGGGATTTGCCTAATTTCAGCTGTCATTTCCTCTTTGTTTGCCCTCAGACATCGTGTCCGTCACGTCAGTCACGCATTCTTTCATTGTTTGTGTCTGAGAATGGCCCCCTGCGCTTTCTCAAAATCCAAAATGAGCAGTCACTCCGTCTCGTAGATGTTGTGTCATGAGTGTAACAAAAATCCACCGTGCGCCTTGGTTGATGATGTAATTGCATTTATTCATGTATATTAGTACGGCAACATGCCCATGCTGTCTCATCATGCCGTTTCAAACTGGACACCTTCATCACAGTTCTCGTGCTTTGTGGAAGGAGAATGAATGCAGTTGTTTCAGTCTTTGAATTGCTGATTTTTACCGTCCACCTCATCTTTTAGCAGCAAACCTTTGCAAAATCCTCATGCAATCTAGACTAAAATGCTAAAAAAGAAAAATGTTTTACTTTACTATTTCATTTTTTTTGTGTGTCTTTAAGCAACCCACTAAGTATATCTTTTGAAAGTGCTACTTTCTCTAAGTCGTTTCTCTCTCTCGTCTGCGTATGAGTGTCTCTATGACACCTTATGGTGTTTAAGGGAATCTAGCCTGTACCTTGTTAACTGTTGGCCTCACAAACCCACCAGCAAGTTGTTGTGCTGGGGCATCACAATCCTTTTGGCAGATACAACATGTCATGCCATCGGCGCCCTATTTTTGTTGAGACGTTGCATTCAAATCCACTGGCTCTGGGTTTTTTTAGACCTGGAAAGGTTGAAAAAGTTACCGTCCCTATCGTGCCAGTTGCGCTCACAACTTCAATTGACAGCTGAATGACTTTCTGAAAACCTTGGCTTGACTTGCCGTCCCGCTCCAGGGCTGCAGTCTTTCCCTCACCATTGCTCGTGGCTTCTGACTGAGCTGGCTTGCTTTCGGATCTGCCAAAATGACCACATCTCATCAATATCACAAACTGTTGCATTTTAGCTGCTACGATAGCCCCAACAGTGTCGACACCGCTTCACCTTCAGTCTTGTCTTTTGTAAAAAAAAAAATGCTGACCTTACAATTCACCATACCTGCCAAGCTGACATTTATGTAGCATGTCATTTTTCAAAGCAAGTGGATGTGCTTGGGTGCAAGAGAAACAACATTAACCAGCAGTTGCTGTGAAGGCCTCCACTTCTTCGTCTGGATATATAGGTGGTATTATGTGGAAATACACAGTATATTATACAATGTATCGAAGTTGCCAAGTCACCATGACTTGAGTCCGCATCTCTTTGCCCCGATTTCACTGCGAAAGTAACGTTATGAACGGTACACATTTCTCAAAAGTTGGCATGTCAGCGTGCGCGCACACACACACACACACACACACATCCACACACACAGTTTTCCTTTTTAACAGCAGCCGCTGTGAGTAGTGGCAAGGGGAGAGGGGAGGGGAGAGGCAGAGGGAAGGAGGCAAGCAAGGAGGAAAGCATGGCTACAGTATAGTGCTATAGGTTCAGCAGACACATTAGTCTCTGCTATACTGCGATGATTGGTTGATACTGCTTCACCACCACACTGCTGCATCATGTACTTTTCTCACAGAGCTCACAGATTTTTGCATAGTTTAAAGAGGCGACTTTGTCAAGTTGTGCACCAGCTATGCGAAATGCGCACAGGTTGGCAGGTCTGTCAATCTGTCGAAGAGTGAGCACCGCTGGATTCTCTCTCCACACACACAGCTCTCTTTCGCGGCCCCTCTCTAATCACCCCATTTTAGAGCCTATCCCTTTAAGTGCTCACGAGCTCCTGCATGCCCCGCCCACCTGGACAGCAACCAGGTTTGCATCTGGAACCACGCTTTTCCTCCACATCATCACAAGAAAACAGAAACATAAGGGGGTGAGCGGAGCCAGGTGGAGGCTGTTTCTATCTGTGTGCATATGTGTGCAGACAGGCGACTGCTCTTTTTTTGTTTGAGAGGTGTTGACACTGGGGCGCATGTGTGATTTCGATCTCTGGAGTCTGTAGATGGGATGCCTCCTCAACCATCTGCTTGGACCTGTTTTGTTCCATCCTGATTGGACATTTTGCACAAATCTTGCAAGATCTTGTTATCCCATGTCGAGGGAGACTGAAAAGCACATTGAATCTCATTGGTGGGTTATAGCTAGACCCCAATAAGGACGTTATGGATTCGGATGCTGTGGAGATGCAGGACCTCCTGGAGCTTATTTTGCCATTTCCTGAATGCGGTCCAATAATCAAGGTGCATGCACAGGCATCACTTCAGCATCCACGCGCTTAATGTTGATGAGCGGTAGTGCGGTGGATCTTTGACCATTGCCATCGTCTTGGAAGTGTCCAGCATGGCGTTGTTGTTAGCACTGGTTGAACGTCTTCACCAGCTGCCTGTATTGACATTCCCCCATATGGATGGATACACACCATGATCGTCATCCAAATATTAAAAGTCCGTCCTGCAATTACAGTGAAAAGCAATGGCACTTGCACTGTCCCCTGTACTGTTCGAGACTGTCTTAGATACATATTTCTATAGGCTGAGGAACTTTGGTCTACCTGACAAATAGTTTGAGATGGTGAGGCAGTTGTATTCCAGTTGGTTACACTGCATCTCAACCCATGATCCATTCAATCACACATTACATGATATGAAAAAAATGATGTTAGAGCCAAAACCAACACCATTACCCTGGCATTGGCTGAGGAATGACTCTGGGGAAGTGAATGGAAGAAACCTCAGGGTGAGAAACAGAGGAAAGGATCCTCGTCCAGGATGGACAGGCAGGAAAAACAAAACAATATGCAGAAATCTTTGATCTGATGGGTAACAATTTAGACTTAAGTCTTGGGGCTCCCAACAGGGGGGCAACACCAGCCAGGGTGAGGGCCAGGCCAGCCTGAGCTAGCCCAGGGACAGTTAGCACAGTCAGACAGAGCGAGCCCTTAGCCTGCCACTTAAAATGAATGAAAGTTGAACAACAGATTTTAAGTGTCCTGTAGAATCAAAACACAGCACCAAAATAAACAAGAAACACACTGCAGCTCCAGCTGCATAATCCAGTGAACAATATACATCTAATTCTTTAGTGCCATCCATATACGTAGACTTATTTTACAGAGAAAACAAGTCCATAGACCAGGCACTTTTAGGCCTGTCTGAGTTACTGTGATGTACATGGGAAATACTCAGCAGATTAATGGGAACCTGAGCTAAACAACCCCTTTAAATGACAACATAGCTGAGGCAAAGTGGTCCCAACCTCACCTGTTACAAATACAAATTTGCACATGTAACAGTGAAGTTTTTCTCTCTCCTGTATGCTGACTTGTCCTAAACCAGAAGGTGGCAGCAGAAGATCAGGAAATTGTTTGCTTAATGTGACGTAATCCCTTTTCACAACTCGGCGTATGGAGGAATCATTCAGAAATCTGTGGCAGTGTGACAAAGAAGCTGGAAATCCTTAAGAACATTTAATACAGAAGAAAGATACCTGATACTTTACTCAAGATTAATTTATGTGGACATAGATTCCGGGAGAAAAAAGCCACTAGTTAAAAAATAGACATGTCAATAAAAGGAAAAAAAAAACTGCATTAAAAATAAATACTATAATATTCAGGAGGCCATAGTCTGTACATGCTTGGTAAGTAGAGGTTAATACTACGTAAACGTCAGTGTTTACATTGAGGGGTACATTTGCTGCTGTCACACAAGGTGCGCTGCGCAAACTCCATCATGTGCAGTACAGTTATGGCAATATCTAAATGGCTGTCACCCCTAGCGAGGCTACCAGCAGGCATTGCGAGATTTCTCCATTTTTCTACATTTTATTTGTAAATGCCTCTCGGTTTAGGCTGGAATGGAATGTCCTAAAAACACAGAAAGGTCTTCACATACCTCCAGGCAGAATTGATACATTCCATGCCGCAGCGCTACTGGAGTTCATAAATGAAGAATGCTTTTAGTGTTCACTCTCTATTTCTTCCACTTTCTTTGCTATGGACTTGTGTGCTTTTGATTTTAGATCATCTGAAAAACTTATTTCACTCTACAAAATCTATATATTCAAAGCTAAAACAGGCCAGACCCTCAGTGTCCAGTTATACTTGCCAAACATGACTGGACAGTCGCAATTTTGGGCGAACATGCATGTTCTATACTATTGTGTGCTGAAACAAACTATATTTGCTTTCTTGCAGGGGAGGCAACATTGTGGGGGAAAAAAAGTGTTTCTCATCCATCTGTCTCGTGTCAGCCCTCTGACATATGGCTGACTCCAAAGACCTACCTTAACACGCACACGGGCGGTGGAAGAAGTTGGGGAGGGCAGCTCAGTTTCAGCCTTCCTGAGTTCATCACACCCTGCAGGTAGGTCTCCACCAAAGAGTCATTCCGTCTCAAAAAGCCACTGTGGTTATTTTTGATCGAGTGCACTAGTATTTGTGCTGGGTGTTCCGACCGGTGAATGACTGATTGGCTGCTGTGAGCGTTGGTGAGGGTGGCAGCAGCTGAAATAGTGGGATCTAGCTTTTGAGTAGCGTCACTGTTGGTTACAACTCCATGTTGCCATAAAAAATGTTTTGACTGGAAGAAGACTGAAGAAGAATACATTAGAGCATTTTGAAGCCAATTTCTGCCTCTTAGTTTGGACCTCATGAATCTGTTCTGTGTGAACAACTCTTATCCGTATCATTATTATTATTATTATTATTATTATTATTATTATTATTATTATTATGCTTTCAATCCTGGCATTGGATTTCTTCAGCTTCAATCTTCACTTCAACTTTATTTAAAGTGCCAGCTTACAACAGTGACACCGAACATCGACAAAAGAACAAGCAACCCAAACAGAGCAGTGCCCAACAAAACTAAACCAAACCATTTGTTATTACAAATTAACGTAGTTAGGAGATGGATTGCCATGACATGTAGGTTTGCAGTTGTTTTTTTTTCTTAAGTATGAATTGTAGCATTAGTCAAGTAAAAACTTTGGTTGTACTTCGGCTCTGTTGTCAGGTGGCAGGTGTGTGTGTGTGTGTTTGTGTGTCTATTGCATCCATGGTGGTAGGGATTAGCCACCATTTTTATCGCCCTCCTCAGAAACCCATAGGGTTTACATTAGGGTTGTGCATCTCTGGGCTGTGTCTGATGCAGTGCTCAACTTCTTAACCCACCAACGATCCAATGCATTTAAAATACTTGAGGAGCCATTACCGATGCAATGCCATATAGTACGATTCAAACAACAGTGCACTACAATCCAGCCAGATTTGAGTCAACACAACACAGAATACTCTGATAGAAAGGAATGCCGCTGTAGGTCACATTTGGTTGGAAAGGGATGGAGATGAATGAAGATGCATATATTCTACATCCATAGAGCATAAAAGAGACTTTATTGAGCTGGCTGTTGTGAGATATTTGCTCCCATCAGGAAAATAAGCACACCAGGTGAAAGCCTCAGGAATGCACTTCCACACCAGTGATTTACCGGTGCTGCTTTGAATGTTGAGGCCCACGTCATGAGTCAAAATCAACAAGTTCAAGTTTGCTCACATGAGCAAATGTATTGCAGTTTATGGAGATATGGATGCATGCAGGGGTCAGTCGGGCGTCGCTACTCAACTTTTTGGAGCACATTGTATAAAAGACAAATTTCTCTACAAAACTGGAAAATATCATGTGCCATCTGTGTGAACTGTGGCTGTGTGAGAAGTGTGGAAAGAGGCAATTGTCATGAAACTGATGATGATTCATAATAATAATGATTAATAACAATTAATTAATAATGATAAGTTAGGCAGTTGCACTCTAGAGGACGAAAAAAAAACACATGGTCCTGGCCTTTGAGAAGGTGCTGATGACAAACAACATGCAGAGACCAAGTTTTCTTCCATTTTTGAATTGAAAGGACGTTTTTTTGCCGAAGTATGACTACGCAGCCAATAGTTAAAAGGTGAAAAATGTTGGGAAAAAAAAAGAAAATGAATAGCGCATGGCCCCAGATCGAGCTGCACATTTTGATATATGTAATTATATAGTTTGTCCGAGTGATCACAAAACTGTAGGAGATGTGAATCCAAAATTTGAAACAAGTCAGGAGATAAAATTAGAAAAACATATATTGGGCTGAAATCATGTAGTGTTCACAAGGGTATAACATTTGTTGAGAACGTCTGAAAGGCTATGCATGGCGAAGCATTAAGTGGCTTCGTCCGGATCTACGCTTAGATTTCATGTGTAATTCCGCTCTTGGCAAGCGCGCTAATGCACTAATGCGCATGGGGACAGAGCTATACCACCAGAACTCGTTTGGGTGCTGTAGCTCACGTGTGGTCAGAGAGGAACGCAAAAGGATAAAAACAGGAATAGAAACAAGACACGAGAACACAAAGCGCTATGGCGGCTCCTGCGCCGCCTTTGTTTCATATCTCAGCGTGCCATCACAGCTCGCATACACTGCCAAGGTGCCTCTGCGCCATCTCTGAAGCAAGGACGCCTGCTTGGCTTCACGAAGACTCTGTGCGGCGCAAGATTGGTCAGGAAAGTGAGTCAAAGGTGAGTTTTTTTGGACAGATACTGCTGTTACACATTTGTTAAATAGATATCACTTGTTCTTTTTTTTTTTTTTTCATCGCTCAGAGCGATAATAATATGTATATTGACTTAAAATTTTGCATGTAATGACTGCATTCAATTTTGCGGTTATTTGTCTGCCTTAGTAATCTGCCTATCAAGTGCTTAAGTGCTTTTGCCATACATCAAGTAGTAGTAATGCAATAGTTTTTGTGACATGTTTCTCCAGTGTTTCATCCTTGCACTGGTTCACTCTCTTGCATCCGTCCAAAACGACCACTTCACTTTTTTGCGTTTTAAACTGCCTAAGAATATGACATAGGTTTTACTTTTTTGCTAAGGCATTTCATGTGTGTTCTCTACAACCCACCACATCTAGTTAACACATGCTGTAATTTTTTATGCTGTAAAGTACATGTTGCTTTGTTTTGTAAAATGCAGTGGCAAACTAAACTAAATTTACTTGTTTCTGACTTGTCTAGGCCTTGGACATGTTTAATATTATATTAATTATATGAAATATTGCACAATTAAGTTTTATATAGATTTGCAAATTGCTATTGAAGAGTGTCTTGATAACATTTGAGTATGAGTCAACCTGAGAAGCTTTGGGGTGACAAAGTGACAAACCACCCATGACTATATGACCAATACCAATATGACCAATACCAACACATAAAATGTGACATGTTCCACTTTAAATAAATGAATGGTCTCTCTCAACAGGCAGAGTTTGGAGGGAGAAGAACATCATTCCAGGGAGAAGACTGAACTGGGACAAAAATTGTCTGTGGCAGGCAGCTGTGGAGGATGGTGAAAACACAAGTTTCATTTATGCGAGAATGGCATATGGTTGTATCAAATAAATTATTCAGTATATTTTAATGAGTCATAATACACATACTATGAATGCCTTCACTGCCCACACTCTCTCGCAACATAAGTAATAGCCTGTTTTAGTTAAAAGCCCACTCACCACAGCAAGGTGCATGGATATATACATATGTGTGTGTGTGTGTGTGTGTATATATATATATATATATATATATATATATATATATGTATACATGTATATATGTATATATGTATATATATGCCAGAAGTGTTCCATTATATGTGGAAACAACACATATATTGGAACACATCTGTTTTTGTTGGATAAAGTGCTAAATAGTGCCCAGTGGTCGCCATAGAGATAAACAAAAGAGTGGTAAACAAAACTGCAGTTAAAAAATTTGATATTGCTCTTTTTTGTTAATAACATGATAATATCAACATAATGATATGTATTATTACATATTATTATCATTTCTGTAGTTGTGTCTTTGTATACTTAAGTCATATTCACAATTACTGGTGCTCATTATATCGAGCTAATATTAGCTAGTAATTGTTTGTTAAACACACTAAGCTGTTTAAGTTAGCTCAGCTATGAAGTTTAACATCAACAGTATTGTACAGTGGACAATGCCGAGTAGTGATGTCTCATGTTTAATGAGAGTAGCATTGTAGTTTTACAGTAAATTAACATTTAAATATAAGTATTTTTGCGAGGACAGCTAGCTACGCTGCAATGTAATGGTCAATTATGATGAAATTAGACTATGGACAGCTAAAATTTTAGGTTTATGGAAGCAGGGTTTATCATAATTGAGTAATATTAAGTATGCTAAGCATCCCTTAACATAGGTACAATTTCCAGCACTGCTAGCTACTCAGGTAGTGATGTAACAATTTTTCAACAAGTTTTCATTGTAATGATGAAGTTGAAAAATGTACAGCTAAAATATGAGTCTTATGCAAGCATGCAAGCAAATGAGTTCCCCACCCCCTTGCCAACCACCAGCTTGGCTGACCTCGCCAATTAGCATTGCTGGTTTGGGATGCACCAGCTGCACATTGATCCGGAATTTCTGTCTCTGAATGTGAAGGAATGGGTGACCAATGGTGAGTTAAAAGAAAGTGAGGTCAATATATGTGCAATGAACATGGTCAGTGACTGCACTGAGTGTGGCGTCAAGCTCACGTCCAACTTTGTAGCAGTGGCCAGGAGGGAGCAGCACCTGGAGAATGTGCCACTCTAGTTACTCTTTGGTGGCAGATGGAGAGACATATCCTGAGGGAGATGCACTGGCTAGGTTGAGAGTTCAGGTTCCATTTCCTTTGTCTTTATCCCAGGGATGTTGCTCAGAGGAGTGGACTCAGTGGCACAGACTGAGCACTTAAATTAGAAGTTTAGTTTACCATCAGGCCCTGTTAGTTGCCAGTAAGTTAGCCACTACAGAAAGTTTGTTCTTTTATGTGTGTCTGTATTGCGCCTTGTGTTTAACAGTAAAGTCAATTAAACTGTATATGTGTGTTCAATATCCATCACTGCTGCACAAAAGTGATGGATGTAAGGGTAAGGCCAAATTGAAGGCCAAATTAAAAATTTGGATTTTTGATTTTATAATGCTCTACCTAAATGGGAATTTTAACATCAAAGCCTTGGAATATTTTTTGTGTGCTCTTAACACTGTTAGCAAATTCAATAAAATGACTGTGAGAAAACAGTGACTGTGGCATGTACTTCCCGAAAACATCTCTATTCATTGATAATAGGTTGGTTGATCAATTTGTCTCACAGAAGTTGGGGCTTCAACCAGGATGTTATTTTGAATATCAAGTGTTCAATTGATATGGGTTGATGAGAAGTTGTTATATGAATTGCTGATAAGAAAACTATTTCCAGAACAGCTGTTTGTGATCATAATAGCAAGCAAACTATTTACAGAACAGGTTTTTATAAACACAGACCATAAATGCTTCATCGCAAACACACAAATGATTCATCAAAACGTGTGGCTCGGCTCTGGCAAGAGTGCTTTGCTTTTTCACAACAAAATTCCAGATTTTGCCCCTCTTCTGTCCACTGCGATCAAACTCAAAACTTACACCTCTACTCACTACTGTGGCCTCAGTTTTCATAGTACACACACCAAATCGCATCAGAGCATTCCTGAGACTCTCCTGCGTGACGGTGTGCTTATATTCCAGATAGGTACAAGTGTTTTCTCCCTAGAGCCAAGCGTTTAGCACTTCAGCAATTTCATTTTTTCCCCATTAGAATGAATGGGAAAAAACAGACCCTTTAAACAAACATCCACTACGTTGCCATACTCTGGCTTACAAATTTCGTTTTAATTTCAAAAATTAAAGAAACTTGTCGTCTGTTTGTGTACCGAGTTGCATGCTGATAGGTTGTATAGTTTTTCATCAGCGCCTTCTCAAAAAGCATGTGGTCAAGTGCCTTGTGTCTGCTCCTCTGCTGACAGAGAGCCTCTTGCTGCAGCATGCTCACAGAAGACCTCACAGACACCCAAATGCTTCATGCACACACACACACACACACACACACACACACACACACACACACACACACACACTCCCACACTCAGTCTCTCCCTCATACACACACACCCACAGAATGGTGTCCTGTGAGCAATCCAAAGGCAGACAAAGTGCTGCAATCCAATGTGCACACTCTCATTATTTCTGTGCCCTGGAATTTTCTTATTTTCTTATGTCCAAGTTAAATATTGAGGTGTGTTTGTCTGTGTGTGTGTGGCTAGGCTTTAGTGGGAAGGAGCAGGAATTAATGTCATCACACCCCAACATTGGTGGGAGTCCCAACCACCCCGTGCACAGTCCGAGGCGGCAGTGAGGAAGAAGGCCTGGGCACCGTGGAGCCCAAAACCCCTGCAGAACCTGGTGGGCTGCGGGCTAGGTGCCCTTGTTGAGGTGCCCTTGGCCCAGTCATGAGCATCACCCCTAGAGGCAGGCTGGCTGGGCAGCCGAGACAAGAGTTCCCCCCGTGCTTGACTCCAGAACCCAGAGGAGTGGTGGGCAGCGGGCCCGCAGGCTAGGCCTGCTCCCAGCAGCAAACAGAAACCAGGGTCTCCTGATCCTGTACAACCGTCGCCTGCTCGCCTGCACCCCCTGCCATGCACCCAACGGGGTGACCTGCAACCCCCCCCACATCCATATCAGAATATCTCCATGCAGATGTTCTCTCCATGGAGGTATATTCTTGAATGTAGTTATTGTACTGGGATAGCCTTAATTTCTTTTTATCTTTCAAATTCATGAGAATAGTTTTCTTTGCAATGCTTAGGGCAGTAGTGAGCAGCGGGTGGGATTGGTGGGATTCCAGATCAGTGTTGTTAAGGTCCCCTAGCATACAGAGTGATGGTGAGGCTAGTATGGGGTGCCCAAGGCGCACAGATAGGTCTTTGCAAACCATTGTAATTGTATTTTTTTTATGCCCTATTCCATCATTAGGTAATGGAAAGGGGTGAAGTTCCTGTCTTTAATGATGTTTGACAGATGTGTTATCCCCTTTGACTTCAATAGTTTTGAAACCTGGGGGTGTCCTGGTTGTTCCAGAAGGGTGCAAGACCGCATGGAGCAAGTGAACACCCTGTGAATTTAAGGAATTCCCACCAGGCTGTCAGAGAGGTGGCTATGTTTTCCGTGTTCCATGTTTTCCATGCACCTATGCCGTTTTAGAGTGTAACTGATGAATGGTAAGTCAGGGATTTGAATTTTTCTGCAATGCACTCGTTCAATATCTAGCCAGGCCTGATCTAATGGGTCATATGTGATCCATTTTAGGATATACTGGCGTCTATTGGCTAGGAAATAGTGGTGGAAATTTAACAGATCTAACCCACCAAATTCTTTGGGTTTTTGTAAAGATAATCCAGGGTGTTTTCTTCCCCCAAACAAGAACTTTGTAATGCTTGAGTTCAGAGACTGAAACCAAGCAGAGGAGGGCTGCATTGGAATCATGGAAAACATGATTCCATTGGGAGGACCATCATTTTTATTGTAGCTATTCTCCCCATTAGTGAAATGGGCAGGTTATCCACTGTGTGAGGTCTTCTTCAAGTCTCTTCAGCAGTGGAGCATAATTCAGCTGTGAGAGTTCTGACAGCCTGTCAGCCTGAGACGCTGACACCCAGATGTCTGATATTCTCAGCCTGCAGTGGAAGGGAAAATGTGTTTTGAAAATTATTTTTTCGTGGAGAACAGATTTGGACCAGTTTACAGAGTAGTCAGATATGGCTGAGAATTTGTCTATGATTGATTGACTCAGAGAGGGAGGACTGTGGGTCCTGAAGAAAAAGTAGTACATCATCAGCATAGAGACTTATTTTATGGTCGAGGGTTGTTGTTGTTTGAATCCTTTTGATATTTATATTTTGTTGGAGGGCCGCAGCCAGTGACTTAATGAATATGGCGAGAGTGGACAGCCTTGTCTTGTTCCCCTCTCCAGGATGAACCTCATGGAGGTTTGTCCTTAAAGTGGAACTAGGTGAGTTGTATAGGATTTTTATCCAAGATATAAAAGATTCCCCCGAATTTGAATTCATACATTGTGGACAGAAGGAACTTCCAGTTAACTCTATCAAATGCTTTTTTGGCATCTAAGGAGACTATTATTGAGTTCAGGTTGTGCGTACTGACAGACTCTAATGTTGTAATTTTTTGCTGCAGATCTGTTTCCTGAGCCTGATATTTTTTCCGCCTTGTGTGATGAGTAGGATATTATTTCACCATGCATAACTGCTTTTGCTGCCTCCCAAAGGGTACAGGGGGAGACTCCTGGCAGGTCGTTAAATTCTAGAAATGCTGTCCACTCCCTGCCGAAGTATTTGATGAACTCCTTGTCTTTCAGCAATGGCATATTAAATCTCCAGTTCCTCATCGGTGGTTTGAGTCTTCCACTAGTAAAGTGGAGGGAGACTGGCGCATGGTCATTTATGGTAATGGAGTGAATCTGGGTGTCAGAGACATCCTTCATCCTGGTTAGAAAGAGGTCCAAGCATGAGTAGGACTGGTGAACCTGGGAGAAAAATGTATATTTTCGGTTAGTAGGGTGTAGGGAGTGCCAAGCACCACAAAGACCAAAATCACAGTGGCAGATTCTGTGGTTGTCTGAGGAGTTAAGCCTATCTTGGTCAGGGTTCAATATAATGTTGAAGTCCCCTCCTACGATAAGATTTGAGTCTGTGTGTGTTGAGAATGAAGTGAAGAAAGTGTGAAAGAAGGAGAGGTCATCAACATTGGGACCGTAAATACTTGCAATGCAAGGTCATGAAATGTTAATTATAATAAATGCACTTTGCTACTGACCAAGGTGGCCACACCCCTCTGTTTTGAGTTGTAGCTAGCTAGATAAATATGGGGGAATAGAAGTGATTTAAGTGCATGTACAGCTAACTTTGATATGTGGGTCTCCTGCAGTAAGAAAGTATCTGCCTCCAACTTATTTAGGTGGCTGAAAACTTTTCTTCCTGGAGCCAATTCTGCGGACATTCCAGGTGACAAACCTGAGAGTGTTCATGTTTAGTTTAGTTTGTTAATTGTTAGTGCTAGAAGGTGAAAAGTGTGAGGGAGTGAGTGAGCATTTTGATGTTGGGTGGACGTGTGAGTGACTGTATGACTCAATGTGTGCCTGCATGGCTGCGTTTGTAAGCTTCGGCATGTTTTAGTATCATATTTAGCTGACTGCTGGATAGAAAGTAAGAAAGGCAAAGCACATGAAGGATGGGGATTAAACAATAAGGATGGAGAGAGAGAGGAAAAACATTGAGGATACAATAAGGATAGTAAAGAGATAGGTGACTGAGAGGAAAAACATAGAGAGAGAGGATATAGAGAGAGGAGAAATGAAAATCATAAAAGACATGAAGGAAGGAGAGAGGGTACCGTAATAGGTGGAGAGAGAGAGGGAAATGGAGGAGACCACATACCTGTCTGGTTGCAGTGGACTGCAGTTCGGATGTTGAGGCAGCATTTAAAGTAAATAAATTACCTCAACTGTGGTTTATCCACCACGATTACAGCCCGAGATCCAGCTTCGAGGAACCTTTTCCTGATCGGGAACAGGACGTGGCGCCGTTCCAGAATGTCCCGTGGGAACTGGTCATTCAGTCCGAGGTCAGTCCCCCGAAGCTCAGGGCCTTTGCGCTTCACCTGCTTCTTTTCCTTGAAGCGCTCCAACTTGGCTACGATGGGGCGGGGAAGGCGGCTGTCAGGCTTCCTCCCTCCAAGGCGATGCACCCGGTGAAACTTGATGGTTTCCACACTGCACATTGGGATCTTGAGCTGTTGCTGGAAGAACTCCTTCACCATTGTCTCCCGGTCTTCATCCTCAGTGGATTAGAGGCTGGGTGTTCAAACTTGAGGTCTCTGGGCTGTAGTTTTGCCTGGGGTTATATGCTATTTGGGACCATGCTTATAAGATATAGAAGAGTTTGAATACCGGTTACATGGGCGCCACCATGTTGGGTTATTGTAGATCTATTGTTCATTGTAGATCTTACATTCTATCTCACAAAATGGAAGTTGTTGCATATATACTATGGACAAAGGTCAAAAAAAATTTTTTTGACTATGGTCTTATCACTGACCAAAACATCACATGTGACTTCAAATGCGTTCAGTGTAAACTAATGGCAACTTCTAGAAAAGGACAACTTAGTCTTCTACACAAAGGTGTGTGTGTTTTTAAAAAGGTGACTATCAAATAGGTATATGCTGGAGTGCTATTTTAAGACCTGTAACAACACCTTTGCACAAATTAACCATATTGATCAGAATGCTGCATGCTCTTGTTCAAGGGATTTTTTTCTCGAAAAACAAAAACTTCAGACAGCGTCATTCTACAGTACACTCATATCATTCAATAATAACATAATACACTTTGCAGACAATTTTGATCAGATTTCTAAAATGATTTGGCATTGAACTCCAAATCCTGACAATGTGTCACCCAATTGTTTCCATCTTTTATCTGTCCACCAGTGCTGAGGCGCCTCTCCACTGGTGCACTTCATGGATTTGCTGTGTTATATTTGGTGAGAGCTTTTTCAATTTGGGGCGGGACATGTTCTCAGTAAACTCATCAGTGGTTGGGCCATCCAGATAGATGTCCAGTCCACCTCAGACTTCGTGATGGTTGATGGGCTTTGATTGAACTTGAAAAAGGGTGAAGCACTGCTTTTCCTCTCAAGGTTGTCAGTGGTCTGGGCTTGATCAGACTCATTAGCCACATTCAAAGATTCCAACTCTGGTTTCAACAGGAATTGTTACCGCAATTGCTGAATCTCATCCTCCACCCAGTCCAGTTTGAACTCTGGTAGTAGTATAGCTGCCAGTATGTTTTCTTATTCATCAAGCATGCCTTCCAGTCTTTTATAGACCGACTGCATCATGTTTTGGAAGAGGGGATGGCGTACAGTCAAACCTTTTGTAGCCGTAGGCTTTGACCTCTCATCCAACAGACCGTTCAAATTGTTCTTCAGTTGCACAATGGTAGGAACCAGGTACCCAAGGAATGTGTTTTTCCCCCTGAAGAATGTTCAGTGCACATGCTAAGGGACTTGTGGATGAAGTCGATTTCTTCAGGGGTGAAACGACAAAGGCCAAACTCATCGCAGATGGTGTGCTGATATTCAGAAAAAGGATCCACTGGCAGTGACAGATTGATGGCCCGGGGAGTCAAGTAGGCCATGTGAGCTCTCAATAGCAGGAATAGACTCTGAGTCTTTGAAGCATTGTCACACATTTGTTTTGAATTTTAAATTCCTTGTACAGATCGACCAGCACTTTTGGCAGTACATCATAAGTGTTTGATCCTCATGACATGACATGACGGCATGCAATGGCTGCTGATTTCCGGAGTGATACATCATTTTTATCAAGCCAATGAATTGCAATGCCCAAGAATCCCTTGGTGACAGATGACCAGCAGTCAGCACTTGTGCATACAAAGTCAAGCTCAGCACGTTCAGCTTTTAGATTATTGATAACCTCAATGAATTCTTCATTCAACAGTCCCTGCACCTGCCTTCTTGAAGGAACATGTCTGCCTGGTTGCAAATCAGTCACTAGTTTTATAAAGGAGGGCTTTTCAACCTTACACAGAGGCTGTAAATCTCCAACTATGTAGTCTATTATCAGTCTGTCTACCTTTTGCTGGGAGATCATACCATTGAAGGCTCCAGCCACTGTGACTTGAGCCCCTTGTGGATTTTGGCAGGGGGCATTTTTGCCCTTACCCTTTTGACCCCTTTTGATATGCTTTCACACTGAACGTACGTTTCCACTCAATGCGTCTCTTCAAATTAGAAAATGAGCTTGTTGATGTTCTACCTTGTTTTTTCAGAAAGGTTAGGTTTTCACTGCCCGAGTCTCATCAGTCTCATTGGTGCCCTCCATGCTACTACTTTGACTTGCCAACTTCAAATTGCTGCACTCACTCCTCCGGTGTTGCTATGTATGCGCATTGTGGCCTCACACTACATTACCCATGATGCGTTGCACACAAAAGCACTCTCTGGTGTCGCACCAGCCGTCCGTAACATCACCTATCGCTTTGTGAAGACCGTCATCCATACGATCCATACTGGCTATAGAGTAAAACACGGCCATACAAACGTGGTTAACACAGTCTATTCATCTGATAATTGAAGCTCCCGCTGTTGCCTCAGTGAGGCTTCTATATCAACCAAATGGACACACCCATATTCATTTATTTCTTTTAGATCTAATATCCAATTACATTACTCATGGAACTGTTTGCAAATTGACACATGTATGTGTTTGCAAATTGACACATGTATGTATATATATATATATACATATATATATATACATGCATATTTACTTAAACCGAAGGCAATACATACACACCCGTTAAAAGAATATATAACCAAATAAAATAAAGATAAAAAGCCTGTGATAGTCAAACACCAACCCCATATCTAGTGAAAATAATCTCCTTAGACCTCTTTCTGAATGGATTCATGCTTCCCTTTAGCACCACATTCAAATTGTTCCATAGCTTCACAGAAATACAAAAAACTTCTAATTGTTGTTCACACACTTTGAAATCAAATTCTCTGCTTACATTTTACATTATAACTCCTCTTCCCTCACAATGAATAATATGATAATATTTCCTGGTAATTTTTGATATGAATTTTTTTGCTGTCTCCAATTATGTAGAGTCTTTGAATTTCAGAAGTTTTGACTGTATAAAGAATGAGTTTGAGTGGTCTGTATATTCCATTTATGAATGAATTAGTGAATCGGTGTATTGTACTTTTCTGATCAAAATACTGGTCTATCATGGTTTATTATGTCCAATGTGTTTTTTTTTAATTCAACTGTTCCATCTGTACACTGCTTGGAATACACAGTCGGAATATACAGTTGCTTTTGGTCTATTGAATTTGTAATCATCCCTTACTGAATCTATTTATGGGTGTGATGACCTGTGATTTGTGTGAATTTGTTCAGCTGATTATTGAAAAGTTTCTCTGGAATTTTGCAAAATTCTGGTAGTAATGAGGCAGGTCAGCAGTTTGTGAAGTGGTGTTTGTACCCAGAATTGTACAGAAGTATGATTTCAATTTATATTTCACCTGTCTATTCTCATTTATTTTCATTTTGTCAGGAAGTGTACCAGTTCTAAACGATAAGTCACAGATTTATGTCAATGGTTTTAGAATCCCATCAATTACCCTTTTCAAAGCAGACATATCAAAGTCCTCATTGGGAGTAGATGTCTTGTTTGTACATTTTACAACCATATATTTCATCACTTTGCTTCTCACGATGTTACTGGATCAGGGATTTTTCTTCTGGAAGATTGGATCCAGCACTTCTTAAAATTATTGACCGTTTCATGTGATTCTTTACAGTTTTTGACAACTGTACTGTGCAAGAGCACGGCTGTGTTCTCAAGTATGGCATGGTTATAAGAGATATGCTTGGGCATGGTACAGTTGGTCACGCACAAGCACAAACTGTACGCAATGCAAAAAATGTAGGCATGATGACAACAATAGCAATGGCAGAGGGTTTTATGTGGACCAGAGGAAGTGGAGGAGTGGAGAGGAGTGTTTGGCATACATTTGGTTACAACTTACTTTATCAGCATCCATGTTGTTGGGTTCCCTCTGTTTAACTGCATACAGTAATTCCTCGCTATGTCTCGCGTCAACGTTTGCAACTTCACTCTGTCCTGGATCTTATATGGGTGCATATATAGACATGTCGAAAATGTTGACATTGATTGGCTGAGAAGCCTGTCAGTCACGTGGCCTCCATGACTGTTGTTTGTAGGAAAGCACAGTTGGGTTTAGGGTAATGTGTGTCTGTCACAACTAAGGGGCTAGCTATTCTAGCTATGATCCACAAAAGTGTCGAAAACTCTGAACAGACCCAAGGAAGACTTAAGATCTTGGTCAGGCACCTCCTCGAGTCCAAGCCAGACTTGTCTTCCTTGAAGCCAGGAAGGACGACGACCACATCCATACCAGCAGTGATGTACCAATCAAGGATGGGCTACACCAGTCGTTCTTGTCCCAGTGAAACATGGAGAAACCAATGCATTTACATTTGCATTTACTCATTTGGCAGACGCTTTTATCCAAAGCGACTTACAGTTGAGGGATGGTTTAAGTGCTTTCAGTGAAACAAGAGCCGATAGTTGAGGTAGATAAGACAGATAGGATGGGAGAGGTTTAATAGGATGGAAGGATAGGACAGATTTTTTTTTCATATTAGGAAGTGGAGCACTATTTTAAGACAGGAGGTGCTCTTGGAAGAGGAGAGTCTTCAAGAGATTCTTGTAGAGAGGTCCCCATTCTGATGGTGTTTGGAAGTTTGTTCCACCACAAAGGCAAACAGTCTGGACTGAGATTGCTTTGTGCTTGGGGATGGCAGTGCAAGACGATGTTCTTGGGAGGAGCGTAATGCTCAAGAGGGAGTATAGACCTGGATGAAGGAGTTCAGGTAAGAGGGTTCAGACCCAGAGGTCACTCTGTGCACTAACACAAGTGACTTGAATTTGATTCTGGCTTCTACTGGTGGCCAATGGAGGTCTATCACAAGCGGTGTCACGTGAGCCGTTTTTGGTTGGTTGAAGATCAGGCGTGCAGCAGCATTCTGCACCATCTGGAGAGGTTTTGTGGCACACAAGGGAAGGCCATCCAGACCATTGCCTAAACGTTGGGTCGCGTACTGTGTCAGGAATGGTCTGATTTTACGAATGTTTAAAGAGCAAAGTGACATGCCTGGGAAACCACTGCAATGTGCTCTGCGAAGGAGAGTTTCTTGAGGTTCTAACTGGGCAGAGGGAAGAAGAGCCAAATTGTATGTCAATATTGTGGATGAGTGAATGGTTGGCAGGAATCACTAAAACTTCAGTCTTAGAAAGGTTGAGTTGGAGATGGTGATCCATCATCCACTTTGATATGTCTGAGAGACAGGCGGAGATCCGTCCTGACACAGTAGGGTGAGGGTGAGGTCAGGTGGGAAGGACAGGTAGAGCTGGGTGTCATCCGCATAGCAGTGGTATGAGAGGCCATGTGAATGGATGCCAGGGCCCCGGGAGATAGAGTACGCTGCAAAGAGGAGGGGGAGGAGAGTGATGGGCCCTCACACTGAGGAGGCTGGTTGAGAGTGGGTGGTGTAGAAAACTGTTGGCTGATAGTTTCCACTTTTTCTGTAAAGAAGGAAGCAAAGGACTCAGCAGACAGATTAGTTGGCGGTGGCGGAGGTGGAGGATTGAGCAGTGACTTGAAGGTGGAGAATAGTTTGCGGGTGTCTTTGGTGCTGCTGATCTTATTGTTATAGAAAGTGATTTAACAGTGTAGATGCAGGAGGAGAAGGAGGCCAGGAGCGACTGATAAGCTTTGAGCTCGGCAGGTTCTTTGGCTTTGTGCTATTTTCCCCCGTCTACTTGTTTTGGTCAATTATTACGCACGGTGGGTAGAGCTATTCCCAATCAGCACAGCCTCTTCTGCACTGATAGCTGGCATTATCCGAAACAAAATATTTGCTTGCTGTAGTGTGCCAGATAACATCTTATCCGACAGAGGGCCACAGCATGTATCCAGTTTGTTCAAGCAGCTTTGCAGGACCTGGACAGTCACCCCTAAACTGACAACAGCCTATCATCCACAAACCAATCTGACGGAAAGGGTTAACTGAAATCTGAAGGGCGTGATTTCATCTTTCATTCTGGATAACCACCGGAGATGGGATCAGTACTTAACTGATATATCTGATATGCATTAAGTTCTGCTGTCCATGGGACGACTGGGATTACCTGCTGAACTACTACTTCCTTGGAAGGAAGCTGCATAGCCCTATGGTTAAACTCCTCAAGGGACCTAACGTTGCTCCTGATGAGGCCGGGTATGATGTTATGTGACACATAAAAGATGTACAGCAAAAGGCACACAATAGCAGTAAAAAGGCAACGGTAAGACAACTGAGAAACTATAACAGGAGAGTGTTACATACTTACCCAAGGATAGAGTGTGAGTGCACAACCATGCTGTCATCTAAGTCCAAATACCTTTCTGCAAGGTTGGCACCAAAGTGGAAAGGACCCTACAGAGTTCTGCAGCAGGTAGGCGCTGTCAATTTTGAAGTGGTGAAGGAAAACCCTGGTGAAGGTCTAAGTAATGTTCATGTCCACAATCTCAAACCTTGCTACCCAACAACAGCTGAGGCTGAGAGGCGGGAGGTTGAGGCTTTGCGCGATATCTCTATGGAAGACTCAGATGATGAAGACTTTGTCGGCTTTGACTTGTAACACATTTTGAATTACATGTCACTATGACATGCTTCACCTGCAGACCACTTTAGTTGGGGTATTGGTCAGATCCCACCTGTTACTGTGCTTCAGCTGGGTATGGAACAATTGGACCTTGTGAGTGCACCCTCATGTGAATTTGTTTATGGATCTTTTATACTTATTTTCTGCCTCTTCAGCTTTTTCTTTTTACAGGTACTTTTTAAACCCTTTGTAAACAAGGGACGGTTCAATTTTTCATATGACAGTGCTTATTGATATAATCTCATGAATATCCTTAAGAATTCATCATATACACGATTTTTGTTATTGTCATTGGATGTCATATCCCACATTTGTGCCATTAGGTCATTTTTAAATTCATTTATTAGAGTAATTTGTTCTCACTCTTCTGTATTCCGCTTTGTTGTCAGGCTGTCCCTCTTTCTACCACCACTTATGCAGGCACGATGCCACAAAATAAATTCTGCAAATGTCAACTGGAATTACTTTTCACATTGTGTCCATTGTGTTGTCTAGGCGGGAAGATGCTGTGATGTGCAAACACACACCGTTATAAATGAGAATATTTTCTCATTTACAGCACTTCTTGGGTTTCCGACATATGCCACTGGTAGTCAGCATTCCAATGGTTTTATAAATAGGGCCCCTTCTGTACGATATTTACAGCTAATTTCAATCACTTAATTGATTAAATTAAATTAAATTTCTTTTTTTTTCTATATATTTCAATTGCTATGCACACAAGTACATTATTAGTACATTTCTAGTCCATATGCCCATGACGCCCATAGGAATCCAGACAACTGTTTTTTCATCATACGGCATGCTAATAACTGTCATAGGAATGAATGGAATGCCCCGGCGAATGGAAGGTGAAAGAAGAACTTTGCTGAAAATATACAAAACAAACAAAAAAGTTGAGTAAACAGCTCTGCGTAGTGTGGACACGCTCTTTAAAGCTTAGCCTGATCTTAATTAGTGGTACTGAAAAACCTCTAAAAGAACACAGGCACTTGATTCTGGCACAGGACATAAACATGTCCAATGTTCAATCGCCGGTCAATTTGTTGATTGAAACACAAAGTCAATTTACGACTTTGTGTTCGTAGCTGTCTGATTGAATCTTGTGTTGACAGGTGTGCACACATCATTTGCTGGATAACTGTTTAAGTTGATAATCAAACAGATTAAACATTAAACAAACTGGTAGCAACAAACTTGTAAGACCTTTTTAAGTTATTTTTTGACACCCTTGTCTAGGACTGAGTGATTGGTTGATTGACTCGCTGTAATTTGATTGTCACGGATGCAGATATAGTACATAATACGCATGTACAGACACGCACACGCCACATACACCCCCCACACACACTCACACAGCAGTTTGAATCCAGGGGTTGATGCGTCTCAAATAGAAACGCAGAGATGAGTCATCCACTGAGCTACTGCAGTAGACTCTCTCTTTCTCTCCCTCCCTCCCTCTCTTTCTCTTCCTCACACCCACACACACACACACACACACACCCACACACACACACACACCTTTACTGGCTGCCTTTAGTATGTAAAATCATTAAAATGTCAGACATGTTGTCTGATCAGTTGCATCCGTCTCTGTCTGCTCCGTCAATGGGAAATGAAATGAGGACATGAGGTTGTCACACAGCCACATAATGGGAAGGTAGAGCAGCAAGCCCATGCTGATGTAAAACAATACAAGGATTCGCACATTAGTCTTCCATATTAACATTCTCTCCTCTTCCTGTGTATTTAGTCTCTGCTTGTGAGTCATACTGAAGCACCCCTAAATCTGCTTGAGGACACAGAACTGTTTACACAGGAGGTGAGGATGATGAGGGCGATGAAAGTGATGTGGAGGAGGTGGGAAAAGGTGATGATGAAATGATTCAATGAAATATTATTCCTGGAAGGGAGACCATCTTCATAGCAGGATAGATCATCTAGAGATAAAAAGCTGATGAGTAGACTAAGGTCAAAATCATCTACCTGACGGAAACCCTGCAGCAGTTGTTCATTGTACATTGGGATGCATTGTACCAATTTATCCCACATTGTGCAGCCATTCTAGATTCATTTATGAACATCGATTGCATTAAGCCTGATTGATTCAGATTCTTTTTGTTTCGAATTTTTCTGTTCCCCCCACACGCTCCAGCATCAAAGTCAAATCTGGTAAAACTTTGGGGCCTCTTCCTTAAGCAACCGCCGAATGGAACAAATAAGGCCTATAAATAACAGCCGGCACTTTCAATTAATAATATCCATTTACACTGGCAGTGAAGTGAGCAGTGCCACCTCGGGTTATAGATAGAAATATCAGTAGTAGGTCTGGGTGTCTTGATATTTCTAGGCAGATATTGTTCCCTTTTAAAAATGATAGTTTTTACACATCTCAAACAGTCAAACTATCAAGGTCATCAATTAACTTAAAATGACTGATGTCGGGTGCATGTTGTAACCTATTTTTTACATTATTCTTTGCTACTGCCTACAACCTCACATTCACATGCATATCCAAGAGTGTGTTGTTGCATGGTGTGCACGTTTGGTATCGTGATAATTCAAAGGATTATCAAATCCACCAAAGACACTTTTGAGATAATTCAGTCTTAGCCAATGTGTAGGACTATCCATGCCACAAGGCTTAGCAGTGAGGACAAAGTGGAGCAGCATTCCCATTGAAGCACACATGGTAGCAGCATTAGCAGACAGAGCCGTCATGCTTAACGAAAAGAACATGTCCACCTCCAGAAACCACATCAACACAAAATCAGAGAACACAGTCCTGCCCACATGCTGTGATTGACAGGGGATCTCTATGCAGTGCAGTAAAGAAACATGACAGCACTGAACGCTCCCCGTCCCCTTCCCCCTTCCCCCTCTCCCCTCAACCCCCACCACCCCAAGCCTAGAGCTGTAGGCTTACTGCTCTCTCTCTCTCTGTCTCTCTCTCTCTCTCTGTCTATTTTTATCTCTAGCTCCTCCCCCACCCTGGCAGGCTATTTTCAGCTATATTGCCTCCACCAACCCCCCATCTCCTGTGTTAGTAAATGCCTCTCTTCTCCTCTCTTCTCTGCCTTTCCGTGTTCTTTAATCTTTGGAAAAGCCAGCCACATTAGAGGCAAAAACATGCAGAAAAAGGCTGAATGAAGGCAAATAGAGGGATGGATGTTGAGGGGGGGTATCCTTTTCCTCTGTGTTTCTCTTTTTGGTCTCTTGTGACGGGATGGAAAGCTGTTGTTGACTTTCTTTTCATCATCATCTAACTTTCTTAGCGATCTGTGATCCACTTTCAGCCTCCCTCTCCAGCTCACCCTCCTCTTTCTGTTCTCTCTCCCTCTCTCAACATTCATTCAGCACCTCAAAGAGCGTCACAGACACACGGTGGCGTACACACATACTCTCTCACACACACCAGCGACTCTCAGACAGAGAATATTAGTCGTCTGAATAGCAGCTGTTTCTGCTTGCTGTACACATCGCCACTTTGTTGCAGCTGGCCCACTTTTTTTTCTGGGTTTTCAAGCCAGGGATAAGAGGACAGCGTGTGATCACTGGCTCTTTTCCCTGTCTGACATTTTCTCCGGGAGGATTGTAACTCACTGCTCGTCTCCTTCAGTCCAGCCTTTCCTCTCCTTGCATTTCCTCCTTTTTTATTATTATCCACTCTGTCTCTCTCCCTCCATCCATTTCCCTCTCTCTGTCATTCTCTCAGCGCTTTATTCTAATTTTGGAGGCATGGAACCTCGGGGAGCGCTCTCCCAAAGCTATTTACGTCCTCACCTATCCTCCTCCTCCTCCTCCTCTTCCTCCTCCTCCTCCTCTTACTCCTCCTCATCATCCACCACCTTCTCCTCTCCTCTCCCTCTTGTCGTCCAGGAGTAGAACAGAATGAAGATCCTTTGATGCATCCAAGCAGGGAAATTCGGCTTCTCCACATCTCTGTGTTATTGTTGTGTTGGTAACGGCAGGAAGTGGTGAAGAGGCTGCAGCAGAGGCACAACTCTCTAAGCAATCCCTTCCGTCACTTCTCAGTTTATGGACATGCACGGCTTTACAGACCACAGTCTAATGGGATTTTATTTTTGTGTTTTCCTCGTCCAATTTTTTGGGTTGAGACGGAGAGAAGGCTCAGTGCTCCAGCACGAGAGGAAACTTTTTCTTTTCCTACCATCCACTGTCAGTGTTTGAGGGGCCAGCATGGCATTGTGTTCCACATGGATCATGGCATCAGGTGATGTAAACCACAAAGTCCGATTTCCTGCCAGAGCCTGTATGTCATAAATTTGATGTGTAAAGCTGAGGGATAGGTTCCAAAGAGCCGGAGACAGTGGAAGCTTCAAAAAAAAAAAAAAGGAAGAGGCTTCCTGCAAATAATCTGAAAACTTGACACTGCAGCCCGAACAGAACACCTCTGCTGGATCACACACAATTAAAGTGCAGAGGAGCTTTCTCCGGAATTTTCCCTTAAGACGTGGAGTTTCCTTTTTAATCTCGTTTTAGGATGAAATGTGATTTTTGCAACCATATTTTGAGGTGTGTTTCCCCCGCTTTTTTGGCATCTTGAATTCCAAATCACCCACCTCAGCCATGGCGCTGTCTTGGGTGATGAACTGACTCGTGCTTCTGTGACAAACCAAGCACTGCCTCTTGTCTTGGTATGCTGTTGCATCCCACAGTGTCAGGATTGTGCGCCATGTTGCAGACCATCTATGAGACTGAGTCCTGTTTTTCCTCTACCAGCACAGACAGCCACCACCAGCCTCTGGAGCTCCTGAGTGACAACAGGGGCTCCAGCACTGCCATGCCCACTGCCGGTGAGTCATCTCTGGGATTAGACTGGGAGGGGGGGTGGATTTGTGCTGCGGCTCCAATCCAGTTGTGAGCAGAGTTTCATGTTTGATATTTGGTTAAAACAAACAGGATATCACGGTGTCTGTGTGTTGCACAGTGGAATGGGAAGCCTGAAAAATGGTTGGAGGTGTGAGATGCAGGGATGGACAACTGTCTTAGGTCATAGGATTTCAAATTTGAGTGGCAGCTCCTCAGGCAGGCACTCTGAGAGAGATATGTGACAAATATCCTGTGTGAGGTGTGATGTGGTGCATCAGCATGTTCACCCCTGGCTCTTTCCTTTTCCTTACATTTTGTGGAGCGGAGACCAGCGCACGTACAGTCCCTCCAGTTAAATTAAGCCAGTTAAAAACTCTTTGTGACAGAAAGTTTGCGCCAAAATGTGTACTGCCTGGATTTAAAAATTATTTGTGCAGGAGGCTCTCTGAAGGTATCAATTGTGTAATTTCTAATGCAAAACATGAAAAACAAAGTTTTCCTAAAAGCAAAAGCTAAAAACATAAATGCTCCTTATGGCAGAACTCCGGAATAGTCGTTTTTCTTCACTATTAAGGCGATCCAGTTACAGATGTCCACACTGTAAACACAATCTGTTAATCTTTGATTCAGCAAAGACTCTGAATCAAGTGCGGCTCGTATTGCATCTGCCGGTTAGCTCAATGTGTCTGCTTAACAATATACTCGCTGTTTACGTCCCCTCAGGCTTTTACATATAGGAGCGGCACTTTCAAAGCTCAGAGCATGACCTCCTCCATATAAAAGTATCTCAGTATCCGTTCATATATTGTTTTCATGTTCCACAATTGTTGTTGACGCAGGTAACACACCGAGTATCCCTGTCAACGTGATTCCTGACATTCCGTGAACAGGCGCTCCTCCATTTATATACATAGATATTGAACTGTGTTGAAAACCGTAGACGTAACAAAGCATCAGCAGTTCACATTTATTACCAGAGATGACATGGGCACTGATGCAGTGCAAAAAAAAAAAGAAAAAATCAAAGGACTTGCCTGATCTAGAAGCAAAATAGCTGGGTAAATAAAAGAAAGACGCTTTGCACACTGTTTTGTACTGTACAGTATGTCGTATATCATCTGCTCTTATTTAAACCATAGCGGTTTAAGAAGTGTTTATAACCCAATTTGTGAGGTGTCTCACAACATTTCTGAACACTCTCCAGAACCCTCTGAAAAAGATATGATAAAAAACAAATCTCCGAGGCTCAGCTGGCTAACAATCTCAGGTTTGAATCTCAAGATCTCAGGTTTGAATGTCACCACGGCTAAAACGCCCCCTGAGCAAGGCAATTGATCTTCAGCAGCTGCAGTGCCCAAGTTTCCCAGACGGCTCTTCATCAAGGGATGACTAAGATAATATGAAAAGATTCGGGGTGAGCAAAGACGCACAAAGCACAGTGCTGTCTTTTGTGACCACTGAACGTCCTAGGTGTGCTAAGCGGTGTGACATGAGATGAGCTGGGTTTGGAGCGTGGCCTGACGCCACCTTTAGATGCCAGCGTGTTGTTAATTGGTAAAAGCAGGACGCACATTCACCCTAATCTTCTTTTCGGCTGAAATGTCTTGGCGCGCTGCGGATTCCAAGTCAATGTATATTTGTGTTTGTGTATGTGCACAGGCTAAATAGGCTCGGAGGCGCTCGGATACAAAACTTGTCCAAGATATGTCTGCGTATTTGCTCAGTGCTCAACATATTCACATTTTGTGAATATCCAAACCATCATTGATTTACATTTCCACCAGTAAGCTCTCATGCATTGCTTGTTCACTTTTACTGCCAAAACAAGCAGAAGATGATCTTTTTCCTTCATTTGGAGCCATGTTGCTTTCCAAGTAGCATGTATGGACGCTGTGTAGCTCTTCGGTGGAGTTTGTTGACTCCTGAGGAGAAATCTCTAGCCTCTTATTGCTTGAATACTTAGCTACGGTCATCAGTTTGCTGCTAATTCTGTCTGTGTGCTATTTGTTGCGGGACATGCAGCTGAACTTAGCCCAGTGGAGGCTGTTGAGGCAAACGATGCGAAAGATGCTGAAACGCTGTGAGGTGCAGGATTGTTGATCATCATTTGTGGGCTCCTCGATCAAAGCTCGATTGACCCTCCTCACATTGCACATGCCTGTTGGTCTATGAGTCTGACTTATTAGTGTAGCTAAACAGTGTGCACACGTACGACACACATTATTGAGCCATATGTTGCCAAAGACAAAAAGCTTGGTGGTACACAATCGACAGCATCTGCTGTGAATGACCTACAGTCTGCCAGCCCATAATACCTCTCACCCACCCTCAGTCTCCATGGCAACGCTACACATGTGACTCCTCTCTCTCTCTCCGTCTCTCTCCCTCTCTCTCTAAGCTTCTAATTTGTCTAAAGTACACACAGCCATTATACTATTTTTACCTCACTCTCTCTCGCGCGCTATGTCTTCTCTTTTTCCTGCTCTGTCTCTCTCCCCTCTGGCTTTTTTTATAGTGTTTTGCAGGGCCAATGTCATGGCGCCGCTTTTTTTAGCAATGCAGAACCAACGGGACGGCGTGCGAGAGAGAGGGAGAAAGGACGAGAAAAAGACAAATGTCGGTCTTCAGGAAAACCGTCCATCAGCAGTCACAGCAATAACAATGGGAACCGGGATTGACAGCCACAGAGACCAGACTGCTGAATGGACGTGGACTTAACTTTATTGATCCCTCCGGGAAATTTATATAATAAAAAGGTGCCACGCAGAGAGAATAGGACAAAGAATAGAAGATAATAGAAAAAAGATAAATATAATGTAAACTTTTCTTTTTGTCACGTGGAAACTTTTTTCCATAACGATGCTCATTCTTTCTAGCGCGTATTGTAGCATCTTCCTGTATCGGCCAACAGAGGCAGTGCATGAAACAGTGCGGAGAAGACTCCGTTTTTGGAAGGCAATGGTCAAAATCAACTGCTTGCGTTTACTCTGTCTTATCTGAGCTGCACAGTTCGTGTTTGTGGACCACAATGTGCAATGTGAGACCATCTGTTGAGGGGTTTGCCGCCGTGAGGCTGCTAAGGCTGGATGTTAACTTCTTCTTGTGTTTGTTCTAAATTAATTGGGCAAATAAAACATTTGGAAAAGGCACACTCCGTCTTGTTAAAGGAAAAGCAAAATGCGATCACGTGCTTCCTCGCAAGCTTGTAGTGTAATGCAAGGTTTGGGATTAAATTTGCAGCAAGAGCGTCAAGGTTGCATCCTCATTGTGTTCGGATCAAAAAAAAAAAGCCAGTTACTGCGATTTGTAGCTCTGCTGTACATTCATAATGTGTGAGAAATGATAGAATCAGTTGAAAAGGGAAAGAACCGTTGCAGTACGTAACAAAATGCTTCAATACCAGTCCATCAGTAAGGGAAGAAACACGAGACCTGATCGGGGAGCCTCTTTCATTTAATCTCCTCTGTGTCACACTTCACCTGTGTGCGTTTATCTCGAGGAACGCTCGTGGACCGAGTGTGACGGGGACTGTCTTTCAGTCTTTTTTACTGTCTAATAGGAGTGAGATATACTCAGTTTGAGATACGACCGACTGCAATGTTGCCTCTTTGTCAGACTGTGTGCGAGCGAGTGAGTGTGTGTGAGAGAAAGTGTGTGTGTTTACCAGACTATAAATGTCTTCGGTTTGACGTCAGACGCTGGCTACTGTGGAATGCTGCTCTCATGCCAAATGGACTGTTGTACACAGACTCACAGACCAGTCTCTCACATAAACACACACACGGGAACAGTGTGTGTGTTGTAGTGGAGGGGGAGACACGTGCGTCACAGTGAAACGCCAGTATATTTGTTTAGGTAATTTAGATGTGAGTGGCTGCACACATATGCGCAGACACGCGGACACACGGCCTTGTTTGTCCAAAGCTCTCGTTTTTGGGAATTTCGTCCCCACTTTTTCTTGTAGCAGCCACAGTGAATGAGCTACAAGCCGGCAAACCTCAACCGTCTCCATTCGTGTGGAAGGAGAAAATAATCTTTCAACGACTGAAGAAGTCACTCATTAAAGACTGCACGTCCTCCGGTCAGTGTCTGAGGTCAAATAACGGCAATTGGCTCTGACTAAAGTCAGTGAAAATTCAAAGTAATGAAATCTTTCCGCCTCTAATTAGCCACAATCCTCCAGGTCAAGCCCATTAAGCTTTGCCTTACTGTGGATGTTGGTGTTTGATTGGCTTAGAGGCCACTTGACGCACAAGCAGAAAAGGTGTGTCAAAGAGTGGGAGGCGGCCAATCAGAACATCCCTGTTTAGAAAGGGTGCAGGTCAGGTGAGAAGTCCAAATGCAATTTCCTCCCTGGCCACTAATATTCTGATGTCACATGATGTCACGTTGCACTCATCCAATGGCAGTAGGACAGTGGGATAATGTATATATAGATAAATCCTGTGAATGATGTATATAGACACATAGATAGCCCAGTATCTAAGTGTAAATGTTTTTCATATTCAGTTCTTGTACATTGCACACTTGTTTTGCGTAGCTGTGTATGTCACAATTCCTTTTTGGTTGTCAATGAATGTCACAAATGAAAAGCGTCGAATCTTGGGGGGGATTTCTCTCTCTCGTATATGTCCATTACGGACTGTTAGCCTGTTGACTCTGCAATGGCCAGGTTTAAAGAAATGTCAGAGAAAGTCACTTACAAGTTCACTTTAGTTCCGCTCTTTCAACAAACACATTGGCTTCTCTCTCTCTCTCTCTGTTTGTCTTACTCACACAGACACACACAAGTGATCAGTGTAAGCTGATTGGTGCGGCTAAGCTGATAGGTGCTTCCGATCCCAGTTCTGCCGTCTTATCATTGTTCTATCAAGCACATATTGCTGATCAATTTCAGCAACTCTTTCCGTCTCCCATTCAAATTGAGGACATTTTTGGGGACAGTTTTAACCTGGAAATCGGTGCCGTCTGGTCATTTTAGCATTAGGTTTTCAATCGTGCTCACCGGCCGACAACTAAACACGCACCAAATCATTGTTTTCTCATGTAGTTTGTTTCTCATATGTGTTTCTCGTAGCATCATAACCTGTATGTAATGTCATCAATAACCACTGTTGCGCTAGTTCCCATCACCATTCATCCTGATTAGCCATCACATTCAAGATGTGTCAGTTCATGATGCAACATGTTAATGACGCAGTGGATGGGGGAAGTGAGCTGGATATGCCTGCCAACCAGACCCACTGCAGAAGCCTATCCAAGGGGGGGGGGGGGCATAACAATTTCTCTGGGGGGCCCACTTTTTCTACCTACTTTTTATTTGCTTCAGGTCGAACAGTGGCTCTGTGACCACCCCTGCAGCGCTGAGAAGGCACTGCAGGGGTGGAGAAGGCAAACTCCTGGCTTCATCATCATGGTCTTCATCAGGGGTGGGGCAGCAATTTCAAGTGTGGGGGATCTAGGGTTAGCATGTGGGCACTGAAAGCCATATCAATCTCAAAAACGAATGTATTGCATTTCTAGTTTTTTTCATCAGGATAATAATACTGAATTCCAAGTGTAAATATAGCACAATGTTGTTTAAACTAAGATATATTCACAGGAAATCACACACCATGGTATTAAGCAATTCATTTATGTTTCATTAAAGAACGAGGGTGAGTGACTCTGTTCCCTCCATTTCCTTTCATGTTCTCTCCCTCATCTTCTCCACGCTTTGCTTTGTCCCGACTCCTGGACTTCCCTTCCTCATTGTATATAAAGAACTTAATGATAATATCCCTAATATTCGTCACGTGTAATATTTTATGAAAATTTAGAACAAACCTCTACATTCTTGATTTTGGTGTAGAAATATTATATTACTTTATATGTTGTTTTTTAATCTGCTTTTTATTAATTATTTCACACGTGTTTTGTTGTTCCAAACTCTTACAACAACTAATTAACCCTTCACCTACACTTTGTCATTACTCTTATTATTTAAGATTTTAATAGTTTTATTGCGTTGTATTGTCGTCATTTCCATTCTCTTCTAGTTTCTGAAAGTAGTAACAGAGGTGAGTTGGTGCAGAGAATTTTCTTCATTGAAAACAAGGTTTTAAGCACCAACAAATAGCCTTCAGTTACATAAATAATTATGTATATGGCATTAATGCAAGAATACAGTATGTACTACAATGAAACTGAATTGGTGTATTTATGGATTGCCAGCTAGCTTTCTGTTTCTCTTCTATCACGAGTCAACTTCAGGACAGCCTGACTTGAAGAAGATGTCAATCCTCTGCGGCCTCTTCCTTTATGAATGAAGATGAAGGATTTTGCTGATAATGTTGAATAATATCAAAATCAGTGGACGGCTCTAGAAAACTGTCAGTTACCATTAACTTCACTGGACTGACATCATTGCTTGGCACCTGGCTTGCTTAATTTAGCTGACATGGTCAGGACATTGGCTGACACTTAGTATGTAGCTGTTTTCTTTGGGCTGGGACAAGTGAGTGCAGTCAAAGGGTTATGATTGGCTGCATGGCTGTCAATCATTTTAACTTCGCCAATGGGTTTTCACGACTGGAGGACTGACGTGCACTCCACTTTACTATGCTGGTACGCTGCCCGGATGGGGCCGGTTGAATACACTAAGAAGTGTGGGGGATGAAATCACCTTGTTGAAGATGTGTATCCCCCACGGGCGAGACAACCATGATCTTCATCGTCCTTGGCAAACCAGGGGGTGATGTCACAGGTGGTTGGGGTTTGGTCCTGCCCCTTGTTCCCCCCAGCTGCCGTAGCTAACCCTCCTACAAGAAGTATGAACGTTTACTCAAGTGTTTCTGCTGACTTCAGTGCTTGTGTTTCCAATAGACGTGATTTTTGCTGCTTTCTGCTTGTTCTCCCTATATCCATATTTACGTTAACACATCAGCTACAATGACTATGGATTAATAACTAGGCGACCTGCCCCCCTCTATCTGTAACTGGCTTGCACATTGCCTCCATTTGTTGGTTGGATAGGTTGAATTGACCTTTATCAAAAGCCCCAACCCCTTTTACTTACCTTTGCTGCCCCGTCAGTAACGGTTGCCAGGGTGTATGATCGAACAATGACCATTTGGAGGTGGGCTTATGAGCAACGATAAAAAATTATAGGGAACTTCCCTTATGAATGCAGAGGTAACACAAGAGCTACATTTACTCACCAATTCCTAGAAAAATACTACTGGATCACTGCTATCTGATCCAGTGTTTGGGAACATGCGCTCTCAGTGACAGTCAAAGCCTAAACAAATCCAACGTACCAAGTTGAAAAGCCACTGCACTGGTTACTTCCGTTAAGATGTGAATAATGGTAGAATGTATGTACAGTTTCTTGACATGTGCTGGAGTTAGGGTTAGGGTTCCACCCTTTGCTCATTTCTGCTATACACTGCATGCCACATTCTGTTCATAAGTAAAAAGGTGCAAAACTGGCCTGTCAGTAGTGCCACATGCTCAGCAAATCATTACTCTCATAAATCATGTAGCTTAGACAAAAAAATCAAATCTACATGGAGCAGGTGTGAGACATTTTGCCATATTCATACATAAAAAACATAACAGTTTTTCATATCTATTGTGTGCAAAGTGCTTTGTTAAGCAGATCCTTTGGTTGGATGGGACCTGACCGAAAGATTGGAAATGGGAAGACCAAATGGAAGTCACACATCCAGATTAGTACAAGGCATTTCTTCACCAATCAAGGCGATAAGAAATATTTAGAGTTTCCAACCTCTTCTTTCCACTGCTCGTCCTTTTCACCTTACTGCTAACAGAATGTGTCCCAGTGACTATGCGTCCTATTCGGTGCAATCCTGTGCTAGGCTTTTGGCTATTTTTAGGTAGCAGGATGTGGGGTTGCAATCTTCCCTCAGCAATAGTGGAACTGCCTTTAGGTGACAGGGAATATGCCATGGAGGATGTAATAAACTGTTATTTTTTCAATAATCAATGTGTTTCCTTTCTCCTCCAACCTTTGTTTCTATCCTGCAGAAGTGGAGGTGAAGAGTAGCCTCCAGTCGAGCATGCAGAGCCCAGTAGGAGCAGCAAATGAGCAACGAGGAGGAGGTGGCGAAGGAGGTGAGTGGGTGGGAGGTGTCTCCATTTCTCTAAAAGGTTTGATTTAGTGGTTGAAATGCCTCTGGAAAGTGAACATGCTGGAGAGTTTTTTTGGGAGAATATTCCGTGTGCATTCAAAGATTACTATAATGATGCACACTTCTGTGTGTGACAGACTTTGTCAATTTTGTCACAGCGTTCCCTAGAATCGGGCTCCATTCCTGAGGTTGAGGTTGGGAAGGATAGACTGATATATAACAATTTGGCATCTGTGACTCTCCTCGAATTTTGCCTAGCCTAGTGTGACATACCCTACAATGTGATTCTTGACATTAATCACAATAAGCAAGTATGGCAGAGAGCTCCCAGCTACTGCTCTCCCTCTCACTATCGGCTCCCTTTCTGAAATACACACACCTGATTAGAAATCGATTCTGTACCGGCTGCAGGTGACTGCCATGCCACCCTGCCATAGTCCTATGCTGCAATTTTGTCCCCTGCTCAGCTCCACATTCCTCTTACTCTACATTCCCCCCCACACCTCTGCTCTACGTATCTCTGTGGAGGAGGAACAGCTGAGAACAATCAAGTGAGAATAAGAGCGGGTCCCTACAATTGCCTGATCCCACTGCTCTGTCCACTGGACCCGGCCTGACTTACTCTTATGGGTCAGATCGGTCAGGGGCAGGCCAAATCAGTGAAGCGTGGGATGAATCACTGATCATACATAGCCAAACCCAGGAACTGTCTCACCTCCTTTTTCAACCTGGGCCTTGGACAGGCTGCAATGGCTGCCTGTGGCCAGACTTATTCACTGCCCAGGCAGTGCCCCAGACACCATACCTCCCTACGATACATCGTTCACCTTGCGGTTGTTCACACAGAACCACACAGACCCCTCTTTCTTACCCACAAGAATGATAGGGCAGCACCAGGGACCGAGGGACTCCATTACCCCCATTCATGCTCTCAATTCTTCCTGAACCAGTTTGTGCTTGCACTAAGGAAGTCTGTACGGCCGCACCTGGGGGGTGTCTCGATGTGGTGCTGAGTGAGATTAGTGTGCCCTGGAAGGGGGAAAGAACACATCAGCAAAATGCTGTTGGCTGTTTTCATGTCCACCTGCTTGGACGGCAAGAACCGCGTGCCATTGGGAGACAGGTTGGGTGTGGTGGTTTTCTCCACCTGTGGCAAATGATTTCTGGAACTCATCTGTCTCCAGCAACATGGTCACCAGGGATACCATTTCTTTCCATTGTCTTAGCAAATGGATGTGGTAAATTTAGGGCTCCCCGTCAGTGCATGCCACCTTGTTGACTATATCCGTGTGCCCACGAAGGGCCTTTGCAACTTGGCAAGGACTTTTCTTTTGCTGGGGCTTGGACTTTCCTTAATTAGTTTGCCTTAATTAGGTCTGGCACCCCCATGGTGTCCTGTCGAACAACACCTCAAAGGGAGAAAATCCCATGGCCTGAAGGACCTCTTGTACTGCAAAGAGCAGGATATCTAGTCATTTGTCCCAGTTCATTCTACTGACCAACCTATCTTTTTGAGGATGAGAGATGCTCATCCGAATAGACCTGATGCCCAGTAACCTGTTCAATTCCCTTAGTGTACATGAATGCTGTACCTATATCAGTCAGGATCTTCTTCAGGATTCTGAAGAAGATCCTTGGGACAGTGCTTTGGCAACACTCTGGGTAAAGATGTAGCACAATGGCACTGCCTCCGGATATCACTTTGTGTAGTGTATTAAAGCTAGGACAGTGATATCCATGTGCACTGTGGTGAAATGGCCTGGTGTCTCCACCAGGGAGAGTGGCTATAATGGGGCTCCAGGAATTGGGGGCGTGTTTACTAGCTAGTTCTCCTAATGCCTGGCTGGAAAAATCTGGCCATTATCTGCTCAAGTGTCTTCTCATACCCTATGTGCTTGGCAATAGAATAGCTGCCTGGAAAATCATGTCCCAGAGGCTTTGAGGATTAAGTGTCTGGGCTTGCTTCTCACCAGTGTGAGTGTCCTGCCTGACCCAATACAGGTTGTTCCTGTTCACAAAGAAGTGCAGGTAAGTTACAGTGGCATTAGGGTGCACCAAATGACTATCAATTTCAATCACCTGGTCTAAGGAGTGAGGAGTGTCATCCCATGACGGCTTGATGGGGAAATGGGTTATGAAGTGAAGTACTGTTGTACATCCTAATGCACATCCTAATGCACCTAGTGTCCAACCCCTTCCCTAAACACTTAGTCCCGGGTTGGACCTGGACCACCTGATCAACCTCCATTGCCAAGCATTCTTGCTTGAAGAAGTCCAAATGTCTGCATCTCCAACAACCCTGCCCAGGCATCTCAGCTACCCCCAGTGGGTCGACTCTGTTGTTCCAGCTCATAGGCGCCTTTGGGGAGAGAGGGGAGAGGTTACACTGGGCTGTTGCACTGGCTTCAATTGGTGTGCCATAAGTCAGAGCTGGCACTGTAGGTGACCACCTCTGGAGCATCAGGACCAGGTGGGTCCCCACCAGCTCCCCCATCCACTGTGGGAGCTGGTGGGGACGATCGGATCCTCAGCCACTGTCACGGCCCCTCAGTCAGTGTCACGGCCCCTCAGTCAGTGTCACAGCTTCCTGGCCTCTGACAGCGCACCTACCCTGCGGTGTATTGGAGCACTGCAGTGAACTGCTCCAGTATGATCTGTCTCATCTGGCTGCTCCTCCTGGTTACTGTGTCCCAGATGTGGTGAGCAAAAATGATAGCGTCCCTGTAGCATTGATGCTGCACTTCTGGCAAGTGCCCTAATCAATCCAGCACTGCCTTGCTCACCTCCACAAACCTCCCTCTCGTCACTGCTGGCAGCCCCAGGGCAGTGGTATGTGTTGGTATGTGGTATGTGTTGCTGCTCTCTCGCCGGGAGCGGCAACAGCCACACTGCCCACTCCTCCTCCAGGCACCAAATGCCGGGTTAGACAGCATCATCCTCTCAGTGCCTGGGAGACGGTGGTTGGGGAAACTGCAACACCACAGACCTGCTGAGTTTGGTGCATAATCAGGGCCTTTGTCTTTGTCCACCTGCATGAAGGGCAGCTACACCAGCCAGCACATCATGATGGTCAGTGTTGTGATGGCTTACACCTGCTTGCTCATCCCCAGGTTTATTTGGGCACCAATGTAATGTGGATGTGTCTGTGGGTTCCTCTCAGAATGAGACACTGCAACTCCAGACAACTGGTAGATTTTGACCAACAGTAACGCAGCTACCATAAAATGCGAACTCTGTGTCCACAACGCTGTCACTGTCCGTGTCCTGTCATGCTGCTGTCACAGTGTCTGCTCCCAGCTACTGCTCTCACTCTCACCATTGGCTCCCATACTAAAATACACACATTGATTCCCTGTAGCTGCTACTGTTGCAGGTGACTGCCACGCCCCGCTTCCGTGCTCTTCTGCTGCAGCTGTGTCCCCCTGCTCTGCTCTACCTCTACCATGATTTTAAGTTACTGTGATTGTAACGTGATGTGGTGAGGGGAGCAGCTCCACAGTTACAAAATTGCCGCTGCCTGCGTGAATCATTGCGTAAAACCTGTAGTGTCTCCAGAGATTTTTGATGTCTATTGTACTGTATTGAAGATAGAACAAAAAAGAAATCTCACTCACCAGGCCACATTACCCTCAGAGAGCATTGTTGGCATCTGACTTGCATTGGGAGCCATGTTTACCCCAGGTTTTTGCAAGGTGGAGCAATGCACAAAATCACAGTGATTTTAAATATTAAAAAATCAAGTCAAGAGCTGCTTTAGCACCATATATTTAAACATGTTCTCATGACTAGCTTGTATGGAAAAGTACCAAAACTAGTGCACCAAAATTTTGTGCACTTTCATACGAATTTCCAGTGACACCAGTGTGCATGCGTGCACTATGCTTCTTACCCGTAAACACGATTGGTAGCCCGCATACATAAAACTTCTTTAAAGCGAAGGATTCCAGTGGAAATCGTATATTTCAACATAATTTTCTGTTAATACGTCTTACTGTGCCTTACTCTTTTTCCACTCGCGGACCACATGCATTACTCCTATTTGCTATGGCAATATGGCGATGAGGTTGGCGTATTCTGTACGGCAAATTCTGGCATATTCCTATTCAGGAACTGGCACTCTTGGAGAGGTGTCCGCTTAACCATTTAACACACACTCTCTCTCTCTAACACAACTCCAACTCTCAGCAGCCACCGCTGCAAAATAGCTGCAAAATACACACATACTGTTTGTAGTTTGCTTTCAAGTCAGAAGGGAGGAGGGGAGAGAAAAATACCTTCCCCTTGAAGTTTCCTCCTGGTTTTTGACTATTTTGCTTGTCAGAAGGTCTTGTATTACGATCCACTGCCTCCATGTTGATAGCACCTTCCTAGAGCAACTTTGCTACCGCCTGGAATACCTGGCTGTGAAATGCAGACCATTCAAGGCGTTGAGAGTTCTGCTCCATCGCGATTATAGCTGTTTACATTCCACCGCGGGCTAACGCTAAGTTAGCGCTAGAGGATCTGTACTGCCTAATCAGTAGGCAAATGAATTCACACCCAGAGGCAGCTGTGATTGTAGCTGGAGACTTCCACCATGTGGAACTCAAAGCAGTGTTTCCAAAATTCCTTAAGTTCATACGCTTTCCCACCAGAGATAACATACTGGGTCAAGTTTAATACAACATCCCAGGAGCTTACAAGGCTGCAGCACGTCTTGTGCCTTTGCTTTGATCACATCAAGGACATAATCCCTGCTACTCTGGACAGAAATCACCACGGATGCAGTCTCACTAGCACTGCACAAGGCTCTGACTCACTTGGAGCATCCCAACACCTACGTCAGGATGTTATTTGTGGATTTTAGCTCAGCTTTCAATACTGTGAACCTGGACAAGGTGACACTGAAACTCCACAACCTAGGAATGTCTGCTCTTCTGTGCCTTTGGATCAGGGACTTTCTCACCCACAGGCCACAAGTGGTGAGAATTGGGAACAGAACATCGTCCAAACTGATCCTTAACACAGGCAGATCGCAGAGCTGTGTGCTCAGCCCAGGCCTTTTCATGCTGTCCACCCACGACTGTAATGCTGTTCACTCCACAAACTTGGTTGTGAAGTTTGCAGATGACACCAGCATAATGGGTCTCATATCGGATAATGACGAGATCCAGCACCTGACAGGATGGTGTTCAGACAACAACCTTGTCCTGAACACAAGCAAGACCAAGGAGGTTATAATGGACTTAAGGAGATCCGGGAGGATGCAACACACCCCTCTCCTCATTCATGGAGAGGAGAGCAGGTGGACAACATTAAGTTTCTGGGCATCCACATTGCATCTGACCTCACTTGGTCTCTGCAAACATCTCACCTGGTGAAGAAGGCCCAACAAAGGCGCTTCTTCCTCAGCAAGCTCAAAAGGACTGGACTCTCCCCTCAGCTCCTGACAAACCCCTACAGGGCCACAATAGAAAGCATCGTCTGTCCGAGTGCAACACTGTGGTATGGGAGCTGCACTGCACAAGACAGGAAAAACTTGGCCCAGGTGGTGAGGACGCCTTTGGACTCAATTTACAACAGCCGGGTCAGAAGGAGGGCTGGTCGTATAGGTCATGACCTGTTGGTGCCTCTCTCTGGAAAGAGATACAGGACTATCAAGACCCTCACGAACAGACTGAGATGCAGCTTCTTCAATCGAGCTGTGAAATCCATATCTACCCCATAGACTGAATAGTAAACCGCTGTAGATGGCAGACAGCACTGCACCTGGACTCTTTGCACTACTCTAAAATGTACTACCTTTTTTGATTACTATATTTGTATATGTATATTTAAGTATTTAGATATGCCTTTTTATTTTATTTCATTGTCTACGTTATCCGAGAGTCACTGATCATAATTTTGTTGTGCCCTGCACAATGACAATGAACATTCTTGATTCTGTATTCCTGTTTGTAATGACTATACAAATAAGTTGCAGTGTTTTCTGACAAACTTCCACATTTCCTCTTTCTCAAAACAGATGCAGGAATCGCCACAAAACTAGCACTAAAAACTGTAACTGTAGAAATATGTTATTTACATATTTGGATGGTCTCTAAATACCAGGATTTGGTGATTTGGTGCACTGGATGAAAGCTGAGTGAGAACAGGTTGCATATTTACAGGGAAACTGGCTTTTAATATGAATATAATTCTTGCACCTCAGTTGGCACAGAAATAGCTACCTTTAATCAAAAAGCTTGCTTCCTAAGTGACATTTTGACTGTAATGATGACAGGTAGCCACTTGAAAAAGGCTGTGTAAGCAGTGGGTAGACACCGTTGTATGTTAAGATAATACGGCAGGGAGTTATTTGTCATGTGCGTATTCAGTGATGCATCATTTCTTCCACAGCCAGCTGGTGCAAGTGTTTTGCGGCAGGATATATTGTATGGTTTAACAATTAAAGAATGAAATATACATGTACCGTGTCTCTGGCAACAAGTGGCAACGTTACTGGCATAAGCAGCTCTGAGGATGGGAATGTGAGTTCCCACCACAGCTTTTCCTGTGCCTTCTATCACTTTTGGTGAATGATTAGGGGGTAAAAATGTTCACATATGAATGAATCTGTGATCGATTATCCCGCTGTATTCTCCACTGCTGGCAGAGAAGGTGCTGCAGCAGTCGCTCACATGCACCCACACACACAGACGCCCTCACACACACTTGCACGTACTTAACAGTCAGAAGTGATTTACAGTGCATATTCATGTACAGCACACGTATGTGCACGCACATGGGCATGCACACACACACACACTCACACATATAGACACATCCATACACATACAAACAAACAGCCAAACGCTCGCGCTGGTATAGACTTTTGAAAATTACCAAAAAAATGATTTAAAACATGTATATATTTGATTGTCCAGCCTACTATGTGACTCCTGGACTACAACTGCATATGCCAGTCCCTTAGTAATCGTAATCTTATCCCTTGCTGCTTTCCCAGGGGGCGGTCCAGGCGAAGGACCAGGAGGAGGAGGAGGAGGCCCAGTGGACCTGCGGACAGAGCCCAGGATGGGCTCCCTGTCTACTGGAGGAGCTGCAGTGGATACAGCACTGAGAGAGCAGCAGCTCCAGCAGGAACTGGTGCTCCTGAAACAGCAGCAAGAGCTCCAGAAACAACTGCTATTTGCAGAGTTCCAGAAAAAACATGAAGTGCTTACTAGACAACATGAAGTCCAGCTGCAGGAGCACCTCAAGGTAATTTTTCTTGTTTTCTTCTCTGAAGCTATAAGATGATGCATCAACTGAACATCAGTGTCATTCATTAAACTGTGTGTGTGTGTGTGTGTGTGTGTGTGTGTGTGTGTGTGTGTGTGTGTGTGTGTGTGTGTGTGTGTATTCAAAAGCAACAACAGGAGCTGCTGGCAGCCAAGCGGCAACAGGAGCTAGAGCAGAAGAGGAAACTAGAGCAACAAAGACACGAAGAGCAGGAGAAACATCGACTGGAGCAACAACTGCTGCTTCTGAGGAACAAGGAGAAAGGCAAAGAGAGTAGGTTCAACCCCTGTTAGTACTTTGAGTCCTCTCCCACAGAGAATTCCTGTGCTTTGTGCTTATGAGCTGCCAGTACAAAGGCTGTGAAGCGTTCTGATAACTGTCTTCCCTCTTTGGCATGATTCGGAAGGTGCCATTGCCAGTACAGAAGTAAAACTGAAACTGCAAGAGTTCCTCCTCAACAAGAAAGAGCCAGGCATCGCTGGACTAAACCATTCCTTCTCCCCCAAATGCTGGTAAGGATTGCAGTTGGCTCACACGCATCATTGTCACGTCAAACTGTAGCACTCCTTCCGAAGGTATCATTTTGTATATATGTCCCCAGATCAGTGAGTATGTGGCCTCTTCATGACAAGGTGTGAGCAGGAAAATTCTAGTCTGAGCGATGCGTAAACAAGCTGCCTCAACACTTGAGTGTTTCGCTGGGTTTGTCAGTCACTCTGAGGAATCACATTGAAAGAATAGGGAACAGCTCTCCACAGTTGTAGTGGTGATGAATGTTTATTTATATACTTATATAATGTTTATTTATAGATTTAGTTTGATATAAATTGCCAGATTTTGGAGGTTTTTCCTAAGCATAGTAGAACCTTGCTTGTGGCAAGGAAGTACTCCTTGCTGCCTACTACATGGATTTGCTCCCTGCAAGGCCTATTTTATTTAGGTAAAATACATATTTTAATTTTGAACTGCCCCCTTAAGTTCTGTTTGGACTAATGTTACAGTGTCCTACCATGTCTTCTTGTTGGAGAAAGGACCTGGAAGTGTGGTGACTGTTTGTTGTCTTTACAGTGTTAACAATCCAAAATGCACGATGCCACTTTTCTCTGAACCTGAATTATGTGGGTATGTGTCCTGTATAAACTGTGCATGTGTGTGTGCGTGTGTGCGTGTGCATGTGTGTGTGTCTGCGTGTGCGCGCAGGGGAGCCCAACAGACCTCGGAGCAGGGCTCTCCTCCACAGAGTAACACCCCAGGAACTCCTCCCTCCTACAAACTGCCCTCACTGTTGGGCAACTATGAGGGGAAAGATGACTTCCCACTCCGCAAGACAGGTATGAGAGACGGGCTGAAGCAGAGACAGGAAATTTCTGCCATGTGTTGTTCTGCTGTGTCAGGGTGAGACTGACTCGTCGAAAGAGGCAGGCTGTCAGACACACACCAATACACACACAGACAACTTCTATTTCAGGTTAAGGGTTAGGGTTAGGGCAAGGGTTATATTTTCACATTTCATAATATATGGCAGAATTTTGACTGAATACAATGAGCACAGGTCAGAAGTGAGGGTGCGAAACAAATTGTGCCCCTAGAATTCCTTCTGAATACAAAGTGTTGACCAAAATGTTGACCAAGGTCTTGGCAAATTATCATGCTTGAAACACAAATAAGAAAACATCAGTCTTCTTCAGTGGCCCTCAAACAAATGAGAATACATCTGAAATTCTGGAGTCTTAGTAATAGAATAGTCCCTTGGATGGAATGAGAAAATATATAGCATTTATAAAACTATTGGCATTAAACCCCTTCATACCACTGTCCAAGACTGTCTTCAGGAAGGCCTGTCCTTGGTTTCCTGGACACCATGAAGAGAGCATTTCCCTCTTCCTGCTCCTTGACCTTTATGCCAAAAGGTCCTTGAAATACACCTACTGTAACCAACCAACCACACTGCACAGCCAGCCAAAAAGTCATTTCGGTTACCAGACAGCCTGTGCCCCTTTATCTGCCCTTTTAGTCTGCTGTTGGCAAACCATCGGGCACCTGAAAATACTCCTATCAGATACACAGCTACAACACAATGGAGCAATATAGAAACACAGATTACATTGGAGTTAGACCCAAAAATGACAACACAAGATTAAGAACACAAAACAGCCAAACCTCAATAGTAAAAAGCTACATCAACATAGGAACTTTCTTTGTTCCAGAGTGTACAGAAATGTAACTATAAAGACGGCTGCTGATTGATCAATGCCACTGATCAGTATGTTTTCATTTATTGATGTATTGTTTGTCCAGCGGGTTTAATGTCTTTTCTCTCACTCCTTGTCTTCTTGGGTGCCACATCCAGTTTCAGAGCCCAACCTTAAGGTACGGTCACGGTTGAAGCAGAAGGTGGCTGAGAGGCGAAGCTCTCCACTCCTTCGCAGGAAGGATGGCACTGTTATCAGCACCTTTAAGAAAAGAGCAATAGAGATATCTGGTAAACGCACACACACACACACACACACACACACACACACACACACACACACACACACACACACACACACTTGGTTGCTGTAGTTCTGATGGCAAAGAATCCTTTGTACATGTTGTGAGTTGAGTAGATGATTGTTTGCTCTCTTTCTTCGTGTCCAGTCTCTTCACTGTGTAACAGTGCCCCAGGCTCTGGTCCCAGCAGCCCCAACAGCTCCAATTCAGCTATAGCCAATGGCAACACGGGATCTGTCCCCAACATACAGACTGAAGTAAGCACACAAACATTTTTTTTTCCTCTCAGGACTCATTGATATGCATTTTCCTAGTTCCATACCACTCGTCTAACCTAACCTGTAACTAATCGCTAAAACTAAGGTGGACAGTCTTGTGAGTGAGTCCGTCCGCACTCACAAAGCCTAAAAATGTGTTTATTTTCCACAAAGACTTACACAAACGACAAAAGAATCTGTCCTCGCTGACTGGTTTCAGTTTCAACTTTCACTGTGTGACATGGTATGTACAGCGCATGCTTGCCACCCACGGTGCATTCTGGTTCGGGGACAGTCTCATCGTATACATCCAAAGGAAGTGTGCTTAAAGGATAAATGTGAAATGCCGTAAAACAGAAGGGAAATGAAAAGATGAATGGTTGCAGTGGATAAAAGTCAGGCGATCTTAAAGACTGGTCTTCATTGAATTTAAAGGTGGTGATAGATGAGGATTGCCCAATAGTCGGGTTGAAACTGTTTCACAGTGGGAGAGCGACAATACTAAACAGTTTGACGAGTAACATGTAATGTACTGGTGACTTGCGGAGCAGAGATGCTGATGTTTTCATATTTCTGTACTGTTCTGTGCAATTTGGAGCATGTTTCCGTGATTTGATTTCCCTGCCGTTTGCATCACATTTATGTTAATGTAATGTGCCTTTAATCTCATAATGCATTGTCAGCATATCAAAGATTGAATCTGTAGAATTTGTGTTAAAAGCTAGAAGGCTGCAGAATGAAGGAATGGTGTTTCCTTGAAAACACTGGTTTGATAAATACCAAAATCCCAAATATGGAGTCTGGACTTGCCCAGCTAGGCTGGCAATGGGTAAAACGTTGGAGTCTACAATAGTCTGCAGCTGCTTCAGAGCCTCGGTGAACAATACATTATCCATCTCAGCAGATGAGTGACTGGTAAAGAGCCAGAATTAGAGTTAAGCCTCCATCCAATGGATTCAAGTAAAGCTATCCCACAGCAATAAAATGCATGCGGAAATGACGACTTTTCTCCTCAGTCGTCAACGTTATCTGTCAGCCAAACTTCTCTGGAATATTTATTTTCATTACATAAATTTTACCCCAGATATAAGATTAGTGATCATAGCTGGTTGACCTCCACACCAAGGTAACGGAAGGAAAAAAAGAGCAGAGAAAAATGGCAGCTGGTAAACTGTAATCTAAGAAGTTAGCAAAGTTCACTGTGGCTCACTGTGGAGTCCCAGGCAGCTGTTGCATTCAGGGGCGGTTGGGTGCTTCCAGGTGACAAATAACCATTGTCCTGATCCATGGTTTGAAACCTGCCGTAATCCTCAGTTTTCAAGTTTCTGATGGTACCTTGTGTTACAGTGGCAACCTTGTCATATAGCCCAAAAACCTATAATACACTGAATTGAATCTGTGGGAAGTAGTCCATTATGATGGCTGTATAAAGGGTATCATTATTTATCTTAGAATCTACAGATGTGCCAACAAGATGATTATTAGATATGAATAAAAACAGCCAAGACCAAAGTAATGACTTTAAACAATGGTGAAAGAGCAACACACCCGAGCTAACCGGTCCTCTTCCCTGTGTTTGTCTGTCTGCAGCTGAGATCTCTCCATCAGACACTCGGGACTGATGGGACACTGAGTCCCCTGAATCTCTACACCTCACCCTCCCTGCCTAATATCTCCCTGGGCCTTCCTGCTAACACGCACATCACGGTAGGCCAAGAGAACACACACGGACATGACTCACAACCTTATGCCCTTTTCCCACTCCTTAGACCAGCACAGCACGTCGTGGTAATGACCAGTGCACAGAAAGTAACTAAGTAAAACAAGTCACTGTGTTGTTGTGTTTGTTTGCGTCGGACTGCACTTTGGTATTGAAGACACTGACCAATCAGTGGCCAGAAGCCGTATCATGTCACATTTTGGTAACGGCACAGCTGTCCGCAGCGGAACTGTACTGTACTGGTACTACACATAATAACTACTGTACTGATATTACACATAACTGTGTTCATGTAGCTTTGCCTGTGTGGGAACCATGGTAACCCTAGTATTGCCTGTGATACTGCAGCCTCCTCAGAAGCTGTCAAACCAGCAAGAGGCGGAGCGTCAAGCCGTTCAATCGCTGCGAGGGGGAGGGCCTCTAACAGGAAAGTTCCTCTCCACGTCTTCTTTACCTGCAGGTACGTTTGACTGAAGTCCTACGTTGAACCTGATGTCATTGTTTATTATACTCAAGTCAATGTCTCATAGCATGTGATGTATGTATTTGCCTTTGCAGGGGCAGGGCATGATGTGGAAACACCACCCCCCAGCTCTCATTCTGCCCATTCCTCATTATTGCAACATGTGCTACTGCTAGAGCAGGCCCGACAGCAGACTGCCATGCTTGCTGGTACACACATGCATCGCATCCATCATTGCAAATAGAATTACTTGCCTTCAGGGTTAAACTTAAGTACTATCTGATCTTTTCTTATCTTATCTTATCTTGTCTTATCTTATTTTATCTTATTGCGCCAGCACATTAAAGTCTATGCTTATGTCACAGGAAGCATCGAACTTATTGTTTGCTCTGACTGTCTCGCCACCCAGTGCCCATGTACAGTCAGTCTCCGCTTGTCACAGCAGAGAGAGGCATGTCCAGCGGCATTCGGGCCGTCAATAAGTTGCCTCGTCATCGGCCACTGGCACGAACCCAGAGTGCCCCTCTGCCACAGTCCCCCCAGGCACTGCAGCAGCTGGTGGTCCAACAGCAACATCAGCACTTCCTGGAGAAACACTACAAGGTACACATCTTTAGACCAACACACACTCCCGGGCTGCACATGGTCAAATACCAATGATATTTTTGTGTGTATGTGTGTATGTGTAGATGCTATCTAAGGGGACGGAACTTCCCAGACCACCACCTACCCACCCAGAGGAAACTGAGGAGGAGCTAACAGAGACCAATGACATGCAGGAGGACGACGAAGGTGCACACCTTCATAGGTCTGGCATCTCTAGCAGTCCGTCACTTAGAATGACAAAGCTTTGCTCTAATATATCCCTTAAATAAACAACTGAATGTGATTACACCACCCAGGCTTCAGAGGGATGGGTCAGATGACAGCACACCCTCCTCTGAACGGCTGAGGCCACATGTGAAGGGCGAGGAAGAGCATGGGGTTGTGCATGTAAAAGGGGAGAGCACAGAAAGTGAGCTGGATGAAGAGGAGGAGGAAGAGGATGCTATCCAGCTGAGGGAGGGCGACGAAGAGGAAAGGGCAGGCTACACGCAGGTGTGTGTGTGTGTGTGTGTGTGTGTGTGTGCAAGCGCGTGCGTGCGTGTGTTAAAAAAGCCTGTGTTTGTTTTTTTAATGTGAAAAGGTGCCAGGGAGCAGCTTCATGCACTCTATCATATCCACTTCTGTGATCAGAGACTGGTTTGCACCCATGGGCAATTGCACCTCAGATGGTATCTGAAATATTATTGAGCTTGGGAAAGAAAATACTACTCGTATCTAAATTGTGATTATTCAGTGCCTTTGGTCATTTTTGGGAGGAAAACAGGAAATTCGGATTTGTGTTTTGACGAAATAAGCACAAAAGAGTAGTTATGCTATAGAGAATCTGTTGTCAGAATCCACTGCACATTATTTGTCATCAGTTTGAAATTTTAGCATTTAGAGTGCATGATCCCTATGCAGCAAGCCACCGACAAGTTAGAGTGGTCAGCTAGAACCCAAAAAAAGCAATACAATGTTTAAACTTAAAAGATATGATCAAACTGTTGAGAAAAAGTTTGCTTAACAGTCCATAATAGGGATATTTATCTTGAAATAGTTAAATGGATTAACAGTTGTAACAAAACCTTGCAGGGCAACATACTTAAACATGAAACAACATCTGTACTGTGACTTATCAGTGGAAATGAGCTCACTGACAATGTGAGGGGTAATGTTGCTGAAGGAGCTTATTTGATAGGGATTTGGAGCAGGCCAGACAAAACCGATTGGTGAGCACCGACGCCCAGGTCAGTGCTAAATTTGGGACATTTAGATTACGCTGCATCATCCCACAGAGTGATGAATCACACGAATGCATCATCATTCGACCTCCTGCTGTTCTCTGTCTTACTGTGTTTGCCCTATTGCAGATGTTGCAGTGCCTTAGCTATCTGACTCATCTCTGCCTTTCAGGTTTGGCCCAAACCTGAAATGGCTGCTGATGTTTTTCACACACTGACAACCTGAACTGGGTGGTCTGGTTTTGGGTGCTGCTGCTTCTTCAGAGAAGTGATATATATTGTCACATAACCTTCTGCATTATCTGCACTTAAATAAAGGCATGTCAAGTTTAGTGCTGCTACCTGAGTACTGTTTGAGATCTTCCTGTCTGTTTTTAGAATGAATCATAGCACTGAGACTGCACTGGTTGAAGTCACTTATGACTTCTTAATGCCGTCCAACCAAGGCCTTGCTTTAGTGCTTGTCATTTCTTAGATCTCTTAGATCTGCTTTTGATACAGTTGACCACCAGATCTTACTAAGGAGACTGGAATATCAGCTTGGAATCAGAACCACAGCTTTAGATTGGTTCCAGTCCTATCTCTCAGACCGATATCGGTTTGTTTGTGTCAATGATAATCAATCTCCCGCACTTAAGTCAGTCGTGAGGTTCCACAAGGATCTGTACTCACTCCAATTCACTTCACTTTAGGTGATATCATTGGGAATCATAGAACAGATTTCCACTGCTACGCTGACGACTCCCAATTATTTTTATCAATCAAGCCGAGTGAACATCTACAGCATCTTCAATTCTGCCTTGAGGACATTAAGGCCTGGATGACCCAAAATTCCCTTCTGAACTCTGAAAAAAACAAGTTATTGCTCATAAGTCCAAAAAGGGATACTATATCTGACATCATTGCGCTATAAAATAGTTTTGCTACCCCTTCTGGCCCTGCAGTAAAGAACCTAGGTGTAAGCTTTGCTCAAGACTGGACAGCTGGTCCATGCTCCAACAGGTCGCTGAGAACTTTGCAGCTCATTCAGAACACAGCAGCTCGAGTCGTGGCAAAAACCCGAAAGAGAGGTCATATATCTCCAGTTATGGCCTCTTTGCACTGGCCTCCTGTATCATTCAGGATTCAGTTCAAAATCTTTCCCCTTGTTTAGAAAGCTCTTCATGGTCTGGCACCCTATTATTTCAGACCTGATAAAACCCTGTTACCTCACTAGGAAGCTCCTTTCTCTGAATGCAGGCCTACTTGTGGTTCCAAAAATCTCTAAGTCTAGATTTGGAGCCAGAGCCTACAGCTACCTAGGCCCTCTCCTGTGGAACCAACTACCAGTCTACCGTGTGGCAGACACCCTCTTTGCCTTCAAGAGTAGTTTAAAAACCCTCCTTTTTGACAAAGCCTACAGGTAGACTTTAAATCCTAGATAAGCTGCTATAGGTACACCCCGGTACATTGACCTATATCTTCTCCATTCTCCGTTATCCGCAGCTGTAGTCGACTGTGTTTTTGGGATTGACTGATAGATATAACTGAGTGTCGTGACAGGGAAAACCTGTTGAATGCTTTCTGATATTCACTTTGGGAGCATATGTAAGGTGAACAGGATTGGACCAAGCACAGATCCTTATGGAACCCCATGACTGTCTTAAGTGCAGGGAGACTGAATGTTACTGATGTGAACAAACTTAATATCGGTCTGTTAGATAGGACTGGAACCATTCTAAAGCGGTAACTCTGATTCCAGCTAGATTTTCCTTTCTCCTAAGTGAGAAGTTTTGGTCAGCTGCACTAATATCTAACAAGACAAGCACTGAAACAAGACCTTGGTCGGAGGCCATTAAGAGGTCATTAGTAACGTTAATCAGTGCACTCTCAGTGCTATGATTCATTCTAAAACTGGGCCGGAAGATTTCAAATGAACTATTGTTGTTATGGAAGTCACAAAGCTGGTTGACTGTGACTCCCACAGGGTTTTTGAAATGAAGACGAGATTGGAGATGAGCCTGTAATTTGCTAAAATCCTTGGATTGAGTGAGGTTTTCTTAGGAAGGGTTGGATTAAGGCAACTCTAAAATTTAGCATAAAGTAACCTACTGATAAAGACGGGTTAATCAATGTCTAATAAGGAGATGTCGAGTACAGGGAACACTTCCTTAAACAGCTAGTGGGAATAGGATCTAGGAGACAGGATGATGATTTAGAGGAGGAGATTAAAGACATCAGCTGATGTAGGTCATTGGGGACAAATTAACTTAATGACGACTGGTTTACCAGCTGTATCCTGAATAACTGCACCAGAGGGTAGATTTGTTGCAATTGACGCAAGGTAATTATAGATTGCTTATCTGATAGCTTTAATTTTGTCATTGAAGAACCACATGAAGTCACAGCTACTGAGCTGTATGGGAACACACTGCTCAGTGGAATTGTGGGGAGTCAGCCTGGTTACAGTGCTGAATAGGAGCATGGAGTTATCCTTATTTTCTCCAATTACGGATGTGTAGTATCTGGCTCTGGCATTACACAGAGCATCTCTATATGTTTTAAGACTGTCTTTCCAGATCAGAAAAAGATTGTTGTTTTTAGTGCATTTCCTCTTCAAGTTTATGTGGTAGCTGCTCATAAGTTGCGTTTTTTTTGGTGAAGGAGCCAACCTCCTTCTTTTTGTTAGTGGTGCAATGGAACCAAGTGTCTCAAGAAGACAGCCTGTGATTCTATTAGGAAGATGATCAATGTGGAAGGAATTGGGGTTTTCACAGCAGAGAGTTGACGTCGTACTGAGAACTAGCAGAACAGTTTCCTTGAAGGTCACTGTGACACTGTCTGTCAGATGTGTTGAGTATGTGCTACTCTTCACTTTTACATAACCAACTAGAATGAAGTCAAAAGTGATAAAACAATGGTCAGACAAGACTGGGAGAGATGGTGAGGAGAGGTGTTCGATTTCAACACCATAAGATAGAACAAGGTCCAGGGTGTGGTTGAAGCGGTGTTTGGGTTCATGTACATGTTATCACATTATCCATTTTTAGGACGAAGCATGAGAGACTTTTAGACAGACTTTTCAGGACATGTAGACAGTAAATCTGAATAAAGACCTGGAGCCCAGTATACTATGACAAGTAGGACTGGTAGTTGTGTCTTCCAGTTTAGTTGGGACAGAATGACAACAAGGCTTCCAAATGAGTTATATCTCATATTAGGCTTAGGGGTAATTGATAAGCTATTTTCAAAGATGACTGCCACCCCAGCTCCACGGCCAGAGCAACATGGTAATTAGTGTGGCTGAGTGGAGAGGCCTCATTTAGGCCACCATCATACAGTGTAGCCAGTTTCTGAAAGACCCAAAATCTCAATGTTGTTATCTGAGATTAATCAATTAATAAGAATGACTTTGGAAGACAGGGGGCGGACATTAAGTAATCCACATTTAACTGCTAATTCACAGATGCCTGCTAATTCAAATAAGTTTTTGAAGAATTGCTCCTCTGCTATTTAATTTGGACAGTCGGAGGACAGACAGTCTCTATGGGGTTTCGTATGGGTAACTGAATTGAGAAGTGTGTTAAACTACAGCTCTGCCTCCTGGTCTTAACTCTGAGTCAAGGGGTGGGGTCTAATAACTTGGCCATTTGGCCAGGCTGCTAGAGAGTTGGGATTCTCCTGCGACCGTGGGATGGATGCACCATCTCCAATGAGACCAGGTCATCCCCAGAGAGGCTGCTTATTTGCCCATGCCTGATTCTCAAGTGAGGAGAATCTATTAGAAATGGGAAATGGGTGGACCTCAGTGGACTTTGGCTGGGAGCTTTGCCTCCCCTCTGACTGTTGCCCCTCTGACGGTCCCTGTTTTGGCTTCTCCTGAGCAGCCAGGGGGGAACAAATCAAAGTCACGTTCAGAGGGTCCCTGGCTACACCTAGCGGTTTGGATTCCATGGTACAGAGAAGAGCTTTGAGATTGTTAGCCTGGCCTCGAGCCTATAAGCTACAGGCCTTACTTGAATCACCCTTGCTAAAGGAGGTAGGGGAATAACTAGACATGAATAACAAAAATTAGCTGGAAGAGGAATTATAAAGAAGAAAGTAGTGAATAAGAATAGATGCCTCTGGACCCTAAGTCCAGAGGCATCTATTGTTATTCCTCTTATGTCCACTTATAAAAAAAGGATTTGATTGTTTTTTAGTCAATTTGAAGAAACAATTCCATTGGTTAAGGCACAGATGCAAAAACTAACCATGAAATTACGTGGTAAAAAAAAAGGTTTTACTAACTTTCAATTAAAATTCAGTTGGATTTAAAACCACAAAAACTACCCAAAGTTAGTCAGCCACTTTCAAGAGTTATTTCCCCAAAGATTTGGAAGACACTGCCAGACATTGAAGTAGCTCGTAACCTCTTTTAACCTCTGTATTCCAAGACTATCAATGTGATATGTTTGATGTTTGTGTTTTAAGCATCAACAGGAAGTACAGCTTGTCTTCTATTCCTGACTTGTGCACTTCAGTATTTTTTGTACCCACTAATCTCATCTCTTTGTCTTCATCTTGCTATGCTATGGGAGAGTTTGTACCCGAGGATGACGCATCTTTTCTATGGGGAGGGGGTTGAATATATCACCCATTTAACTTTTTTATGATTACCAAGAAGAGGATGAGTCGTCAGCAAAAGCTTGACATTTTACTGAAACGTAAAAGGGCAGGATTTTAATATGTAATTGAAGGAGATTTTTGGTCACATCTTGATGTATACAAGATGTGTGTGTATGTATTCCAGTAGTACTGGAACACACACACACACACACAAATGTATTGGCGCTGCAGTGAGATCACCATTTGGTGACTCAGCCACTGGACTCATCTCTGTGTGTGGCTGTAGGTCAGTCCATCTCTAACTATGTGTGGATGGGTGAGGGCATGAGTCACCCCATTGGCAGCACAGCAACATCCCTATAAATAGATGCTACAAAATATCAAAAGTCTAGTTGGAGCAATCATTCTGAAAGGATCTGTCACTCATATCAGTCAATACAGTCCACTGATTTCTCCACACATTTCTAAAAAAAGTGTACAACACTGTAAATGGTTGTAAGTTGAGCCATGACAGCACTCCTTGCTGTCGTGGCCTGATGCTTAGTCTTCTCTGTCTCTCTCACTCACTCACTCACTCACTCACTCACTCACTCACTCACTCACTCACTCACTCACTCACTCACTCACACTCACACTCACACACACACACACACACACACACACACACACACACACACACACACACACTTACTTGCTTTCAGCCGTCCCAAATGAATGGAGTAACATCTTATCTTAATGTTTCTCTGTCCCTCTGCCAGGCTTTGCAGCAGCTGGGTGTGTTCCACTCCTCTCTGCCCCACAGACCCTTGGGAAGAGCACAGTCTTCTCCTGCAGCCACTGTCAATCCCATCAAACACCTCTTCACCACTGGTCAGTCTGGTCAGTGTGTGTGTGTGTGTGTTTCTTTATGGGGGGTGCACATCTGCTTGGCTGTTTCATGAGAGTGTGACATCATTGGCATTAATCTTCCCACTGTAGCCACTAAACCTGTTGCCGAGCAACAGGGAGCTGACTCTGTTGTTTGACAGTTCAGATAAAACAGGTGAGCTGACTGAAATGCCATAATTCATAAGTGGCATTTTGTCTTTTGAAACCAATGTCCAAGACCATGTAGCCAGCTCAAACAGGCAACATTTAAACTGAGAGTATACCTTTAAAGGCGAGATAGCGCCAATGCAGCTCACTCAGGGCAAGAGCTGCTAGGTTAGAATGGGGAATTGTTATCTTATTATTGTTTATTTTATATCTAAATCAGGGCACCTCCCTCTTTAGGCTCTCTCAAGAGGTGAAATATGAGAACTACCAGACAGAAATTCAATATTATTATAATAATCATTCTTTAATACATCAATGTTAGTTGACACGCTATGCTAAAGGAACTATGTAAAACCACTTAGACCACTAGACATGAAGACAAACAAAGAATAAACAGACAAATAAATATAAAATGTGTTTGTGTGTGTCTGTGTGTGTGAGAGAGCATGTGTGCGTGTGACCACGTGGTCTGCCTCAGCCTATAAGCATGCATGTGTGTCTGGTTTATCTGTACATGCTGGCCGCTAATATGTAAACATAATGGGGTAACAGGACAAGACACAGAAAGGATTGACAGATTCTTAACATGTACTGATCATGAGGATATTTAAGGGACCAGTATAGGATCAGTGCCTGCGCAGCTGATGCGACCAGGAGCTTGAGCCGTGCCCCCAGATGTCCTCTGGAATGTCTTTGTTTCTAGCTGTTTCCCTCCAAAAACTCTGTGTTACAATTCCTCTTACTGAGTTATCCAAGTTAAACAGGACTGACACTATAGCAGTCCCAACACGATGAAGCATTTTAAATGTGTAACAAAAACCCAGATTGTTCAATGTGTTGCACCTCTCACATATATGTAAATATTGACATTTTGTGGTCACGATTTGGTAATACAACATACATATTTGAGGTGTTGTTTGAGGACAATTCATTAGTGCCCTCTGGTTCCACACGAGGCACTCTTGTTCTTCTGCATGTTTATCTTTTTTCTTAAAATTCTTCTTCCTCTTCCGTGTCGGATATCAGTTCTCATTCTCCTCAGTTTTACCACATAAATTATATATCACAATGTGTGGCTTGATTGGGAGAAGTGTGCTGTTTTTTTCTCTACAGAGTATAGAATACAAAAACGGTAAATATTTAGCTTTTTAGCTTGCAAACAAAAACAAAAACCACAAAAATGGTCTCAATGTAGTTTGAAGATGAAATTGCATCAGTGCCTTTCTGAGGGCTCCATGGCGGTGTGCTTATATTCCTCCTGTTCAGCATTGCCATTGTATTCCAAATATCCCCATAAAAAATGAATGGGAAAAGAGGAGCAGAAAAAGTCTTTTCACCCTGGCATCAGACACACACAAACTGCTCATCATGGACCCTCATACACACTCTCTCGGTCTCACACACACACACACACACACAAACACTCATGTAACAATGTCTCAGGCAGAGAAAGTACTGCGCACACACCACACTCGAAACGTGTGCGCATCGGAATTTTGTAATTTATTCTATGAGCCATTCTCTGTTTTATTTTTTTTAAATTCTGTTGTTTCCCCGCTGTGTCATTTATTCCATGAAACATTCTCCTTCCTGTGCGTCTCTCAGGGCTCATATATGACAGTCTGATGTTGAAGCACCAGTGTGTGTGTGGCAACGCTCACATCCACCCAGAGCATGCTGGGAGAGTACAAAGCATCTGGTCCAGACTGCAGGAGACGGGTCTGCTGGGGCGCTGTGAGGTACAAACCCAAACACACACACACACACATGCACACGCACAAAACAAAACCTCTGCAATCTCAGAAGAGATACGTGTGCAGTGGTGTTCTGGTTGTTGCGCAATATGTATTCTATTAGGGATAAGTAAAATGTTCAAACTCCTTTCTCTGCCTCTCTCTCTTTCTCTGTCTGCCCTTGGGTGTGTGAACAGAGGATTCGTGGGCGTAAAGCATCGCTGGATGAGATCCAATCTGTCCATTCAGAGTTCCACACTCTGCTGTATGGAACCAGTCCGCTGAATCGACACAAGCTAGACCACAAAAAGTTGCTGGGTATCCATCCACATCTCCCTGTCCTCTCTTAAGTCTACTTTTCTGTCTGGGTCAAGCATACAAAACTTAGCACTGACAACAAAGCTGAACTGTTACAGCCACTGGTAGAGAAGTAAAAGTGCAATATTCCCAATACCAAGTAAAAAACGTTTTTATAAACCGCAAATTAAAAATATTGCCACAAAGGATATACGTTTTGAGTAAAATATTATCAGGTTGATATATAAAGCAGAGGTTTGTTGTTGAAAGAGTCTGAGACACATCTCAAGTATGTTAAATATGGTTATTATTGTCCTGCGGTTCCCATTCCGACAGCAAAAAGGACTGATCGACTGCTTCAACTCATATTTTGAACAGCAGAGCTTAAGAACAGTTACTCAGTTGTAAAACTGATATAGTATTTCCTGTCAGATTTTCGGCATATCAGCTGTTAAGAGACTGAGTTTGCCTTGGTTAAGAGCAGTGTGAAATAGATATTTGTTCAGATGTTCTTTCAATCTGCGATGACAGAAGCTGTGATGAATTGCGAGGTAGGTCTGATAAATAGTTCTCTGGAATCCCGTGCAAAATGTGTAAACTGGATTCTGATGGGTTTTTTCAGGTCCAATCAGCCAGAAGATGTATGCTGTCCTTCCCTGTGGAGGCATAGGGGTGAGGCTCTCTCTGCCCTCTGCTGTTTGTCCGTCTCTCGCCTGCTGCCTGTGTCAGTGTCTGAGTTCTACGCTGCCCCCCTGCAGGTGGACAGTGACACCGTGTGGAACGAGATGCACTCCTCAGCAGCCGTCCGCATGGCGGTGGGCTCGGTCATTGAGCTGGCCTTCAGAGTGGCGGCGGGGGAGCTGAAGGTAACACTCATGGAAGCACCGGCCGCTTGGCACAGTCTTGACACAGTGAACTCAACACGTGACCTGTCCTGCTTCGGTCCTGTTGCTGCTCTAGAACGGCTTCGCTGTTGTCCGTCCACCAGGTCACCACGCGGAGGAGTCCACTGCCATGTCAGTACACCCCCCCACAAATTCACTGCTATACACTGTATATGACAGTGGGCTGATGACTAACACATTGTTTCATTGTTTCTCTGCGTACCTGTATGGTTTTTTCCTGCCCCGGGTGCGTGCGTCCCTGCAGGGGTTTTTGTTTCTTTAATTCGGTAGCGATCACTGCCAAGCTGCTGCAGCAGAAACTGGGAGTGGGCAAGGTCCTCATTGTGGACTGGGTGAGTAGCGCATACACCCACACCAGGGCTTTGATTCCGCAACGCATGGTGATGTGCTGCACCTTCGGTCTTATTACTGCACGTTTTTTTCATTTGCGTCAAGTTTGACAGCAGTCGACCTGGAGGTACAAGCTCAAATGTAATTTTTCAACCAAAGTGCTGCCCCTTGTGGCCAACGCACAAGCTGAAATGCTTGAAAATGGAATCAGTTCTTCCTCTATAAGCGATGAGTCCGTCTGCCAAATATCAAAATTCAAATCCAAATGGTGTTCGAGTATGGTGTTCAAGTATAGTAATGGTGTATCTCCAACACTTTGTGTTCAGGGATATAATTATTAGTACAGGCCCTACCTACCCAGGTTGTGCACAATGATCTCACACGACACCATATGTTATGAGAGGAGCTCCCAGAATAACAGTCGCCACAAGATTCATGCTCTCATGATCAGACCACTGGTGACGCGCCACCTCCATCACAATCTCTCTCACCTACCAGCAACATGCTGAAGGTTTCAGTGGAATTATAGCTCCCGGCATCCCGGGTAGCGGGCCGTCTTTGTGTTGATGCGCGAGGATTATCACAAACGGTGAAAAACGAATGATGGATGTCGTGGGGATAAACCGATACGGAGCACCAAGTGGGCCTCACAACACACAGCGTACCGTGGATTCATTCGAGTTCACACAAAGTCATACAGGTCCTGGTACTTTGCCATCACAAGAATCATCACCTACCTGCCGCGTGCAAACAGTCTGTCTTCAAAACGACGTCGGAAAAACACAGGTTACAGGTGGTCGAGTGGCAAGGTCTGATCAGCGATTAAAGGATCAAAAACACTTTGAGCGCTACACAGTGTTCCCTTGTTTCTTGCGGTTCGTGTGTCCTGGGACCCCCACCAAAAGTGAAAATCCATTTTATTATTTATTCATACCCCATTTCCACAACATAGCACCTACCGGCTTGGCTTGAATGGGATCAAGTCGGTTTTACAAAAAAAATACCATCCAGTCACCAGCATCACCATACGCGGTCCCAAAATGTGCATTTACAGCTTTGCTGCCTAAACAATTATTAGCAGTCTTACCTGTAAATGTTTCCTCTGTTTTGTCCTTCTGTCTTTATCCAGTTTTAAAAGGAAAAAATAAAATAACAAAACTCCTTCAAACTGTAATCATAATAAATAATCCCCATTTTCACAAAATGTACCTGTAATCTGAATCCATCTTTGTCCCTTGTAACTGTAGCGGAAAACGGTTTCCTTTTCTTGCACCCTACCTAACGCTGTTCCATGTATTCCTTTACTCCCCAAGCCTGCCTGTAGAAGAATGTTAAGCCGTTGAGTTGCCTGGTCTTAGAATGTGTCGGCATGTTTTCATTAAAATGTTTGATTTAACACCCCGATTATTTAGTTTAGCTCTAAAAGGCTTACGTTTTCTTAGACCGATGTGACATCTTATTCCAATGACTGACCATAGCAGATCAGCTTCAGTTGAGCATATTTTGATGCTCATCTAAAGCTGATCCCCATTTTCCTCCTCTCAAATCCCTAAATGATTTAAAAGCATTTGGTTGCGCAGAATGAGTTGATAGTGGTTGAGCTTGTAGTGGGAAGTAATGGAAAACCATTTCAAAATTAAAAAGAGCACAGAATAGTAACATCCCTTCTCTGTGTTGTCATCATGACCTGTCACCACAGGATATTCACCATGGCAACGGCACCCAGCAGGCCTTCTACAGTGACCCTAATGTCCTCTACATCTCTCTCCATCGCTATGATGATGGAAACTTCTTTCCTGGCAGTGGAGCCCCTGAGGAAGTATGCACACATGCAGCCTCACACTCACTCTTGCAATACTGAAAAATGTTCCAATAAAAAAAACAGTAGAATCAACATGTACGTTACATTTTGGCTATTAAACCAGAACTCTCAGTTGTTGCATATGATACACACACAGGGGTCGAGGCGCACAATAACAACTGCTTCTGTCTGACTCCCTGCAGGTGGGCTCAGGTGCAGGCGTTGGTTTTAATGTGAACATAGCGTGGACCGGAGGAGTGGAGCCACCTATGGGTGATGTGGATTACCTTACTGCCTTCAGGTATGCACTCTTACCATCACTGGCTGATTCTTCTGGCTTACACTGTACTTACAGAGATGAACAGAGAAAGCACTGGTCAACTTTTCTCAGTGCAAACTGTTGTGCAGACGACTGCCTGACTTGTGAAATGTTTCACTGTGCACAAAGTGACTTGGCTTTCATCTCAAAACAGCCTGTTACTACTTCATGCCGGATCGAAAGATCAGGCGTGGGCAAATATCGTCCACAAATACTGCGTGGCTGCTAGGTTCATGTTCATGAAATGGGCTTAAAAGGGGATTTGTGGTCAGTATAAATGTACCCACAGGCTTGTGCTTGAAATGTATGGCGCTTTTCTGTGCGTGTGTGCGTGCGTGTGTGTTTGCACAGGGCTGTGGTGATGCCCATTGCCCAGCAGTTCAGTCCCGATGTGGTCCTAGTGTCTGCAGGCTTCGACGCGGTGGAGGGCCACCAGTCCCCTCTGGGCGGGTACAATGTCTCGGCCAAGTGTGAGCATTTGACTGGTTACCATGGCAACCGGGCACAGACCACTTGTTTCACAGACCGAGTCAGTGAGGAGTTTTAATTGCTTGCTTAACTGTGAGCTCTTGTGTTGCAGGCTTCGGGAAGCTAACCCAGCTGCTGATGGGTCTGGCAGGGGGGCGTGTTGTTATGGCACTGGAGGGGGGTCACGACCTCACTGCCATCTGTGATGCTTCAGAGGCCTGTGTGTCTGCACTACTTGGAGACCTGGTAAGAGCCTTAGTCTCAGCACAATTGCATAATGAAAGAGGCTGATATGATTTGATGGTGATTTCAGTAATCAAGCCAGAGGTTCTCCGTCTTGGTGGCATCTTACATTGCCAGTAAAGGTCGGGTTATATCTCTATCTATCTATGTATCTCACCAGTCTAAAAGGTAGAGTCAAACGCTCCACGCGCAGAGAAGGAGAAGAGCTCGTTTACATCCGGTGTACGATTGGCAACTGTCATTGACGCTATTGATGAGAGACTTGCAGAGGAAGTCCAGCATTAACCTGTCCCTCCAGGTGTGTTTAGGTGTGCCAAGGGAGATAGCATGGACGCTGGGTAAGGAGAAATACATCAGTGCAGGGAGAATAATACAGTCAGTTTTACTGTTCCAATGAGAGCCTGTGTCTGTAGAGCACCAGTGTGCAGTGTTTCATCTCGTCTAATAAAACATCAGTAACTGCAAAAGCATGACCACAGATCAGTAGCTCACTCTACCAAAGAACTGCAGTTTTGTTTTGCAACCCCAGAATGTACACACATAGCAAATACACACTGTATACGCTGTGATGGGCTTCCAACCTGTCCGGGGTCCCTGCCTTTCACCCTATGTGAGCTGGACATAGAGGCCGACAGATTCTGTGACACCACCGGATACAAAGCAGGTGAAGACATACATTAAGAAGATGAATGGAAAAATATATAGCATGTTCGTAGCGCCGTACTGTCACGCCACCATCTCGACCGCAGCCCCTGTTAAAGGACAAAAGCTTTTTGTTGCGGTGTGTCCCTTTATAAGATAAAATAAAATAGGACAGGACTTTAAACAAGCAGAGATAGGTAAGCTAGCCGATATAATACCAGAGTTACATGTTCTTCTGAAGTACACCCTGCCATTAGAACTGCGCCATCATTAACGGGCTAGTGCAACATTTTGCAAATCTGGCAGCTTACTTGTCGCTGCTTTGAAGGTCTAAAAGAGGTCTGCAGATGTTGAAAGAGTTCGACCTTCTCCTCCCATCTTTTCATCCTTCGTTCCTGCCCCAAATCTCTTAGCTGTACTATCAATATAGGAAAAAACTGCCCGAAGCTCACATATAGCGGATTTGCTATGAATTTTCCAAATGTTAAGATTTCAAGGGCTTGCAGAACTACTGTCTTGTGCTTCCAGTTGAGGACATCAGGTATGGGATTGGACCTCTCGGAAAAGTATAGGCAGATTTCTCATATGAAAATGTTGCACAGGATTGGACTGGAACCCAAAACCTTCCATACCAAGAGCCATCTCACCGTCTCACTGAGCTAATGCCAAATGGAGATGTTACATGCTAGTCAGTCACCTGACAGACAGCGGCTCTCAACACAGTGAAATTCAAAATGCTTTCAGAAATCCAGTTTGAGTTGAAATTCTGATATTTTCCAAACATCATCTACCAACGTCTCGTCATTCTTTGTCATGAATATTTAAAATGTATTAAGTAAAATGGTATAAAATACCATTTACAGTCAAACATGTTGTGTCCATTGAGCAAAAATTGTGGGAGGAGATGTGGGAGGCTGCACTTTGCATGTTTGTTAACACACATTCTCTTGTGTCTCTTCCAGAGTGACTCTATATTTCAGTGGCCTCAGGAGAAGCCCTGTCCTAAAGCTTGGTCCTCACTAGAAAGGGTGATAGAAATTCAGAGTAAGGCGCACAAACCAACACCATAAACACACACCGCAGCGTGCCGATTATGAGTCAGTGAGTATCTCTTTTTTTCCTGTCTCTGTGACTGCAGGTAAACACTGGCCTTGCCTCCAGAGCTTGTCTCAGACCAGTGGTTTCCGGGAGCAGGGCCAGTCGGAGGATGAGGCGGAGACTGTTAACGCTATGGCCTCCCTCACTGTGGATGTGGAGCAGCCAAACTCTGCCCCCGGTAACACGGAAACCAGCAGGTCAGCGGGGAGGGCGCGGGGCCTGCCCACAAGTACAGTTCCAGTCACCCATTCATCCACCTGCTGGTGGAGAATGGATATGTCCATAAGCACACACACACACACACACATATATATAAATGGTGAAATATAACATAATGCATCAGTAATAAGTAATGCCACTGACAATACTTTGATAAATGATGAGCCCCCCGCACGTAATTTCTAATTTAGCAACTAATAAAACAAAAATCACTGGCTGAAGGTGCCTCTGGTGGGTGTCATTGTCCTTGATGGACTTTGGCCCTCATTCTCCTCTCTGACACCACTGCCAGAGGGTCAAACGCCCTTGAGTCAGTATTACTAAATAGAAAGTAACGTGCCTTGTGATCGGAATGAATCACTTTTAAATAAAACTAAGGTTAAAAACAAGAGAAATGTTTATTTAAACACACCAAAAATAACACAAAACTTAAACATAGGCATAACAGCAAAATCGCAAAATGCAACCGAGAATAAGAATAAATAAGTAAACAAGCTATTCCTAATTATTAATGTTCCCGGATCACCACCAAATGTAATTATCTGTGCATTGCCCGAACACTACATTGTCTGAAAATTGCTTCCAAATCATGCAGTAGGCTACTTTTCCTGCATTTCGAGCACAGACAAAAACATTAACATCACATGATGTCTTCCGTGGATAAAATAAAATCTTTCGTGGATAGGCACATATATATTCGCCGGATCCGCACGGATCCGGGTTAGTGTCGGTTAGTGGATCAGGACTCAGGATTCACCGGATCCGCTACTGCTTCAGAGCACGCAATGCGATCCTGTTCGCTATGAAGGCCGTCATATCTGTCCAAGCCCCTTCACATGCATGCTCCCTCTTGTTCCCTTTGATCCCATCCTCCATACTCCATACTTATTGTTGTGACTTGAGTGCCAAGAAAGGCGCCTTTTAGATAAAACGTGTTATTCTTATTATTAGTAGTAGTATTAAAAAAGTCTGGATATAATAAGGACAAATGTATCTGGCCATTTTTGTGTTTTTTTGTCAGCAATGATACATTCGAGAGCCGATCCCTACCTACTCCCATCTGTATCAAAATGTGACGTATGTGATGTGATGTCCACAGGTCCACAGACGAGCCAATGGAAGAAGAACCTGCACTGTAGGAGGACTTTAAACTGCAGCCACAGAGAAACTCTACATTTACCTCCTTCTGGCACCTCTTCTTCCGATTTCTTTTCCTCCTCCTCTGCAGAGTGCGTGTCAGCAGAGGCACACACAGGCTGGGGGTGTACTGTTGTGGTCGAGGAGAACAGCCCCGAGGTAGGAAGATGGTAAGGGCCTGGAAAAACACATTCACGTTCTAACGGTTTAGGGAGGAGCAGACGACTTGTTAGCATCTCCATGGAAACCAGATGAGTAGTGGGGCAGCAAGAGGACCCTTGTTCTGCCTGTGACCTGTGTGCTTTACTACGCGAACACAGCATTACTGAACCTTTTTCCTTCATTCGCCTGATCATCCTCCCGGGTTTCTATGGAGACATGAACATTGTCAAAACGTCAGGGGTGAGCAGACGACTGGTCTGTTTGCCAGGGATGGACAGTGAGCATGGCGAGTGCGGAAAGAGGAGCCTGTGGAAAAAATCAGAGGGGGAGAAACTAGGTGCCTTTAGAGAGAATTCTGTCCAGTGGAGACCACAACATACCACCGCCACAGCACCTCAGCAAAGTAACCAGCCCACCAGGACTGAAGAAACACACCGACTTGCACACAAACCTGTTGTTGTTGGTCAGTTCATTTTTTTTTGTCTTTTTTTCTTCTTCATCTGGATGCCTTAATTTGTCACCATCTAACTACTCGTAATCCCGAAGAGAGACACGAGGGAACCACGGGGGTCGATGTAAATACATGTTGGGACACTGCTAAGAATTGTATTTTCCTCCAAAGTCTGCAGTAGTCATGCCCAGTGTTCCGAACAGACGGAAAATGACAAAAAAGCCTCTAAAGCCATCGTTACACACAGACCTCTCTGGAAAATCTCTCCGGCGAATATTAATAAGGCGCTCTTGGTAATATTCAGTGTGACTTTTCTGGGATCTGATGCGTGTCTCAGGATCAGGCCTGTCCCTGCAGTGTTGATCTCTTAATATCTGCACGTCAGGAAACTGCGTTTTGGACTGTCACTCCTCTCTGGCCTAGTTTCACCCATGTTGGTTGTGAGTCCCGTAACCTGAACCTGAGCCCTGCCCCTTCCTCTTGAAAAGGAGATAGTGGAAGTGTCACATTTTTGAAAACGTCATAATGACCAAACCTCTTTCTTTCTTCCTTCCTTCCTTTCTTTCTGATTGTGTGTTTGTCTTAGTCTTTTTTTAAATGTTTGGTGTAAATACTGTCTCTCGTCCTGGTGCCCACAGTAATGTCACAGCATCCTCATTGTGGCCACTTTTCTATATCTGTACATATATATGTACAAAAACACAAAATACTTTCTTCTTTTGTATAAAATTGAAAAATATTACGTGTATACATATATATATATGTACATATATATATATATATATATACACACACACACACACACACACACACATACACAGTGTTTTATCCAATCAGATTGGATCTCTGAATATATTCTTGGAGAGATGTGATGTATAAAAGGTTTGGCTGTTACACAGGAAGTAAGCACATGGTCTGATATCAGACCACCACCCGTTTGTTTGTTTGTTTGTTTGTTTTTTTTTGTTTACAGACGTTAAACAAAAAACTGGATGGGTGACTGGATCTTGTTGGTGAAAGCGGTCGCAGTAGTGGTAGTACTAGCAGTTGAAAGTAAACCGAGAGCTCCATTTCCTCTGGCAGGACCAGGAGGCGGTGCTGCTCTCCACAGGCAGACATTGGTTACTACAGGTAAAGGAGATGAGGTCAAAGGTCATCGGGTAACTGCTTTTCCTCGCCGATGATGTGGTTTGATCTGACAGGGATTGAGGTCGCTCCTCCGTGGTTTATCGCAGCTCAATCATCAGCTCCTGTAACCTGAACGTTTGACGCTTTCACACATGTGATTGGAGTTGTTTGAAGAGCTCCTGCACCGAAACGCAAAAACTGCAGTATGGTCTCGTTTCGGCTGAGCAACAGTTTCTGGTCGTTTTCCCAGTGTTTCAGAGCGTGCCGGCTCCTCCTGCATGCACTTCGTGCCAGAACTGACGACCCGGGAAGGCACAGCAGAGACCGGTTGCGGCCGACACATGTAGAAGATCTACATTGGTGAGGGTTTGAGTTGAGCTGGCTCACAGTCTCCGGCTTCACCCGAGTCTGTTCTGGACACCGTCTGCACAAAGAGCACTACAATGTCCGGTCTCACAGTTAGAATATTGATGAAGCTCAACATGCTTGTGTGTGTGTGCGTGTGTGTGTGGGATCCATTAGGTGGCAGAGCCTTAGTTGACCAGTTGATGGACTGACTTAAGTATTGTGCTTCTAGGCGATCCAGTATAGTCTAGTTGTACTGAGGAAAAACACTAAGGCCATTTCGTGGGTCACGTCGGGGTCACTAGGGAGAGCGACAAAACAAACAAGCAAGCAGCAGCAACCACACACGGAGAAGCCGCTCAGTCCAGCTAATCGTATGCACTTGAATAGATGCCTTAATTACCGTAACCGTCACCAACGAGCAACAGATCCAAAGTGTCCGTCTCCCTCGCCCACCACATGGGAATGGTATTATTTATTGTTCAGGTTATTTGTGCCAGTAAAAAAAAAAACAGAACAAAAACAAAGACGCGTTGTCCACCAAGGTAATGCGGTAAGGAAAAGGCATCAGGATATTTATGAATGCTTTTATTTTGAAAAGTCTCCCGAGGAAAGCTGCGTTCCGCGACCGAGAACATTGCTCCGCAGTGGCTGTGCGACTGTCGTTTGCTCAACGTCGGGACGTGTTGCTCGGTCACGTAACTGCACCGGATTGCGGAAGTGAATAGACGGGAAGAGTAAGAGATGGCGTCATCACAGGGCGTACTTGGTATTTTCTCCAGCGTCTAACGGGGGACAGGATCGGAGAGAGTAAATAAGTGGCGATGCTCAATCCATATTGCCCTCGAGGTTTTGCATAATGGTGAAAAAAGCCAAATATCACTCAAAGATTCTCTTGTAGTAGTTACTAGTAGTGACAATATCAGAGCTCACTTATTTTGTACAAACCCCGGTGTATTGTTGGAGCTGCACTGCTGCTCTCCAGGACTCCAATGTACAGTTCTGTACGAGTTCGACTACCTGGAATGACGGTTTCTGCAGGTCTGTTCAGAGCTCTGTAATCCAAAGTGGAATGTTCAATCCAAAATGAGACCCCCTTGTCCCAAACGGAAGCCATCCTAACACGCGGTCGGCGGCTTGCTCTCGCAGATGGCAGACTAAAGCTTTCCGAAGCAGGTTGGTTTGGCCTGAAGGCTCCGCCGTGGCCCTCCAGATTCTTCTCCTGACAAGTCTTAAAGAAAGGGACTCAGTGAGGCATCCGCCCCCGCCCTGTACACTTCAGACCAGTGACACGCAGAAGAGGTCTTTGGTTGACGAAGCGTCCCTCAGCCTGGCCGTTCAGCTCTACTGTTGCGACCACACGCACACACACACTATGACACTAAAGTGAAATGCACACATTCACCCGGACAGACTATTTTGCTAGAGTTAATAGTGTATATTTCTTGATATGTTTGATACTGTGGTGTACATCTATTGTCCTGCTATGGTGCAGAGTGTTGGGGCTTGTGGGTGGGACGGAGAAGGTTCAGCGTCAGTGTGACCGTCACCTTCCGTTTCTCTCTCCTTTACCTTCGTGTCTTTTTGCGGGGAGGCGCTCTCTCTCTCGATACCTTTCTTTCAATCGACTAAAAATTAAGGGGTTGGGGGGGGGGGGTTCATTTGGTTGGAACCGATCACAAGCACATTCCTGACTATTATGTTTGTGCTGTTTTTAATCCAGATTCTTGTTGCGACAATACATGTGTCTAGTTCTTGCTAACTTATATGTATATAAAGTGCATATACGTGTACACATGTGCAATACACACTATTCGAGCAATCTATTACTGTGACTATGACGACTTTGATGATGATGCGTGTCCCTTTTGCAGGGTATTCAGCCTGTTTATTTTCTTGTCCTGATTTCCTGTTGATGAATTGTGTTGCAGGATCTTAAAAAGGGAAAAAAAAAAAGGTGATTCTTGTGATTCTTCACTCAATATCATTTCAGGGGGTTTTTGAACGTTATACTGAAACCCGTTTTTATTACTCACTTCAATGTTGTGTCGTTGATCCTGATTATCTGTTACTTTGATTTTTTTTTTTTTTTAAGTGGGCTTGTTAAACTTGTCTGGAAACTTAATAAAGCAATTCACTGACATCCAGTCGCATTTCTCCCCTTACCACGGTAAAACGCTGTGCTGTCACATTAGACGTGGGCCATTTCCCAACATCTCTGTGGACTTGACGTGACAAGAGGAGCAGACCCCCTGGACACACATTGGGGCAGGTGAGGCATTTGAAATAGAGCCAAATAAATCAGATAAACTTCGGTGAAAATGACTTTATTTCAGCATTTCCTAAGGTGTAAAAACAAGAGGCTGGTTATCCAAGCCGTCATTCCTGGCAACCAACTTTTGAAAACGAAACCTCCAGTGTCAAAAGGTGGTGTGGGTTGCACACTTGTTGCTCCTCCCGTCGAGGAAGGCCGGCATCGGTCCTCTCAGTCTGTGGGCGAGGCGGCGAGCTCAGCTCTCCAGCGAGTAGATCTTGATCAGGTGCTGCAGCTCGCTGGGGTAGTTTGTTTGCGGGCAGCGGTGGTTGGCCTTCACGTACGTGTAGACACAGCGGTAGCAGAAGACAAAGCCAGAGGTGGACAGCACCGTGGTGTTGGTGCAAGGCCTGTGGCACAGCGGGCAGCTCCCCGCGTCCAGGTGGCTCGGCTCCAGCATCGGGGGAGGGGCAGACAGGGGGGCGAGGGTCTTCGCAGTGCTCTGGTTCTCGGAGGAGTACCACCACTCCAGGAACTGCAGGAAGAAGATGCCCAGGGACAGGGAGGTGGACAGGGACACAGCCAACCCCCTCGTCCCTTGGGAAATGAGCCCCCAGGCTCTATGCAGCAGGCTGCAAACATATGAGCAAAGCATTGGAGTTGGTATGTTTCAGCTCTGAAACACAGGCAAAAAGATCTCATTATAATAAGATGTGAGAGAGGGCTGAAACAAACTATGTCTGTTTCCTTGATGAAGTCACACAGCTGATCTGTAAAATGTCCTTACGGGATAAAACGATCAGCGTTTCAGATAAGCCGAGATACACTGAGCAACTGGTTAGCAGCAGCTCAAAGACATTTAGTCTGCCGTCATAGCAAACTTAAGGAATGAATAAGTACTCAAATTTGAGAAGTAAGCATTCCGACTTCAGTTCTTAAAACATAAAAAACATGATGAAATGCTTGACCAATTGATCATCAATAGAGATTTCTTTTGAGTAGTTATTTGTTTCGTCAATTTATCAAATCCACAGTTGGCTTCCAGTACCTCCCCTCAGACGTGCTCCCGGGTGTCCTGCTGCTCCTCAGCTCAATGTTTTCAATGTCCTGGGTGCTGAGGCGTCCCAGTCTGACCCCGGCTAGCCACAGCAGAGGACTGTGGGTCTTGGTGAGCCCGAAGACGTACAGAAGCTGCTGGCAAAAGAGCGACAGCTGCCACGCAGAGCAGAGGTATGGATATGCAGCCAGCGCTGTGCGGTACAACCTCTGACTCCTGCTCTGCGCCAGCCTGATGAAGAAGTCCTCTTCATCCCTGTGGCGCAGCAGCCTGGCCTTCAGCCTGGCTCTCAGGTAGGGCACCAGGCACAGCACCAGGAGAGAGCAGACACGAGCTCTGGGGCTCAGACCAAGGCCCCGGCCCTGCCCCTGCCCCACACACACCCTCTTCAGGCCGTAGAAGTTCTCGGAGAAGGAGGCATCCCAGTGTGACAGGAAGTGATTCTGGAGCAGGAGGTCCAGCAGCAGGTAGAGCTCATTGAAGCTTTGCCACAGGAAGCCAAAACGGGATGGGTTGGACTCTGCCAAAACCTGACATGCAAACCACAGCTCAGAAGCTGCCAGTTTGGCCACATCCGATCTCCGCCAACTGGTGTGATCATTAGGTGGCGTTATACAATTCAGCCACAGAGTGACAGTGCCAGTTCAGCAAACTGCTCAGCTCAGGGGGTTTTCCAGTGGAGCCTACACGCCCTCTCAACCCAGGATTACAAAGCAGGCCATCGACAGCTCAAGCAATTCTGATTTTCAGTTAGAAAACCATAAGAATCATAATTGCAGCACATACAAGAAGAACTAAAACACACAAGAGAAAAACTTTGACCGTGAGATCTTTTTTATTGTCAAATCTCTTTATCAATTACATTTACTCGTTTTGTAGACAACTTTAGACAGCATTAGTGCTTTACAGTACAGCTGGAGGCCATAGTTGTTTACAAAGGTTAACGACAGGAAGAGAAAGAAGTGGAGGTGGGTGTTTTTGATGAAGTGGGGTGAGAGCAATGGTTAGGAGAGGAGGTACCCCGGGAAGAGGAGGGACTGTCATGGCCCTTGTCTTAAGATCTGTGTCATGTGTTTGCGCGCGTGGTGTCTGAGGTGTTCTTCTCCGGCCCTCTTTCTCCCTTTGTCATCCCCAAGAATGGCCTGGAGTCACTTGCCTGCCCTGTGTGTGTGTGTGTGTGTGTGTGTGTGTGTGTGTGTGTGTGATCGCCGAGTGAATAAAAAGCTACATGAGGATCAGTAAAAATGTGGACTTGGCCACCTTCTTGGGGATGAGAGGAGCAAAGGGAGCTAAAATCATGCAAGATACCACATTTTCTAGACTGGGGATGTAAGGGGGCCCTTAATTTGAGCCCGAGCATCACTGGATCCAGCACCTCCGGGTCAAAATGAGAAAAAGAAAGTTTGTTTCGTGTTCAGTTTTATCATCTGTCTTGCTAGTCTTTATTCCCCATTGACATTTCATGGAAATCATATTTCAATGTATTGTACTTGAATATTGCATTTCAATCACACCCAGGCATGCATGCACACGCCCTCTGCGCTCAGGGACCACCACCAAGCCCAGGATTGACTGTGTTGGGAGTTTTGTTGTTTCATTCAGATTTTTCACATCACCTCAGTTGCTCTGTGGTAGAAAGTTATCACAGCTTTCCGCAAGGTCAGCCGAGCTGTTGACGGCCTGTGCCGTAATCTTTGATCGAGAGAACTCCACTGTAAAAGCACCGTGTTTTCTGAGCTGCACAGTGGTTTAAGCAGTACTGCCACCTTGTGGTTGAGTTGCATGACTACCTAATGATCACACCAGTTGCCAGAGATCAGATGTGGCTCAATTTGCACATTAGAAATTGTGCTACTGATAATTGGTGAACGAGTAAGTGTAATGAGTAGCATCTCAAAATCACAGCTTTCTTTTGTTTAGGTTTTTGTTCAACAACCTTGGGTTTGAATTTATATAGATGCTATATTACATTCGAATTACTATAATTATTGGTGATATTGTTGTAATTGCAACCAATGGTGCGCTGGTTGGCTGATAATTCTTACAATATGATGATTAGGGATGGAGAGATGGATTTCTACAGACAACTTTATTGAAGCTTTGTTCATTCATTTTCAACAATTGGAGCTTTCATGCTGATTGGTATTGAATCTTCAGAATGAAGAGTAACTATCTCTACTGACGGCCTAAAAAAGAAGACCACAGCAGGCAAATCAAATGAATCCATTATTTACGTCTCACTATGCTGAAATATTGAACACATTGGCTGAGGGCAGGGCCCCTTGTCATATTAAAAAAAACACCCACTGAATAAGTCCTTTTTATGATGTAAAGCCGGTGTGCCATAGGAAAAAAGTGCCGTAATAGACATGCATATTTTATGGGTGAATTGTGATAAATGCCCATATTTCACAGGCCGAAGCCTGTTCTATACGTGTTCCAGTGATAAATACAAGAAGTAGACAGACATGTAGGCCACAAGTGTAGCCTACATGTCTGTCCACTTCCTGTTCTCTGTCCACTATCTTGCTCTGATAGCAGAGCAGACAAGTAACAGAGCATCTCTGATCTGGAGCAGATAGCTTGCCGACTAGCATGGGGAAATGTATGTCTGGTTTGATTGAATGAAATGTATGCTTTGTGTCCAATGTGTCACCCGTTTAAATTGGTTGAAGGCAGGGAAGACACCCTGGACATACTGGCTAACTAGCTTAAAGGTAAGTTGAATTGAATCCATTCTTTCTGTTGTGCAACAAGAGTGGAATTCCTCCTCCTGTCATTCCAATTCCAATTCACACTCTGCGGGCTAAAGCCAAAAGGCCATCCCTCGCCAAATCTCCGAACGGGCCCAACACAACCATCTCAAATTTTACTGAAAAAAAAAAAAAAAGATTTTACTGAAAAATTCCATTCTCCATTCACACACTGCCCAATAGGAAACGTCCAAAATTTCAGCTCCCCACACTTTATAGTTTTGTATACAAAAAAAATAAAAAAATAAAAAAAGCCCCAAAAAAACATGATATGCACCCTCCAATTTTATGTTGGAGGGTGCTGTCAATGATTTGGTATAGCATGGCAAAGCATGGCAAAGACTTCTAGACTTTTCATCACAAATACAAAGTATTGTAAATAAATACAAAGTATTGTAAAATACAAAGGCCACAACATACGTGAAAAGGTGTATGTTAAACATCAAACCGCTGTCTTTGAAATTGCACTTTCCAGAGCCCTTCAAATATGCAGTCATATTTTGAAGAGTAGAATTTTCAAGCAAATTCAAGCCCCCAGAAATCTGTGATAAATCAAAAGCACATGTGTAAAAGTCCATATTTAAAAAAATGTTTATGGCCAAAATTTTGAAGGACCTACCTTGAATAGTTTTGTAGATACAGCAGTCTGAGAGTGGCTCCTCAGAATACTCAACTCAAAACGGGTCAGGGGGTAGTTGACAAAATGTGTTTTTTTTTACAAAACTTTAAGGAGTTGGGAGCTGAAATTTTGGACTTTTCCTATCTGGCAGTGTGTGAACCTCCTGGAATTTTTCAGTAAAATCTGAGATGGTTGAGAGCGGCCGTTTGGTTTGACCCCAATGCAGCTCCAATTCACAGTCCTTGCTTGATTTGGGACCAATTCGAGAATTTGGTGCAGCCCCGCTGCATTTACATACGATGTAACAATGATGTGACTTCCACCCTTTTGTCAAGTGCATACTGTTGTATTTTCCTTTATAGATTTGTATTGCTTTTCGCCATCAGGAATTCCCACCTTGACTGCATGTCTCAGGGCTGGCCGCACTGCCTCCAGCAGCGACTCTTGAGCAAGAACCTCAAAGATGGACGGCTGCTCATTGAAAACGGTTGACGTGAGATGGGCTCCAGCCTCCGCCATGGCTCTGGAGGAAGGCGAGACAGTCGGGTCGGTTTATTCCGGCCGGTGAATCCTTTAAAACAAATAACTGAACAAATAAATATAAAGTCCCTGTTGGAAAGACCATGCCACTGACCTAATTTCATACAGTTATCTGGACAAAGATGTAGTTGCCAGACCTGCAGCAGGGCGACCAGTGAGTAACTTTGAAAAAAAAAGTCTATATCACTGCCACTGTGATACCATGGAGAGTTAGTTACAAGAAACACAAGTGTGGCTTTGAGAACAATAGTTCCACGTTGCTTCTTGGTTTGTTTGACTTTAGGGTTTCTACATTTCTTGTTGTGGGTACATAAAGTACAGTCTGTGACTGCACTACAAAAAACCCTGTATTCCATCTGTAACACCGTCTTGGCAAGCGGTCACAGAAATTGAAGCACTTGTAAATGATCTAATCGGTTCCGAAAACTTCGTTAACCATTTGATAGGTGTGGTGAGTGGCGAATTTTTCTCTCTCACCCTTTGTCACTTACCAGCACGTCGCCGTAGTCTCCTCGTACTGAGCCCACATCACAATCTTGGTTGAAAACGCTTCATGTTGGACTCAGAATCCTCTGGAGAACCTCACACTAGGCTCAGACGGTAGAGTCCTGTCCACGATACAGCCACTTATTCAGCCTTTCCGTTTTCGTCTTCTTCTCCTCCTCCTCCTCCTCCTTCTTCCTCTCCTTGGTTTTGTTTTACGGCGTTTCGGTGCATTAGCGCCACCGACTGGTTAGGAGTATAAATCAGTTTGTGTTTTTCTTTTTTACCTTTTGCACACGAAATTAAATATCTAACTAACTAAACAAACAACAGTGATGATACAAAAAATAAGAAAAGTGAAAAACCAAACAAAAAGCATATGTTCTAAATTCTTCTAAATAACCCTGTAATTATTAAGAAACGCAACATAATTTGTGACTCTCCCATCGATATTTCAACCACATTGAATATTTCCTTGCGTTTACTGCTTTTCTGAATCATTTATCTCATCTGTATGTAGTACTTACTACAATGTACTAGTACATGTTCCATTGTGTATCTCTCACCACAGTTGTCACATCCCTGTAATACCACCCGCCCTTTGCTCTTTGATGCATCTGTGTGTATCTGAAAGTAACTATAATGGCGATCAATGCTTGTGCATTCAGTCATGTGAGAACGAATTTCTTGTTTTTCCTTTTATCTAATAATGATAAATCTAGCGAAGTCTCAGGGAATAATCATTTTATCTATTAAAAAAGATTAATATTTATCTATCTGGTGCTGTTTTGGTTATTCTGTTACTGACCATCCAAAACTCTTTGTTCTTCTCCTCTCGTTCTCCCAGCTTTTTGAATACTTATTTCCTACTTTAACTTGCATCTGTCTATCTTGTAGGAGGTTTGTATATTTTTCATTTTAAACCCAATTTAAGAAGTCTAATTAGCCGTCCTTCTCTCCATAACATACGTTTTCTCACTGTCAAAGACAACAACTGCCACACCTTCTACATTGCTCTGTGCTTTCCTTATTTCACGTTCAAAGCATAATGTTGCATCCATTATGTTACGACCTTTCCAACATCCACTTTGATACTTAAGTTTCCTTTATTTTCTAGAGAACATGTTAATCATTTTTAATTTTCTTCGTCATTTTTAACGCCATTCATTCTTTGTGTCATTACCTCGAATCTTAAGATTTCTATCCCTTCCCTTCTGAATTACAGAATTTTTGCCAATGCTCTTTGAATACTTTATGATTCTTTGTATCATGGCTTGTGACCTTTATTATTCCCTAAGACTGATTATTCTAATGACTGATCCCTCTCTGGTCTTAGATTTTGTTTAATTTCATTAGTCTCCCCTTTTCCACTTTGAGCACTTACTCTCTTTACTGCCTCTGGGTCATTCCACAGTAAAACGACAAACGCCCCAGCGCGACCAACTCAGATTTTACTGAAAGAAATTCCTGGACGTTTACACACTTCCCAATAGGAAAACTCCCAAATTTCAGCTCCCAACTCCTTATAGTTTTCCCAACTCCTTATAGTTTTGTAAAAACAAAAAACAAACAAAAACACAATTTGTCCTCCTGACCCGTTTTGAGTAGAGTATTCTGAGGAGCCACTTGGAGATTTCTGTATCTATAAAACTATTTAAGGCAGGGCGTTCAAAATCTCAATAATTTGGCAAATGTATTTCTAAAATATGGACTTTTACACATGTGCTTTTGGTACTCGACTCAAAATGGGTCAGGGGGTAGCCGACAAAATAGGTTTCTTTTTTTTATTACAAAACTATAAGGAGTTGGGAGCTGAAAGTTGGGACTTTTTCTTTTGGGAAGTGTGTGAACCTCCTGGAACCTCCTATAGTGATTTTTTCTTTGCAGCTAGCCTGCTCCAGACCAGGCTTAGATTAATTCTAGTGATTCACCTATATTTTACCATTTGCCCTGTGAGGACTTAGTGTTCCGCAGCATGTTTCTAAATATTTTGCATCATTCTAATTGTCCTACATTAAAGTAATACATATATATTGTAATTCGTCATTTCATTTATGTCTGTTGACTGTTTGTAAATGTAGCACTGTTTTTTACATTGATTCAGACTGTATTTTTACAGTATATGCTAGTGAAGACTGCTTGTCTAATTGCTGTCAGTAGGTTGTAAGTTTTTTCACTTCATTTTTAGATTTAGCCTATCTTTAGTTCATGAAAGATCTTAAATGTTACTTTTTGCTGTGTATATACATTTTGGTCTGCATTGGTGGTTATCTTCTACTTCACATTCATGAAAAAGGGAGAGCATCACAATGTTTTCTCATTGATTTGTTTGTATTTGGCAGTCCGTACTTGTCTCCTTAGTACCTGGAATCAAGAGAGAAAAAGTTACAAAGATTACAACATTATTGCAGTTAAGGTTACAGTTTGCACAGAAATACTCACTTCCCTTTCCAGTTTATAGACTTCCAGGTCTAGGTCAAGTTCCATTCCATGGAGGTTTCTCCTCTTCAGTTTAATTTCAGCATCGGCTTATCTGTCTCTCAAGGGATTTCGTGTAGAGTTGTCTGGCAGTGTGAATTCTATAAAATGTCAGTTAGGATGGCAGGATTTGTGCATAATGTAGATTTACTTCAGCCAGTACTCACTGGCCTCATGTCCTGTGTGGACTGAATAGGCAGGATATTCCGACTAAATTTCTCACTATTTTACGGATTCCTTTACAAACACTTATGTATCATACATGTGTGCACCACAGTCCGTACCCAGAAACACGACTGGCACCCCGCATAATTAAAATTTAAAACAATTGTTTGAAGCAGAGAACTCCATTGGAAATTGCAACTTTCATCATAGTTTTAGGTTGATACGTCTAACTGTGCATTATTCGTATGACACTATGGTAATTTTGCGGCAAGATGGGCGTATTTGGGCACCGCAGGCCTTATTCCTATTTTGATTCTGCTTCAATTTGCATTTGTGTCCACATTTTTTTGTTTCTCATTTTTTATTCTCCTTATATTCTTTCAGTGAATGGATATGGTCCTTTGTTTGTTAGTTCTTACGAATAAAATAAATCACAAGCACAGAAAGTTATTTTTTTCCAAACATTGCTGAATCAGTTTTGTCTTTGAGCGCACCCACTTCAGTCTGTGACACAGAGCCAGTGTATGCTATTCACAGACAGAGGCAGTAATCGCCACTAAACTAATTTAGCGTCCAAGGTGTAGGGCTTCTAAAACTGCTCTTGTGACTAAAACTCAGGAACCAGCAATCTTGGAGAGTTAATTATTAGTTAATTAATCAACCGTTATTATGGTTTATTACCTTTTCACTCTGGCACAACTTTCAGCAGCCACCGTGCTGCACTTTTCATGACGTCATAGCTGCGCCACACATGACAAGCCCGCTATGCAGTGTCAAGTCTCTAGTACTAATAAATGTATATGTTTATGATTTAAGCATGTCATGTCATGGTTTTACATATTTCCTTGAATATTGACCAGAAAGTGGTTTGCTTAATCCTAATGAAAAGCCTTACCCAGAAATGAACTACATTCAAATACACACTCGTGCTCCGCCATACTGTTTGTAGTTCTAATGTACTTTTAAGTCAGAGGGGAGGAGGGGAGAGAAAAATACATTCCTGTTGAACTTTCCTCCTGGTTTTTGATTATGTTGCTTGTTAGAAGGCCTTCTATTAGTATCTGCTGCCTCCTGCCTATGGATAGCACCTTCATAGAGCTACTTAGCTCCCCCAAGGTTCTATGTATGGCTCAGAGGGACTCTTCCAAGTCCCCCAAGGTATCTGCAGATTGAGTTTCTGGCCATTCAGTCTAATTGTGTGACTGTTGTAAGCCCTCAAAGGTGGGAAATGGTGAATGTTCAAAGCCCCGCCCTTTGAAAAAAGTGGATCCAATCAGGACCAAACCATAATATCTCCTCGACACTTTGAGCCAAGAGGCTGAATTTTGGTATGTTCATCAGGAGGTCAAGAGCATCCAGCATGCTGAGTTCCAGTCTCCTACTACCTCTGGAGGTGTCTGAGGTGGCCACACACAATTAAATGACAACTACCAAACAGGTCAAGGGTGACAATATAGCGCCCCTCTGGCAAAAGGTACCCTGGGTGACCGCCTTTATTGCCTATGCCAAGAACAAGAAATTTTAGATTGTTAATGGTGAGGTCCGATACAGCGCCATAAATCTAAATAAGCTTCCAAGGTTCCTGGTCAGAATTTCACATCTTCTCATCAGAGTTCATAACTTCTCATCTATCCGGTCAATACTCAAGACTACTACAAGAAATATGTATAAAGTTATGAGTGTTCCCAGACACCAAAAAGAAATCCAAAGTCAGACATATTGTGTTACATGTGCAGTGGTACTGCAATATGTACCATACATGAAGCAGATTGTTTCAGTCTCAGTGAAGGATCACTTCCTTCAATGGCGTCCCTCCTCCCTGTTCTGCTGTGGTTAAATCCTGGCGTTGTAGGCTGCTCTTTGTCCCACTTTTAAGGTTGTTTTTTTACTGCTATAATCACATAGACGTGCAATACGTCAGCACTGTCATGCTGTCTGTGTGCATGCCTGCCTGCCTGCCTGTCTCCTGCTCCTCCAACTTCAACTCAATTTCAACTTTATTTGTTTTAATTGCCATATCATAACAGCTGTTATCTCAGAGCACTTTACAAGGAGAGCAACAATGTGTACATAGTGAAAAAACCCCTGTCCTTAGACCCTCGCAAAGGCTGAGGAACAACTCCCAAGAAAAACCCTGACAGGGAAAAAAAGGGGAGAAACCTCAGGGTGAGAGACAGAGGAGGGGATCCTCACCCAGGACGGACAGATGGGCACAAAACAGTACTGATGGCTAACAGTTCGGGATATAAATAAATCAATGAATTGAATCAGTCCAGAGTAGCAGGCAGGAGGAACCGCAGTGAGATGAGCCGGGTAGAGGTGGTCCTGGATCCAGCTCAGCATTGATGGAACCCGGGAGGGAAAAATAAAAATAATAAAAATAAGAATAAAAATAAAAATAAGAATAAAAAGAAAATTAAGAATTAAAAATAAGAATAAAAATAAAATAATAAAATAAATAAATAAATAAATAAAAATAAAAAAAATTGAAAGATTAAAAAGGAGAGGAAGGAGTGGTGGAGGAGGAGAGGGAGGAAGAGGAGGAGATGGAAAACAGATGGGGAGAGGCCAAGAGGAGAGAGAGAAGAAGGATTTTGAACTGGATCCTGAAAGGTACAGGAAGCCAGTGCAATGAGGCCAGAACAGGAGAGATGTGATCTCTCTTTCTAGTTTCAGTCAGGAAACGAGCTGCCATGTTCTGAATGAGCTGCAGAGTTCCCAGCGACCTATTGGAGCATCAGCAGCAGTAAAGAGTTGCAGTAGTCCAGCCTGGAAGTAACAAAGGCATGGACCAGCTGTTCTGCTGCATGGGGAGGGAGTAGGTGTCTTATTTTTGCAATATTGCGGAGGTGGAAGTAGGCAGTCCGCGAGATAAATTTTATGTGGGAGCTAAAAGACAGGTCTTGATCAAAACACCTAGGCTCTTTACAGTGGTGGCAGAAGGAGTCGCAAAACTACTTTGTAATGCTATGGCATCAGATATAGAGTCACGTAGGTATTTTGGACCTATGAGCAGCAACTCTGTTTTTTCAGAGTTCAGAAGGAGGAACTTATTAGTCATCCAGGCCTTAATGTCATCAAAGCAGGACTGAAGCTGCTGTAGACGGTTGAGCTCGCCCGGCTTGATAGAAAGATATAATTGGGTGTCGTCAGCGTAGCAGTGGAAATCTATAGAGTGACTCCTGTTGATATCACCTAGAGGGAGCATATATAAAGAGAAAAGAACTGGACCAAGGACAGATCCTTGTGGAACCCCGTGGCTGACTTTAGTGCGTGGAGATTGGTTATCGTTGACACAAACAAACTGATATCAGTCTGAAAGATAGGACCGGAACCAGTCTAAAGCAGTGCCTCTGATTCCAAGCTGATATTCCAGTCTCCTTCGTAAGATCTGGTGGTCGACTGGATCAAAAGCAGCACTGAGATCTAAAAAGACAAGCACTGAAACAAGACCATGGTCAGATGCCATTAAGAGGTCATTAGTGACTTTAACCAGTGCAGTCTCAGTGCTATGATTCATTCTAAAACCAGACTGGAAGAATTCAAATAAAATATTTTTATTAAGGTGTTCACAGAGCTGTTTGGCAATGATTTTCTCAAGGATTTTTGAGATGAAGATGAGATTAGAGATCAGTTTGTAGTTTGCTAAAGTTCCTGGATCAAGGGACGGTTTCTGAAGGAGGGGTTTGATTATTGCAACTTGTAAGAGGAACATAATCTGTTGTAAGGGACAGGTTGTGAGGTCAAGTAAGGAGGTTGCGATTAAGGGCAGCACTTCCTTTAACAACTTGGTTGGAATTGGGGCAAGGAGGCAGGTCGATGGTTTAGAGGAGGAGATGATAGTGGTCAGCTGATGCAGGTCAATGGGGTCAAATGAAGATAGTGACCTGGTTATATCCCCATCTGTTATCTGAAAAGCTGCAACAGGGGGTAGATTAATCGCCGTGCATGCAGCATCAAGAGACAGGGGGATAGCTTCCTTAAAGTTTGATAAGACACTGTCAGTTAAGTGTCGTGTATATATGCTGCTATTCTTTCGCGCACACACACACACACACACACACACCAGCTAGAACGAAGTTGAAAGTAATTAAAGAGTGGTCGGAAATAAGTGGGTTAGGGGGGGAAACGGTCAGGTGTTTCAACACCATAAGAGAGAAAAAGGTCCAGGGTGTGATTGAAGCGTCACGTGAGTCCTCCGTTCAATGAGCGGAGTGACTAGCGCCTTGCCCAGCTGCTCGAGAAACACCCTCTGGCTGTTGCGCCTACTGGGCATCCAGTCAGGGTTGAGCTCTCTCCATGTCACAAAGGCGCTGTGGGAGGACACGTCAAGAATGTTGTGGAAGACGACGAGGGGCCAGCGTGCGGTCATCCTCCTGCAGCTGTAGCTGCCGACCACTTTGTCCAGGTTGTCCACACTGCCTTTTTTGGAGTTGTTGTGAGGGCCTCGTTTCGTACAGTAGAGATGACTAAGATATTTTTCCGTTTCTTGAGAGGAACGTCTCTCCTGCTTCTCCTTCTCCTTCTCCTCCTTCCAGGGTGATTTGAAGGAGAGAGAGAGCGATTTTGTCTATTTTCTTTTTTTCTGTCCTTTATTCTTGAATGCGGTGATGGAGGTGGTGGGCTTAGGTGTTTATTGTTGGTTTGGTGGTGTTTATTGTTTAATTTGTGTTTGGATTGCTTCACTTTTGCCGACCAAACCTGGTCTGGTGGAGTGAACAGGCCACAGCTGTCATGGCGTCCGGTCCATTCTCCAGGCTGTCTCGCAAACACGGCATCAAAGTTGGTGCCGGGCCTGCGTACAGCGTGGAGGAGGTCGCCCTGGCTGTGGGGGACATTATACGGCACGGATTGGTGAAATCTGCCGCCCGCATGAACAAGGCGGTGGTCCTGTTCGTGGAGCAGCTGGACCGGGTGCACAAGCTGGTGGATGGGGGGGGTCACGGTGAACTGGCTGTTCAGGCAGGTGCTGCCGCTCACGCAGCCCGCCACCAAGATCACCCTGTCCAACGTGCCTCCCTTCATCAGCGATGAGCTCCTGGTCCAAGAGCTGTCCAGGCACGGTAAGGTGATTTCACCCATCAGGAAAGTCCTGTCTGGGTGTAAATCTCCTTTATTGAAGCACGTAGTGTCACACCTTACACACTTACTCTATAGAAAAAGATTGTACCAGATCATATACACACATATAACACTCCGTCACTAAAACCCAATTCTATCCAAACCTCCCCTCCCGACACACACCCTCCCCCTTCCCACCAGTTAAGATTGTCCTTTAAAAATACCACCCACCCAGAACACGCATCTATAGGGTATATGCCAGACCAATTGATGACGTATTTCCGCTAGATTCTCAGCCAGCGCTGTTACTTCTGGTAACAACAGTGGACTATTTAAATTGTTCGGCAAATCCTGCTGATGGCTCAGCAGAGGAAATTAAAACTTCAGAAAGTCACTTGTAGCTCTACAGAGGAACATTGTTGTGTTCCGCTATGTCAGACATCCCGTAAATACAGTATAACTCAGTTATTAGCTTTCACTCTGTGTCTGCTGACCTTTATACAAGAAGAAAGTGGATGGTCGCTATTCACCGGGACAACTTCACTGCCCTCTTCAGGTCGCTGGAGAGCCCCTGCCTCAGGTGGCGGAGTTCAAGTATCTTGGGGTCTTGTTCACGAGTGAGGGAAGGATGGAGCGAGAGATCGATAGGCGGATCGGTGCAGCGACTGCAGTAATGCAGTCACTATATTGGTCCATCGTAGTGAAGAAAGAGCTGAGCCAAAAGGCGAAGCTCTCGATTTACCGGTCGATCTACGTTCCTACCCTCACCTATGGTCATGAACTCTGGGTCATGACCGAAAAAATGAGATCCTGGATAGAAGCGGCTGAAATGGGTTTCCTCCGCAGGGTGGTGGGGCGTTGCCTTAGAGATAGGATGAGGAGCTCTGTCACCCGGGAGGAGCTCGGAGTAGAGCCGCTGCTCCTCCACATCGAGAGGAGCCAGCTGAGGTGGCTCGGGCATCTGAATCGGATGCCTCCTGGACGCCTCCCCCGGGAGGTGTTCCGGGCATGTCCATCCGGGAGGAGACCCAGGGGAAGACCCAGGACACGCTGGAGTGACTATGTCACACGGCTGACCTGGGAACGCCTTGGGATCCTCCCGGAAGAGCTGGAGGAAGTGTCCAGGAGGGGGAGGTCTGGACGTCTATGCTTGGACTGCTACCCCCGCGACCCGGCCCCGGATAAGCGGAAGAAGATGGATGGATGGATGGATGGATGGAACTTCACTGTAACCAACCGCACCTGGGTTTGCAGTCGGTATTTTGCTGCGGAAGAGGGTTAATAGATAAATATTCCACCAGGCTCCAGCTACACTCATTAAAATGCTCATGTTAAGCCTGCAGCTACATCTAAAGTAGTTATGATCCTTGTCAGGATCATTGTAAGCCGCTGTTAGTCCCTCCCTGGACTAACAGCGATGCGCTACCCACAAATACAGAGAAACACAGATTTTACACATCATATGGAAAAAACGGGAGAATTTATTTCTCCCGGAGCAATCCATGAAAATCTCGGACAAAAAGGGAAAACCGGGACAGGTGGCAACACTAATCCCGGATTGTTGCGATATGTCAGTAATTTAAGGGGTAGTATGTGGTGGTGAGGGGATATCTACCTATTTCCCTGTCAAGTGTTATTAATAATTTGCGAGTATCGTACTTCTAAATCCATAATCATCAGCAATACAAGCTTAAATGCGAATGTTATGAAATGTATACTTTTAAGGTTTGCATCTTATTCCTGCCTCATGCTGCAGCCAAGTTAAAGCCTAGAATACCGGTAACCCGAAGTAAACATGCTGGTTGAACTGAAATGTGGAAGAAGACGCGGTATATAGCCTATTTGGCAGTGGAAACTGAAGATGGAGAAGATGTGGTGAGTACGATGACCGCAGAAATTTGTGCTCTCAAAGTGGAGTTCAGAACCTTTCTGATGGAACGAATCTCCCATGCTCCACCATGATGTGATCCGGCAGGCGGGTTAAAGGTCCATTTGATTCCTTTCAGTGAGAGTGCGTTTATCCGCTCCAGGTTCCATCCTTCAATAGCCTTTTTCAATTCACGCTCTGCACCAATGAAATTAGTGCCATTGTCCGAGCGGAGCTCCTTCACCTGTCCTCTTCTTGCAATAAAGCATCGTAATGCATTTATGAATGAATTTGTATCCAAACATGAAGCAACTTCAATGTGCACTGCTCTTATCACCAGACAAGTGAAGATGACTCCATATCTCTTAAGACTCCTGCCACGCTTGACGTCAAATGGTCCGAAGTAATCTATCTCAACGTAGCTGAAGGGGGGGGTCATCTGGTGTAATCCTATCAATGGGCAGATCCGCCATTTGTTGTTGACCGACTGCTCCATGTAACCTGCGGCAGACAACACATCTGGATAAGATCCGTCTAATGGAGACGCTGGCAGAGGGAGTCCAAAAGCATTGACGTAACCTTGACAACACGTGGTTCCTACCACCATGGCCAACCTCTTGATGAATATGGCGTATGATGAGATCTGAGATATGAAGGTCCTTAGCTATTAAAGCTGGATGTTTAGACTCTTCCGCCATGGCTGCCTTACTAAGCCGACCTCCAACTCTCAAAAGGCCGTCATCCAGTATCGGATTGAGTTTGTAGATGTGACTGTTTCCTCTCACGCTCTCGCCCCTTTGAAGGTAAGACAGCTCTTCATATTTTTGTCTCTGACAGAACTTGTCAATTTCCAGTTCACTGGCTTTGACCTCCTCCATTGAGAGATGACAACGTATCTTAGCATCCATGCGCTGCTTTGCATTTGATGCAGGCTTAGGAAACTGTGCATTCACTTCCTCCCTTTTCCTGATTTCCAGCAACAAGCCCTTCAGCCGGAGTATCCAAGCCATCACTCTTGAGAGACGTGTCCAAGATGAGCTGCGATTTATCAGATGTGTCACAGCATTCTCTCTCTCTTGTTCCACAGACACAATAGCAGAAACCTTGACTTCTGGGTCCCCAGGCGTAAGTCCTCCCAAGCCATCTGGATCAGCAGGCCAAGTTTCCTTTGGTTGCAGGAGGAATGGGGGACCACACATCCACATTTCATTCTTTTGAAGCGATTCCACTCTCACACCTCTGGAAGCAAGGTCTGCAGGATTATGTTTGGTAGACACATACCTTCACTGAGATGGGTTAGACGTCTTGAGAATCTCTGTGACTGTTTGCCACAAAGATACGGAACCTTGTAGCTTCATTTTTTATATATTTAAGAGCAGAGGTGCTGTCTGACCAGAAACTCCAGTAGCGCCATCAGATCTTTCCTGCACAGTTTGTCCATGTGAGCCGCCACCACAGCTGCCGTCAGTTCCATACGTGGAATCATCACAGGCTTCAAACGTGCAAGCCTGGATTTTCCCATTATGAAAGCAAGATTGATGATTGTGCAACAGCAGGTAGGTGACAGTCCCATATCCGTCCTCACTTGCATCCGCAAAATGATGCAACTGGGTAGTGGCTATTTCTTCAAAGTTGGGAGGTTTAAAACATCTGCTGGTCCTGAAACCATCCAGTTTTTGTAGATCTTTCACCCAGCCCATCCATTCCTCAGCTGAAGATCATCCCAGCTGAGGCCTTTGCGGCACAGGTCTTGTAGAATCCATTTGGCTGTAAAAATCACAGGAGACAAGATTCCAAGAGGATCGTAGAATGAGCTGACGGTCGAAACGATTCCTCTGCGAGTCAATGGCCTGTCTGGAAGGGATATACTGAATACAAATGTGTCAGACTGTGCACACCATCGCACTCCCAGTGCTCTCTCCATTGGCAAAATATCACGGTCCAGGTCCAGATCCTTAACCTCCTTTGCTCTTTCTTCCTCTGGTATTGCTGCCAGCACACGGCGGCTATTACTAGTCCACTTAATTAAATTAAAGCCTCCTTTACCACAAAGCTATTTTAGATCTTCATACAGGCATATGGCTTCCTGTTCTGAGGCCACCGAAGCAAGGAGATCATCAGCATAAAAGCTGTGCATGATAGTTTCCATCACCTTTTGGCTGAAGAGCTCTTTGTTGTCCTCGACGCACCTCCGGCAGCTTGGAGAAGATGTAGCCCCAAACAGGTGAACAAACATCCTGTATTCCACCTTATGTTGGCTAAAATCTCCATCTGGCCACCATAGAAACCGTAACAAATCTGCATCTTCCTCTGGCATCTCCATCTGACATCAGAACAATGGGTTCCTTTCTGAATCTGGTTAAGACGCCAATCAATGTATTTGTAAGGTCCGGTCCTTGCAGGAGATGTGCATTAAGTGAGGTCTCTTTAAATGATGCTGCGCAATCAAAAACGACCCGTATCTTCCCCTTTGGAGGATGGTAAACCCAGTGATAAGGAATACACCATACTTTGCCATCACTGTCCTCCAAATCTGTATCTGGCACTGTCTCTGCAAATCCACTTGATATGAGATTATTCATGAATGCAATGTAGTCCTTGTAAAATGATGGTTCTCTAACAAACCTCCTCTTCAGGTTAAGAATGCCTTGCTCTGCGATTATACGATTGTTGGGCATGCTGATATTTCTGTCTTTCAAAGGCAAAGCAATGCTGTATTTACCATTGACCAATTTCACAGATCAGCCGTTTCCAGGAACCTGCAATCCTCCCTTGACATGCCCAGTGGTTCATCATGGTTGTTCTCAGGGAAGTCTGCCTTAAACTGTTTGTTCCAGAGTTCATCAAGTGTGATGGCTGAAATTCTATTAACTGAAACTGCTGACTGACATTAAGGACTATCATTGCTTCCACCAAGCGGCCCATTTACTGTCCAATCCCAGCACTGTCTTGACAGCATATGGGCCTCCATCCATGCTCCGGATAACCTCCAGGGGCTCCAAAGCACGAGGAACATTTGTGCCTATCAGAATCTCCACATCTGCATTTATTTCTGGGAGGCTGACATGCTTCAAGTGCGGCAATTTTTCCAAGTCTTGCTGCTTTGGGATGTTGGCTTTATGAACAGGCATCCTATTTTGTACAAACAACTTTGGAATTTCACAGTAAACATCGCTGTCCAATCCAGCAACTTCCAAATAAGATGTATCATGACTGTCCACTACTTTCTCTTGTCCCATTGTGCGCAGGAGAATCTTTGTTTTCCTTTTAGGAAGATCCAGCTTATCCATCAGACTCACTGTGCAGAAAGACGCAGCACTTCCTGGATCCAAGAAGGTGTACGTTTCAACTGACCTTTGACCTTTAGTTGATTTAACTTTGACTGGTACGATGGCGAGTTTGCAATCCTGGTCGCCGGCCCCAGTGAGACCACTAGTCTCTTTCATTTTCCTTTGGATGGACATGCAACATACTGGGCTGTCGTGAGCCACATATTTTACATGAAAGATGCTTCCTGCACTCCCTGCTTATGTGCCAGGTGCACAAGAAGCCAAAGCAAACTCCATTAATTTTCAGGAATTCCATCTTTTCTCTCTGAGCTTTCCTCTCCAATAGAGTGCACAACTCCAGTGTATGTCCATGGTTTTTACAGTAGAGGCAGACCTTCTGATATTCATCCCTTTTAGTGTTTGGTGGAGCCCCTTTCACAGCAGTAACAGTGGTGGCGAAACTGCTGCTCCCAAACTTTTAACAAGGCACGGGTTTTACTCTGCTGCTGTCTTTGGATGCCCTCCATCCCTCCAATGGACAGAATTTCAGCAGGGGGCCAGAGATTCGGGAGCAGGGGGCCAGAGGTTCGGGAGTCATGGGATTTCATCTCTGCTCTTTGCAGATGATGTTGTCTTATTGGCTCCCTCGAGCCAGGACCTCCAGCATGCACTGGGGCGGTTTGCAACTGAGTGTGAAGCAGCTGGGATGAGAATCAGCACCTCCAAGTCCGAGGCCATGGTTCTCGACCGGAGAAAGGTGGAATGCCCTCTTCAGGTCGGTGGAGAGTCCCTGCCTCAGGTGGAGGAGTTCAAGTATCTCGGGGTCTTGTTCACGAGTGAGGGAAGGATGGAGCAAGAGATCGACGGGCGGATCGGTGCAGCGGCTGCAGTAATGCGGTCACTGTATCGGTCCATCGTGGTGAAGAAAGAGCTGAGCCAAAAGGATGTTATTAAAAACAGAGCAACATCGGAACTCACAGATCAAGAGATTTTCAGACTGAAAAAACACATGATGAAAGTGAGAAAGCAACTTAGTTTTTAATGATGCTGAAGCTGTTGGTTTTATTTTTCTCTTTTATTGTTCTTATTTTTTACTCATCCCTATTTATGTCATCTTTTAAAGTAGGGACTTTAAATGTCAACGGTGCTAGATAGGCGAGGAAGAGGGCACTGGTTTTTGACAGCAGTGTTGGAGCATCCTGAATATCTCCAAATACAGGGTCCATAAGAAACTTCACTTCAATGAAGGTTACAATATCAATGAACATAGCTCTGCTTGTGATGAACGTTTTTATTGTTGGCGATTGTGCCCCTCCATCCTTTCCATCTTTATGTGGCACAAAAGGCTCTGCGTGGATATTAAGGTTTTTCTCAAAATAAGATTCCATGCCATCCAGTTTCTTAGAGGAAGCACTCTTAACACTTGATCCAGAGGTTCTCAAAACATTTATTCTTGCCATGGATGCAGCTATCTCTGCTTCAAGTTGGAGCTGTTCCCTTTGTTTCCTTATTTGTTCCTCTTTCTCCTCAAGAGCATGCTTCTCCTTGAGCAACTTTTGCCAGGCGAGCAAAGCAGCCATTTCAGCCTCAGCTCTGAGATGAACAGATGCAGATAATGACACATTAGATCTTATGCTATTTTTCACACTGCCTTGGTTTGAAATGCTGTCATGTTGGTGGTATTTCATCCTGGTCATCATTTCGAGGATTTTGGTGAAATTGAGGCTGTTCTCCATTTTCCACAACCACATGTGCATCCTGTTGCTTGGGCCTTTCAGCTGTGTGAGTTTCCAGCAAGGGTTCATCTTCAGATGTGCTGATTATTTTCAACCATCCTTCCACATCCTGAATGCATCCTTCCTTATATTTATTGACCTTTGAAAACCACAATTCCTGGTTTTGTTGTTCATCCATAGGAATTAATGGCAATAGAGATCCATGCAAAGCAGTAGCATTATCAGACAATTGCATTAAAACATTCAGTTGAGATTTAACCAATGAAACATTTTTCTCATCCCCCATGAGCCATTTGAGAGACAAAATCAAGCATTTTATTTCATCCACTTTCCTTTTGAATTGACACAATTTTACTCATTTTCAGTGAGAATTATTTTTCCTTTCCCGTCAGATTTATCAACAGTTGAACCAGCATTTGTAGCACTCATTTTGTTCACAAAATAATGATCTCAGAGATTCCAATGCAAAGCCAGCGATATCAACAGCCACAAGAATAACGTAGGAGAACTTCATCAATCAATCAATCCAGTGCAGCGCAAACACACACTCATCAGGGCGCATGAGTCCAAACGCTGCATCAAAAACTCCTCTTCATCAGCATCAGTTAAAACACCGAGGCAACACGCTGACTTCCATTCAGCAATACCTGTTTCTAACTGTTTCCAAAGACCAATGTAACAGCAGAAGCAGATTACATACCTCTGATCACCATGCGTTGTTGCCGGCTGCGCTGGGGGTGGTCCATGTGCGCGAACATTCAATTTCCATTTGCTCCGCATTCATACATGTGTGGCTTGCTGACTCATTTACAGCTCCAGTCCAGTTAAGTTCATCTTTTTTGCAGACAATACAGCGGCGACTATAGATGTTGTAGTGTAGTCTAGCAGTATCAAGAAAAAACCTTCTATCCAGAAAAAATGATAAAAGCATTCGTACAACAAACAAAAGGCATGGAAGGCTTAGATACTGCACTGCACTTTCCGGATAAGTCAGGTTTTTATAATTCTGCTAGACACGTCATTAAAAACAGAGCAACATCGGAGCTCACAGATCAAGAGATTTTTAGACTGAAAAAACACATGATGAAAGTGAGAAAGCAACTTAGTTTTTAATGATGCTGAAGCTGTTGGTTTTATTTTTCTCTTTTATTGTTCTTATTTTTTACTCATCCCTATTTATGTCATCTTTTAAAGTAGGGACTGTCAACGGTGCTAGAGAGGCGAGGAAGAGGGCACTGTTTTTTGACATAGCGAGGGCAAAGCACATGACATTATGTTTCTGCAAGAATTTCATGGAGACGAGGGCGTTGAGGCAGACTGGAGGAAGGAGTGGTCGCCCTGAGCCACAAGCCCTCGCTCAGTGGAGGGGTAGGCTTCCTGTTCTCCAGAACATTCACTCCTTCCCTGGAGGTCGAGCACGTGGTCCAGGGGAGGTGTCTCCTGGCCAAGGCACAGTTCCAGCAGCGCACCCTGGTCTTCATCAACATCTACGCTCCAACTAATGGCAAAGAGAGGAAGAGCTTTCTCGAAAAAATTAAATCTAGGTTGGATTGCTGTGGCTCGGAGGAGTTTTTATTCTTGGGTGGGGATTTTAATTGCACAGAAGATTTTAGACCGTAACCATGCAGAGCCTCATCCTGCCTCCCAGCACGCTCTGAAAGGGCTGGTCGCCTCTAATGGTCAGGAACTCAGCGAGCCGGTCGCCATCAGGAGGAGGGCGGTGGACTTCTACTCCTCCCTATACAGCAGTGAGTTGGAGGACAACAACAATGACGAGCTCCTGGAGAGCTTCTGTGGAGATCTTCCTCAGGTCTCTTCAGAGACCAACTCAGTGCTGTACCGGCCGCTGCAGGTGCGGGAGCTACACACCGCTCTGCAGAGCATGCAGGGACGAAGGACTCCTGGGATCGACAGACTGAACGTTGAGTTTTTTAAAGCTTTCTGGGACATTTTATCAAAGGATTTTGTGGATGTTTTTAATGATAGCTTGGCTGCAGGGTCCCTGCCACAGTATTGCCGCAGAGTAGTGGTAGCTCTCCTTCCCAAGAACGGGAACCTGCAAGACATCAAGGACTGGCGCCCTGTGTCCCTCCTATGCGTGGACTACAAGATCTCGCTCCATGCTCTATAGTCGCTTTTGCATGATTTCGCTCATGTCGTCGGAGCGGTGTCTCGCTAATTTCGTTGCAGCATGCTGGCGATCATTTCATCGGGGCGGCGTACCGCACGTTTCACACAGACAGACAGACAGACAGACAGACAAGCACACAGATGCAGACAGAAAACGCACACAGAGACAGGCGTGCACAGACACATTTCATTTCGTACTCACCCAAGATATCGTGGGAGCATTCTTTCGCTGATTTCGTCTAAGCTGTGCCTCGCTGATTTCGTCGCAGCGGTGTCTCGCTCGTGGCGTTGGAGCAAAGTCTCGTTCACTTCGTCGGAGCAGAGTCTCGCTCATGTCATTGGAGCGATGTCTCGCTCATTTCTTTGTAGCATTCTTTCGCTGATTTCTTTGGAGTGGCTCGTATCTTTGGAGCATGCTGGCGGTCATTTCACTACAGCGGCGTCCCACACATTTCACACAGACAGACAGATACAGACAGAAACGTATACAGAGACAGGCCCGCATAGACACAGTTTTCATTTCATACTCACCACAGATATCGTTGGAGTATTCTTTGGCTGTTTTGGTCTGAGCCGTGCCTTGCTGATTTCGTCGGAGCAGCTTCCTGCTCATTTCGCAGAGACAGACAAACGCAGTCACAAAACGCAGACAGGGACAGGCATGCAAAGATACACATTTCATTTCATACTCACCCCCCAGATATCGCCAGAGCATAGTTTCGCTTGTATCGCTGGAGCATGGTTTCGCTCATGTCGTTGTAGCGGTATCCCACTCATTTCGTCAGAGTGGCATCCCGCTGGTTTCCTTGCAGCGGCATCCCGCTCATTTCATCGGAACGGCATCCCACTCATTTCACACAGACACAGACACAAAAACGCATACAGAGACAGGCGCACACAGACAAATATTTCATTTCATATTCACCCCAGACATCGTTGGAGTATAGTTTCGCTGGTTTCGTTGGAGCATCGTCTTGCTTATTTTTCATCGGAGCGGCGTCCTGCTTCAATACAGACATTGTTACATTATTTTTCTGCATTACTCCTCTAAGAAATACAAAACATTGTTTTACACATTTTACGCCAGCAGATGTCAGCGTGGGACTTTGTGTATGGCAGGCAGGCAGACACACGCACAGACACACACATACATAGGCACACCGGTAGATAGCTTTGTTGTTTTATACCAAATCTGATGACTGTTTTTACATGCCGCAACATACAGACAAACAAACACATACACATACACACAGACACACACACATGCACACACACACCGATTGATAGTTTTGTTGTTTCATACCAAATGTGATAACTGTTTTGGTGTACCTCCCTTTTTTTCCTGGTGTTACAATGAACGCTATCCTCGCCTCTCCGCTACTCTCCTCTTCTCTACTTTCTTCTTGCAGGGTTGCATATGAATGCACGTGATCCGTTGTCCCTTGTGTGTGTGTGTGCGTGCGTGCATGTGTGTGCGCGCGTATCATGTGCGTGTTTGGACAGACAACAGCCCTCAGTATTACCAGTCTATCAGCGTCACAAGGTTCTTCTTTCATGAGCTTGTTTCATTCATTGTCCCGTGTGTGTGTGTGTGTGCGTATGTGTGTGTGTGTTTGCAGGTGCTTGTGCGTGTTTGGACAGATCACAGCCATTGGTATTACCAGCCAATCAGCGTCACCAGCTTCTTTTCTTCATCAGCGTGTTCCAGCCAGTGTTTTATATATATATATATATATATATATGTATATATATATATATATATATATATATATAAATAAAATATGTGATGGATAGATGAACTCACTTACTACAGATGCTTTGACAGTCTGTCTCTCTCCTCCTCTCTCTCACTACCAAAGGAAGGTGTGTAGCCCACAACTCAAGAGCGGGAAGAGAGGATGATGACGATGATGATAAAGCAGCAGCAGTGCAGCATTTAGCGCACCGGTCATGTGACCAGGGCACTGTGACAAAAAATTCGTAGGAAATACTACAAAATTTGGAGGTCGAAATTTCATATTTTTTTTGTATGAAAGCTGATTTATCCTTTCCAGCTGCCTCTTTACCTGGCCTGTAGTCACCGTTGTGTGGGGGTTGTGGCCTATATCCTCAATGGACGAGTAGGAGGAGGAGGTGGCAGAGGAGGAGGAGGATTACAGCTGGCGCTGTAATGGCGACAGGCAGCAGTAGTGGTGTGTGTGTGTGTGTGCTCCGTGCTTTTGTCTTTAAAAACTGTTTTCTGTCACTACAAACTACCTTACTGACCTGGGTGTGCATGGTAGGAAGCAACAATCATGCCACACTCTCTCGTTGCATACTTTTTGGTCTTTTTGAGCGGCCTCTGTGAATACCTTGCACGTCTGCAGTATGGTCGGGAATTCCTCCTCCTCCTGTGGGACTCCTGTGTGGGCGCCGTGGTGTATGCCAGAGGCTGAAGCGGCAGGGCCACTTCGCTTCCCACTGTCATGTTGGGAAATGTCCAGTCCCTCCATCGAAAAATTGACGAGCTTCAAATGAATGTCAAGCACTGAATATAAAATCGCTTATGTCCTGGCCCTGACTGAGAGATGGCTGAGGGACCATGATTGATTACACTTGTTTACATCCATCCCAAGGCTAATGTGGACCTACAGTAGCTACTCAGGCTATGGTGAGAACTGTGCAGAAGTTGCAGAGAATTTTCCCTGACGCACCAAACTTTGTTATGGGGGATTTTAACTCGTGTACTTTTATCAATAAGTGTCGTGTTTCACTTGACTTATGAAACGCCTGGATCGGTGGATATGGATATGGTTATGGATTGGTGAAAGACTCGCGCAAATCCCTATGCAGAGCACCTCTTGGCTTGTCAGACCTGTCTTGTCCTATCTGACTTTTTGTGAAGAGTCTATAATCCCAAAGAAATCCATTACCATATTTCCAAATAATAAACCCTGGATCTCCAAATCAGACAAAGACATGATTAACATGCGCAACATTTGTTTTAATAATGGTGATATGGTTCACTATCACATAGTTCACTATCACATACACAAGAAACTGAAAATAGGGTGAACTATAAGGAGAGGGTGGAGAATTTAAGTTTCAACAAGGTCCATGATGGGGATGCCGACCAAAAAGACTCAAATTGCTTTTAATTCCTTGTCTGATTATGAACTGTCTGAAGATCTCATCAATTTTTTAAACCGTTTTAATATTCATGATTTTATGGAGGAACTCTATTTAAAAATGTCTCCTCTGATGAAACTGAAACTGTGCACATTGACAATGAAACCGAAGAGAAGGAAAAGTCCTGGCCCTGATGGCACTGGAGTATGCATTTTGAAAAATTGTGTCCTACAATTGGTAGACATCTTTTGTTTTCTTTTCAATATGTCTCTTCAGACTCACAGGGTCCCTCAGATTTGGAAAAACTCTGTCATTGTTCCTGTAGAAGGCCACTCAGTTACTAAATGACTTTAGGCCTGTTGCCCTGACCTCACTTGAAAAAACTATCAAAGAAGTCCTCTTATCTTAAGTTAAAGATCATCTGGACCCACTTTAATTTGCTTATAGGTCAGGTCGGGGGTTGGAGGATGCAACAGGAACTCTTTTAAATATGATTTTAAAGCATCTTGAGGGAAAGAAAACATTTGCCAAATTACTTTTTATTGATTTCTGATCAGCTTTTAACTGTATCCAACCCCATGTTTTAGCCTCATAGGATGGTTAATGGACTTTTTAACTGAACAGTCTCAGCGGGTAAGGGTCAGTGGGGTTTTTTCTGATGTCCTCTTCTCCTCTACTGGCTCTCCTCAAGGTTGTGTTCTTCCCCCTCCCATCTATTTCATACACCAATGGCTGCCGCAGCTCAGTACTCCTATCCCTCCTCAGCAGTGACGACCCTGACCACAGGCCAGTGGCCACTTCACTGACTGGTGTGAGTCCTCCTTTTTAAGCATAAATGTCTCCAAAACGAAAGAAATGCTCATTGATTTTAGAAAAAAACAGCACTTCAAACATACCGTGATCTCTGGGGAAAAAGTGGAAGTTGTGAGCCAATACAAATATTTAGGAACTACACTTGACGATAAGCTGACCTTTGGAGCCCACATTGACACTCTTTTTAAGAAGGCCCATCAGCGGATGTACTTTTCTCAGAAGCTCTGTGGTTTTAATGTGGACACTACTTTTATGAGTATGTTTTATACTTGTTTTATCAAGTCTTTATTAACTATTAACTTCATCTGTTGGTTTTGTCCTTTAACATGTAAAAATAGGAACAAAATTGTGAGTATCGTTAGGATGTGACCTTTCTGATCTGCACAAGGGGAGGTCAGTGACCAAAGCCAGACTGATCCTGGCAGACCCAGATCACCCCTTGCACAGAGAGTTCAGGTTGCTTCCGTCCAGACGTACATACCTGCTTCCTAGTTGAAAGACGAACAGATGGAGAGACTCATTTGTTCCTGCAGTGACAAGGCTTTTAAATGATCTATTTTGAATGTTGGATGTGGTTGTTTGTGTTCCTTTGGATGTGTTGCATATTTTTATTAATTGCTGTGAAACAATTTGCCCCCTGGAGATAGGAAAGACTCTTGAACCTTGAACCTTGAAGTGGGAGAGGACGAGGAAGAGGGGCAGATGGAGAAATGCTGTACAGAAGAAGGCTGGTGGGTGGATTTAGCCATTTGGTACAGTGTGGGAGTGTGGTTGGCTGGGGGGCGTGGAGATGTGGCAGGAGGTGAGTTAAACAACTGGTTTAACTGGTTTGCTCTATCCAGGCACCCTGCTGCCTGCCTGTCTTTCCTCTTCATCCCTGTGATGTGGTTCATTCCCATCCACACATCCTTCACACTAGGCGTGTTTCCACGATCGGAACCTCCGGACCGTTTTACAGGAACTTCACGCTATGCACATGTTTCCACAGACCGGGCCGCTCTGACAGGGCCGCTTTCAGGAACTTTTACAGGAACCAATGGAGTACCTGCTCAAGGGTAGGTACTCGAGAATGGCCTGGTAGAGTTGCTGGGCAGTACTAGTGGCTAAGTCGCGCAGATTGGTTGTTGCAAATGACATCAGCAGATCGTGACCGTGACCTGCTGCTTCATGAAAGCTTCATGAAAGTAAGCTTACCCTTCTTCGTCACTCTCGGTCCTCTATCTCTGATGCTATTACTGTGTAAAGCAACAGCACAAATGCAACAAACATCCCAACTTGGTCCGTGTCCATGTACAGTCTTTTTGTGATTTCCTCCTCTGCTGCTGCTTTGCTTTGGCACTTTTCCAACACAATCATCGCTAGGTTCTTACAGGGCCATGAGTGTAATAGAGACACGCTGCCTGAGAAGACGAGGCCAAGTCACGCCCTGGTCAAAAGTACCTCCCCCAAAAAAGTACCAGAACCGGCATAGTGGAAACACTATGTTGTTGGAGTTTGGCCTCCAGCTTCCTCCTCAGCATCTCGAGTTCATGCTGCATTCTCCTCTGCTCCTCTCTGTCTCCTGACCTGAAAGCCTGTCTCCTCTTGTTCAGAAGTGTCTTCAGGTCACTGGTAATACAGAGCTTGTTGTTGAAGAAGCAGTGCACGGTCCAGTCTGGTATGGCTGTGTCCTTACATAACCTGATGTAATTGGTGATGCAGTCAGTCATCTTGTCGATGCCCTCCTCATGAGGCTCACAGAGTACATCCCAGCCTGTTGACTTGAAGCAGTCCAGCAATGCCTCAGTGGTATCCTGTGTCCACTTCCTCACTATCCTGGTGTGCTCAGGCTGTTTCCTCACAAGTGGTACATACTTGGGGATCAACATGACCAAGTTCTGACCTTCCAAGAGGCGGGATGCTGTGACGTCATATGCATCCATAATGTTTGCATACAGGAGATCAAACGTTTTATTGTTTCTGGTGGTGCAGTTAGCATATTGGTGGAAGTTATTTAAGGTGTTGTTCAATAGTTCATGATTGAAATCTCCTGTGCTCACCATTAATGCATTGGGGTGTCGGTCTGCAGTGTAGCATCGGCAGAGCCAATGACAACTGCGACTGCTGCATCAGCTGATGGGGGGATGTAAACAGCGATCACAATGACAGACTTGAGCTCCCTGGGAAGATAGTACGGATGCATTCCTACTGCTAACAATTCAACGTCCGGAGTACAGAGACGTTCTATACGCTGACATGTCTGGGATTGCCCCACCTCTCACTCACATAAAGAGCAAGTCTACTATGTGTTTTCTTCCGACTTTTAGAACAGTCTCTGTCTCCACGAACCAAACTGTCGTCAGGCAACTCTACGCTGTTGCCCGGGATGTGAGAATGTAGCCAAGTTTCACTAAAGCAAAATATGCTACACTCACGGTATTCCCTCTGGGTCTTCACCAGCACTGCCAGTTTGTCTGTCTTATTCCCACACGTTTCCCATCATAATGGGGCCGCTGGTTTATGCTTTCTCTTTTCCTCCCTCCATTTGGCACTGGACCGGTTTTTCTTCAGGGGTGTAAAATGACATTCTGTACCTACAGTTTATTATTATTATTGTAAAACTATACACACAGCTCCTTTCTTTCCCCAGAACCTAAGGGGGCTCCATAGCAAAAGTTGCTTTTTTTGGGCTTGTTTTCAAGGGCCTGGACCCTTATATGTCTTGTGTGATGTGGCAACACTGCTCAAGCCTCACTCTAGCGTCTCTTGAGTGTCTCAATTGTCAGCCTTTCATTCTGGATTACCGCTCACCTGTGCATCTCTTCCTGTGCATCTCATCAAAGAACTCCAGGCTCTAGTCTGCCGATCCCCTCCTGTCCTGGAATCAGTTTCTGTCCAGCAGTCTGATCCGCTCTCTGCTCCCTAGTCCCTGTGCTGTTGTTGTGCTCCTTTGTGAGTACTCTTCCTGCCTCAGTCCCTGGTTCCTGCACTGCAGTTGCATTTTTCTTTTCTTTTTTTTTTTTTTACAGATTACTGTAATGGTGTCTTTACCGGTCTTTACAAAAATCATTCAAGCAGCTGCAGCTTATCCAAAATGTTTCTGCCAGAGTCCTGACCAACAGCAAGAAAATGGACCATATAACACTCCTTAAATCCCTGCACTGGCTTCCTGTGTGTCAAATGATCCAATTTAAAATCCTATTACTGGTCTACAAGTCACTAAATGGTCATATGCCTAAATGCATGTTAGAGCTACTGGTTGTGTATGAAGTATCCAGACCCCCCCAGACCCCCCCCCCCCCCCCCCCCCCCACACACACACACACACACACACACACACATACACACTGATTACTGCAGTCTTAAGATAATATTTAAGTCAGTTAAATGCTTGGCCAAGCATGGATAAATAGATCTCATGGCTGCCAAGAAAATTAGAGGGTACAGACAGATGTAAAAATATCAGCTGCGCCATAGCTTAGAGGCGACATTTAGTCATAGAAGAGGATTAGGGGATTAGTGATGCAGCTGTCTGCACCAAGTCTCCATCAGCATCATCATTCTCACTATTCAGCTTCATCCTTTCTGTTCTAGTCATTCAGCGGAGCCAGGAGATGTAGAAGCTGCTGATACATTGTGGAGGCTGCACCCAACATTCTTTTTGTTGGGTTTTTTTGTTTGTTTTTGTTTTTAATCAGAAGATCACGTGAGTTGAGCTTTGACCTTAAGCAGAAAATGATTTTCATGATTTGTGTTGTAATATTATTGTAACTCAAATGTCAATATGAATTTAATCCTTTTCAATCTATCCTCCACATTTAAATGTAAAAAAGATATCCAAGTAACAAAACAACATTGTGTGCCACTCCTGAATAATACTGTACATTATAAAAGTTCACTGTAGTATTAATAATATTACAATTTGTCAAATAATATAGATACAGATTATTTTGTGGCAGTTTTCCAGTTGATAAGAAATGAACACTGAATGTTGGTTTTATGAAGTAACAGTATGTGAGTATCAGGCAGCTGGAGGTTAATCCTTTCTGCTGTTCTGTGTGTTAACAACTGTGATTATATAATTATATGTCCATGGGAAGGAAAGAACAAACCAGCAGGCAGATCTGGTTTAAAGAGCGATCTAATATTTATGAGAGATATAAAGTAAATCGGTTATGTAATGCTAATGGCTTCTAATTCTTTTTAATTCCAATGCTGACATTTAATTGGAAGCATCCTCTCAGACCGTTCTGTGTTAGAATGCTAAATGACATGCACATAATCACATTGAGAAAAACACAATGGAAATTATTAAATATAGTTTTAATCCAGCTTTCACCTTTCTTAGAATGAACACCTGATTTCTCTTATTTAAATTCATACTTTAACCTTGTTAATTTTGCTTATTTATTTTTCAGTTCCATCTATACTAGAAGAAAGAAGAGGCAGACTTTAACTCCTCATTCAACTTTCCTCTGAATAAGTCTTTCCTCCTGTTGTTGTCCAAGGAAATATGTGTCTGGTTTTCCCGGCCCTTCTCTTCTTCCGTGTTGCCTTTTACTCAGCCTCATCCATCTTGCCATCTGTGGAGGGGTCCCACCCATGTTCACACCAGTGCATCTGCTATGAGCAGGCAGACCTGGTGGACTGCCAGGGCCGCGGGTTCAGACACGTGCCCAGAAGCCTCCCACATGGCACATGGCTCCTCGAGCTAGGGGGAAACAACCTGACCCAGATTGGTACTCTAGCATTCACTGGACTGTGGTCGCTCCGGGTGTTGGTTCTTACCAAAAGCCAGATACGAGAAATACAGCCACAGGTGGGGATGGTGTGCAGTGGGATAGCACAATGGCAAAAGTAGGAGAGCTTTATTGAAAACAGAAGCTTCATTTTTGTAAAGAAAATGCTACATTTTTATCTGCTGAATAAATTATGAAAGCAGTTGGACTGTCATCAGCCAGATAGACGATGGAGAAATTAAAAAGATCATAATTTGGTCATTTTATATTTTAATCATAGAAACAACAAACAAGAAATAGTGTGACCAGGCAACCTGCCCATTGGTTAGTTGCTCTCGAATCACAAAATTAAAAAATAAATAAAAATTTTGGTTTAATTAAATTAGCTAAATTATTGTACATTTATTCTTTTTTGAAGTTGTTGAAATTATTAAATATATGGGATAATTACATGTGTATATGTGTATATATACAACCAGTAACTCTGAAATTCATTTTAGTGATCACAAGATAAGAACCAACATCTAGAGGTACATTTAGAAAATGTACAGTAAGGAAAGTTGTAGTTGTAACCTTCCATTTTGGAGAAACATCTGCTGTTTTCCATTCCTCCTTGAATTAAATTCAAAATCAAAACGGTGAACTTACAGCCATAGGTCAAGGAAAACAGTGGCATTGGAGAAGTTAAAAGACAAAAATATGCAGAATGGCAGAGAAAGGAAAGTATGGCGTCCATCAGGCCCTAGACAGAATGTAGGAAGTTGTCACTGATCTTGTCTCTCTACACAGGCATTTTTTTCCCTGTCCTTCCTCGAGAAGCTGGACCTCAGCTGGAACCAGTTAATATTTCTCCCTGTTGACTTCTCAAAAAGTCTATCTGCTCTCAGGGAGCTGCAGCTGGATCACAACATGTTGACCCATGTATCTGGAAGCAGGTATTTGTCCATATTCTTCTATGTTACTGCATCGGATCCTTAAAGGAGAGAACGTTGAAAAAATGTGCATATAATACAGTCATATCCCAGAAATCAGAATCAGAATTTGAAATGCAAAATGTTTTGTTGCTTTAATTCCTAGCAGGAATAGTACTATAGAAAGATAAACATCTTATCAACTTTATACGCAATGGCGTTGCTTGAGTCTGCTAGTGCCTCTTCAGTTGTGACCCAAACAGCACAGATAGAAATGAAGGCAGGGAAATATAACCCGTCCATCACAAGGCACACACACCATACACTCTAATACCTAGGGGAAATTTAATTAATTGGCCTAGGTAACCACAGAAAGGTACCAGGAACCAGCAACCTTCTTGCAGTGAGGTAAAAGCCTGAACCACTAGGCCAATATGCAGGCCATACTCCCATACAACTGAAACAAAACTTATTGTACACAGTAATGAAGAATAAAACATGTAAGAATATGTTTAATTGTGTATAATTATGTAAAAAACGTGTGGAACTGCGCTTATCACTGACCAAAACTCAGGAACTGACACTGTGTCGGTGTCCGCCCAACAGTTTATTACACGCTTTTTCTCTCTGACACAACTCCAACACCCAGCAGCCACTGCGCCATTTTTATGATGTCAAAGCTGCGCCACACATGACAAGCTGGCTATGCAGTGTCCAATCTTACACTAGTACTAATAAATGTTTATGATTATTGACGAGTGTCACGTTAAATAAACATATTTCATGGTTATACATATTTCTTTGAATATTTACCGGAAAGAGGTTTTCTTAACCCTGATGAAAAGCCTTTCCAGGAAATGAACTACATTGCAATTGCATTTGCAATACATACTCCACCATTCCGTTTTGTAGTTTTTAATGCGCCGAGTCAGAAGTGAGGAGGGGAGAGAAAAATACCTTCCCCTTGAAGTTTCCTCCTGGTTTTTGACTATGTTGCTTGTCAGAAGGTCTTGCATTAGGATCTGTTGCCTCCATGTTGATAGCACCTTCTGAGAGCAACTTGGCTTCCCCAAGGGTCTATGGCGGCAGGGCTCAGGAGGTGTGTTCCAGGTCCCCCATGGGGTCCGCAGATTGAGTTTCAGGCCATTTGGTCTGTTTAAGCGACCGTGGCTAGCCCTCAGAGGTGGGAAATGGCGACTGTTCGGAGCCCTGCCCTTCAAAAAGTATATGTGTTGGTCCTCATCAGAGTATGGCTCCGATGAGGACCAACACACATGCTCGTCCAGCCCCCCTGGGATGGCCCCCAGAATCTGATGGTCTAGTTGGCTATAGCTTATAAAGCACCTGATTTGTGAATATGGCTCTTAAAAGTTATTTCAGTCTCCTACTACCTCTGGAAGTGCCTGGGATGGCCATAAACATGACAACTGCCACAGGCCAAGGGTGACATGGTAGCCCCTTTCCAGCAGATGGCACTCTCTCTGTCACCATCAAGCGGGGCTAACTGGAATCGGAAGTTAGAGCGTCCATAGCAACCGAATGCTCCAGTTGCTACACACTCCGGTTCTAACTTTGTTTGCTCCATCTGACCGATTAAATTCTCCCCATGCATGTGTTGTGTCTCGGATCAGTCCCCAATGAACATTTATTTCCATTATCTTTTTCAGTGAGTGCCTGTGAGCTCTAGATCGTCATGGAGAAGCTCTTTGTTTTTCTGTTTGTCACGGACACATATACAAATAAAGTTGCGTGATTTGTTGCCGAACCTATATATTTACTCATTCTCAAAACAGAGGTGCAGAAATCACCACTAAACTAGCACTAAAAACAGCATGTGCTCATGTTTACTAACATTGTTTTTTCCTCACTAATTGAACATATATGTCATGGTTACACGTCCATCATGATGGATTCCTTGAGGCTGATGTCCATGCACAGATTGATTTGTCCGTTTTTTTTTTTCAACATTGCTTATAAGCTTTCACCCTAGGCTTTGGTGATTTCTCGAAGTCATAAGGCCTATAATGTAAATTGCATTGATCTGTAATAAGCATTGAATGCGCCGGTCATGTGACCAGGGCGCTGCGACAAAAAATTCGTAGGAAATACTACAAAATTTGGAGGTCTAGATTGCGTATTTTTCTGTATGAAAGCTGAGTGAGAACAGGCTGAAAAACACACGTTTTTAATCCTTCACCTCAACTGCGTTTTTACTGCTGGTTTCTACTGGAGCACACATAAGACAAATACATCCTGGCCTGGACACAAACAGCATACCATTCAGTCTTACACAGAAGTTGAAACTAGAGTGGAGGAAAACTGGGTGGAAAACCCATGCAGACACATCAAAAACATACAAATGCCACACAAAAAAGTTCTTGGTCCTACCACGATTTAAACTGGGGACATCTTTGCTGCCAGGTGTAAGCACTATTCACCAAAGCACCATATTGTCCTTTGCAAGAAACAGTACATCTTAAGTTTCTGTCAGAAAGCAATAGCACCACTTTGTTTCTTTTTTGTTTTTCCTTTTCTTTTACTCTTTTCTTTTGCTCGCCCACTCACACAATGACTACTGCAGTAAGTGTCAAAAAGCAGGTAGAAGAGGAACTCTCAGTCCCACTTATTCGGTCAATGTACGAAAGACATGTGTTTGTGTTTGGTAGTTTAAGTGTTGATGTTTTTTCTGAAGTGACAGTGCTCAGCACAAAATTGTTTTTGTACTATTTTGTTTTGCACACTGGGACTGAAAACCTCTGTCCAGCGGGAAGATGTGAAAAGGATGGCATTCATAAAAAGTGAAATTCAGTGCCCTCTGTCCTAGTCTGCTGTACACAGAAACTAAATAAGTCTACTGTCCACTTCCCTCTGCTTCAGTCTTTGTGTCTTCTCTCTCCACCCTCCCACTCTCTTGTTACAGTGGCTGCATTCAGCTATGTTTAACATGTGGACTGTGCTCTCTCTTTGTTCCTCGCTCAGCTTGGAGTATTTGGACAACATGGAGAAACTGGATCTCAGTCACAACCAGCTGGTGTCATTTGGCTTTGGTGTATTCAAGGGACTGTCCCGGCTCAGACAGCTCTACCTGCACAATAACAGGCTGGCTGTGGTGCAGCAGGGGAGCCTGGACATGCTCCCTGGATTAGAGGTGCAGAAACACCTGCGGAGATGAAAGAAATTTGGGGTGACTGGCCCAGGGGCAGTGTGGTCATCCATGGATTGGAAGGTCAATGGTTTGTTCCTAGCCCAGTGCTACCTACATGTCAAAGTATCTTTGGGCCTTGGGCAATATACTGAATCCCAAATGGCCCCTGATGCTATGTGACTGTGGTGGGTACTGGTTAAAGCAGACAGACTGTGTTGGGTAGCTACTCCCACCAGTGTGTGACTGTGATGTGTGTGTCAGTAAAAGTTCTTTGAGTGGTCATGAAGACCAGAAAAGCGCTATTCTGTGTAAGAACCAGTCCATTAACCATTTACATCTAGTTGCTCATGTGCCTGTTTAATTCCGGTTTTGTGTATCTGTAGGTGCTCCATCTGAATAACAACAACATCTCCAAGATAGAGAGTCAAGCTCTAGCTCCTCTCTACAGCCTGGCAGTCCTTGCTCTGGAGGGAAACAACCTGCGTCATATCAAGTTCAAAACCTTCATAGCCCTCCATACAACAGCTACACACATCCAGCTGTCAGGTTTGCACCTCAACTGCTACCATCTCCCTTGTTTGTCCTGTTAACTCTTTTGGTACAATGTTTTCTATTTCACTGTATGTGTATACTTACCACAAAAAGGTACACGATTTTCCAGATAACTGCCTTTTTTTTTTTAACTGAATTTTTTGTGTTATGTGCTTTTGGAAATTTTGGTCCACATTGGCATCTATCTATCTATCTATCTATCTATCTATCTATCTATCTATCTATCTATCTATCTATCTATCTATCTATCTATCTATCTATCTATCTATCTATCTATCTATCTATCTATCTATCTATCTATCCATCCATCCATCCATCCATCCATCCATCCATCCATCCATCCATCCATCCATCCATCCGTCCATCCATCCATCCATCCATCTGTCTGTCCTTCCATCCATCATCCTTCATTACTCTAAAAGGGCACCTGGTCAACTGCTCATGGATGCTAATAGTCACACAAAGGCAAATCAATGCATTTAGGTATGTTGGCATGGTCAAGGTGACTTGCTAAAGTTCAAAGTGAGCATCAGAATGGGAATGGGGATCTAACGTGACATGCTTCAGAAACTGATCCACTGGGGTTTACACTCCCAGTCATCTTCAGGATTTATAGACTGTGGAACAAAAAAGAGAATATAGAGTATATTCTCTTTTTTCCACTAAGTGGCTATTATCTGGGCTAACATGCTGGTTGTCACCGGAGTTTAGAGGAGAATGGCCAGACTCATTTGAAAGGGCAGAAGGGCATCACTAACTTAAATAACCATTTGTTATAACCATGGTATCCTTGGAAGTTATAGCTATAATTCTATAATAATAATGCTCATCAAAGTAAATGGAAAGTAAATGGATGGAGGAAGGGAAAAAACTACAAACAAAAAATCACTCTGCACAAGGATCAAAAAGGGCTTGCGTGACACAGGTGCAATAACAAACAATTGGGAATCAGTGCCGACACAGGTGTCACACGAGGAAGGGCAAGTAACCTAAAACGAGAAGAGAATTGTACTCATAAAATAAAACAGAAAATGACACGACAAAAACCCAAGACAAGACAAACCTGACCACGGTGTGACAAGCTTCTGGTCACAACTACTTAGTCACGGGCTACCACTGTAATAAGGTCTCAATCTAATATAGCTCTCTTTTAATGTGGTCGAATAGGAGAGTCACCTCATGGATGTGTGCAGTCATGTGACATGTCCAGGGCGTTCTCCCTGCCTTTGTTCATGTGTGCATTGGAAATAGGCTACAGCAGATTCCCAAGACACTGTTAAGGTACAATGTCAGTAAGTTAGTGATTGAATGAATAATTGTGTTAAAGGATTTGAAACAAAACTGCACAGTGAAATGCAGAGTTGACAAAAATCTCAAATACTTGCTATGTATCTTATTCTGCCAGTGATTGTGGCTACAAGACATCTGATCCTGAGTCATTCTCATCCTTAGATAACCCCTGGAGCTGTGACTGTGAACTACATCGTGTTTTCAGTAAGATTCTGCATGTGCGCCACCTCCACATCGACGACTACCGCAATGTGACATGTTGGGATCCACCGCAGCTGGCTGGGGCCTCACTGGCCTGGGTGGACAGCCAGCTGTGCATTGCAGAGACGGCCACTGTGCTTGTCATCACCATCACCGTGCTGGTTACGGTGGTGGCTGCTGTAGTGATGGCAGAGAGGAACAGGAAAAGGAACGCTGGCAAGAACTGGGAGTCAGAGTCACAAGCACAAACTTAGACCCTGCAGTGCCCCATCCTAACAGCCTCTATAATAAAGAGATGAGTGGAGAAGAAACTGCATACAACGCACAGTGCATTCTTCTTCGTCCATCCCTCCATCACGCTTTGTACCTTAATGGGGGTGCAGGGGCCTATTGGAGTCAGGGCATATAAGATAAAAGTAGGAAACAGACACACACACTCAATTTACTGTCACACATTCATAGGGGCGGCTCTACCAAACTTGGTGCCCTAGGTGAAATTACAAACTCCCACCCTCCCACAAACACACTCTCATACAACTGAGTGGCAACAGCCAACTGAACCATTACAACACAACAACTTTCAAGTGTTTCTGTTTGAGTTTCTGCAATTTTCAGCTAACAGTTCTGCTTTTGATCTGCTCTGCCTGCTTTCTTGCTTTTCCAACCACCTGCTTTACTTTCATTGTAGCACTTGTGCTATTTGTTTTTGTGTTTCATCGACAACTTTGAGAAGTAATGAAATGTAACATTTCCTTTCCTTTTCCATTTATCCACCAGTCTCCTGTGTCCCGATCTAAAAATGGTTTAATGGAGATAATTACATTTCACTGAACAGTCTCAGTTCTCCGCTCATCATGGAACGTTTCCTGTGATAACATGATGTGTTTTACAAAGTGAGCTTTTGGTTGAAAATTTAAGTTACAGATAAATTGTCTTTCATGTTTGGTCAGTGGAGCAGAACACTATCTGTAATGTTTTCAACAGAAAGTAAAGCTTTTGACAACAAAGACAATTCAATCTCATTGTTACAACAAATATAACAAGCTTTCAAGTAACACTTTACAGTGTGTCTTTCAACTACAATTTAACTAAAACAGACGCTTTACAGTTAATGCTGAACAAATCCGTTCAACACTTTTGAGACATGGTGGATCTCAAACATCTTTCGATTAACTTCAATTCAGAGAGGCTCCACTCTGCAGTAGCAACTGTCACAAGAATGGTCACCGCAATTCTGATATTATGGTAAACTTCCATTAGTTTTTTTATTTAATATTTACTATGGCACAACACACAAAAGGAGGGGCCAAGGGCCCTTTTTAATTACTTTTTGATTACTTTAAGGATTTATTGAGTATTGACCCATGTTCACCATTTAATTTTTGAGAACTGACAGTGTGAACCTTAAAACAGTACTTAGCTGAGAGACACTCCAATGCTTGGGTTAACAACACTATAATTGATGCAGCTGAATAAAGATGAACCGTCTGTGTGGGAATTGCTGACAAGCAATCACAGGAGGTCTACAAGAAGAGATGCAGTGGGCATGTAATATTCTCAAGACCCCTCTCATAGGGCCCTTACTCTTTTCTGCTCCTCCTCCAGGCTCCTCCAGGTTTCCACAGTCTGAGGACTAACACAAACAGGTTCAGAAACCACTTTTTTCTCACAGTGGTCACCCTATTGAGCTCTTCCCAAAGACCAGTCTTTCCTCATCCCCTCTATCCACGCCTTAACATCCACATGGCATCTGTTCAGTGTTCCTCTTCAATTCACATCTCTATAGCCCTATCTACAGTGGTATAGGATTACCTGCATATTATCTGTTATCTGTATAATGATTCCATCTGTATTCATCACATTTGTTTATACCATGCTATTTTTCATTGCTCTGTGCATTGTGTTGCCATAACTATATTGTACATACTCTGCACATACATGTACTGTATTTCCGAAGGTAATTTATTCTGCACATATCTATGAACCATCTTTACTTACACTAGCACTTTATCTCTAAACACCAAATTTATTCTGTACACACTGCACAATCTGTATGTGCACTTCTTGATTAGATGCCAAACTGCATTTTATTACTTCATGCATGTGTAATGACAATGAAGTTCTCTACTCTAATTTAGTAACATAAAGTTAACATATAGTGAATGGCAGTAGCCAAGCAGGTAGCTATGGAAACAGGCGTGCTTGACGGTGGCGGCTATGTTTGTTTGTAAGACATTGCATCAATCGTATCATATAGCATATCATTTTATTATGTTGCAGGGTCATCGCTGCCTATACGCAGAACACACGCAATGTGTAGGGCCCCGCGATCCAACAGGGGCCCCGTTTTGCACGAAAGATGCGCAGCTGTGAGCCACGCTACTAGATCAGCTGTCAGCGCGAGGCGGGAGGAGAGAGAGCCACACGCTGCACACTGCAATTATTGACAGCGGTCCATCCGACTGATCGCTAGTCAGACGCGCTCCTCGGGGGGATGCGAGGCCGGAGGAGAGAGTCCCTTCAAAGTCCTGAACCCCGTCACAGATTGACGCTGTGGCAGGAAAATCTGATTAGAAATACCCAGGACAGAGACACGGGGCTCCGCTGGGAAACGGCGAAATACTGCAAAGCAATAAAATATCACTAAATATGTCGCAAATGTTTTTGTTTATATTCTTCAAATGTAACTAAAATTGACTGATTTGACTGATTGACTGAAATGTAAACTGTACACATGCAACCTGATGATTACAATATGAGTATGGACGTAGTGATGGGAAGTAAGAGTAGTCTGAGGGTCAGCTTCATGACGACTCAGTGGCTCCCCTCACCTCTAATATCTCAGGGATCTTTTTTTTTCCAGGTTTAAGATGAATGGGCCTGTTAACCACATTCCCCTTTGGCGCTTGGTTTTCCCCACTGAGATGGCAGGTTTGGAGAAGCTTCTCGTCACTTTACTCATTAACCTGCTGCACCCTCTTGCAGAGGGATTTGTGGATTCATGCTGTTTGTTCTTCCACTCTTACTGCAGTTGGCATAGTCAATAAGACTGTGTAGGGGCCATCCCATCTTGGATATCATTACTTCTCCTTAGGAGAACCTTAATCAGGACCCATCTGCTGGATTTAGGTTCTGCAGTCACATCAAATAAATCTGGTGGTAATGTCTATTTCTGTACTTTCATCAAAAATCATTTTCTCTTAAAATCTGTAAGTTCTGTCTGCTTCATCTACAGCTGTCTTTCCTTAAACATGGAATAATAAAGTCTTCCATACAGAATATCAAAGGGAGACATTCTTTCTTTTGTTGGCATGATATGAAAACACTTCAGCCATTGCTTCTCTCAATTTACTTTTGATTGTTCTATCGTTCTGATTCATCAACTGATTCAACTGATTCATGTGATTGTGAATAGTAAAAACAATTGTATTTTACTTCTATTCCCAGCACCATTGTCAATTTTCTCAATCATAAAATGTTTCCATTGTCACAATATTTATTTTTTATCTTTTTTTTCATAAGGTCATATGTAGGAACTGTATCTCTACATCATGATTTGTTACTGGGACCACGTTTGGAGATCCTACTTGAAATACTTCTGTCCATATTAAATACTTGTCCACAACCACAACTGGTTACATCTTCCCTTCACATTAATCAAATCAGTAAAGTAATTTATATTTTCATGTTTTTCACAAAAACATTAAAGCACACAAACATTAAATACAATTAAAACTGCAAGCAGGTGTCCTCGACTGTACGCCTGTCGAGGTACTTATAATCGCAAAGGCAGTGATTGGACGTGACATGCCCATGAAATCATGTTGAAGAGGGTGTGACCAATTGAATGCTGTGTTTTTTTTTCCGATTCAGTGTCATAGTTTAAGAAGTGAACAAGTTAGAAATGTTGAAAAGATTTGTTTACTTTGTTATTTGTGCTTTAAATAAATCTGTTGTTTACTATGAAAGACTGATTCATTGCTTGAGTTTGAGTTTACTGGAGATCTTATACATCTGATACATCTTATTACATTGATTCAACACAAAAATATGACCAACAATCAAACTAATTATGAAAGCAGCATTAATTGTCACCTTTTTCTTAGTTTTGTGAATGATTAACTAGAAAGTTAACAAAGAGAACAAAAAGGGAACATATATATACTACATGTGTGAGCCAGGTCCATGTGGTTATGAACAAAACTAGAAACAATGAGACTGGAGCTTGGCTCTTTGCATTAAGGTTACAAGTAAATTCATATAAAAGTAATTGATTATTGTAATGATGACCACCACAACTGTTTTTGTTGTTGTTTTTGACAACCCCTTTCTAGGTATACATTTATAATAATGGAAATAAAAAATGTAACAGGTAATGTAACAGGTATTAGTTCCCTCTTCTTGTTCGATATAAAGTGACATAACACAGCAATATAGGTAAAACAATTACAGGTTTACAAAAAAAAACTTGAAATCACTACCTTCTATTGAAATTTACCTTTTCTTTTACAATAAGTGACTTTTACCTTCAATATTTTTCCAATGTGGACCCAGACATAAGCGAACGGTGCAGTGGCGAATGTTGCAGACGTTGCAGGCAACACACACAGACACAGACACAGACACACACACTATAGGCACGGTCTGACAGTACTCACGAAACTCCTGGTTTTGTAACTCTGAGTGAATGATATCAAAGATGGCAGTCTGTAGATGGGATGTAGCAATGAACATGGCGATGACATCTCAGTCCACAGGGCCAAGCAGCAAAATAACCAAGGAAAAAAAAACGAGACGAACTGTCCATTGGAAAAGTCCACACGGTCGCTCTCTCCTCCTCTAATGTCCGCGTCCCTAAATACAAATTACTGTACATTCTGCCTTGAAATCAAACGCTATTTCGGGTGGAATTAGCTTATTTTAGCTCTGGAAAAAGCTTAATGCTAAAACGAATACAAGCACACACTGGCTAGTAAGTCGCTAAAAGCATTACACTACAGTCTCTTCACACTATAACCGACAGCACACATACCCAGACATACATACCATATTTACCTTTTGCAAGTAATACAGCAGTTTAATATAGGAGCACGAGTAGTAGACCAGTAAACCTAAGCTCTTCGCATCGCACTTCTTCCCAGTAGGGCTCCTTGTTGTTGTGATAGCATGTCCATCTCACACTAACTTGCTACTCGTCACACTAACCGGATACCGGTCCTGCCTCTCACAGAGATAATCTACTTTGATTCACTCCTGAGTTTGACAGTGACCAAAGAAAAAACAGAATCTAACTGACTGACAGTAAACAGATAACATCTGGGTAAGTCAGTTAAGCTAGTTAGCTTCTCTGTTTTGGACAGAAAGGAGAAAAAGCACGGGAAACATCAATCCATGACAACTTTGGACAGTCTGTCGATGTTTGTGGATGCTCTGCACATAAATACTTGACAGTTTTGCTGGAGATTTACAGCAATTTCAATTTCTTGAACAGACAAACTGCTAGCCGGCTAGGCTAAAGCTAATACATGAACACGTTCTACTCTACCTTAGACTTCAGACTTTCTTTTATTAATCCCTTTGGGACACTCCCTCAGAGAAATGTACGTTTACAGTAGTGTAAGATCAATAATGACCAATAGAATCTTAGAAATATTACGTATATAAAATATATGCAACAGAAATTATTAACAGAGTGGTAATAAAACAATAAATATAATAAATAATAGATAATACTTGATATATTAAATTACATTTCCTGCGGGATAAAACATTTGATTAGATGGAAGAGTAAACAATACAAAATAAAAGTTAATGATAAACGGCCCTTTAACCATTAGTATCAAAATCACTGAATTCCTGTTAGGTTCAGACCATTGGTGCAAGAGACTTTTTTGTGCATCTGGACAAACTCTATATGCCAACAAATTTTTATCTTTCTACTTGACAAAAAGCTTTATGGGGAGGGATTTTTGAAAATTTCAAGGAGGCGCTATAGAGAGATTTAGCCACGCCCCTTGACAAGGACATTACCTGACTGTTCAGGCATACAATGCATTTATGTCCAGCAATTTTGAAGCTTCTATGATGAAGCATCTGCCCGGAAGAGCATTTTGAAATATTGATGATGCATAATCAAACTTTGTCATGCGCTAGTGGCCACGCCCTTTAACTTAAAAAAATTCTGTACACAAAATTTTCTCAGCTTTGTCCATAGATGATTTGTACCAAATTTGAAGCCAATTGGGTCAACCCCCTTGGAGAAGATGTTTTTAAAATTAAAAAATTCAAATCAAAATGGTGACTTCCTGTCGGGTTACGCCCATCATATCAGGAGACTTTTTTGAGTATCTCTTTAGGATGTATTTGCACACCAATTTTTATTTGCCTACAGCAAAGTTTAAAGAATTCCTTATGGGGATTGATCAAAATTTCTGGGGGGCGCTACTTTTGCTTTTGGGTCCGCCATGGGCTATGCCCCTATCAAGTGTCAGAGCTCTCTGTCCTCAATCAGTGTACCAATTTTCATGATGATAGGAGTTCCTTAAAGCTGTCACAAAGCAACTCGTGATACATGGCGAGGGATTGCTATTCATGCCCGCCACACCGATACCATTGGTGTTACCCTCACTGCCTTTGAAATGGAGCTTCACCAACTTGTTCTGCATGTATTACAAGTTGAATGTAGTTGATGTGGTCAATTATGTAGGATTACTCCTTGTAAGTGTAAAACCTGATTACTTCCTGTCACCACTGGGGAGTGCCATGAGTGAAGTAGGAAGTTAATATATCAGGCTATTCAGGATGAACCCCTGATCATGTCGAGCAAGTTTCAAGGTGCCATGATCAAGTATGTGGGCGTGAGAGCCATTTAAAGTGAAAGAGTGTGAAAAAAAAAATCACCAAATTTTGACAAATGTGTTGGTCACCATGGTCTCTGGATGATCTGTTCCTAATTTGAAGTCAATCAGGAACAGCTCCTTCAAAAAGAGAAAACATACAAGTCAAAATGGCCGACTTCCTGTTGTCTTGAAGCTTCAGGCTTCAAGAGGATTTTTTGTGCGCCTCATTATGTTCTATAAACCCACCATGTTGCATTTAGGCAAAACCCAGAAGTGGGGCTTTCCATTTGAATTTTTCAAGGTGGCGCTGTTGCACAATTTTGCCCTCTGCATTTTGAACGGCTTTAGAATCTGAAATTTTTGGCCGATCCCAATGTGCGTGCCGAAAATGGTCAGTTTTCAAGAATGTTGAGGCCCCCAAAAATGCGTTCTTTGCGGCCTAAAAAGAATAGTAATGATAAAGAGAAACACAGCGGTTTTATTTCGTTGCTCGGACCCTAAAAAGAAACAGGAGCGTTTTAATAGTGTTCCTGCAACTTTGTTGCTCGGACCCTAAAAAGAAACAGGTGAGTTTTAAAAGGTTTCTTCCAACTTCGTTGCTCGGACCCTAAAAAAAAAAACAATACAGATACAATAGGTTCCTTGCAACTTCGTTGCTCTGACCCTAAATAATAATAAAAAGAAACAGGAGTGTTTTAATAGGTTTCTCACAACTTCGTTGCTTGGACTCTAATAATTAGCAAAATTAAACACAATTGTCATAATTAATGTTCTAATTTCTAATTTCTATCTGTGTACTATCCCCCTTTTTTAGACATGTCAAGGCTTATGGCTCAATATTGTGACGCATTTGAAGAGCCATTTGCGAGAGAGTATGTTTTCTGCAAGGTCATTCATAAAGATTATTTTTAGTTTTTAGTTTAGTTTTTTTAGTTCTTTTAACGATTTAGCTGTTATTTTCCAATCTCTTTGTCAGTTAACAGTCTGTACAGAATTTGTCCTTGGTTATTATAAAACAAGGCGGGAGGATATGAGGAGGATATGAGTGGTTTACTTTTTTACAAAATATAGGTCTGCTTCCTCTGGTCACAATAAGGTCTCAGTAGCAGAATTTTGTTTTACATAGTAGGGATGTAGCGTATTGGTAATATTGAAACATCACAATAATAAAAGTGCCTCTGTGGAGTGCCTCGGTACAAACTACAAAACTACAAAGACTATGATCCCTTGTGCTTGCCCATGATCTGTTGCACCCCTGCCTGCGGAGCTTGTGCCATATAGAAATTTCTTTGCTCCTGTCCTCCTGTCTGTAATTACAGACAGGAACACAGGGAGACCATGGTTGTATTATAACACATGAGTGAGATGTTTGACAGCATGGAGACACACAAGGACATGAAGAGGAGAAACACAGGACAATGTGAAACACTGCCTGGCTTCCCCGACATACATACATATCAGCTGGGCAGTTAAATATATCCTGTTTTCTCTTATTACCCACGTGTTCTGTTTATTAGACATGATCGTCACTGCAAATCTTTTGTCTTCGTTTCTGAGGCACAATCAAATTAAAAGCCTTCCTGGTTCACTGACCAGGTTCCTACTATGCAGACTAGGTTTTTGATATTTACCTATAAGGCCCTCTGGTACTCAGACAATCCCACTTCTGAAGCCATATTTGCTGTGGAAATCTTTCTTCAGTGTGATAAGGGTTCTAAGATGAACAAAGTTTTTTAAAGTTTAGATTATTTTGCAGAGAATGGACTCTCACATTGAGAATGTCTGTGTGAGAGTGCACACCTCCCCTTCATTACACTGTTCCTGTATTCCGTGGACCATGCTGGTTAGGTTTCAGTTCAACCCCTACCTTCCCAGCTCCTCTTTTGCAACCAGTTGGGGGCAGGTTGGGAGCCTGCCATCTTTCCCCAACTTTGAGTCTTGCCTGATGACTTTGGATCATCGCTTGCCTGTGTGGTGGAAATTTTCATGAGATGTGTTTACTTTTAACTAATCTTTGTGCTATGTCCTCTTTCCTGTATAAAGATGTATCAGCCTCAGTGATCAAAGTGTGGGAACTGTGTGTAGATCCTTCACACTTCCTTTATCTGTCCCCTTATCTTTATCAAAGGGTCCTGCTCGGTCCAGAAACCAGTTGTAAAACCTTTCTCGGTCCCTGAATGTCTGTCTCACTGTAACCAAATGTCCCTCTATTTGTTCAACCCAAAGATCATACTCCTCCATACTCCTTCAATCTCATCTCATATCTCATCTGTGTACACACGAAAAAGCAAAAGTGTGTGAAATTTCATATATATATGCAGTAACTGGTGACCAGACGTCCCTGAACACCGTTTCCGTCTAAATGATACAGACAAAGTGCCCCTTGATTGCCTTGCAGCCATCAGCATTAATCAAGCACTTTTGGAGTCTGACAGGTTTATTTCATTTGTCGATATATTTGTATATCGAAGTACACATGTATATTCACGGCAAGTGACTATTTTTGGTAATTTACGTACACTTTGCAAATGCCTGCCCCTGTATCTCAGTGACGTCAAGGATCATGTGGTCCTCACTCAGCCATTTAGAAGAGATTACCCTACATCACAGTTTCTGTGACAGTGGCATTCGACCAATCAGCAGAGAGCTGGAGTGCACCCAACTTCCTTTCTCCACTGAAGTCTAAAAAAGATGCTACGGAAGCCCACCTCTCCGTACATTTCTGTACAAAGCTTCTAAACTTACCATGGTAAGATGATAAAACACATTTTATAGTTGAATAGGTGTGCTTAGTGATGACATATGAGTTATTTGTGGAAGACATGTGGAAATGAGAGAAAAATGCATGAAAAATGCATATTTGATCATACACCCGGTTCAGGGAGTCTATTTTTGGACATATGCCTGATATGCCTAATTGTGCATGCTTATAGCATTTTCTTGATAAAAATAAGCAATACAACTAAGGACATTATGTTTTAATACTGCCAAAGGTTTTTTTATAATACTATACAGTGATTCATGGATAATTTCAACCGATTTCTAGAAATATTAAACCTATAAATAGTGAAAATTTGTGATTTCTGTCAGTTAGTGACTTATAATGACTGTTATATTGAGTGGATTTTTTAGGCAATATCTGTCCAGATTTTTTATACCAAGAGGAGGAAGAGTGTTGCTGTGCCCGACCACCTTGCCACCAGTGATTATGATCACTATGCTTCTTGACCACCATGAATAAGCTGGTGATAAGCTGGTGATAAGCTGGTGATGCCGAAAGTTAGCATGTAAAGTTGTACTGTTTAGAAAGTAACATGATGAATGTGTTAAACACTGTTAAACACTGCATAAAGATGTACTGTGTATGTTATACTGTTGTATAAACGTGTTATATGTGTTACAATATGTGCATATATTATGCATTTAATGTAGTGTGTATCAGCACGTATGTTGTAAGAGTGATGTTCTAATGTGAAACATACATGTGCCTTTCAAAAGGTGTTTTTGTCGTATATTTTTCATATACACTTAATGGATTTTTTTTTTTACCACTGAAGGACAAGGAACCAAATATGATATTGTTTACTTTGTTTTTCTGCAAGACAATGTATTTTTTGAAATTGATTGAATTTGAATATTTGTTTGATTTCATTTTGTCCCAAAAAAAGTGCATATTTCATTGCACTGTTTGTTGCTAGTTAGTAAGTGTTGATTCGTACTCAAGGGGGGAACCTTGCGCCTGTGAGGAGCATGATAGCCCCTCGAGACATTAGTCACTGGAAGTTTTCTAAGCATTCAGGCCGTGGGTGCAGGGGTTATTATGACCCTCCCTGGCACCCCAAGGCCAGAGGGGTTACACATGCAAGTACTCTCTGTGATTGTGTGTAGAAATGTCAAGATATGCAGAAAGATACATTTTCTTTTATGTTCTGAAATCATAAGAATTGAAAAACCTTAAAAGCATGGAATTAAAAAATCATGACAATGTTGACACTTTTTTTAGAATTTACAAATTCTTGTACTTTTTGAATTCATTTTTTATTGTTTGTTATTTCCCTAAATAATTTGCTTCCAGGCACTTTTTTATATCATGCATGTAGTCAAAATTGCATCTGTTTTTAAAACAATGCACTGTCAGTGTTGACTGAATTTATTCATCAGTATTAATTGTGTATTATCGTACACTATTAATTTTAACCTTTCATTTGTGGCCAATACCCCAGAAATATTTTCTTCTGCTGTAACTACAACAACTGTAAACCAATTCACTCTCTCCTTATTCAATATGTATATGGAAAATGCAGTCTGCATAGGTTTATGTAGTCTCATACAAACCCTTCTTTTCATGCGTTCAAATGTTTGTAAGATGTTTGTAATCAAAATAATGAGACATTTCACAATCTATCCCATATGTCTGCAACTTCAAAACCAGAAAAACTGTCATTGTTGGTCAAGATCCGGAACAGCAAGCACGGCTAACAACTATTTACAATAGGTATAAATTCGTAGAAATTTATTAAAACAATTCATAGTGATGCCATAGTAAAGTAAAGCAATGAGGGCTTGTATTCATTGTGTGTGTATGTGTGTGTGTGTGTGGGTTGGGGGAAGTGGGAAGGCACGAGTTAATCAAATAGATTTTGTAACAAAGCAGCACAAGATGAACTTTGGCTGTACTGTCGGTGTGCTTTTCAGAGTTTGTGAGTGCTACACTGCTCTGAGCTGCGAGATGAGTGTCGCCAAGGTACCTGTTTGTCTGACCGTTCCATCATTCTGTCTGTTTGTTTGTATGCATGTATCTCTGCCTACCTGCCGGTCTACTGGTTCTTCTAGACCTTAATACGGTGAACTTTTTGGTGTTGTCATGTAACAGATCTACATTGTCTTGAGTGTGGTCATGTTGTGTGAAACCAGTCTGACTGCAGCAGCGCCAGTGGAACTGGTGAGTGAGATGACCTTTAATACTTGACCTTAAATTCAACTTGATTCATTGTGGCTCAATGCTCTCCTAACTCTCTTCAGATAACCCACCAGAAACAAGTCAAACAACAGGGTAGGTACAATGTGTACATGACAAAGAGCACATGCTTTACAGTTCATTGCTTAGAGACAATCGCTGGACTTACTTTTGGCCATAAATGACATTACTGGTTAACACTAGTCAAATAAATTTGTTTTTGTTATTATGAAAAACGTTTTGACATTTATTTCCTTGATTTGCTTGATGTGAATTTAATGACAAAACTCCAGTGACCATTTACTACATTTCATAGACTCCTTAATGTCTCTGCCTATAACAAAATTTTGCTCAGCAAAGCCACAGCTTCCACAAAGCTGCTGGACATGTGCTGGGTGGACTTTATACGCTGTTGTTTATTCTGTCAAGCTTGTTCATTCTGTCAAGCACTCCACTTCCTTCCTTCCTACCAAAATGCTCCCTCTGGTTTCAGTTAAATCAGAATAAAACACTACCGAAATTCATAGGTTATTTTTTCAGCTGTAATTGTAAAAATGTATAAAAGATTTTACATTTAGGATTTAAAATTTTATTATATGGGAGCATTTCAGTTGTTTTTATGAACATATCTTTGCAGTACTGTGTTTGTGAGTCAGTGTTTGTGAGAGCATTTAAATGTATAAATGGATAAAAGTGTTTGTGCACAGAATTTATTGTGATTTGAAAATGTGTTTTCTTTGAAACACAAAGTAAGGATCCTAAACTTTTGAACACAAGCGTACACATATTGTTTTTGTACGTGCGTATTTTTGTGTCGGCCAAGTTTAACTTACTTGGAATTGGAATAATTCATTGGAAATTAATCTCTTTATTTTGTTAAAAATTACAAAAAGATGCAGCCCTTTTCTGCGTCCTAGTGATTGCTCTTTGTTCGCAGGCGATACTGTGCTGTTTTTTGCAGAGCACCCGGGTCAGCTGAGAGAAATCGAAATCAACCCTATTGTCTTCAACCAAGTGTCTGTGAACGAGGGCTTTGCCTATGATAACACCACCGGTGTGTTCACCGTTCCGGTCCCTGGCATCTACCAATTCATGTTTTCAGCCCAGCTCTGCCGTGGCGACCACAACAACAAATGGGGCTTTATGGTGAATGGCATGCGCAGACTGCTGTGCCATGCTCAGGTACACAAAAATGAAATAGACCACAAGAAAACAAAAGTATGTATAAGTATATATATAAAAGTAGATATCCCCTCACCACCCTTAAATTACTGACGTATCACAACAATCCGGGATTGGTGTTGCCACCTGTCCCGGTTTTCCCTTATTGTCAGAGATTTTCCCGGATTGCTCCGGGAGAAATAAATTCTCCCGGGACACCGAACGTCCCGTTTTTTCCATATGATGTGTAAAATCTGTGTTTCTCTGTTTTTGTGGGTAGCGCATCGCTGTTAGTCCAGGGAGGGACTAACAGACAAGGATCATACAAGGATCATAACTGCTTTAGATGTAGCTGCAGGATTAACATAAGTATTTTAATGAGTGTAGCTGGAGCCTGGTGGAGTATTTACCTGGAGAAAAACCCCAAACTCCCGGTCTTTGTGGTGGAAGGGGAAATTAATTCCATTCAAACAGTGATGGCACAACTCCGCCACCGTCCTGCTATTTCACGGGAATCTTCCGCAGCGAAATACCCACTGCAAACCCAGGTACGGTTGGTTACAGTGAAGTTGTCCCGGCAAATAGCGACCATCCACTTTCTTCTTGCATAAAGGTCAGATGACACAGAGTGAAAGCTAATCACTGAGTTATATTTACGGGATGCCTGACAAAGCGGAACACAACAATGTTCCTCTGTAGAGCTACAAGTGACTTTCTGAAGTTTTAATTTCCTCTGCTGAGCCATCAGCCAGATTCGCCGTTCAATTTAAATAGTCCGCTGTTGTTACCGGAAGTAACAGCGCTGGCTGAGAATCTAGCGGAAATACGTCATCAATTGGTCTGGCATATACCCTATTACAAACAACAATACAACACTGAGCAATATATCAGCAACTACAAATAGTAGTACAGTATCAAATAATAAACAAAATTACCCACTGACATTAAGGTGCACCACATATAATGTAAGTGATTATTTAGAGCTTAAAACACAGACAGTGGATGACTGTCAAAAAAATTCTCCTTTGATGAAAGAAATTACTGGACTCAAATCATACCAGCCAAGCTTAATCTTGGCAAAGTGGAGCAAAGTAACAGTGAATACAGAGTATGTCCCTGAAATGCAGCAGCTTGGCACAATGACCAAAGTCTCTGTGGTTGACACAGTCAACAGCAGGGGGTCTGCTCCTGTAAGTGTCCTGAGTGGGCACTGTGATCACTGATTAATGATGGTAATCCCCAGGTGTCTGCTTCTTCTTCATCATGCTGTTGTGCTTCATCTTCATCAGTATCACATAGGCCAGCACTAACATTAAATCTCAAGATTCCGAATTTTTTTTGTCAGGTGCATTGTAAGATGTATGTATGTAGTTCAGACAGAGAAATAATGCAGCAGTATCGGTAACAATCTTAATGATTACACAGTAATAATTCTATTGTAAATAAATTTGTTAAAAAAAAACAAAGTTAACTAAAGAGGGTTAGTAAAGTGGCTCCTGTGTTGTGCAGTTATACGCAGTCAGTGGGGGTAGGAGAAGTGTTGTAGGAGTTCAGGAGTCTGCCTCTGGGAAGAAACGGTTTGTAATGTTTTCACACCAGGATGTTTCAGAGGTCAAAGATCAGAGTGGGTGGTGAAACATTTCTCACCTCAATCTGGTTTGCATTTATTAGCCCCTTTTGAAGGCAGATCATGGTCTGCAAACTCTGGTCCACCTGGACAACATTACACATTTACGACGGCCTTCCACTTAGGACTAGGAAGTAGCTGGGGAGAAGAGTGTCTGGACTTCCCTGTTAAAACTGCACTGACCCCAACTTCAACACTAATTCCTACAATATGTTATAATAGGACAATAAACTCTAACATGTAATTCACTGAAATTAATTTCACAATCCATAATGTTTGAAAAGAAAATTAAAATCAGGTGAACAATAACCTAATATGCCTTTGCTTCTTTCACGCAGGTGTCTGGCCGTGAGACAACCCTCAACACTTGCCACTACATGGTTGAGCTTCAGAGAGGTGACAAAGTGTGGATAAGGCATTCTAGTGAGAGTTGTGCCTGGGCCAGCCTTACGTCCAAAACCATTATCTTCTCTGGTGTCCTGTTGGCTCGTGATGGTCTGTCCATGCTGGGACAAAAGTATAACACCGGAAGCTCCTGTCCACTGCCCGGACTGGGCCTCTATAAAGGCTCAGGCTCCACAGCCTGGAGTCCCAACTGGTGTGGAATGGCTATCATCCTGCTTCTCCACCACCTCATGCTGGAATGATCACACAGTGTTCCCAGTACCAAATGATACAGTGTAATACTAATTAATCTCTAACTTGCCAATATAAAAAAAGATTAAGTGAAAAAGTGTCACTTAAGAGGATTAAAAAACAGTGTAGACAGAGACATCAATTGTATTTTAAAACTCAAAAAGATAATTGGATTGTGGAAGTACATGGGTTATTGTTACCTGCCAGGCAGCATGGTTTTGTTTGGGTGTCCCCTTCCTCTTCCCTGTGTTTCATGTTACCTTAATGCTCCTCACCTGTGGAGGTAAGGACAAGCTGCTGACAAGCTGCCTCTCCAGCTCTCACATGGCCAATCACCAGAAAGGCAGTGTTTAAAAAGGAGGACATCCGCCTGTCCTCCTGGCTGCAGGCTGCAGGTTGCTGCTGCTGCTGCTGCTAACCACTAGCTTTTTGTTAAAATCTGAGGTGCGTTTTGTAAGGTGTGGGTGAGGTGATAGACTCTAGGTAAGTGGGGGTATGCTATACATTCTCTGCACTCATGTAGGTGATTCTCACACTATGGTTATTGGTTGTGCCACATATGTATGTTTTTTGGTGTATTTCTTTTTCTTAAGATCAGATAGTTAGGCCTTTTGGTTTATATTTTATTTTTTTAGTTGGAACAGTTTAGCCAGGCCTACTTTTGTTGCATTCATGTCATTTTATTCAGCTCAACCACCTTGTCTCATCCTCCCCACCTCAGTGTTACCTTCTTTTTTTAAAAATAAACCACTGTTTGTCACAAAGGCCAACACTCTATTTACTTGTACATTTATCACGTTACTGTCTACCAGCTGAGTTCAGCTAGTGGATGTAACAATTGGGGATTGTCTGGGAAATGTTTTTCCTGAGCGTAGACAATTGGACAATAAATTTGAGTTGGAGTGGTTTTGGCATTTGAAGAAAAAATTAGTTTTAGTTTGGAGGACTTTATTAACAATCCTAGTTTGGAACAACTCGAGTTTTGTTGAAAGGATGTTTGAAAGGATGATTGTGAGTTGCTGCACACTTTGATGTGACCACACTTTGATGTCAAGGGGGAGGGGCCACCGGAGGGAGTTTCTGTGGCTGGATCATGTGCTTCCTCGGTGCTATAGGAGGAATGGTGACAGCAGGTTACACAGGCCACATCTCAGGGGCCTAAAACAGTCTGTGAGGCTCCTAGAAATCTGCCTCGCTTTGAGCCTTTCTTCCCAGAGATTCATGGGCCCACAGAGATGCTAAATTGAAGGTTCGTTTAGCCCGTCTTCAACCAGAAGCACAGGAGAAGGAGAGCAGAGCTGAGTATGAGCTCGAATTGCAAGTTCGCAAACTAGAGATCTCAGGCTGATAAGGAAGTCAGGTTGTGGCAGCTTATGGTAGAGGCCATGAGGATCTCTGAGCAGATGGCATCTGGAAAAGGGGGT